>OU342737.1:155887290-156554852 GCA_910589765.1 Avena atlantica
ATTCATGTAGTGCATTGCTTCAGGCAAGTCTGGTTTTCTCTTGAGTTTCATCAACATGGAGATGTGTTCTGATTTTAATCTTTTCATATCCAGTCTTGCTTTCACATTATCTTTGGACCTGTTGTCCACTTGTAAAATTGTGTGAACAATCTTATCAAACACATTCTTTCTCTAATAGCATGAGTCCAAATTTTGTCGAACCAGCAAAGTTCCCAATATTCAAGCTGGAAAAGATGCTTCTCTTCTTGAATGTTGACTCTACAGTGTGCACATCCTCCAGTACAGTATTCCTTCTTCCTCCCCTTCATCGCTTTGTCTCTTTTTCTTCGTTAGACTTTGTTGTTTCTTCTGTGTTTTTTCCCATAGATGTGTGAATGCCTTTTGTCATTTTCTGAAATCTCATGACCTGATGGCTAAATTGGAGGTTCCCTGTCTTCAGTTGTGCCATCAAATGAGTCTTTATCCTTCCTAAATGGGTGGTCTGCAGGTAGAAACATCCTAGTACCCAGGTAGCATGCTTTGTGTCCATGTTTTAACGTTGGAACATGGAACCCAGCAGGCAGTGGGAGCAAACAACATACTCCTCCACTAAGAATTCCCCGGCCTAGCCAGTCACTAATTGTCCATAGCAGTGCAGCTACACCCTGAATTTCCTCCTACATGAGAATCAAAGTCCAAAGACCATCCTTCCATAACCTTTCAGTTCATCAACACTAGCTTGCAGGTAAATGTCTATGTCTTTCCTGGTGCTTCCTACCAGGATAATAACTGACAAAATGAAGTTGTTTTCTTTCATGCAACTCTCTGCTGGAAGATTGTATGGAATCATACAATTGGCCAGAATGCTGTAAGACAGGTTCATAGTTCTGAATGGATTGAAACATCAGTTGCCAGTCCAAACCTAATATTCTAGCTTCTTTACTGAACCACTCATATTTTGCATCAAAATGCTTCCAAGCTGGTGCATCAGCAGGATGCCTCATAAGACCATCCTTGATCCTACCATCAACATGCCACTCATAAGTGGGGCTGTGTTGCTTGACATGAATAATCTTCTAATTCTCTTCTTCAATGGGAAATGCCTGACCACCTTTTGAGCAACCTTGCTAATCTTTGCCACCACCATTTTCCTTCACAATCTTCATCTGGATGCATTACATACTGGACAGACAGATGCATTGATATTGTCTCCTCTATATATGATGCAGTCATTAATGCATGCATCATATGTGTCATACCCCAGCCCTACAGATTTGATGTACTGTTTGGATTCATGAAAATTCATAGGGAGAGTTGTATCCTCTGGTAGAATCCCTAAATAGCTGCGCAATCTTCAAATGTAGCTCTGGTTAATCCCCTGGTGTTCTTTGTTCATCAGCTTCACAAGAAATTGCAGTTTTGTAAATTTTTTACATCCTGCATATAATTCTTGTCTGCCATCATTAACTACTACTTTTTGAATGCCTCAGCTTCTTCATCAGCTTCATCTGTTTTCTTCAGAGTCATCATCAGTATCATCACTGTCAACTTGTGTATCTGATCCTAAAGAGCTATTGTTGTACATATCATGAGAACCCAACATCAGCTCATCCATCTCATCACTTCCTAAAGGCAATTCTACTGATTCATTGGGTTGTACATAGGAATAGCACAATCTACTGATTCCCCATGTATACCCATGTTGTATACTCAGGCATGAATCCTACAGATATTATAGGTCTTCAACATCTTCTAAACTTTGCCTAGAGATGTTACAACAAAGTTTGCATGGGCAGACAATCTTTTGGCTAAAACCAGAATTTGTAGCTGCAAACTGAATGAAACCCCTAACCCCATCGACAAACTGTGTACTGGATCTAGCAGCACTCATCCAAGTTTTTATCCATTGTACAAATAGATGAATAAACTTAGCAACTTGTTCCTGTGTAACCATAGCAAGATACTAATTACTATAAACAAACTAGGTAATAACAGAACAGTTCAGAGTACAGCATATCAGAGCACATCAGGAACGTTCAGAGTACAAGTAATAACAGGAACAGTTCAGAGTACAAGTAATAACAGAGTATAGCATATCAGAGCAACAAGTAATAACAGGAACAGAAGAGGAACAGAGCATATCAGAGCTATGTAATAACAGAGAGGACAGGTGGTGAATTCCTAACCTGACAAACCAGCCTCGGCATCATTGCGAGTTATTTGTCGATGAAGAATAGATCGACGTGGATCATCATTACGAGTGCCCATTGCACGATGGGATCTCGACGGAGAGGTGGTGGACGAGCTCCAGGCGGCGGCGGATCTCGACGGAGAGGTGGTGTGGACGAGATCGACGGAGAGGTGGTGGAGGATCTCGACGGAGAGGTGGTGGTGGACGAGATCGACGGAGAGGTGGTGGAGGATCTCGACGGAGAGGTGGTGTGGACGAGCTCGAGGAGGAGGTGGGTGGTGGACGAGATCGACGGAGAGGTGGTGGAGGATCTCGACGGAGAGGAGCAAACGAGAGGAGCAACCGAGAGGTGGGGGTGGACGAGCTCAAGGAGAGGCGGTGGTGGATCTCGACGGAGAGGAGCGGATCTCGACGGAGAGGAGCGGATCTCGTCGGAGGAGAGGAGCTCGATCGAGGAAGAGGAGGAGAGGCGCGTTGTATCTGAAAAAAGATAGCCAGGTCAAAGAGAGAAAGACAAGGGTCAGTAACATGACATGAAAAAATTGAAGGACTAAAATGAAAAATAAAGGACTAAAATGAAAAAATTAAAGGACTAAAATGAAAAAATACTGTACTGGAGATATACTATACTTGTGTTCCCTTCTATTGTGCTTTGTTCCCTTCTAGTAATATATTAAAAAAAATATTGTGCTTTGTTCCCTTCTAGTAATATTTTATTTTAACAGTAATTGTCTAGCTAGTTTATATACATAATCATAATCATAGTTTAACATTCATAATCATAATCATAGTTGAATATTGTAAACTAGACATTGAGATGCAAAACTAAATATTGAAAGTTTAGATGCAAAACTAAACTTTTAGATGCAAAACTAAACATTGTAGTCTAGTTGCCCATGGTCTGAATATTTATGAATTCAGAACAATGAAGGCCTCCTAGACATAAAATTAAATGATCAACACTAGATAAACAGAAAATCAAGAAACTGATCAACACTTGAAAAACTGAGAATCATCAACACTTGATAACCAACATTACAAACCATTGTTCAACTTACAAACCAACATTACAGTAGATGCATTGTTCAGAACACTAGTCCACTAGAACACATTACAACTTAAAATGAAACACAATTTCTTCAAGAGTCTTCAATCATGTTCTTCAAGGGTCTTCAATCTCCACAAAATCAAGGCATATGTGACCATGCCTTGGGTCTGCAACAATCAGCAACAGTGATCCCTCTACTATATTTGCCTCCTCCCTAAATTGCTGCCATCCTATTGTGAATGCAATTCTATCATCTTCATCTTCCATGTGGTACCATCCTTCAAAGGGCACATCAAATTCCCTAGCCAACAGATTGAATGTCCTTGCCATGGGCATCCAACTTCTCTGAATGTTTTTGCAGAAAGGTACTGGCATAGTAACAACTTGTGTAAGAACTAAGTCTGAAACATTGCATAAAAAAGTGAGAAATTAAGTAGTAGATAGTTACCAAAGCATCTAGTTCAACATTTTCCTGATTATACTTGTGCACCATAAACTGCATCTCATTGACACTTTCATAGAATTCTTCCTCAGCTAGTTCTTGCCCTGGTTTTAGAGCCAAAACCTTGTAGATACCATAATTGATGGTTGCCATGTTCTCCTCACTAATTTCTCTGATGTTTGAGAAAATAGTCTTCTGAAGTATAGCTCTAATTTCAGGCATCACACAGTAAAGACCTGCTCAAAGTAGTAAACAATGGCAAACTAGTTAACATAGCAAGTCTTTCAGCTAACATGACATAAAACAGTTAAAATTGTGAAACAGTTTACCTCCATCTGCAACAATAGGCTTCTCAACCTTCATATTGTCCACAAATTCAGACACTGTGTGTTCAAAATTGTTGGCCTGTTCCACATACCTGAAAGAGACAACCTCACCTTGCTGGATATCATATTTCCTAACAAGGGAACTCCAGTATGGTCCACAGATGGTAGTTCTTGACACTTCTTTCTCCAGGAAGAAGTCATACACGTGCCTGTTCCTGCATGTAGCCACCATCCAGTTCTTTGACATTGCAAAATTTTCAAGTTGTTCCTTGAATTTGCAAGGTACTGCCTGAAATAAAAACAAGAGGAATGTTTGTCATTATACACCTCCTTTCCAGATAAAAACAAGAGATCCATTGTACTGATGTTATAACTTACCACTCCATTTTAAAATCCCTGCATCATAATCAGATCAAAAGAAACTGCACGCCTGTCAGAATGGAGGCCACAGTTTTGCACTGGTTGCTGGCACAGAACACAACTCATCTCATCCATTCCTATGGAAAAAAATGGAAGTATTAAGATATGGAACACAAATTCATTCATGGATGACATGAAAAGAGGCAAAGGATCTGAATCACCTGTAGGATAACTTGTGCTCCTGTTGTACAATCAGAGATCTGCATCACACATGAAACATTCAGATGTAAGTACACAAACAGAACAACAATATTCAGGTAAGAACAAGAGATGAACTCACCATAGGCAGAAGAACTCGACATAGGCAGAAGAAATAACTCCATACTACCACCATGTTAAATAGGAAAGCACCTAGACGTGGGGGCAAGCACCTGGCGCAGCACTTCCCCCACTTCCCCCACTTCCCCCACTTTCCCCACTTCCAAGGATGTGTGTGCAGTGCATAAATGTAATAAATGGAAAAAATGCTCTGAATAAATGTACAAAATGGTCTGAATGCTCTGGTAATTTATTTAGGCACAAAATGCTCTGGTAATTTACACAAGTAGTTGACTAGTAGTTGACTAGTAGTAGAACTAATGTAGTCTATTATGGAACTAATGTAGTCTAGTAGCCCATGGTCTCTGAGTATTTATGAATTCAGAACAATGAAGGCCTTCTAGACATCAACAAAACAGGAATATGAAACAAGTAATAAAACAAGCACATCCATAGTTGACAACATTAAAACAAGCACAAACCATATAATTTCAGGCACAATACAAGTGATACAAACACTAGTAGTTAACTTACAGAATAAGGACATAATAACTAAAGCTTAAAACAACATTGATGACATTGTTCCTTAAACAACTGCAGTTCAACCTAAACAAGCATCTGTTAACTAACTGATTCCAAATTAGCCTTGTCACTAACTGATTCCTTAGTTGACAATGTCAACAAAGTTCAGCCCAAGGTGATCACTCATATGTTCTATCTTGATCACAAGCATTGAAGCCCATCCAACATCAGCAGCAAATGTGAAGTCATTCCACCCTGCGGTGAAAATGACTTCTCCATGTTCCTTGCTAATGGAGTAGGCACATGCAATGAAGTTATCTTCGTCTCCTTCTATGTCTTGCCCTTCCCTGGAAAGATGTGCTATGCCATGTCTTGGGTACGTGTAGCCTTGTACAGCCTCAATAGGCATGAACTGCAATAATCATGTATTTCGCAGTTAGTATTTTTTTACACATTAGTCATGCATAGAATGAAACAACAGAATAGTGATTTAGCTCTAAGCCTTACCAGTGCATCTCATGCTTGGTTTTCCTCATTCATCTTGTGTACCCAGAAATTCTTCTCATCATTACTTTCAATGATCTCATGGTCTGTCACATGAACATCTTTGTAGATGGCAAATAAGATGGTGGCCATGTTCTGTTCAGTGATAGATTGAATGTTTGAGAAGATTGTCCTGTACAGAATGCTTCTTATTCCAGAAGGGACATCTCCAATCACTAAGCAAAAGAGAAGAAATAAAATAATTAGTACTAGTACATGTAAAGAAATTAGTAGTAGTTGAGGAAATAGTTAGTAGTAGTTGTTAGCAAGAACTTACATGGAGCTTCATGGATGTACTTTTCAACACCATTTGAGGAAATGGTGACATGGAATAAATTGTCCAAACCCTCAATCGGATCTGGATCATATTCAAATTCCAGTACATCACCAAGACCAATGTCGTAGACTCTCCACAATGACGTCCAATAAGGACCACAAATCAATGTCTTTTCATCAGTCTTCTTCAAGTACAGATCATAGTTTCTAATTGCACTGCTGTTGGCAACCAGCCAATTCTTAGGAGTGAAATCATTCAGTCTCTCCCTAAATGAACATGGAACAACCTACAGGATGAACATAACATAATGTAGTTAACTTACCAACCTACAGGATGAATACAACATAAAGTAAACTATTGTTGTCTGGATGTGAAAACTCACCACACCATCAAATGGAAACTCATCAACAATGACAATCTGGAAGCTGGTTGCCCTCCTCTGTGTCCTACCACAGTTGTGAGCAGGTTGTCCACACACAGCACAGTCCATTGCTAAAAATTAAGCAAGTAATTAGTAACAGAACCTAAACATTGCAACCATATTACAGTACTGAAGAACAATGTACACATTTCAGTACTGAAGAACATTCTAATCAGGAACATATTCAGGAACATATTCAGGAACATAATAAGGACAAAACCTAATCAGGAAAACGCAACCCTAATCAGGAACATAATCAGGAAAACGCACATTCCATGAGAACCCTAATTTGAAAGCCTAATCAAGCAGAGGATGAACAGTTAGAAAAAAGAGGGATTTACCAGAGAAGAAACCCTAATGAAGAAATACGGTCACTGTAATATTACAAGAAGAAAGAGGGATTAGGACAGAACCGCAAAATAAAGATTAAAGCAACAGAAGTGAAGAAGGTTGGAAGAATCAAGCAACAGAAGAAAAGATTAGAGAGAGAACTGAAGAAATCTGAAGAACTGCAAAGGAACTAGAACTCACCGTACGAACTGCCGAGTCTGCAGATGGATGGAAAGAAAAAGAAAAGATTAGAGAGAGAACTCTGAAGAAATCTGAAGAACTGCAAAGGAACTGAAGAAATCACCGTACAATCTGCTGAGTCTGCAGATGGATGGAAAGAAAAAGAAGAGATTAGAGAGAGAACTCTGAAGAAAAGATAAGAAAACAAGTCTGAAGAACTGCATAGGAACTAGAACTCACCGTAGAACTGCCGAGTGGGAGAGAGGGAACTGCCGAATGGGAGAGAGAGGGGAGGTTGTCCCTTCGGTTCCCTCCTTATAATATTCCAACGCTCCACGCGCTCTCTGTCTCTTCGGTTCCAGATATTTTGGCCCATATTTTGGCCGAGTGGGCCTTTGCCTAGTACTTTCTCCTACAGTTGGAGTACTTTGTCCTACAGTTGGGCCTTTGTGTTTTTGAAAAAATACATTTTGTTGCAGCAACTTATACTTAGTATGGATTTGTTGCATACAACTGTAAGAAGTATACAGAGAAGTTTCTTTTTTGAATCCATTTTAAAAAACAGCAGTGGCAATTAGAAAAAAATTCAATGTGTTGCAACAACTTATCCTTGCTATTGTGAAAAATTAACACAATAGCAGTATGGATTTGTTGCATCTATATTTTTAGAAAAGCAAACACAACTGGATCAGAAAACACAAACTTGATATATAATATAAGTTCAATAATAGCTGGATACAAACACAACTGGGTACACAACCACAACTAGATACAAACACACTGGATACAAACACAAATTCATGGACACTACTTACATGATCTCTAGTAGATGATCCCTAGTTGATGATCTCAACAAAGTTAAGACCAATAAACTCTTGCATGGGCTCTACTTTCATCAAAAGAAGTGCTTCATTGCCAATGTTAGCAGCATTGGTGAAATCAGTCCATCCATTCTGAAAACACACATGCCCCATGTCCCAGGCAATGGAGTAGGTGCAGTTAATGAACTCTTCTTGTTCTTCTCCTAGCAGCTGTCCATCCTTGGAAAGATGAGCAATGCCAAAACCTGGGTACCTGTACCCATCTATAGCCTCAGTAGGCATGTACTGCAAAACAAATAAATATCCACAATTGATTTAGTTGCATGCAAATAAAATAATTTCAGATGTCAAACATATGAACTGTGGGAAATTACCAGTGCATTGAAGTGAACATTGTCATCATCCATCTTGTGCACCCAAAAATGTTTCTGATCCTTTGGTTCATAAAATTCCTTCTCCACAAAAACATCTTTGTAAATGCCATACAGGATTGCAGCCATGTCCTGTTCACTAATGGAGTGGATGTCTGAGAAGATTGTCCTATAGAGGATACTTCTTATTGGGCTAGGCAAATCTCCTACAACTAATCAGAGAGGATGTGTTAGCCTTAATTATTTCTAAAATGCATTGTGAAAAAAAAGATGAGTTATTGTTGTGATACCAGTTTCTTCAACTGCATCCTTCTCAACATTGTTGGAATGAACAGTTATGTCAAATGAGTTCTCTAAAGGTTCAAAGGGATCATCAGTACATTGGAAATGTACAACATCACCCACAGCAATGACATAAACTCTAACTAATGATCTCCAGTAAGGGCCACATATTAGTGTAGCTGACTCATCCTTCTGTAAGAATAAATCAAATCTTCTGAATCTTGGGCTCTTGGCAACTAACCATTTCCCAGGAACTAAATTGTTCAACCTCTGTTTGAATGAGCAGGGAATGTACTGCAGTTTAACAACATAATTTAGTTCCCATTGCCAAAAACTATTTGAATGAGCAGGGAATGTCAAATCCATTAGCTCTCCTATTACTAGGGAATGAGCAGGGAATGAGCAGAAAAACTTACTACACCACGTCTAAAACCATGGCCAATGACAATGTCAAATCCATTAGCTCTCCTGTTAGATCTGCCACAATTGTCACCAGGCTGATCACAGATAGCACACGTCATGCCATCCATCACCTACAAAATAACATCCAGGTTAATTCACCTACAAAAATTCACCCAGGTTGATCACAGATAGCAGGTTCAAATTCAGAACCTGAGAGCTGAAAAGTCGAAGGAGGAAATTCAGAACATGCGACCTGAAAATGTAGTAGAAGGATTAGATTGCATCAGATTAAATGAAATAGAATAATAAGATCTGTGTACAGAATTGAACTCACCCAGAAAGTCGAAGGGATAGAAGAAAAGCTCTGCGCAGAAGAATTGTAAACCGGCCAGGTTTCTCCTCCTATTTAAAGGTAAAGGGATGTAAAACTGCTCCCCCACGTCCACCACTGCCCCACGTCCACCACTTCCCCCACGATGTGGCCCATTTAAACAGACACTGTCCACTGTTTTCCCCCACGATGTGGCCCACTTAATCAGACACTATCCAGGCCCATTCAGTACTAATCTAGCTTTATTATCACCAACTGGAGCCACGCAGTTGGATCCCTAATTTTGACTGGAATAATCCTAGTGTCCCTGAAACTGAACAAACAGACATCTCCCTCTTTCAGACTGAATGTTTTGACAACATCTTTCCATCCAAAACAGATAACTGCTTGTCCAGATTCAGTTAGCATCATTCTACAATACTGAGTCTTGGAAACTGTAGGCTTGTTCACAGCAAGAAGAATAACTTCAGATCCTTTAGGAACCCCAAGCCTGGGAGCTCTTGAGCATAAGACAGGCTTTAGAAACTTCAAAAGATAAGTATTTGTGAATTCTTTTGAAAAAACCTGGAAAACAGAAATTTCAATTATGATCAAAACATACCATACAGTAACCATTAGTAGTGAACATGATCAAACATTACTAACCATTTCTCCTTCTCCAGGTCTCCAGTCAACATGATCAAAGGAAGCTATGATGTTTTCTTCTGTCATTTTCCACACATACTCCTTAATATCAGGTCTTGGTAGCACTTCAACATAGCTTCTCGGTTGGATAACTTGATTGAATGTCAAATCAACCTTGTTTGCAAAAATGCATTCATTATCAAAGGATTCTTCACCAGTAAAACCAGGTCCTACATGACAAATAAAGCATTATTCATCACCCAAAAAAACTCTAGTAAAACAAGTATAATAGTAAGCATCTGCAGGTGAAAATCACACCTCTAGTAGTAATCAGACTCCTTTCATGAATCTCAGTGGGGCTGTACCTACAAAGATGTGCATAAATATGTTATAATAGATACTCAGATAAATGGTAAGAATGGGTTTAATAAGACAGGGTAGTACTCTTCAATTTTAAGTATCTCAAGCTTAAGGTAGAACCACTGATGTCTGAGTCTTGGTGGTAGTTTTCTTTCATATGTAAAAATGAACATGCAAACATCCCCTTCCTTCAGATTAAATGTCTCTACCACCTTTGCCCATTCAGGAGGGATGATCTGGGCTTTTCCATCAGCCTGAAGAATCATCCTACAGTACTTTATTAGAGATCCTAACTTGAGCATCACACCTACACTAACCAATTGAGATCTGGCTTGAATACAATGTCTCATGAGGTGTTCATCCATGAGGAACTGCATCAGGAACTTTCTTGTAAACTCTTGACTGAATTCCTGGAATTTGTTAGATAAAAATGTGAGTAATGTGCAGAACTTACAGATAAAAATATGAATAATGTGCAGAACATATATACATACCATTAAACCCTCCAAAGGAATGACATTTGTTGATGTAATTGTGCTAACATAATTCTTAATTGCAGGCCTTGGTAGCACTTCCACATTGCTTCTTAGCTGCATTAATTGGTGGTAATTCATTTGAACCAAATTTCCAAAAATGCAGTTTGTATCAATTGAATCAAATCCTGAATGTCCAGGTCCTAACAAATGCCAAACAATGTATCATCAGTACCAGAAAATATAGATCAATGACAAGAGCATAGATTACAAAGTAAATGGTGCTAAACAAACCTCTAATTGTGATCATTAGCCTATCATCCCTCTCATCATCTTGGACTCTGTAGTAATCATATTCATCAGTGAACCAATTACAGAACTATTTTAAGATCTATTTCTAGCATTAGTAAAAATCAGATTTTTTGTTTAGAATTACAGATGAATTAGATGAACCATTTCAGATATACAAAGCACACACTAGATGGATGAAAAGACCATACTATATATACAAAGCACACACTAGATATACAAAGCACACACCTGCAATTATCTGATTGCTCTTGAGAAATCGCAGGGGGAGAAGGGGATGTGGCTGCTGCAGTCCAGTTGGTGCGGCCGCGCGGATCCATTGCAGAAGCTGCTATGGATGATCTCCAGCTCTCCGGAGAGGATCTGCAGTTCTCCAGCTCTCCGGAGAGGATCTGCAGAAGCTGCTATGGACGGAGAGGATCTGCAGCTCTCTGGCGGCGGGTGGTGCGGCGGCGCGGACGGAGAGGATATGCAGCTCGGGCTCGGGCGGTGGTTGTCTAGCGGCGGGTGGTGCGGCGGCCGCTGACGGAGAGGATCTTCAACTCCGGTTGACTGGCGGCGAGTGGTGCGGCGGCGCGGACGGTGAGGATCTGCAGTTCTCCAGCGGCGGGTGGTGCGGCGGCGCGGACGGAGAGGATCGGCAGCTCTCCGGCGGCGGGTGGTGCGGCGGCGCGGACGGAGAGGATCGGCAGCTCTCCGGCGGCGGGTGGTGCGGCGGCGCGGAGGTCACGCGCGAGAAATGGAGGCCAAACCCTAGCGCTGGCGGCGGGGTGCCTCTCTTATACATTGGACAACAGAGGGGAGGGGGGTTTGTGCAAGGTGGCGCGGGTGGAGGGACGAATGGAAACTAAAATATTAACTGAGGGGCGTCCCAGCTAATCGCTATAACTACGGAGCCGAGGTGGAAGGACACAGAAAAGTTAATAACAACCTAAGGTACTAATGTGCAAAATGACCATACTATATACGCACACACCCACCCACCACGGCCGTCACTTTCTCCACTCCCTCACTCCCTCACTTTCCACTCCCTCACTCTCTCCCTTTCCTCGTGTTAGGGTTCCACCGCCGCCGGCCGCCGCCCAACATGAAACCCCTCCAGCGAATCCCATCGCCGCCGCCACCTGAGGAGCTTGTCTGTTTTTTTCTCGTGTTCTTCTTCTATTCTTCTTTCTTCTTCTGTTCTTCTTTCTTCTTTTATTCTACTCGTTAGATCTTTTATGTTCTTGATTAGGAACTGTTGTTTAGATCTGATCTAGTCTTCTTAGATTAGTGTACTCTGGTTCTCTTAGAATAGTGTATAGATCTTTTCTCGTGTTCTTAGATTACTGTACTAGATCTGGTGTTGTTATTAGATTAGTGTTCTTAGTTTAGATTGTTGTTATTAGATTAGATTTGTTTTGTTCTTAGATTTGTTATTAGATTAGATTTGTTCTGTTCTTAGATTTGTTATTAGATTAGATTTGTTCTGTTCTTAGATTTGTTCGAGATTTATGTTCTTTGTCTAACCTGCTATCTGATCTTGTTTGATCTAACCTGCTATCTGATCTTGTTTGATCTAACCTGCTATCTGATCTTTGGGTGCTTAGATTTGTTATTTGATTTATGTTCTTTGTCTAGATCTATGTTCTTAGTTCTGTTCTTAGATTTGTTTTGTTCTTAGATTATATTTTGTTTAGGGTTCTGCTAGGATTTGTTCATAATGTTCAGAAAGTTCAGATTGTTAAGATTGTTCAGAATGTACTGAACTTTCTGAATGTTCTGATCTTTCTGAATGTTCTGATCTTTCTGAACTTTCTGAATGTTCTGAATGTTCTGATCTTTTTGAACTTTCTGAATGTTCTGATCTTTCTGAACTTTCTGAATGTTCGGATTTTTCTGAACTTTCTGAATGTTCTGATTTTTCTGAATGTTCTGAATGTTCTGATCTTTCTGAATGTTCTGAATGTTCTGATCTTTCTGAATGTTCTGATTTGTTGACTGTCAGAATGTTCAACATGATCTAAACTGTCTGAATGTTCTGTACTTTCTGAACTTTCTGAATGTTAGGAATATTTAGAATGTAATTATTGACTTTCTGAATGTTTTGCTATTTGATCATGTCCTGAACATGTTTTAGCATTACTGATTACATTGCTTTAGCATTACTGATTACATGCTGTTTTTATACTAGATGGGAACCTGTGAGAACTGTGCCATTGACATCTCAGATGACAGTGGCAGCTTGATCCCAAGCCACAGCACTAGTGGCAGTGACAGCTCTGGCAGTGACACCTCTGCCAGTGACACCTCTGGCAGTGACACCTCTACGGAGTGGTTCGTGCCAGATGGTTATGTGCCAATTATGCCAGCACAAGATGATGGCTTGGTTTTAAGGGGTATGTATCTATACAAACTTTGAACTATCTAGTCTGTTACAGCAGTTGAGAAATGGTACTACTATTTATAAAATTTGTTGTATTTGTGCTGTATCAGGACCAAAAAACAAGGGAATACATGAGTGGGACCACCAGTGTATGTTTGGAAATGACATACTACTGTGTCCATGCCAAGTTGAGTTTCTGGACGAATGGTGCAATGGCAGAAGGCCAGCAATAAAGTAATATGTCTACAAGATGACAGAGTCAGCTGTCATTGAGAAGAAATGCAAAATGGTGAGCAGCTATTTACTTTATCATGCATAACAGTGTAGTAGAAACAGAGTCCAAAAGAATGCTAACAGTTGTGTAAACTTGATACTTACACATGAATTTAATGCTGAGTTCACAACCAAGTACCTGAAGGACTTTCTTGATGAACCACTTACTATACAAGTTGAATCCATGGCTGAAGATGATCGTGTGTATGTGAGGATGAAGATGGGAGTAAACAATAGAGCAATGATAACCAGTGGATGGTGGACAGTTGTGCAGGCCTTCAACATGAAGAAGGATGATGCTATGATGTTCAGTTTCTGGTACAAGTCAGACGGTAAGTTGCGCCTGATGCTCGCGGCACTCCCATAAAGCGTAGATCTGACAGTAATGATTGGGTGGAAGTAGAACTTCTGTTATGAGTTCTACTTATTTTGGATGTAATTATCTGATGGACTGCTTAAGTTGGACTGCCTAGTTCTATATATGATGGACTACTAAGTACTACTTTTGTAGTTGTAAGTATGGAGCAGTAAGTACTATGTTGGATTATCAGTATGAAATCAGTAGTATATAATTATGTGCTGTGTGGTATCTGTTTTCTGATTATTTGATTATGCTGGTTATTCTTTTAGAGGCACAGCACAAAGTGCCTCAAATGGATGACCATTTTGAGTCACACCTGATAGTGCCTCAAATGGATGACCATTTAGAGGCATGTTTGACAGTGCCTCCAATGATCATCCATTTGAGGCAATGTCAGGTGCCTCAGTTGGTTGGACATTGGAGGCAGCAGCATAGTGCCTCAGATGGATGATCATTGGAGGCACACCAAATAGTGCCACAGTTGGTCACTATTTAGAGGCATAATTTAGTGCCTCTAAATGGTAACCAATTGTGGCACTTCTAATTGTGCCTCAGTTGATATACTTTTAGTGGCATTATCACAGAAAATGCCTCTAAAAGTTATGTCTTTTTGAGGCACAGGTCAAAGTGCCACTGATAGTTTAGCATAGAGGCACTGGACTGTGCCTCTATTTTTCAAAACATTAGAGGCACTATCAATAGTGCCTCAAAAGGATAAACTGTTAGTGGCATTTTTAAAACTGCCACTAAAAATTCATATTTGGAGGCACTATTTTTCGAAGTGCCTCAATAGATACAATTAGAGGCAGTTTGAAAAAGTGCCTCTAAGAAAAGTGCCTCTGATTCCTGGACGTGCCATAGTGACTCTCGACGCATCAGCCGGTCTAGCTTATTCTGCAGAGCAACCAAACGAAGAACTTGCATTTGGCTGGAGCCCAGGCGTCCCAGAACAGAGCCGGCATAATGCTCCCCTTTCGCCCAAGGAACTGAAGGCGGTAGGCAGACTTGGCCATGTAGACGCCGTTAGGGGAGTGGTTCCAGACGATCGTGTCGTCCACATCATCGTGAAGCGCCGGCGCGTCGCGAGCAGCAAGCACAACAAGGAGACGAAGTCCTGGACGATCGCACCGAGAGGAGCCCGCTGCAGGTCCCTGATCCAACGATCATCAGCGATAGCATCCGCCACCGAGCGGCCCTTCCGCTGTGAGTGCCTGTAAAGTAATGGGAAGCAATCGCGAAGCGGCCCTGATCCCAACCAGTTTGAATGCCAGAATGGCGCAGTGCGGCCGTTGCCAATCGAGACCGAGGTGGCAGCTTAGAAGAGGTTATGATCCACCTCGTCACACGGGATGTCGAAGCCAGCCCACGGCCGGTCCGGGTGGTGCCACTTAATCCACAACCACCGAAGCCGTAACGCGCGACCAAAGGCATCAAGGTTTAGCAGCCCAAGCCCGCCAAAGTCCGTTGCGGAGCACACCAGGTTCCAATTTACCTTGCACTTCCCACTAGCCGCCTCCTCCTCCTCGATGCTCCAGGTGAAACGCCGGCGCACCACGTCCAGCGTCCTGAGGAACCTCTTGGGAACCTTCAGTGTGGTGAGAGCGAAGATCGAGAGTGAGTCTAGGACAGATCTAGTTTTTTTTAATGGGGAAAAGTTCCGGTCTCTGCATCAATTGATGCACACAGCCTGATTTATTGCACAGTTTCGAAGTCTCCAAACAGAGTATAAAAGTATTAGAATATTATAATCATGGATCACCCAAAGTGACTACAAAGATTAGCCACCGAAACACAATAAACAAAGTTTGCTTAAGCAACATCTAGTCTTCTAGTATGTCGCCACCCATCCTGGCTGTAGAAAGCATACACGACTATTTCCAATCGGGTACACCCGACATCCATAGCCCCCAGCTGGTCCTCTGGGAGGAGATAGGATCACGTATGGATCCAGTGGATAGCTCTGCGGATAACCTGTAAAAAGTTGATAGTACCGGACCTGTTAAAAACCAAGTCATTTCTAGAGTTTCAAATAGACCATAATAAAGCTGAAATCCCCACACGAATTCTAGCTTTATCATCTTTTCCCACCCTATTTAGCCAATTGCCAAACATATTTGTCACATTAGCCGGAGGTGGTAAATTAAAAGTAAACTCTACAATCCTCCAAACAAGACGAGTAAAGGGACAAGCAATAAATAAATGGTGTATTGATTCCGATGAATCACATAAACAGCATTTCTTACAATCACTCCAGTTACGCTTAGCTAAATTATCTTTCTTTAAAAGTACCTTGCGGTATAAGAACCACATGAAGATCTTAATCTTAAGTGGTACTTTAAGCTTTCAAAGGTACCGGCGTGGGAATCTAGTGCTATTATCTAGAAGGTATTCGTACATAGACTTAACGGTGAATTCCTCTGAGGTTGTTAACTTCCAAACAAAAGAGTCTGTGCTCTCTGATAAGTTAACATTCATCAAACGTTGAACCAGATGCAATCATCTATTCCATCTATTGCCGGAAAGATTTCTCCTAAACTCAATATTCAGCGGATTATTTGCCAAAACTTGTCCAACCGTCACGTTTTTACAGCGAACAATAGCAAATAGAGAAGGATATTGTTCAGCTAGAGACTTATCTCCTAGCCAAATGTCTTCCCAAAACCTTGTTTTGAGACCACCCCCCACACGAAAGGATCCTCTAGAGAAAAAATCATCTTTAATCCCCATCAGTCCCTTCCAAAAGGGAGAATCAGTTGGTTTTGCAGTAACTTGGGAAAATGTTTTATTCCTAAGATACTTATTGCATAGATCTCTTGCCACATGCCTTCCTCATTCAGAAGTTTAAACAACCACTTGCTTAATAAGTATTTGTTTTTAATTTCAAGCACTGTGACGCCTAGACCACCTTGGTCTTTTGGACGGCAGATGATATTCCATTTGGTTAACCGATATTTCTTTTTTATGATCATCGCTCTGCCAGAAGAAACGAGATCTATAATAGTCTAGTCTTTTCCTAACCCCTTTAGGTATCTCAAGAAAAGATAGCATAAACATCGGTAGACTCGTGAGAACGGAGTTAATAAGGATAAGTCTATCCCCGTATGAGAGTAACTTTCCTTGCCAGCACCCAAGCTTTGTTGGAGATATGCCCTAGAGGCAATAATAAAAGTTGTTATTATTATATCTTTGTGTTTATGGTAAATGTTTACATTCATGCTATAACAGTATTAACCGGAAACATTAATACTTGTGTGATTTGTAAACTAAATTAGAGTTCCTAGTAAAGCCTCTATGTAATACTAGCTTGTTGGTTAATAGATGATCGTGATTTCCCGATCATGAACATTGAGATGTTGTTGACAACAAGATCATATCATTAGGAGAATGGTATGATGGACATACTCCTATAGATAAGTGTAGCATTAAGATCAAGTCATTTCAATAGTTCATTTGTTATAAGCTTTCTGATACATAGTAACCTAATTCTTTCGACCATGAGATCATGCTAATCATCATCACCGGAAGGATGCTTTGATGACATCAAACACCACACCGTAAATGGGTGGCTATAAAGGTGGCATTGAGTGTTCGGAAAGTATGTATTGAGGCACATGGATCAAGAGTGGAATTTGTCCATCCATATGACGGATAGATATACTCTGGGCCCTCTCGGTGGAATGTCATCCAATTGGCATGCAAGCATGTGATTGGCTCACAAGGGATCACATATCACGGGAACGAGAAAAGAGTACTTATAGGTAACGAGGTTGAACTAGGTATGCAGAGATACCGACGATCAACACCTCGGATAAGTAAACTATCACGAGACAAAGGGAAATTGGTATCGTATGTAAGTGGTTCATTCGATTGCAAAGTAATCGTAGAAATATGTGGGGAGCCATATGAATTTCCAGATTCCTCTATTGGTTATTGATCGGAGAAGTGTCTCGGTCATGTCCGCATAATTCACGAACCGTAGGGAGACACACTTAAGGATTCGATGTTGTTTAGTAAATATGGAATGTTAGTAGGGATACCGAATGTTGTCCGGAGATCCGAAATGGTCTGGAGAATAAGATTCATATAAGGAAAGTCTGATTCCGTAGTTCAGGAAAGATTCCGTTGTTTTCATCGGAGAGGTTCTAGAAGGGTCTAGAAGGTTCACCGGACCGGAAGGGGAATGGACCATGAATGTGTCATGGATAGGTGGAATGATTGGATCATATCCTAGATCACTTGGTTTGGGCATTTGCAAGAGAGAATTAAAGCTCTAAATTAAAAGTCAAACGGTAAGTTTGAAAAGTCAAACTGGAACAATGGTTTCCTAGTGGAAGAAGGAAAGAGTCCTTCTCTCAATCTAACTTGGGTTTGGGTTTGGATTCAAACCCACCCCTCCCAAGGCTGCCCCCCCTCTCATAAATAGAGGGGGAGGGCTGCCCCAAACACACAAGCCCTAGCCCTCCCACACCCAAGCCGCCGCCGCACCGTCGCCTCGCGCCGCCGCCGGTCCGTCGCCGCTGCCCTAGCCGACGCCAACACCTCCTCCTCCTCCTGGTCTTCTAAACCCTAGATCACCGGGAAACCCTAGAGCCACCATAACTCGCACCGTCTTAGGCCAAGCCCTGCGGGATCTTTCCTCTACTTCCGACACCACGCCGTCGTGCTACCGAAATCGCGAGGGGAGAAATACAACCTCAGCTTCCTGCTGGAACAAGGGAGAGGAAGATCTTCATCGAGTACCGAACGTGTGACCAACTGCGGAAGCGCTGCCGGAACGCAGCGCCGGAAGGATCGTCTACGTGATCTTGAGATTGGCAAGTGTACGACTACATCACCCACGAGAATCTGCTCTCGTTAACCCCTTTGGAATCTTCGAGGGTGAGTGCTTCTATCGACTCGTTGCTACACTTTAGTAGATAGATCTTGGCTTGTTTGTGTGCATGCGGTAGAATTTTTTTGTTTCCATGCTACGAACCCCTACAAGCTTTCCTTCAAAGCGGTCTTCTACTGGCCTCCATTCAGAATTTAACAAGTGTCTGTAATGGATGGGGATACCTAAGTATCTAAAAGGAAGAGAACCACTTTCACAACCGATTTTTTTTTGTATTTTTCTTCTTCCTCTTTTGCCTTTCCAAAATAGAAAATTTCGCTTTTATGGAAGTTTACTTTGAGACCGGACAATTGCTCAAATATGCATAATATCAGTTTCATGTTAACAGCCTTCTCGAAGTCATGTTCCACGAATAATATAGTATCATCTGCATATTGTAAAATGGAGACCCCCCCTTCAACTAAATGAGGTACGAGTCCACCAATTTGGCCATCATCTTTTGCCCTTGCAATGAGAATAACCAGCATGTCTGCCACAATATTGAAGAGATCTGGGGAGAGCGGATCTCCTTGTCTCAGTCCCTTCCTAGTCTGAAAGTAATGGCCAATATCGTCATTGACTCTTATTCCCACACTACCACCTTGAACAAAACGTGTGACAGTTTCACACCAAAATTCATTGAAACCTTTCATTCGCATCGCTTGCTGCAGAAAGGACCATTTCATCTTATCATAGGCCTTTTCAAAGTCGATTTTAAAAAGCACCCCGTCTAACTTTTTCCTATGGAGCTCATGAATTGTCTCATGAAGCACAACCACACCCTCTAAGATATTGCGTCCCGGCATAAAGGCAGTTTGAGTAGGTTTTATGACTTTGCTAGCGATAATAGTAACTCGGTTAGTTACAAATTTTGTGAAAATTTTGAAACTCACGTTGAGTAAACAAATAGGTCTGTACTGTTGGATTTAAACAACATTTTCTTTCTTTGGAAGTAAAGTTATGATCCCAAAGTTCAGTCTATATAACGGGAGGTTGCCTCCACGTAATTGCACAAACATAGCTATAAGGTCGAACTTAATCACCTCCCAGGACAGATCTAGTGAGCGCATGTCGACCTCCAGAGTTAAGGAGCTTGCCCTTCCATGCCGCTGCCGCGAGCTTGGCGTGAGATTAGTAGAGGATATGCAGGAGATGAATCAGACGCAATCTGCCAAGTGACAGTGGAAGCCCAAGGTAAGTCAGAGGGAATCCAACACGTTGCCCATCGATGCCATTGAAAAGGGCATTGAGGTCAATGTCCTGGCAGCGAATCGGGGCGATGGAGCATTTGTTGATGTTGATGCGCAGCCCCGACGCACGGCCCAACATCTGCAAAATCTTCATCAGGCGCACCGCCTCCTGACGGTCGGGGTTGAAGACCACCGCGTCATCTGCATACAGGCTCACGCGAAGTGGAGCTCCACGCACCGACAGAGGGGAGAGGATGCCAATGGCAGTGGCATGCTGAATAATACGCTGTAGCGGGTCAATCGCAATGTTGAAGAGGAAGGGAGACCAGGGGTCATCCTGGCGCAGGCTGCGGCGGTTGCGGATCGCGTCCCTGGCGACACCATTGAGCATGACCGAAGTGGAGGCAGTGGAGAATAAGAGTGCTAGCCAGTCTCACCAACGCGGCGGGAAACCCAAAACCTGGAGAAGCTCAAGCAGATATTCCCAAGAAACAGAGTCGAAGACCAGGTTGCGCACGTACATGAAATTTTCATGGATGGAGCAGGATTTTAGAAAAGCGGAATGCGCATTCGATATGAGGTAACCCATGATTGGAGCAAGCCGTCGCGCCTGGACTTTGGAGAAGAGCTTGGACAAAGAATGGATCAGGCTAATCGGCCTATAATCGTGGGAATTGCTATGTCACAGCTAGCTCTCTTGCCGTTGGATGTTTTGCTTCAAGATTCGCGCAGGTGGTTCCCTGGTTGTGTTTGACGATCGTAGCTCGCGTTCCTGGTTGTGATTCGCGTGTGCGTTAGCTGTTTGGTGACGTCCCTATTGGTTCGCTACGGCCCAAGCCCATGTGCGTTAGCTGTAGTTTGGTTTTCCTATTGGGTCAGAGCTAGCTGTTTTGGTTATTCTGTTGGGTCGCGTTTATGTTGTTTTGTTTTTGCGTTTTTTGTTTTGTTTTGTTTACACAACGTAGCAGGAATCAGTTGGTGTAATTGTTAATTTTTTTAATTTATTAGCTGATTTCCTATTTATAGAGAAGACTAAATATAGTTGTGTGGTTGTGGTTGTTTCTTGACTGATGCGAGAATGATTCTTGTTTCTTCAGCCACTTATAATTCTTGTGGTTGTGGTTTAATTCTATTTTTGGTGTGTACTATTTTTAGTGTTGCATTGGGTCCTATATATTTCGTATGGTTTGTGTTGGAACGGCAGACTAAAGGATCAAGTTGCTCTTTTGTAGAGGTTGAGAAAGGAATAGTTTCATTTTTAGTGTTCCGTAGAGGCTCAAGTTTACTACAAAGACATGAGCAATGCAAGGAGCTCGTGTGATGTGTGTCATCGACCAGCTAGGATGTGCGAAAGAGCACCCCACAGTCTGTATAATTTTCGTGTCAAGATGGTTGACGAAGATTATGAGGAGTTAGCTGTAAGTTTGATCATGGTTTGATCATAATTTTTTTAAGTTTTATTTTATATTAATTTATTTTGGTTTTTCCTTTTTTTTAGGTTGTGCCATGTTTTTTACTGATCGAATAGGAATATTATGTCCAAACAATTGGATGAAAGTTCTTGCTAAATTGCCAAATCATGGTTCAAAGAATCCAATTCCTAAAAGTGATCACAACATCTTTTTAGATAGGGTTGGCAGTAAAATAGACATGTGTGGGCCATATTGGAATTCTTTGATCGAGGCATTTGATATAGATGAAGATGATGTTATTTCATTTGAATATAATACATCTATTGAGTGTTTTGAAGTAAGAGTTACTTCAAGTGAAGGATATATAAAGAATTGGGCTCATTTCCCAAGTAAGTTATGTTATATCTTTGTTTATATGTTTAATTTTATTTTTTGTTTGATGACTAATGTATTTTTCATTATGTTTTTGTTTTTTATAGAGGTTTCTGATATACCTATTGGTTGTGATTCATATTTGTTCAACACATATTTTGATGATATACACGATGTTACACAAAACGAAATGAATGGGATTGTTGCTACAATGCAAGTTGTGAAGATGGAGTCTGTGGATGATGACATCATTCCTAAATTATATGTTTATAGGCTTGATGCTAATGATATATTTCGCTTGGTTAGTAATTTTATTTTTTGTACTTGTTTATTATGTTCACATAGTTTATTATGTAAATAATTAATTTTTTATATTCTTTCTTTATATAGGAAGTACATACTGAGGTTTTCCCTAATGCAACTGAAATCCCAGATCGAGGTGAAGCACGTTATGTGTGGGGTGACAGAGCTATACCTGGATCATACAAATTATTTGGAGATTGTATTAGGTTCCGTTATAATTGGGGAGCTTTTACTAGTGATGCAAATTTAAAAGTAAATGATCTTATCCATGTTATTGTTGATATAAAAGAAGGATTCCTGATACTCGAAGTATACAAGAGCGAAGCATAGTAGAACAAATTCCTGAATTACTAGTGATATTTTGTTTTCTTATTTTATTTTTTTAATAATTATGTATTACTTTCTTATGTAATTGAGAAATTTTATTAATTGATATCTTTATTTATTTTTTGTGATACTTTGTGGCTTGTGGAGTTGCAATTGGGATGTTAAGTTGCTTATTTCTTATTTTATAATTTCTTATTTTATACTTGTGGTTTACTTGCATGGTGGCATGCAACTAGGAATTTTTATATTTTTTAATAATTTGAGTTCCATCTAGAGTTGTAATTGGCTTATTTAATTTTATATATGGAGAAGGGCATATGATTTTTTATTTTTTATTTCTATATTAATATCAGCCGAATTGCATGTTGACATGCAACTAGGTTCTTTTCTATTTTTTGAAAATTTCTGAGTTGCATGTGGAGATGCAACTGGTATGTTATCTTTAATATTTTATTGTTTTATATGTGAGGGCGGGTTAACTTGCATGTTGGCATGCAATTAGGAATTTTTAAATTTTTTAATAATTTGAGTTGCATATTAAATTTTTTATATTCAGAAGGGCATGATTATTTTGCATGTTGATATGCAATTATAAATTATTTGCATTTTTTTTAAATATGATTTGCAACTAGGAATTTTTATAATTTTTAATATTTTTGAGTTGCATGTGAAGATGCAACTGGCATGTTAACCTGATTTTTTCTTGTTTTTATTTTGTGAGGACGGGTTGAGTTGCATGTTCGCATGCAACTAGGAATTTTTAAATTTTTTAATAGTTTGAGTTGCATACGGAGATGCAACTGGCATGTTCACTTCAATTTTTCTTGTTATATATGTGAGGACGGTTTGACTTGCATGTTGGCATGCAACTAGGAATTTTTAAATTTTTTAATAGTTTGAGTTGCATGTGGAGATGCAACTGGCTTGTTTATGTGACGACGGGTTGACTTGCATGTTGGCATGTAACTTGGAATTTTTAAATTTTTAAATAGTTTGAGTTGCGTTTGGAGATGCAACTGGCTTGTTTACTTGAATTTTTCTTGTTTTATTCTGTGAGGACGGGTTGACTTGCATGTTTGCATGCAACTTGGAATTTTTAAATATTTTGAGTTGCATGTGGAGATGTAACTACCTTGTTTACTTGAATTTTTATTGCTTTATATATGAGGATGGGTTGACTTGCCTGTTGGCATGCAACTAGGTACTTTAAAAAATTTTAACAGTTTGAGTTGCATGTGGAGATGCAACTGACATGTTTAATTAAATTTTTCTTGTTTTATATACGAGGATGGGTTGGCATGCAACTAGGAATTTTTAAATTTTTTAATAGTTTGAGTTGCATGTGGAGATGCAACCGATATGTTTACTTGAATTTTTCTTGTTTTATATATGAGGATGGGTTGACTTGCATGTTGGCATACAAATAGGAATTTTTAATTTTAATAATAATTTGAGTTGCATGTGGAGATGCAACTAGCATGTTTACTTGAATTTTTTTTGTTTTATATATGGGGACGGGTTGACTTGCATGTTGACATGCTACTAGGGATTTTTAAATTTTTTAATAGTTTGAGTTGCATGTGAAGATTCAACTGACATGTTTACATGATTTTTTCTTTGTTTTAGGATGGTTTGACTTGCACATGCAACTAGAAGTTTTTAAATTTTTAATAGTTTTAGTTGCATGTGAAGATGCAACTGGCATGTTCAATTTTTAATATGTGAGGACGGTTTGAGTTGCATGTTGACATGCAACTAGAAATTTTTAAATTTTTTAATAGTTTGAGTTGCATGTGGAGATGCAATTGACATGTTTACTTAAATTTTTCTTGTTTTATTTTGTGAGGATGAGTTGATTTGCATGTTGGCATACAACTAGGGATTTTTAAAAAATTTAATAGTTTGAGTTGCATGTGGAGATGCAACTGACATGTTTACTTGAATTTTTCTTGTTTTATTTTTTGGAATTGCTAAAACACAGCTAGCTGTGACATAGCTTACGTCAGAGCTACCTTGTATACAGTTGATTTGGTCTGTTAATGAAAATTGTTGCGTCCATCGCTGGTTGTTTAGCTTTTTTGTTTTTTCTTGAGAAATCGCTGGTTGTTTAGCTGGCCCGCGTTGCGTTGCTGCATTGAGATGTCTGCCGGTGCGTTGCGTTGTTATGGGCCCCCGTCTAAGCCCGTATCGCTGCGTTGCCTTGTTTTTCCTTTGTTAGATGCCGTAGTTTGTTTTGGTTTTTACAGCACAAGTCGCATTCTAGTCTAGGCCAACAGAGACAGCTAGCTGTTGTGTTTTTTTGTTTTTCTTTTTTTTTTTTGCTCGCGGGAGTGTGTGTGGTTAAACCATTCATTTTTCTTGTGTGGCCAATTTTTTTTGTTTTTCTTGTTTTTATGAGTTTTGGCCTTTAGTTTTTTTAGAACGGCTTAATTTAGTACTCCATATTCTAAATATATTTAGAATATACGCGAGATGTAGATATCCATATTTAGAAAAATCCAAGAATACATATACGTGCTGCCAATTTATATACTCCCTCCGATCCATATTAGTTGACTTCGATTTGCAAAATTTGAATGAACCTATATACTAAATAGTGTAGATTCATTCAAATCTAGACAAATCTAAGTCAACTAATATGGGTCGGAGAGGTATTATATTTTATGGACTAATAGATGACAAACTAATTAGTTAATATGTAGTTTACTGGACCTACACGTGTGTTAATGGGCCGTTAGGGAATAGTGGATGCAAGCATGTAAAGATAGACACGAACGTTTTGTCAGTTACGTATCCATCGCTGGACGGAAGGAACGATCGATCAGCTTCAGCCAGTTTTAGGTGACATCAGCTGACTGTGACGAAATGTATGTCAGAGTCCACTGTGACATAGGGAGACCCAAACGGCTTGTGTCTTCTTTGGCGGCAGGCAGACAAGAGCCCGGTTGAGCTTGGCAAAGTCGCCGGCCGCGAGGTAATACAGATGATCAAACACCGCCACGATGTCATACCGGATGATCGTAGAAGATTTCGTTAAAACCATTAGGGTCAGAGGCTTTTGGCTGGACGAAACTTGATTTCGGTCTGAAAACGCCGAGTTTCTCGCTCGCGTTTCTAAACGAGTTCTCGCATTTGACTAAAATTCAGACAAAGTTTGGCAAATTTAGACGGATTTCATTAAACATAGACGAATATAGACGGATTACATCGAATTTAAACTACATTACTAGATAATAAACTAAAAACATTTAAAAAAAGTTGCCGTCGTCGTCTTCGCCGATGTCGTTGTTGTTTCTACATGCCGAAGTTGCCGTAGAAGGACGTGTAGCCGGGATCGGCCCTGCCATCATCCTCGCCGACGCCGTCGTCGTCGCTGAGCGGCTGTGGCGGGCGGGAGCTCCCCTGGCCGGCGTCACCGCACCACCAAGGCTGGTAGGAGAGGCCGCCTTCGTTGTTGTCGTCGAGGACGACGAGCGGCGCACCCTGGTAGGTGAGAACGCGGCCAGACCGGGCCTGGCGTTCGGCCTCCTGCTGCAGTTGATGGACGCGCAGCCGCTCCGTCTCCTCCCAGTCCGTCCTGGACCAGGCGAGTATGTCCGGCGAGGACGGCTCCTCCTGCGGCTCCGGTTTCGGCCTACGAAGGCGGAGACGGCTGGTGGGCATCGTCGGAGCGTGCGGCTCGTTCATGACGATGCCGCGCGACCTGGTCCTCGTCGGCGACCGGACTGGCGTCTCCGGCTCCCGCTTAACCGGCCGGAGCGACGGCGAAGGCACCGGCGTGGAGCCCGACGAGTGGGAGGCCAAAGCGGAGGAGGAAGAACTCAGGCTGGCCATCCTCCTCGGCAGCCAGTTGGCCGGAGGGTGGCGCCTCTCCCTTGACAACGGCGTGGGGTTGCGGGGGAAGCCAAGACGGGGCTCGTTGCCGGCGTGGATGTGCTCCAGCACGGCGGAGAGGGTGCGCCCGGAAGCGCTCCACCAGCGACAGCGCCAAGTCGCGTTGTTCCTCTTCGGCGGCGAGCCCGGCGGCCCCTCGTGGCGGGCGAGCGCCTGCTGCCGTCGGTCGGCAAGATACTGTTCCCAGAAGACGCGGTTGCCCGGATCCTCGGTGAGTTCCGGGTCATGCATGGCGGCGATGGCCGCCTGGATCTCATCGTCGAGCTCCTCGGGCTTCGGCTCCGGCGAAATCGGGATCCCACTGGCACTGAGCCTCTAGCCGGACGGGAGACGGATGTCCGGCGGCGCCATGCATCCCTCCTCGTACAACATGCGGGCTTCCCACGGCTGGAGGGTGCGGCGGCCGAAGCCATTTGCCCCCGCGCCGTCGTAGGGGTACCTTTCGTCCATGGTGTGAAGTGTGGGAGTGCCGGAGTTGGGAAGCTGTGGAGGGGGAAGTGAGGAGCGTTGGAAGTGAGTGAAATGAGCCGGTGAGATCGCCGGATTATATAGGCCGAAGGAGGCGGCGAGGACGGGAGGGGTGTAGCGGCGAGGGCGGAAAAAGCGGAAACGGCGGGAAGTTAGTGCCTGCCGGTCCGTCGCGGGAGCCGAGGGGGGCGGCGGTGGCGCGGCATTACGGCGACGCGTGGCCGACGCGATGGGCAGTTATTGCCAAGCGGTCGCCGCATGGTTTCGAGGAAGACGACGACTCGGCTTCCATCGCTGACTAGGCAGGTTCACATGCCGCTTCGCTTCGTCCGGCGTTCCCGGGGCGTTCTCAGGATCCTGAGAATGGCTTGGAAAGTCCGTACCAAAGTTGGTTTAAATCCGGACGAAAAGAGGTTCCTAAAAACGCAACTGGACCGAATTTTAGCGTCCGAACCTGATTTCGATGTTCGGATCGGCGCGTAGTGGGAATGCTAGTGGAGATGCTCTGAGTCTTTGATCGCCTCCTAGATTTCGTCAGCCGAGAAAGGAATGTCCAGGCCGTCAAGCTGCACATCAGGGAGGCCAATCGCGCCCCAGTTGATGGCGACCTCACGCCTAGGAGAAACACCTAGCGTGGAGGAGAAGTGCTCGTGGATGGCATCGGCTTTGTCTTTATGATCCACATGGTAGCCACCGTTTGATTGGAGTCCATGGATGTGATTCTTTCTGCGCCTCGAATTTACTTTGAGGTGAAAAAACCTAGTGTTTGCATCGCCAGACTTGAGCCAAGTGATGCGGGAGGCCTGCCGCCGGCGTGCACGCTCAGTGGCCGCGATGTGCGCCAGCTTCGTCTCGTCTTGTCTCGCGCCTCGTAAATTAGATTGAAATCCCCTGCAATAATCCAGGGCAGATCAGAAGCCGGCTTGAGGGCTTCCATCTCCTCTAGGAAGGCCAGCTTCCCCTCGTCCTCGGCAGGACCGTAGACTGTGGAAAGGCGGAACGAGGTGCCGGAGCTGGCGATCGTAACTGTCACAGAGACAGAGAAGCAGTGCAGATCAGGGTCCGACAGAGTCACGATCGCCTTGTTCCAGAAGAAGACACCGATCCCTCCCCTAGTGCCCAAGGCTGGGAGGAAGATGAAGCTTTTGCGTGCTGGCCCGGCAATAATCTCCAACGCGTCGCTGGCCGAGATGTGCGCCAGCTTCGTCTCTTGAACAGTTGAACGCAAAGGATCGCTGATTTGGAGGGCCACAACCTCCCAACAAGCAGCATCGTTGAGGCCGCGAGGGTTCCAGCCAAGGATCGGGCAGATTGGTTCACTCATTGGGGAAACCAGGTAGCACAGAAAGCAATTCGGCGACTAACATCTCATAAAATGACACCACCAGGCGAACATACATGGGGGTAGGGCGATCCATCTTATTAAGGCCCCAAACTGATCGCCCTAGAGCTAAACTAACACTGCCACCAAACCAGAACATTCCTAACTCAAGCCCGCTTAAGGCCGGCCGCCGCCAAAAACTAACTAACATAGATGACTACACGGCTCCCGCCACAGCGCACGCAGCCTCTGCCTGAGAGGCTGCCCTGAAGATCGCATCTCTATCAATGCGAGTGAGGATGGCGAGGCCATCGATGTCAACCGCCTCCAGTGGCTCCTGGAAACGGGCGGTGAGCGCCGCCGCAGCCTTGTCAGCACTCTGAACTGACAGGTCGAGGATGGCCATCTCCCTGGCCACATGCTGGGACACTGGAGTGGAGTTTGGGAGGCCGGCGAGGCGCCTGCTGGAACGGTGGCGCACAGTGGAGGGCGCCATGCTGGGACACTGGAGTGGTCTTTTTCTTTTTGAGGAAAAGTCATCATCACATTTTTTTTTTGAGTAATCACAGTCGTCAGCTATCTATACCTATATACCTACTAAGGGCATGTTTGATTCAAAGGATTTGTATAGGAAATTTGTAGGATTAAATCCTATAGGAAATTTTCCTATGATGGTTGTTTGATTTGTAGGGTTGATTCCTATAGGAAACTTTCCTAGGAAATCCTTTGCACTAGATTGCATAGGAAATCTAACATCTACCCAAAGCTCTTTCTTAGAATCCTTTGATGGATCAAACAAACTTTGTTGCATGTGGGTTCCTATAGGATTGAAGTGGACATGACATTGCAATCCTATGGTTTTCCTATTCCTTTATTTTTCCTATCCTATGAATCAAACAAGCCCTAATAAAAGCAAAAGAGTTTCTTTGATTTGGTCCGTTTTGGACCATTTTACCCCTATGATTTGGTTGCAATTACCCACCAATGTCATCCGTTAGTAATCCTACAGGATCGGACGCTGACGGCAGTCGTTTAGGGTGTGTTTGGTAGGTCGGGTCACTCAAACATGTGTTTCCCACCTCAGACATGCCCACCTTAGATATGTTGCGTTAAGATTTTATGTCTTGTTTGGCAGCCTGTATTAGTTCAGAGATGCTCATCTCAGATGTTGTTTGGTGGGCTGCATGACTAGAGATGTTGCTGACTCAAACATTTTACAGAAAGGCCCCTAGACAAAAAAAAGAAAAGGCAATCGGGTCCATAGTTCATCCCACCACCGCATTGTGGAGGTTCTCCGACCATGGCAGCGGCTGTGGGAGGGGAACGGGAGGTGTCGGTCGTGGCTGGCCGTGGCGCTGTGGCTGCCGTGGCTGGCGTTGAAGGGCGACAGCGGCGACGACCTGCATCGAGGAGGCGGCGGCGGCCTGCATCGGGGGTAGGGGGATGCCATGAATGGCTGTGAAGGGCGACGGCAGTGGGCTGCATCGGGGGGAGGGGGCGTCATGGCTGTCCGAGGAGGCGGCGGCGTGCTCGTCAGGAGACGCTCAGCCTGCATCGAGGAGGTTGGCCGAGGCGGCGGCGCCGTGGTTGGCCGAGCCGGCGGCGCCGTGGTTGGCCGAAGAGGCGGCGGCATCGTGGTTAGCCGAGGCAGCGGCGGCCTGCATCGAGGAAGGGCGGCGGAGGAGGCGGTGGCGAAGGCCGGCGCTATGGAAGGGCGGCGTCGGAGGCGTTCGTTTGGAGATGTGCAGAGAGCGGTTTGAGAGGGGAAATGGGAGGTGGGGCTGTGACCCCTGTGGTCTCAGGCCCAGGCGTGGGCACGCGGGGGTGGAATTTCGGGCGAGTCCAGCCCTGCCGAGTAGCGAAGCTCGATTTGAGCTTCTCTACCGGGCAGGGCTGAGAGCCTTTTTCAGCGTGAGGTGGGCACTGTCCATATAAAAAAACCGACCTACCAAACAGCCAAATAACTAAAAAAAACTCGGCTGAGATGAGAATATTTGGGTTGGACCGACCTACCAATGGGCGAGCGGAGCAGAGCCGATCTGATACGGATATGGGAGCCGGTCCATGGCGTGGTGGCGGAGGTCGATGGGGACGTGCGGCTGGTCGGGGTCGAGGTTGGTGCGGCCGCCGAGGAAGTTGAAGGGCGAGGGCGTGATGGGCTCTGGACATCGTCACGCAGCAGGCGGGGAAAGGGGCTTCGATCGCGTCTGATGCAGCTATTCCTGGGGTTTGCGTACAAGGGATCGATGTGCGATGCTCACTCTACCTTTGATTCCAACAACGTCTCCCATGGATCCTTAGGCCAGATAGGAATTTCCCCCGTCAATTTGGTTTCGTGCTTTAGGATTCATGCAATCCCAATTCAAGAGCATGTGAAAAAAAATAGTATGTATCTGATGCGTGCCCTTTGAAGTCAGCCAGTGCAAAGGCGCACTATAATATTGCTTTCTGATTCTGTTTTCAGCGACTTACAATTCAGGAGAGAGGAGTAGATTTGGACGAAATTTACAATTCCTTCTGATTTTGTTGATGTGTGTCCAGTTCGCAGCCCACGGACTATGGATTTCGATGCACTAAATAGTTGAAATTCAGGTTGTTTGATAACATTATTCATTGCACGCCTTTATTTATTTTAAAATTAGGTTTTAAAAATTATTTATGCTTGTGCGTTACTTTAAAAGGGTATAACTTTAGAACCATAAGATGAGGTTTATGTCATTTTAGCATAAGTTATAACATCAAAACCGAGCTAACAAAGAAGCATGTGGCGAGTTCCAACGTGAGCGCTGCGAAGCTCGACAACCATATTTGGCTCTCGGTCTGCTCAATGCTTTGCTCCGATGCCATGGTGGTCATTGGTGTCGAGGATCCCCTATTGGTGGGGTTTGAGGAATGAAGAGATTTTGAATCGTCAGAGACTCGGAGGATATGCTTTGCTTAACTAAGACGCTTTTTATAGGTCCACTTCACATAGCCGATTGACGGAAAATATATTACATAAATTTTACCCGTAGCAACGTACGGACACACTTGCTAGTTACATACAAAAGAAAATCGGGAGGATCCTCTAGCCAAACAATCGACTGAGTACTCTCCCATGGACTAGCTAATACATGCGCAGCCACATTAGCTTCCCTAGGACAATGACTCAAACACACTTAAAAAAAATTATGACTAAGAAAAGAGTACTCCTCGTAAATTGCCACCGCCTTGCCGAGTGAGTTGCCACCATATTTCATTACCTCGATCACGTCGGTGCAGTCTGAATTCACCTCGATTTTGTTGCAACCCAATTGAGCAGCTAGCAGTAGAACGTCACGCAAGGCTTGCGCTTCTTTTCTTTAAAGCTCCTATGGCCTTTGACCCACCCGAGCATCAAGCTTATAACATAGGGATTCAACTATTGGTCTACTAGTGGAAGCGGGAGCCATTTGACCCTATTGGATTGAGTTCATATCACTACCTCCACCGGTGGAAGGCCTAAAAACTTTTGGAAGCTTGGGCGAACGAGTTTAAGATGTGAATTTTTTTAGACAAAATCACTATAAAAATCTTAAAAAAGCATAAAGTTTGTGCCATCAGCAAGCTTGGGCGGTTGTCTAGGATGGAGGGACACTAGGTCCGCCCATGACCTCCACCCAAGTCTCTTATAAAAGGCGAGGCTTCTCTACACAAAATTGATATCTTATTCGTCATTTTCATTCTTTTTCTTAAAACTAACCAATCATGCCTCCTAAACTGTTTATTGAATCTTTGAATACTAGGGATGTGAATCTGATTAGTGTAGGCATAGAAGGCACCACGAACTAGTGGCATCGTGATCTTCGTGTCATCCATCGTGACAACGCCTTAGGGCGCGAAGGACGGCGGGTGGATGGCATACACATGGACTGTGTCGTCATGGTCTGACGTGATGTTGTACCTAGTGGGGTTTACTAAGGCGATGATGCCGAGTAATTGGAGGTTGTAGATTGTGTTGTGGTTGTTGTTGGTTTACATCTTCATCGTCGTCTTCTTGCTCAAATTTATCAATGGCAAGTTATTCATGTTAGGATATGGACAACCGCACTTCTTGCTTAATCTTTCTTGGTCGGCCTCTAGACCTCCTATCACATTGCCAAGGTGCTTGCTGACGAGGCCGCTGTTGCAAAGGTGCATGAATGTGGACACAAATGCAAGGTCATGCATGCCGCCGGCGCTAGCAATAAAATCTAGAGATTCATTTATTAGATTATCAATATGTAAAGGCATTTTGTCTCATTTTAATTAGTTGATGTAGATAGTTACAGAGAGAGATATTAATATTAGTGTGTCATTTTATTCGATTAGTAAGATCAATAATATTTTTTGGCAGAAAAAGGTTGTTCCTCACTGTCTGAATTGTATGTCTCAAGAAGATCCAGCGAACAAAAAAATTAAGATGATGTGGCTTTGCTACACAAACTATAAAAATAGCTAGTGGCAACCAACTATTTAGTTATATATGTTACTATAAGTGAGCGGAATGTAGTTTGTTAGGACGATTTTCTTATCAGTCTCACTCTTTAATGCTAAGCAAAGTTTAGGGTGACGAGGGACCTCTCCTGGGTTAAAAATAACTATCAAAAGATTCAGGAAATATATTTGGTTGTTGGAGAGATCAATAACATGTGTGTCGTTGAGTTTGGATAGTAATTAATAATATTTTTGGCATAAACAAGTTATCCCTCATTATGAAAAAAAGGGCTCCACGCATATACTCCTATGGTTTATTAAATTAGCTAGGGTGTTGTGATTTGTTAGGATAATTTAGATGTTTCTCTATGCCTTAGCCTCCTACTTTTTTGCAGCTAGATAAGTTATATATGTCATAAACAAGCTAAAATGTTTGTAAGGTCTGGGAGACCGCCTAGTTGCTTGCACATCAGAGCAAGTTTAATAAGGGAGCCGGCTGTTGGCTATAGCGGGATGCCACGTTAGCTATAGTCAACTTAAAAGCTTACTAATACAATAGACTAGCTATTAGATGGATGTTATGTAAGCTTTAATTAAAATTAAATAATTCAAGGCATGCATGCTATTGGAGCTAGGCTGCATGCGACCTTTACTTTTCTTGTTTCATGTGCTACCGCCGGCGCTATGCCAAGAGCCGGTTGGGCCATCTCTCCTCTTTTATCTCTCTTCCATCTAAGCTTTTGATGATGTGGCAAGTGCTATAACCAGCTGAGTAGAAATTATTGTACTTGCTCTCATCCCTTGTGTCGAGACATGCACAGCCTCTCATGGTCCGCAAACTCATCGCAAAGCAAAATATCCAGTCATATTGTTAAGCATGTTGTCTATATAACTTTTGATTTATTTTAGATAATGGAAAATCAAAATGATAGATATACAGGAGGGGTAGAGACCATAGTACACCCCAAGCATCTCTTCTGCTAAGGCCAAGCTTTTTTAGTATTAGTACATCAGCCTAGCTGGGAGAGAAGAGAAATAGGAATTTAATCCTCTATGGGATTCGAAGCATGTATCGCACCAAAAAGCAAGAAAAAGGTGTACATTATATTAAAATGGTGGAAATTAATATCCATATGCATGCCTTTTCTAGACACATCGGTGTATTTTTGGATCAATGTCACACCATTAAAAAAGATTCCCAGCAATTTTCATTATATTTTTCTTCTCCAAAACCCAAGCAAGTAAAGTTAAGGTTGCGCCCTTTTTTCATCCAAAAACGCATGTCTCGGTGTCTCGGTGCAACGCATGGGTACGTTTCCTAGTGACACTAAAATTGCGAATTTGTGCTTTGAGCATTGATGCGATCGCCACATGATTATCTATACAAGGTGGTGTTGGTTTTACTAAAGAACAGGCCGGTAGTTCGGTTTTTGTTTTTCATGAACTTTGTAATAATTAAATTGTGTGTGTTAGGTAGTTGTATTGTCTTGATGCAGAGGTCAAAACGTCAATGATTCACAAAGAGAAGAGAAGTAAATGCACCATTTGTTTAAGTCTCTCACAACCTCTGACGTTCCTCAGGACCGAGCTCCTAACAAAAAGGTTCCCAGATCTACCGGAGGACTAGTGAGTTTATATGATGGCCTACCAGACAAGTCTCTTATAAATAGAAAGAATTTTCTATGCAAAAGTTGAACAGAATATTCATCATCTTATTTTTTCAGTCTTAAGAACTATCCAATATAATCCCAATTTTTATGAATTATCGCTAGTGTTTATGATGCATACTAGGGATCTAAATATGATATGTATAGGTATGTAAGGCACCAGGATTATTTCGTCCGACACTGTGGCAGCGAGGTCCTCCTATCTTATTGTGCATAATATACCGGCTCGCATGTGTGGAGGAGGCGAGGATGCTAGGCTATATCGAAGGAATTCATCTCGGAGGCACGCATGCCCGTCATGATCAAATCTTATTGCTTAGTCATGTCAGAGATAGGACAAATGAATGGGTTGTCCATGAGAAATAACTATACTTGATTTCCATGATAGATTTTCGAATCCACAAGGTTTAGCGAGTGTGTAACTTAGTTGCATGGCAATCTCTACTAGTAGGATGCACATTGTGGTTAGTTGTGTCGTTTATATGTGTACGCATGAATTCTAGAACAACTTAAGCTAGATAGTAATAACATTATGATGAATTTATAAAGTTTTCTATCTTTACCCCAAAAGCGAGAATGTAGCTTAGCCTTGCAAAATGTACTTTTAAATAGGCTGCGAATAAATGTTGATGTGAAATCAGGAACAAAAAAACCGTAAGAAGAAAGGCTAAATAGATGGGCCTTCAGTGTGAGAGAAGTCCAAAGTACATTCCCAGCCAGTAGACCCTTAATAATAGCCCACTAGAAAAAAGCCCACGAAGCAGTGCTAACAGGGGCGGTCAGATTCCAGCATATTAGAGTATATGTCGGTTAGACAAATTTGCTAGTTTAAATATTGTAATCCAATTCTATCACTAGTAGTCTTCTTGTCCTCTAAATTTCTAGTACTATATAAACAGCCTAAGGGCTCACGATGTAATAATCATAATCAATATCAATACAATCTATACTTCCACAATCTATCACAGCGCAAAACCCCGCCGCATAAGGATCCTAAACCCCAGCTCAGCTCGCCTTCCTCCCTCCCTGCACCGCCCCCACTCCCCCACCCACCAATGGCGCCGCACGGCAACCGCAGCAACAAATGGTCGCCACCATGGGGCAAGGGCAAGCACCCCTCCGTCTCCTCCGCCGGAGACGACCCATTCTTCGAGGCGAAGCCCAAGCGCCTCCGCGCCCAAGCAGACGAGGACAAGTATACATGGTAATGCACTATCATAGGAGAGAGGGGAAGGTAGAGAAGATACACATTGTTCTCTTGCACAGATGGGCGAAAAGGATATAACTATACTTGCAAAAAGTGCCAAGGTGCTCCGAAACCAGCACACAAAATAGACCAAACACGACTTAAGTGTACAAATTACACCACGTAACAATGTACGGGCATCCAACTAGTATAAATAAATATGCCTTTTATTCAAGACTCTCTGTTTCTGACCTACCTCGGAACTAAGCTCATAAAAAGATATTCTCAAACGTTGACCAACCAGAGGACTTCTGAGTTTATATGACTTCATACGAGACAAGTCTCTCTTATAAAGAGCAAGATTTCTTTAAACAAAGTTGAATAGCTTACTCGTCATTTTATCTCTCTCTTCTAGAACCATCCAATCCAATTTTTTGTGGATTTATCAATAGTGTATATGAATACTAGGGACACAAATTTGATAAGTATAGGCATGGAATGCACCGGGATTATTTTGTCCGACACTATCGGAGTGAGGTTCTCCTATCTTCTTGTGCTTCATGTACTGGTGTGCGTGTGCGTAGGATTCCCAGAGGCGGGTTGTACTACATAGCGACGCCTGACACAGGTTGTGGCTGAATCATACTACTGCTTAGTAATGGCATAGTCGGTGGTCGAACAAATGAAATCCACCATCTCTATCTTTACCTGAAAAACTTATTGCATCGTATGTATGTGGTTTAGACTTGAAAAATGTTAAGGGCTTGTTTAATTCATAGGAATTGCATAGGAATTGTGTAGGATTTGAATCCTATAGGAATTTTCCCTATGTTATTGTTTGATTCATAGGAACACATCCTATAGGAACTAATTCTATAGGAATCTTGTAGTGCAATTCCTATAGGAAAGAAACATTAGATCATACCTCATGGAAAAAATCCTTTGCTACATCAAACAAAATTCCTATTCCCATAGGATTCAAGTGGGCATGACATCTCAATCCTATGTTTTTCCTATTCCTAAACTTTTCCTATCCTATGAATCAAATAAGCCCTAAGTATTTGTAGAATACGCTGCAAATAAAAGTCTGTTTATAACCAGGGAAAAAAAGTCCGTAAGCAGGAAGGGAACACAAATGTGCCTTCACTGTGAGAGAATTCCAAAGTACATTCGTAGAAGCTGAACAGTAGCCCAAGCGGTGCTAACAGGGGTTGTCGGATTCCGGCGCAAAACCCTACCGCATAAGGGCTTGTTCGTTTAATCCACTTCTCATGTGGATTGGAGTGTATTGGAGGAGAATTAGAGGGATTTTGACTTGTAAAGGATTTAATACCTGTCAATCCACGTCGATCCCGTCCAATCCCCACATAACCGAACAAGGCCTAAACATACGGAAAACCCTATTCTCCGCTCAATGCGGGAGGGTTTCCGCTCCGCTCGTGCGACAGAAAACTGGGCCGCGGCCCGTTAGCGCAGAAGCAGCATAGTTTTCTATGCGGTTTTTCATGCTCCGGTTTTTTTGTCTTGTTTTCTTTTCTTGTTTTTTTTGTTTTCTCAAATCCGAACATTTTTTTAATCTGAATAAATTTTCAAATTAAAACGAATTTTAAATATGAACACTTTTTAATACAAACAATTTTCAAATTTAAAAAAAATTGAAATCTAAATAATTTTCAAATCCGAACAATTTTTGAATATGAACATTTTCCGGATCTATATTTTTATCAAATAAACAATGCCTTCTTATTGGGCCACACTAGCCACGATCGATTTAGGTTGATCCTTAGACGACACTCCCGCTGAGAACGGCAAATAGGGCACCTATAACCCTAGCTCGGCTCACCTTCCTTCCCCACGCCCCACTCCCCCACCCACCAATGGCATCGCGTGGCAACCACAATGATAAGAGACCGCCGCTACGGGACAAGAGCAAGGGTAAGCGCCCCTGTGTCGCCTTCGTTGGAGACGACCCATTCTTCGAGGCAGAGCCCAAGCGTTGTCGTGCCCGCATGGACGAGGACATCGAGAGCGGGGACAAAAAACATGACGACCACGCGCTGGGCGGCACGATCATGGGCGAGGAGGAGGAGGGAGGAGGAAGAGACGACAGGGAAGAAGAAGCTATGGATGACCAAGAATTACTTGTGCACAATCTCCCAGCCACTCGCATATGGTTAGATGCATTTCTGAGTTCTGACCCACGAGAGCGATTTCTTTACGGGGGACGGGTGTCTTTTTCAAAACTAATGGAAGGTATCTTGGAATGCTCTATTCTTACATCGGAGTGACGTGCGCTATGTGTCGTTCAAATTTGAACTAGCCACATACAAAAGCGTATAACTTCGGCTACTAAGGAAGAATTTTTCATGAGTTACCATTATGGCATTGTGCATATGATATAACATAGAGGTATTTGAATCGAGTGAATAGTTCGGTACGGCGGTTGATGTTCATGTTGTTGTTAGGCTTGATCTAGTTTTCATGTTGTTGTTGTTAGGCTTGCTCTAGTTTTCATATGATATACCATAAGAGCAAGTACAATAAGGTGATATCAGCTGGCTATAAGACATTAAATTGTATATTTGTGCTGAGTTGGAAGAGAGAGAAGAGAAGAGAGAAGGAGGGTGGGCTCTTATCCAAGAGCCAGCTCTAGCACGTGCTCCTAGGCACTTTGTGAGAGTGAATGGTAGCCAATTATTGATAAAGTAGTATATTTCTATAGCTTGTTATTGTACATATTGGCTACTTGGTTGACTATAGATGACATGGCACTATCTTAGTCAGTAGTTGGCTATACTATTGTTCTCGCTCTAAGGCCTTTCACAATAGGTTGTATCTTAGCACGTTTTCATAGGAGCAATTAAAACATACGAAACAACTAGTACAATGCATTGTTTCTTAAATGGAGTCTCTATATTTAATAATTTAGAGGACATGCATGCATTTGATTGGCTTAACCATGTTTTTTGCCTATGATTTCGTGCAAGAGGTGTTACTTCGCTACAACCTCACTCTCTTTCCTCATTAACTATAGTGCCACATAGGCAAAGTGCCTAGGATACACCGCTAAAAAACACTCATTGTGAAAGACCTTATGGTTTGTTGTTCTTTATTCCAATAAAATCATTCATTGGTGATACTAGGGAATGTGGCGCGGCGCGCCCGTGAGATGGTGCTGATTGTAATGTACATGGTAATATCAAAAAATAAAAAGTAACACAAATTTATACTCTTTTGAATGGGCAGATTGCCAAAATAATAGGCTAGTCGAATAGATTTGACTTAAATTTCTTGGGGCCACACTCACTCTCCTTTTTGTCCAAGCATGCAAATGTTCAGGCAACATGTTATCAGGTAAGTACATATTCCTAATAGCATAAACTCGAGTCTTGGAAAATGCATGATGGAACATAATACGCTCGTGAAAGCTATATGATATATACTACTTAAAATAAGGAAGCGATGGGCTGGATTATGGTTGTTAGACTTTAGCCAATGCTTACGACTATTATAATACATATTCAGATGATATTATCTATTACTTGCTTTTTAAGATGGCATGCATTAAATATAGCACTAAGGAATCCTATGATCTCAAGCCTAACTACATTTTATATACCAGAAGAAGATAAAAACTCGAACAATAATGATAAATCTTGTGTTATGATTTCTGAATATAATACAATGAATATGACAGTACATAGATAATCTTAAAGACAACCATTGTCACTATCGCCAACACACACAAAAGATTTGAGTGGCCAACAATGCATCCTCTTGAGTATATTCAGTTGTGCTCTCGAACCTATACATCTTGGTCACAATGTGGAATTCCCAAAGCGTGGCATCATAGTATTCTAGTATCAGTTCCTACTTCTAATTCTTTTGCTTATAAGCTATGACACAACTCACATATTCTGCTCTACATGGAAGGTTTTCAGCTCAGAGAGCCAAGAATCTATGTAGTTTCCTGAACATCAGGAGGGCAAGCGGCATCCAGAATAGCAAACATGCTTCTGGTAAAAAGCTACTTAGTTTGGCTGACATTAAAATAATTAGATGAAACATGTTTTCATCAATAGTATTCTAAATCGACGTGACTTCTCACCTGATCTCAAAGAGCACTGGATCTTTATTCAGATTCTCCAATATTTGTTACATTTCTCTCAACAGGAAGATCAAACCATGCGGATATCAAACCATGCCATGCCCAGAAGACTCGAGCTGAATCTGCAAGAGAGTTATGAAAAGAATGTGAAGGGAAATTTGGTAGATCGTAGATGAAAATACCTTAGTATGTTTTCCATAGGACGTGACCGAAATTCCAAATACTCCATGCTGTTCAAAACCAATGAAAGAAAATATACATTAGATTATCATAGTTTAGAGCCCTTGTGCTGCTGCAAGCTAGAGATATGGCTATAATCAAATGTAGACGTCATGTTGTCCGCAACCGACAGTTCCAGAGTACTTGCCTTGATTATTATTCTGCAACCACTGCAGAATTCTTGAGTTGGTCTGTTGCACAGGTACCTAGTCCTGCAATTGGGTTTCAATGGTCAGCTTGTACCGTGTGCATATGAATAGAAGTTCAGCCATAATAATACCTACATAGAAACTACTCCATCTAGGATAGAATCATCATGAATAAATACATCAACTATTAGACATTTGCACATATTATCTAGAGCAATCTGTGCCAGGTCAGGTAGGTGTAATGGAAAAAATTTAATCCCTACCACCTGTAAGTTGTAATTATATGTTGAGATCCCAGGTGTTGTCATTTGCTGAGGGCACATGGATTCTCAGAGGCAAATGGAGCCGATACAAATTCAATAACTGCACTAAATTTAAGTTGCGGGTAAGTTGGTTATTTTGAGCTGAACAACTTGAGCGACAACACAACCAACTGATCCATATTCAGCTATCCATTCTATTAATCCAACCTCCTCACTGCTAACCCAGTCTTTAGATGGGACAGATAGCATATTGTGCAATGGCATGAAGGGGTAATCCTGATCAATATATGACAGTCAAGTAAGAAAGTTAACTTGTGTACTAATGTGATGTTTTGTCATAGAAAGTATGCAAATGCTCTAGTAACAATATTAGGGAGTTGTATTCATTATACATGAATATAATATGTGCCCATAGGTCATAAAAATAGCCATTAGCATTAATCATCCAAATAAATAAGGAAGATCGTCTCCAGATATAAAGAAAGCTCAAGTACCTGAATTTTACCAAATAGGCGGTGTGAATCGAAACCATATGTCCTCTCATAGTCAACTCACTTGTCCAAATCACCTTCATGTGATCCTTCTCCTCACTGAAATCCTTGTGAAAATTGCAAGAAAAAGCAGCAAACCAGACGAAACATCAACCCTTTTAGAAAGCCAGGAAAAAACACTGCTACATCTAAACATGCAGAGCACATGAAGCTAGAAAAAAATCAGGAACAACGAAGAAGGCACAGGCGTGGGCACTGACCTGCTCTCTGTCATCGTCGGCGCCGGCTGCAGCTTGCCGAGTCCTCGATCCTCGCAGCGTAAGAGCTCATGGCGCCGACAATCCAGATCATGCACACTCTAACCCGCCGCCGCTGCTACTGATCCTCACATCGTCATTGATCATGTCGCTGATCCAGACTCCAGAGCATAGCCACTTCAACCTGCCGAAGCACCGCCTCCTCTTCGAGCCTAGCAACCTGACCTGCTCCAAAATTGTGCTACACTGCACGTGCATCTCCAAACTTGTCACCCGAAAGCGGTCGTAGCGACGTCTCGGGATGGGGGAGGAATAGGGGTCTAGCGGAACGACGCGATGAACAGCGAGGGGAGCCATGGTCAACATCGTAGATCGTACCGGGACATCGGAGACGGCCCACTTGCTTCTCCTCGCGGACAAACTTGTAGGAGACGCAAGTCGTCCCCGTCCAAGATCGGCGGGCTTGGCCCGCCCGCGCCGAATCCCCGTGTCGCTCAACCTTGCCGGTGAACAGCCAGCGGCGCAAGCGAAGATGGAGGATCGGAAGGAGTGGAATCTAGAGGTTGACCAGGAAGTGGCGCAGCACCACGGCATCTCATCGGTCATGGGTATTGCCTCCTCTCCTCCTGTGTGTGGCCGCATCTTCCATGCCCTCTTCCCGCAGCCTTCAGAGGCGCCTTTGTGTGAGGTGGTCATGGGGAAGGCCGGGGCGACGCCGGCGGCGGCTTGGGGATTGGGAGAGGCCGATGGCCATGGGGCAGCAGGGATTGGGCAGTGAAGGAGCTGAAGTTCGCGGGGCCGGAAGAGAGGTGGAGAGGAGAAGAAGAATCGGGAGACTCCTAGCCTGACTCTGTGAACAAAAAAATTAACGGGAAAAAGAAATAAAAGGTAAAACTGCCCACGTCCATCCACTCTAGATACGATGACTTCCAGAGAGGAAACGCGGCAAGCAGTGATTTGTCTAAAACTGAAACCTACAGTAAACACAAGCAGCAGATCTCAAAGACAGCGAAGTAACATGGAGAACTGAGAGCTCGCTAATTCTTCCGTCCTTAATATATGTACTAGGGATTGTGGCGCGGCGACACGCCGCGCCCGTGTAGACAATATTTTTATGTAAGTACATATTTAAGTAGGTTGTTGATCTGATAGGTATGTTCACAATGAATTAAATGATAAATTATAACCCGATTACACCACGCTGCCAAACACGGAAGCGAAGTTGCTTGCTCTAAACCGTTCTACTGTTACTAAGCAAAGCTACCCAAACTACATTAACTTAAACAAAAAGAGATACTGATTCTAATTTATTCATACACTTCTGCTTCTTCAATTGGTCTTGTCCTTGATCTTGGGCAGCACTGCAGGAAAGCTCTGGCATTGTATGGAACATTGGCGTTTGTTTGTCTTCCGGATCAATGTTGCCGTCGCTCTGTGCTTGTGGTCCCTGGTAGAAGACTGTGGTATATGACGATGTGGTATTTCTTTTCTTGCTGTTTGCTGGGAGCAAATGACCTGCAAATAAATAATGTGGTTTTGAAAATAATTTCTCTTATTTCATGGCTTCTCAGTTGTGTGGTTCTGAAAATAATTTCTCTTATTTCATGGCTTCTCAGTTGTGAGGACAACCCGCCATTTCTTCCCCGAATGGCTAAGTTACTCCTGCAGTTACATCCTGCAAAAAGCAAATAAATGGGAAGAACAAAGTTAAGAGTAGCAAACAACCAAAACCTCAAAACAAAGTCCATATACAGTGAACAAATCTTACATTGGATCCAAAAAGGTGCTCGCCAAAAAGTAACAGGGACCAAACCTGTATGGCTTATGAAGGTGGAGTTAGGCTAGACAATCTGTAGAAGAGAGCAGTTAGACATTTTCAATGCTAATCGGTCGATTACTCATGAGTCGTGGCTAATATACTGTAATATAACTACTCCACATGCCGCTAGACAAAGGAACAAACAAAGAGCCTCCAACAGAACCAGAAGCCCAAGCAAAGTAACGATCAGGCCTACCACAGCTTATGCCTAATGCCAAAACTTTTTCTTCATCAATAAATAGCTATACTTTGTTAAAAGACAAACCTCAACTTCTCCAAAATAACCAGAGCTCATTACCAACTATACATCGATGGATGAACAACATTGGTTGGTTGATACACGAATAAAATATAGCATCTGACTATTTCAGCTAATGATGTGCCAAAAATGAGATAACCAAACAGAAAAGTAAGCCTCGTGAACCTTTCAATAAAATATAAAAACATAAACCGATGAACACACGAAAGATGAAGTTATAAAAGATCACCTTAGATCAGCTCTGGCCAAATATTATGAGATCGTCAGCCGAAGACCCGTGGGCTCACCAAGCCAAATAGAAAGCTACACACAACCTTTGACAACCTTGTTGACAGATAGACATCCTCAAACGACAATTCACCATGGTGTTACTCCACTTTGGACAATAATGTGAGCAATCAATTTATAAAATGCAAGTGATATTTGAGCTGGAGAGAGTAGATTTTTATTTTAGCAGTTACTCTCTTTGAAAAGAACTAAGTGGCTGCCGCTTAATGAAAAAATACCAGTTAAGATGTTCAAAACAAATACCATAAAATAAATTTTGGCCAGGCAGCTAAAACATTTTACGAACATCAATGTCAATCCCATTGAAAAAATTAATACATCTCCCTATTTCTAACACATAATAGCCCATTAATGTAATTTTAAGGTTAGGTTGTTGATCAAATTTACTTTCAGTAGCACCTGGTGTGATAAACTAACCTTGGTACATCCAACACTAATTTGCATTTATACAATAATACAAATAGTTTTTGGTCTACCGAATATTATAGTAGCTAGTCTTATTTGTACGGGTAATTAAGTTCAAAATAATTAATAGATTCAGACTTGTAGGTGCAACTAAGAGGCCATGTACAAAACATATGTTAGCCTAGGTGTGCATACTATATGAAAATGAATCAGCATAGTAGGAGGTGAGCATGAGGGTTACCTGAAATCTAGGCTAAGAAATCACATATGCTTGGGGCTAGAGAAACGGAGCACAACTACAGGCCTTTTTAGCACTTATCCAAAGTGAGCATTGTTCTGTGCCTTGAATGAGCAAAATAGCCGAAGAAAACCAGCAACAAACATTTGATTTATCATCAGAATAGGAGGAGGTGAGAATGAGGGTTACCTGAAATTTAGGCTATGAAATCACATATGTTTGGGGGGAGATTCTAGTACATCTTTCACTGTTGTGAGACTGCACACATCGTGTCATATGATTTGTCATTATAAGCTCCATATGCATATTATCAATACCGAGTCAGATATATCACACATGATAGAAAATACTTAATAAGGGCAGAAAAACTCTTATGGCGAAGATGGCTGCAATGCTTTCAACATTGGAATTAGGGACCGAGAGGTTGAGAGCACCGCATGAAAGGATTATAACAAAACTCAGTTCTCCAAAATTATTATGAACCAATCTATACCATGGATAGTCGTAGGCAACCAACCTGGAAGCAATGTCTTTTTATTAACTAATCTATCCCATGAAAAAATTATCATTCCATAGAAATTTAACCAAGAGGACATCATCTAATTTTAATTCCATCTCTTGACAGTCCTCATTGTCGAATGATTATTTGGTCATTACCATATGATAACATCAGGAACAAATATATATTAAGAATCTCAACACACCACATGAAGACGTGACAAACGCAAGAGTAATCAAGAGAAGTCCATGGATCAAGGGGTGGCAAGACCAAGAACCGGTACCTTGCTTATATGCAACTTGTTGAACACGTCCAAGAGAACGATCATGTTATACTCTGTCTTCGCATCAAAATTCACCTGCAAAATGCAGCAAAATAAGCATCATAGTGATCTAATGCACCACACTCTAAAACCAACCGGGACACAATCCTCTTAATAACCTTGTGCACCTGCAACACTCTAGAGCGTACCATTTCCAGCAACTGGCCGTACACCGTCTCCTACAGCAAGAAAAAAGTCAGCAAACACAAATCAACACAAAATCTCTAACCAGATTTGCTCGCAAGTTACAGAATTTCACAAAGAAATTTGGAACAGTTAGTTATAGTTCTTATGAGCATAACCTCGAATAGGTAGAAGGCATGATCTCACGCAAACACGAAAAAATGCCTGGCGGGATTATTCACCAAAGGAGAGAGAAAGGATCAGCACATGGCAGGGAGAAGCGATAGTGAAGAGAGAGGAGCAGTAGCAGCAACATCCAGAGAGAGCAGCCAGCAGCAGCAACTAAAGCAGAGAAAGAAAGCAGTGATCCTCGACCAAGACGCGGCTCACAGCGGCACGGGCTCGCATAAGGCGGTGCTCCCCTACGTACCAGCGAAGGCTTCTCCCAGCATGAGACAGACGGTGTCCGTCCTCCACGTCGCGGATCCCAGCAGCGCCGACTCCACGCCACACGGTCGCATAAGGTGGCGGCGTCAGCGACGCTTGATGGATTCCTCCTGGCGAGGACGGCAGCCCTCACGTGGCTCCATCCGACGCGAGGCGACCCTCCCGGCGTCTCTCCTCCCAACACGGCCTTCCGACGCTACCGCGGGTTCTCGCTTCCTCTGCTGCTCCATGCTATTCTGCCGGCGAGGTCCCGTCGGATCTAGAGGTCGTGGTGGTGGAGGAGATGTTGAGGCGGGGAGTCACATGGAAAGCTGCGGCTGGTGAAGCCACGAGCGGTGGTCGTGTCGCCGCTTGCTGTCGGACCCGGCTCCGTGGCTCGAGAATCTAGGACGATAGGGAGGAGTCGTCCCCGATGAGGAAAGCGGGGAGGAAGATGGCGTGGGTTTTCTTCCGTGGGGCACCGTGTCTAACCGCTTTGACCGGAAAAATAAGGGGCATACGGTGGAAAAAAGAAGGGAAAAAAGAAGTCTCGCGACGATCACGTGGCGCACGAACGACGGGTACTGTAGACGCGCACGATGAACAGTGTTCTGGCTGAATTGGCTCGCGGAGGAATCGATGAAGTGCTTCACTTTCGATAATAGTAATCTATGAACTTCAGTTCATCTTCGGTGGTTGGTGCTCTTAACTATAAACATGAGAGTATGAACTACATAGATGCAAATTAAACCATTCATGTGACACTACCATTACAATTTTGTGCTCTGGGCGTCGATGCGACCGGTGGATGATAAACTGAGTGACGTTGCTTTTACTTAAGCTGCCTTTTCTCTTTAAGGATGGAAAGATTCATGGAGCATTGTCTTTCACGACTTTTCTACTAGTAATAAATTTCGTGTCAGATAGATGCATCAGTTTTTAAACAAATTTTACATAATATGTCACAAAATTATACCATCGGATTCATTTTCAAAAAAAATTCCAATGGTACATTTTTACGACATATATTACATATTTTATTAGTCAAAATTGATGGTTAAAGATTTTTTAAATTACGTACATGTCTAATAAACTAAATGGAAGGGAGTATCTTAACAGTAACCAATCATGTCTCCCAAACTATTTATTGTATCTTTGCATATACTAGAGATGTGAATCTGATTAGTGTAGGCATAGAAGGCACCAAGAACCAGGGTCGCCGTGAAACTCGTGTCATTCATGTTCATCATGACGCCGTCTTAGAGCATCTCTAGTGAAACGTCCAAACCACCGTCTAAAGCAAATATAGACTATGTGAGACAAAAAAAAGCTCTCCACAGACTCATCTATCGTGTAAATTCAGATGACCATCTATTTCCATTACCCATCGTCCATACTCCCTCTGTCCTGAAATACCCTGCATTTTGGGTTTAGACAAAGTCAAACTTTATAAAGTTTGGTAGAATACTGGCACAAATGCCCGTACATTGCAACTGGAGACAAAAGAAAGCCATGCTGGTAAACGTGTACCAACAAAGTCATGCGTCACCATCCCCACTTCATCCCACTTCGCTAAGGCTTTCTTCTCCCATAGGGCGTATAAGTCATTTTGGAGCGGGGAGGGGGAGAGGGATGAGCGGCAGTCCTCCAACACCGGCTATGCCTATGATTTGACACAACCTTGCATATGCAAAGATATAAATTTTGCATCATCTCAATGTATTAGTAAGCACATTTCTATGCATGAGGAGGCAAACCTCTTCACTATTTATCACTATTTAATAGAATATAGGAAACGTGAATAAATTAATTTTTTGCTTGGAGAACAATGAACAAAACAAATAGTTGCTTGGGTTCTCTGAAACAGACTTTACAAACACAATACAGTTTATTACAAATTGCTTGCTTAAGATTATAGCAGGGGAACAAATGATGCCGGTATTGATGAGCTAAAAACCTTAAGATGCTTCATGTGAATTTGTCATTGGGACTAAATTTTACTGGGCGACCAATCTTCAGAGTCAGCTAATAATACTGTAGCGGCAAGCTGCAAGCTTTCTGACAACTTTGCATGCACCTTGGTCATGTAGTAAATTCAGATAAAATGGCAGATATATCCTAAATATATCATCCATTCACAGGCAATCTGAGATGATTTAAATGAAATAATATGTTTTGCTGTGTCAAGATGAAATAATTTTATGAAGAATGTTTCATTCTAGTCTTGGCTGCACCAAGATCGAATTATTTATTTAGAGACAATTTGCATATGGAAAATATGCCAAAAGGCTTAACAGTGAAGCGCAGAGACCTACACGTATATAAAATAAATAGATAGAGTAAATTACAAACCTCCTGTAGGGATAAAATTTGCCTTTCTCTCATGTGCGGTACAGACTAACTTCTCACCAAAATCACCGTCGTTGTGAGTGACTGCCGCGTCGGGCGTTGACCGCTGCCACCACCGCCGCTAGGAAGGAGGATGGAAAATAAAAGTCCGGTGACTCTCTCCTCCGTTCTTCCCCTCACTCACTTTCCCCTTTTTTCTACTCAATATCCTCACCCGCCTTTCTACTCTGGCGGCCGCTCCTGCTCCGGTACTGGCAGCACAGGCTCGGCAGGCTCCTCTTCCACGTCGCGCCCCCACTCCCCCTCCAACTCCTCCATAGCCTCTCACCAACGATGCGGCGTCGGTGGTGTTTGGGACGCCGCGTCGTTAGCAGCCGGCGACGAGCGCGCAAGGAATCTCGCGACGAGGCGGGGCAAGAGGGGCTTTGAGGAGACATGGGACCAGCGTTCGTTCCGAATCGATCTAAATATCTTCCAGGTGCAAAAGTATCTTATTTATCGGTTGCATTTTCTGTTACTCTCTGTGATTTTGCGTTCTAAGCATCTTTATTGCTTTTATGCAATGGTAAATTCACCGAGATGATATATGCTACAAATATCCGGTGTTGGAAGATACCAGTGGAGTACTTACATCTGTCTTCACCGGGAGAGAATAGCTCTTGGTGAGTTCTTGGTCTATTAAAATTAACATCTTAGAAATTGTTTTATATGTCTTCTCATAAGCAAACCCCTTCTACCATAAGTACACAATCTGTTTACTGACCCATTTAGTAATATACATGTTTAGCTTATACTCCTGCTGGCCCTTGGTCCTAACTTCTATTTTAAACCGAAAGCTCAAAGTTCTGGTTTTAGAAAATAGAGAAGATGGGAGTTGCTGAACCGTTCTTGTTTCAGATAATATAGGCATGCTACTTCAGAGATGTGAGCAGCAAGGACTACTCTGATTATTCGTGCTTAAAGATATCGCTATATGTAGACTTCAGATTTCCGTCGAGGTTACCTAGACGATCTGTTGATTGAACTGTACATGTAGAAAGCTAAGTACTAAGAATCAGGTATGCATCAATTGGTCGAGCATCAGAATTTGTTTCTATTTAATTTCATGCAAGACTGCTGTTTATATATTCATAATGTTGTGTCTGTTGTCGGTTCCTGCCACCAAGAAAAATATGTAGTGTTATTCTTAAAATGCTTTGTTTTAGTTGATTATCTGACCCTTTTAGTTTTTTTTGTTATCACAAATTTCTCACTTTTAAACATAAAGCGCACATAGATTGTACAAGGCGTAGGCATAAAACTTGATATACAATATTAGCTTCAGTTCAAGCTTCATAAGTTCCAAATATATGTCTCCTTTCTTGTATCCACAAATCTTCTCGATTTTCTCCGGCGCAGTTCACCACCTGTAGAGAAAGTATGGTTTTTATTATCCTTTCATATTATTGCTGAAATAGTATTTTAATATTATCTTTTCTTTTTCCAGTAGTAAAATTTGAAGCATGAATTGCACATAATAGTGGACATTTAAAATTACCTTTGAAAGGTTGAATAGATCATTTTGTCAGGACTTCTGTGTACACTATATTCTTTGTGTACATCTCGCTTGTACTGATTTCCTTATCCTTTTTCTTCTTCTCCTTTTTGTTCTTCTCCTTCGTCTTGGCTTCCTCCTCATCATCATGTGTACCTATTAGTACCTTTATGTTTGTTGTCGCGGTCGCTCTAGAAAGCGCGACATAGAGTTGACCATGTGAGAAAACCGGGTCAGGTAGGTACACCCCTACGTTTGGTATTGTCTGACCTTGTGATTTGTTTATTGTCAACGCAAAACTTAGCCTCACAGGAAATTGTTTTCTCTTGAAACGGAATGGGAACATTTCGTCGTCCGAGGGGCATAATGGTATCCTAGGTAAGAAAACTCGATTTCCAGAATGTTGTCCTAGCACAATTTCTGCATCGATTGTATTTTTCTGAAATCCACGTACGACCAGTCTTGTGCCGTTGCATAGGCCATTAGCGGGGTCGATGTTCCTGAGTAGTATTATCGGGCAATTAATCTTTAGCTTTAGCATATGGGGAGGCAATCCGTTGGGTGTCAGGGTGTTCAGGAATTCTGGTGGATAGTAGCCATGTGGGCCTTCTTCTACATAATCGAAGCTATGGTACACCATCTCCTCCCCTTTGAAGCGATCAATCATTTTTAGGTTGATTATGTCTACATAGTCGTTTTTTGTCGCTAAAATTGCTCTTGATGTGATGTATTTTGTATCATCTAGGGCAGCGCCAGCCGTTTTGTAGATATAGCCAATGAGTCTATCCATGCCATTATCCTCCGTCTTATTTGGCATGCATATATTTTTAGGTAGGAGTATTTCGTCATCCTCGTTTGTTTTCTCGGTTCCGTTTCCAATGCGTAGTAGATATTCCGCGAACCCCGGGTCGTTCTGAGCCCTCGTGTTGCATATAAGCTTCATTTGTCTCAACCGGCAGCACTTGTCTAAAATCTCCTCCAAATACGATTGTTTTCCCACCAAATGGAAGATCTTGTCTATCCATTATATCCCTCATGCTTCTGTCTAGAGCCTCAACTGCCTGTCTCTTAGTCATAGATGCTTCATCCCAGATTATTAAAGATGCTGCTTGGAGTAGTTTGGCTGTCCCGCTTTGTTTTGTGAATCCACAAATATCTCCATCATCTATTCTCAGTGGAATCTTGAACCTCGAGTGTGCCGTTCTCCCTCCAGGCATTATGGATGCGGCAACACCGAAAGTTACTGTCGCCAGAGCGATCTTTCCCTGTTCTCTTACCGAGGCCAGGAGCGCTCTGTAAAGATATGTTTTCCCCGTGCCTCCTGATCCATTGACGAAGAATATGCCTCCTCTTGGGTTGTCAATTGTTTGTAGGATTTCATCGTAGGATACCATTTGTTCTTTGTTTAGGTTTTCATGTAAAGATTTGTCCTCATGGTTTACCTCGATTGACGACTCCTTTGTTATCTATCGAGGTACGTTGTCCGTCGTGTCATGTTGGTCGTCGATCTCTGGCAGTGGAAACGATTTTATGTCTTTTTCCATTGATTGTAGCATGTCCCTGATATTTTTGAGTACCAATTGTTCGACTGTATGCTTGCATTTGCAGTTTCTGCTGTAGTCTTCAGACATTGCCTTGAGGTGATTGTTCCATAGGCCACGGACGTCGCTGGGCTTGCAAAACACCAGGATTGTTGCGAATAGCCTTCGTAGCGATGATGGCATCCGGAACAACTCCGCTTCTGTCATGCAGTCATCTAGTGTGTTGTCTGCCTCAATGAGCCCCCTTTTTTCTGCAGCTTCACGAAAGCTTGGCATGAGTTGTTCATCAACTGTCTTTAGGTCTTCGAAGCTTGTAGCGCCTGATACATGGTTTAGGAGAACTCGGAGATAGTATCGTTCGCCTTCAGCGAGATGTGCTGCCACGATCCTCCCTACTTGGAATATAGATTTCCTTTCCTCTCTTGCCAAAAATTATCTTCTTTTTGCCAGGTATAATGTTCTGGGAAGTCCCTGTATAGTATGCCTCGTGCTTTTTTATGTAATCTGTTTGCTTTAAAGTATGTTGTCAACATTGACCTATTTGATCCATTACGTGTGATAACATTGTTGATATTTTCGTTGGCATTATACGAGACCATGTGCATATTTGGGAGATGTAGTTGCAGTTGCTTGACTGCTGGGTTATCTTACTTAGTTCGAAGCCATATATTCTCCACAGTTTATCTTACTTAATTCGAAGCCATATATTCTCCACAGTTCTTCTGGAGGTGTCACCCACCGTGCATCTTTGTACTGTCTAATCTCATCGATTTTGGCTTCGTTTACATTCTCAGTCACGCTTACTGATGCCTGGTCATGTCCCTTGTAGATGTACTTGAACAGGTATTTAACGGCTTTAATGCTTGAGCATATTCAACATTAATATGGCAGTTGAACATCCTCAATAGATATGGGTTGTAAGAGACTACCCATCTATTGGCTAGCGTGCACTTTCGAACAGTTTCTGTCCGGCCGTCATTACGTCTCCTATACACTGGGTGTCTCCTATACACTGGGTAGGAGTCCTTGCCTTCAATTGTATTTTCGTTAAACGTCCTTGGATAATTGTTTTTGCATGTCTTGCGATTCTTTGGGCATGGACAATTTCTATTCAGCGCACCGCAAGGACCATGCATCATATGCTTGATTACCATTTTATATAGCTCTGGGTATTTTTTCTCGTTAGGGAGCTCAGCGAAGATGATTTTGTCATATTGCTCTGGACACGTGTACTTGTATTTTCCGGTCATGATCAACAGGAAGTGCGCATGTGGCAGTCCCTCTTCTGAAACTCTACAACATAGGTATATGCCGTCACCCGTTCCAAGGATGCCCGCTTCTTCATTTCTTCTAGAAAAAACTATAAACATCTATAGCACCAAATGTATATATTATGAAAATATATCTTATGACGATTCTAATGGTACTTATATTGTATTATAGGTGTATATAAATTTTTCAATAAATTTGGTCAAACTTTGTAAATTTGACCTTGACTAAACTCAGTATACAGGGTATTTCATAACATAGGAACTATTTAGGGTCCGGCTGGGTTGTGTACGCATGGACCGATGCCATTATGGTTTAATGTGATGTTGTACTTGTAAAGTTTGACCTTGACTAAACTCAGTATATAAGGTATTTTAGAACAGATGAAATATTTAGGGTCCGGCTGGGTCGTGTACGCATGGACCGATGCCATTATGGTTTGACGTGATGCTGTACTTGTACCCAGTGGGGGTTACCAAGGCGAGTAACTGGGGGCTGCAGATCGTGTTGTGGTTGTTGTTGGCTTACATTTTCACCACCGTCTTCTTGCTCAGATTTATCGATGGAAAGTTAGTCATGTCCGGATATGGACGACCGCACTTCTTGGCTAAAACTTCTTTGTCGGCCTCTGCACCTCCTATGACATCGAGTAGGATAATTTAGATGTTTCTTTATGTCTTCCCTCCTGATTTTTGCAGCCAGTAATTTATACATGTCATAAACAAGCTAAAATGTTTGTTAGGTGCAATACATACCATCGAGATTTGTGAGGAGACGTTAGTCTAGGACTCCTCTTAGCTAATTGTGTGCAATAGTTCTGTTGTTATTTCCAGATTGGTGCTATGACATATCACATTCCAAAGTTTTAGCATCCTCGGCTGCCAGCCAGGACAACGAGACAATGAATTATCTCTGACAGCTCAGATGTAAGAGCATCCCCACTCGTTTGGCGATTTGAGGCCGAAATCCGGACCAAGTTTGGTCCGGAAGAAACTCGTTTTCGGCCTAGGAACACCGAGTTTCCCACTCGCGTTTCCAGGTTGAGTTCCCGCGTCCGGCTAAATTCAATTAAACATGGCGAAATTTGGACGAATATAGGCGGATTTCATTAAGAAGGGCTAGGACGCATATATTACATCAAATTTAAACTAGGAAAACATTAAATTTAAACTAGGAAAACATTAAATTTAAACTAGAAAAAGGCCACCACCGCGGCCGTCGCCAGACGTCGCTTCTACATGCCAAGGCGGGGGTGGTTGCCGGCTTGGATGTGCTCCAGCACGACGACGAGTGTTCGCCCAGGAACGCTCCACCAGTGGCGGCGAAACGCCGCATTGTGGCGCATCACCGGCGATCCCGGCGGTCCATCGTGTCGGGCGAGCTCCTGGAGGCGCCTATCGGCGAAGAACTGCTCTCAGAAGATCAGGTTGCCAGGATCCTCGGCGAGATCCGGGTCTTCCATGGTGACGATAGCCGCCTGGATCTCGCCGGCCATGTCCTAGTCGCTCGGCACGGTGGAATAGGGATCCTGCCGGCGCTGAGACTCCAGCGGACTGGGAGACGAAAGTCCGGCGGCGCCGTATAGCCCGCGTCCTGGAGCAGCCGGGCCTCCCACGTCTGCAGCGTGCGGCGGCCATTCGCTGCCACAATATCGCCGGGGAATCTGTCGGCCATGGCTTTTCAGCGGAGTTCTGGAGGTGGAAAGGTGCGAGCGCCTGGAGTTCGCCGGAGTTGGGAGCGGTGTGAGAGAGTGTGAAGGTAGAGAGCGAGATCTACGGCTTTTATAGGCCGAGGCCGGCGGCAAGGGCTGAAGGGGTGTAGAGGCGAGGGTGGGAAAAGGGGAAACGGCGGGAAGGACGACGACGACTCGGCTTCGGTCGCTGATAAGGCTGGTCCACTCGGCGAATTCGCTTCGTCCGGCGTTCCTATGGCGTTCCCGGGATCCTGGGAATGGTCTGGGAAGTCTGGACTAAAGTTGGCCTAAATCCAGATGAAAAGAGGTTACTGGGAACGCAACTGGACCGTTTTTCGGCGTCCGGACATAATTTTCGCTCTGGGTTCGGTGTCCTGGGGTAGCCAAGTGGAGATGCTCTAAACCCCTTGAACTTAAATTTCAGATGCTATACAAGGCCGACCAAATCATCAGACAGACTGAATAGTTGAGACCCTCATGCCCATGGTAGTATGCAATATCTTGTACATATCTGTAAATAATTAGTAAGGCACTATGCACCCAAAAGCTTTAAGAATTGGTTTGATACGAGAGAAAACCATGGTCATTCTGATATATGTGAGTTACGATAGTTGCTAAAAAGGAAAGTTATGTTCAATCACTTGGTTCCTGAGAGATTTTTGAGAAATTGTATGCTAAGCAATATTTAGTTCTTCATTTTGTTACTTCGTGTCTAATTATTGTCAACAAGTTAGACCATGCTGTCAGAAGTTCAATATATTTCATGTTGTATGACCCAGGAAACCACCTAGTTGCTTGCACATCATCCCTTGCGTCGAGACATGCATGGCACAACCTCTCACGGTCCGCAAACTCATCGTAAATCAAAATATCTGGTCATATTGTAAGCACATTGTCCATATATCTTTTGATTTATCTTAGATAATTGAGCTAGATGATTATGGGAAATCAAGATGATAGATATAGGGAGGGGCAGAGACCATAGTACACCCCAAGTGTGTGGTTTGGCGCATTCGTGACCCATGGCATAGATTCCTTCACTAGAGATGGTGTTGTTTTCATCAAGACACGTGAAAGGGAACCTTGACTGCACTCTAAATTGCAAAATAAGATCACATACTACGTAAACGAAGTGGAATTCTTCACATGACACTAAAAATGCAAATTTGTGCTTTTAGGGTTGATGTGAATTCCGCACGACTATCTACCAGGTGGTGTTGGTTTTACTTAGCTTTCATTTTCTCTCTAAGGATAGGCCAATGACCCTGCTTTCGATTGTCATGAACTTTGTAGTAATAAATTGTGTGTTGGATAGTTGCATTATCTTGATGTAGAGGTTAAAACGTCAATGAATTCATAAAGAGAAAAAAAGTAAATGCACCTTTTGTTTTAAGTCTATCGAAACCTCCAGCCTTCCTCAGTTCCTCGAGATAAACCTCCGGTAAACACTCTAGATCGTAGGCCGATGGCAAGAAAATCGTCGTACCAGTGCTTAACCGTCCATCTCACTTCCGTTGCAGCGCTAGAGATTCGTCTTACATCTCACAAAAAAATTGGTCTATTAAATCTACACCTTCTCCACATTAATCCTAAAAATTAGCCTTCAGCTCCCTCCAAATTGAGCCCCAACTCAGCACCATCTGCTATCCCCACGGCTCCAAATTGAGCCCCAACTCAGCACCATCTGCTATCCCCACGGCCATGGTGATTCTTCTCTTACCACCATACCTCAGTCCTCAGATCTCCCGGCCGCGCCGCACCCTCCCATCCCACGCCGGTACCCGTATCTCCACACCTGATTCAACATGTGCGCATGCTCGCATGTCGTTGCACCGGGTAGAATTGTCTTAGAGACCCTGATGACCCACAAGTATAGGGGGTGTATCGTAGTACTTTCGATAAATAGGAGTGTCAATCCCAACGAGGAGCAGAAGGTGTTGACTAGTGGTATGGAACAGGAAATCTCTGTAAATACTTAGCAAACGGATTTTTAGTGGTTTTCTGATAAGGCAACAAAACAAAGAGCAAGTATAAATAATAAACGCAGCAAGTGGCCCAATCCTTTATTAGCAAAGGACAAGCCGGTGGAAATACTTATAAGGACCAAACGTTCTCGAGGACACATGGGAATTCTGTGAAATGCTTTCTCTTCAAATAGCTGAGTACTCTTCTTTGGTGTTGTAAGTATTGTGTGGGTAAAGCTGTGCTAATGTACCGACCTTACTTGGACTAATACATACTTGTGATTAAACCCCCTGCAAACATCCGTAACTACAGGAAAGTAATTAAGATATAAATCTAACCACAGCCTTAAACTATGAGATCCTACACTCCTTTGTGCAAAGGTGTCCTAACGGGGGTTCAAGTTTCTGTCACTCCGGCCAGTGGCGGAGCCAGGATTTTCATACTGGGTATTCGGAGTCAAAAAAAAATTCCAACACATCAATATAATATATGTGGGTTCACAAAACTAAGAACAAAACTACAAACTATTCATAGTACCGACAATATGTTCGAAAAATTAAACTACGATTGGAAAAACAATAAAAACAATTTATTTAACTATACGATCTCCCTTTTGAAAGCGAGCAATGATGTCATCATCCTTTACTTGCAAGAAGAATCGACGCTCAAGAAAAGTAACCAAGCAATCATTCAAGAATTGCTCACCCATTTTGTTTCTCAACTTATTCTTCACGTAATTCATCGAAGAAAAGACCCTCGCGACACTAGCAGTCGCCACAGGAAGAATCAGCACCAATTTAAGAATCTTGTAAACCATGTCATGGGAAAGATTCTTCTTTGTCTCCACAAGCATAACAGAAAGGTCGGCAATATTTTTTACCTTTCTAAATCTTCCGTCCCTACGTATATCAGCCACAAACATATCCAACTGATAAGGAAGTTTCAATAACTCTAGCTCTGAGAAATCCTTAGGATAGAAGTGAGCAAGCTTGACTAAATTCTCTTGATCATAAGCAACAAATGAATCAACAGGACTGAATGATGACATGCAAACAAGTAACTGAGTGTTTACCTCATCAAACCTATTTTCGAGCTCTTGATATTGCCTATCAATAAGACCCAAAAATATATCAACACGAAAACGGTGGAGATTATTAACATTCTTGAATAACTTTTTAGATCTATGAACGGGCTTGTAACGTGCATCCATGTCAGGAAATTTGACTTTACGCTTCAAACAAAAATCCTCGACCTTTTCAAGAAAATATTTCCATCCACTATCTGCTCGCAGATTTAACAATTCTTGCTTAGTGAGAACAAGCATATCGATAGCATTCACAATGTCTTGGTCCCTCCTTTGCAAAGCCTGGGTCAAGAGATCAGTGTGTCCAAATATCTAATCCAACAAGTGCAGCATAAAAACAAACTCGAATGACTCAAATACTGTCAACATAGTTTGAGCTCCAATAGCCTCCGCACTATGATACTCTTTTCCAATCCTTTTGAGAACTTTCTGGATGGAAGGATACAAAGAAAGCACATGTGACACCGTTTTGGAGTGGGATCCCCAATGGGTTTCACATGGCCTTCCCAAACCCATCTCTTGATTTTTCCTTGTGCATGTTTCAATTTCTTCCAATTGCAATGCTTCTATGAGATAATCAGCTTGAGCTTCTCGAAACATTTGAATCTTTTTGCAAGACATACCAAGAACATTCAACAAATATCCAAGTTGTCCAAAGAACCAAAAGCAATCACCATTCTCTTTAGCAACAGTGACAAGAGTTAATTGGAGTTGATGGGCAAAGCAATGAACATAATAAGCACTAGGAGACTCATCCATAATAAGTTTTTTTTAAACCATTAGCCTTACCCTTCATGTTACTAGCTCCATCATATCCCTGACCACGTACCATTGAGAAGCTCAAAGAATGATCCATCAATAGTTTCTCAATCGCTTTTTTTAGTGTCAAAGATGTAGTGTCCTCAACATGGACAATTCCAAGGAATCTCTCAACAACCTTTCCAGTTTTATCGACATACCGCAAGCAAAGATCCAATTCTTCTTGTTGATACACATCACTAGATTCATCAGCAAGTATTGCAAAATATTCTTCACCAAGATCTTTTATAAGAAGACTAGTTGTTTCTTTGGCACAACAATTGATGAGTTCTAATTGTATCTCAGGAGCTGTCATTCTACAATTCTTTGGAGCATTTTTTAGAACCACTTTATCAACATCTTCAAACTTTTCTGCTAGATGATTCAAAAGCTCAAGAAAATTTCCCTTGTTAAGTGACTCTTCACTTTCATCATGACCACGAAAAGCTAACCCTTGCTTCAAAAAAATCTCAAGCAATAAATTGAATAACTCAAACGAGACATATATTGGGCCTTTTTTTGTTTAGAAACTGAAACAATTGACTCTCTAATGGATGCACTAGGTTGAATGAACAAATCAAATTTTTCTTGAGCTTCACAATGAGCACTAGAGAGACCACCTTCATGTTTGTCCAATCTGTTTTTCATCATGTTCCAATTTTTAAATCCCTCTTTCACAAAAGAATCACCTCCCTTATGTTTACTTTCATCCTTGAATAAGTAGCAAACAAATCAAAATACTGCATCTAGATGAACACTATACTCAAGCCATTTGTATTTGTCAAACCAATGAGATGTAAAGCGGCGATTACCTCCAATATCTCTTATTGGAAAATCATGTTGTCTTGGTTGACATGGCCCCAATGCAATGTACCTCCTTCTAATAACAACTTGCTCATTGACATCATAGTACTGGATGGGAGTCCTCTTTCTCGGATCATGCTCAAGTTCATATATTACTTCATCATCAGACTCTTTATGTTTCTCTTCTACAACGGGAGAGCCTATCTCTGCCTCCGATTATTTGCCATTAGCATCAGGGGTAGGCTGATTATTGGTTTGCAATAGTGCCAACTGCAACTCATTGGATGAAGGATCACTCATATTTTCATCAGGATTTTGGCTTTCAACCTCAACTGATACCTGCAGCGGCGTTGGCATTGAAGTCGAAGATATCTTCGATTTCTTTGAAACCTTATCCCACATACTTTTCAAGGAACCATACTTGTCCTCCTGCTTATTTTTCATTTTTCAGACCTGCAAATCAAAATATAACTAATTAAGCACTGATTGCAACTGAGAATAATAAGAACAATTCAAGATTAAGAAATCTGTCTGTACTGGCCGTTCAAATTGATTCTATCTTTGAATTGACTAAAATTGATTCCTGAATTTTGAGGTAGTGGGAGAATGGGGCAGGGCTGCACTGCTTCTACTACGATGTGGCAGCGCCGCCGTTCCTGTTTCTCCAAGTATGGATGCGTCGTTCTTCCCTAGGCTGCTAAGGCTGGACATGACGTGAGGGTGAGGGGAGGGAAGCGAAGAGGATCGGAGTACAGAGGCAGAAAATGCAGCGCAATTGAACTCTGAAGTCTGAACTTACCGGACACAGCCACGTCGGACGGCGGACGGGGCGAGGGGGCGCGAGGCGCGGTGGCGGCAGGGGCGATCTGCGCCTCGACCAGTCGACCTTGGGGTGAGCCGTGAGCGGATCAAACCAGGGGATTGCGGGCGCGTCCTGATCGGTGGAGCCACGCGTCGATGGAGTAAGTCAGGAAGATCGTGGTACCTGGTCATTTCTGCCTCCGCTGCTTGTATCATATCTTGCCGGCCAGAAAAACTAAGCCCAACAGTTTTTAGGCCCAGGTTGAGTAGTCTGGACGCGGGAGGCGTTTTCTGCTCGTATTTTACCAGTTTTTGGAGTATAACGAGTAGAAACGAACGCTGCCGGGCATATATACGTATATAGGAGCATACGTACTAAATTTTTTTGGCAAAAAATATTGGGTATGCATTGCATACCCATGAATTAGTCTAGCTCCTCCCCTGACTCCGGCAACCCCACAATTAGTAGCCAAATACACAATGCATTCCCCTAGGCCCATAAATGGTGAAGTATCATGTAGTCGACGTTCACATGACACCACTAGAAGAATAGCACCATAACTTAAATACTAAACCATTGAATAATAACTCAACACAGATCTACTAATAACAACATGACTTCTCTCATGTCCTCAAGAACTAGACGATCTACTCACAAGACATCATATGGATCAAGATCAAAGATGGTATGGTGATGAATAACAATCTGAACATAAACAATAATCCAATGGTTCCACTCATAAGCATCAACTACAATAGTAATTAACACCGGGAAAGTTTCCCCTAAGAACTAAAGCAATATCCAACACAATTGTTACAGCGGGACGGAGTGGTAATGATGGTGCTGGTGGAGATGATGGTGTGGATGATGATGATGATCCCGATGAAGCCTAGCTTGATGACGGTGTTGATGGCGACGATCTCCCTCTCCGGAAAGGAATTTCCCCGACAGAAATCTGTCTGCCGGAGAGATCTTTCTCTCTCGGTGTTTTCTGCCCCATAGAGGCGGCGGAAATCTATCTGTGGTTGCTCCCTGGTATTAGGGTTCTGTGAGGAAGATATAGGCGAGAGGGCGGAGTCGCAGGCCAGGCATGTGGGCCACACCTGCCCTAGGCGTGGGGCCAGGTGGGCCCGCGCCTAGGGGGTTTTGGGGCCCCTGTGGCCCTTCTTCTCCTCCCCTTCTGGCTTCCTCTGTCTTCCAGGAAAATATAATTTTCCCATATTTTTCTGATCTTCGCGAAATTGCATCAAAACACCTCTTTTTCCATCAGAATCCAGACTCCGACAGTCCATCCTCCAAGAATCATCCAACATGCAAAAACAGTGGAAAATACATAAGTAATACCTCATAATAAGACATATATCAATGAATAGAGGCAAATTATGATATAGAATGGTGATGCAAATTGGACGTATCAACTCCCCCCAAGCTTAGACCTTCGCTTGTCCCCAAGCGAAAACTGAGCTCAGTAAACATGTCCACAAGTTTATGGAGTGAAGTGTCGATAAAAGAATATGGACAAGTGATGGTGCTCGACATGGCACTTTGTTGGTAACCCCAAGCATAGGGTGTGAAGAGCAAGCAGCAAGTTTTCCCTCAGTTGAGACCGAGGTTATCGAACCAGAAGGAGGAAGGAAACGTCACACAGGTGTTGCAAGCAACATGGATACCTGCACAACACAAACTCAAGACTTTGCCCCAATGAACAGTGAGGTTGTCAATCTTACTGGTTTGCTGTAACAAAGGATTAAACGAATGGTGTGGAAGGTAATGGTTTGCAGCAAGTAAACAAGTAACAGTGGAAGGTGTATCAATGGTAAAGATTGGACCGGGGTCCATAGTTCACTAGAGGTGCTCTCCTTAGATAAACAACATGGCATGAAGGGTAAACAAATTACAGCAGGGCAATTGACAGGAACTGAGCAAGGCATAACAATGCAATTACTAGTCAGAAAGATCCTATGAGGTTGATTGGGCAATATAACAAGATACATAGACCGCCATCCAACTGCATCTATGACTATAAGTCCACCTTCAGGTTATCATCCGAACCCCCTCCAGTATTAAGTTGTAAGCAACAGACAACTGCTTTAAGCAAAGTGTGTAAGGTAAACAGTCCACATGTTCCATGAACAAGAGACCGTTGTTTTCTCCCTAGTAGCAACAGCAAATCTACAACCGAAGAGATTTCGGTCACTTCCCTTGGAAACTAGAGGCATGAACCCACTATCAAGCATAAATACCCCCTCTTGGAGTCACTAGCAACTACTTGGCCAAGATAGCTACTAACAACGGAGAGCATGCAAGATCACAAACAACACAGACATGATAGAATCATAAAGACAAAACCATTAATCAAACCAACATAATAATCTCAATATCCATCGGATCCCCGCAAACACAACATGCATGATTACAAATAGATTAGATCTTGATCATGAACGGACCTCACAAGATCTATACATGAAAGCACAAAGGAGGAGATACAACTATCTAGCTACTACATGGACCCATAGTCCAAGGTGGAACTACTCACGTATCATATCAGAGAGAAGGCCTCCGGGATGATCTCCCCTCTAGCAGGGTGCCGGGAAGAACTTCAGATCCCCCCGATCTAGGGACGATGGTGGCGGCGGCTACAGACGGTTTCGTGGAGATTTTGATCGTGTACTTAGGGTTTCTGCATCGGGGGCTTCTTATAGGCGAAGGGGGAGACCGAGGCGGCGGGGTGGGGCCCATTCGCACCTGGGGTGGGTCTAGCCCCTCTGGCCGGCCCCTCCGGCTCTCCTCTGGACTTCTTGCTCCCCACGGAAAGTAATTGACTTTGTCCTTTGTCCCGTCCAATTCCGAGAATATTTCTTTACTAACTTTTCTAAAACCAAAACAGCAGAAAACAGGCATTTGGCACTGTTGCAACTTGTTAATAGGTTAGTACCAGGAAACATGTAAAAATCACCTCAAAGTGTAGACAAGCAAAGCAAAGTAGATACTAAAGAAGCATGGAGCATCAAAAATTATAGATACGTTTCCAATGTATCAACATCCCCAAGCTTAACTCCTGCTCGTCCTCGAGTAGGAAAGTGATAAAAAGAATAATTTTTGAGGTGACATGCACCTTCATAATAAAGATCCAACCATTTACAAGCATTTAAAGATGGGATCAAAGAACTCTAAACATGTGCATGAAAGATGGAGTTCTAACAATAGGACATAGTAACTATGCATGCAACATGACAAGCTACAAACAAAGATCATGAATAACATGCATTGAAAAACGTTTGTTTGTTTCACATGAAGAAAACATAGCATAGTGGCAATCAGCTTGTAATATAGATGCATAGGACACATGCAAAGTTCACAAGGGTGACTAGAAACAAGTAGTACAAGAACAAGTAACAACACAATATGCATCAATTAATAAGCTTTGGAACACTGCACACAGAATGACAACTATGCTCTCTTAATGGTGCCTAAAGGTAGAAGGTGAACTCTCAATAGTGGTGAAAGAAAGGCCTTTTTTGTAAAGGAAGCAGGGATTACAAGTTTCAAAAAGAGCTTTCAAAAATTATGGTACTTGTTAGATTTTAGCCCTCATTGCCCCTATCATAAGCATCTTGAAGTGGTTAAGGTTAAAGTGGCAAAGCTGGAGTATATGCTTGACGAAGTATTAGCTGGCAATCTCATGTCCCTTGAATACGAGGGCCACACCTCATGCATACTCAACTTTGGGTCCAGGTAAGTTCTTGTCACTGTAAGTATTTGCATATCATTGAGAACCACCAACGGGGTACCCCTTGCATATGGTACATGAGCTTTCCCATAACCAAAATGACAAGGCAAGCAGACAATGAGCATCTCAGCAATCTTTTTATTTACCATATGCATAGCTTTTTATTGAGGATGCTATAGATAGCTCATTATGGTGATGCTGCAAGTTTCCACCATGATTAGGCATGGCTTAGGCTAGCGGCCTAGGTGTTTCTCTAACACAGGATACAAACTCCATGGACTTACAAGTTCCCTCTTTATTTCACACCGGTGACATCCATAGACAAAAGAGCATCATATCAACTGAGTACAACAAGGTACAAGTGCAATGTTGAAAACATTCCCCGTGACGGCACGATTCTGCTAATTCCAACTTATAAGTGCAAGCATATACAACAAAGTTGTCACAATGGTTCAATTTTATTAGGGGCAAAGAATAAAGTGTGTCATCAAGTTCATGAGGGCTTTAATAACTAAGTTTTCACATAACAAAATAGCTTTTAATTAGAAGATAGTTGAAAACAAGAATATACTTGGAATGGTGTAACACACCATGCATAGGAGTTTATAGTGGACACTTTGGAATAACTTGGTTTCTTCGAAGTTGTAAGCATGAGTAGAGCTTACTCATACAAGTGGAGGCTAGCAAAAGACTGGGAGCAACCGACTAAGAGAGCAATAATGGCCAAAATCATGCAGTGCAACAAAGCATACTAATCAATGCAAAGAGTGGTACTACAAGTCAAGGACTAAATGATCATAGAGGCTAATGGTGACTTGTGAGAGCCATAACATGGTGTGAGCATGTGCCAAGTCAACCCAAGCAAAGCATCAAAGGAGAATACCACAATACTATGCTTTTGCATGCTAAAACAACGCATAATTTCTTCAAGGCACACTAAGCAATCCCAATTGTTTGGAACAAGACATGCTACAACAATAATCACTAAGCATAATGCTAAAACAACACCTAGCATGTCATGCTAAAGTCTAAGTCACAGTCAATGCAAACTCCTCTTGCACTTCAAGCAAGAACTTACTACTCCTTTCCAAACACCAAGCAAACTTATTTGCAAAACAACACAGCGAGAACGGGGGTCCAAACTACTTTATTCAAGCAAACTAAACAACCTAAGCAAAGAAAACGAAAACTAAGACGCTCCAAGAACAACACAACTATGCATGAAACAATAAAAAACGAAGTGTCTAGACAGACCTGAGCTTTTTATTGATGAAGAAGGGGATGCCTTGGGCATCCCCAAGCTTTGACGCTTGTACCTCTTGGATACACTACAAGGAATCTGGCTATATATGACCCTCAATTTTCGTCACAGAATCGTCATAGTAGTCCGTTTATGACGATTCTATGACGATTTTGAGATCGTCAAAAGCTGGGCGTCGCAAATGAACTATAACGACGTTTTTGATAAAATCGTCATAAACGTTTATGACGATATTGAATCGTCATAACGTCTATGACGATCCAATATCGTCATGGACCTTCTAGCCAGGCCAGCTCAGATCCTACGTGGCTGATCCTACGTGGCAAAATTGTGACGAAATGAAATCGTCTTAAATCAAAATCAGCCCAGTCCATTTTAGTTGCTTACTTGGGCTAAGCCCAATAATTCTGGCTTTTCTTTTTCTAGTCGTCGGCCTTTTATGGTGTGTCTCTCTCAGGCCTTAGCCTTTTTATGGCCTCTTTTCTATTTTGGACCTCGGCCTTTTTACGATACATTTCTGTTTGGGATAGGCCCGCTTTTCAGTTTCAATTTTCATACATAATCAGAACTGAGTACATCAATTATTTTTGATAATCAAGAATATAACGATATTTTCATTGTTTAAATCAAAGATACTGATATACAAAATAATAATCCAGGTTTGAAAATACAACAAAAAATGAATATGCATAACTCTATTACAATATTTCCGATGTTCAAATGGCAGATACTGATATACAAAATAATAATCCAGGTATAAAAATACAACACAAATTGAACCTTCCATCATAATACAAGGCTGCAACAGAATGTAAAACCACTACAGGACCATATCCCTTGAACAGGTAACATCCATCGACGGTCAGAGAACGAGGAAACAAAGCATATCCTTCCAGCCAACCAAACTCGACTCCAAAGCTAGATGCCCCTTGCTATTGCATTATCAGGACCTCTCCCCTACACAAACAACACATCAAGTTGCTAACTGCTTATGGTATATCAAATAACACAGCATGCATGCTTCCAAAAAAAATTATAATCAGACCATAACTATAAAATAGAACTTTACCATGCTATGAAACAATATGTATCTATCCTGCAAGAACAACATTCAAAACATAAATGCACCTGTATAGCCTATGAGCAGCTAACAGCTAATAGTCCTAATTTAGGTATCATATCAGACAATGATACATACATGAATTCAACTCAAATTTATAATGCATGAATACTAAGATATTATCTCAAGGTTTTCAAAAATATTAAGATGATGCATTACTCTAGCATAACCAAAATAGAAGCATCAGATTACATAGATACAACAGAAGAGAGCCAATAAACATCCCAGTTCAGACATCTCTTTCTCCACAGAAGCTATCGTGTGGTCAGAGAGGTTATAAAAATTTAATATGGGCACTATAGAGACTATTGAGACATGCATCAGGATATACACAGATACACAATAAGTATTGAGACATGCATCAGGATATATACTAGTACTTCAACTGCAATGAGATATGTTAGTCGAATCACCACTTCAACAGCGACAAATATGTATTGGAGTAAACCATTTGGCAAACTAATTCTACTATTATTCCCCAAGTAGACACAGTAGTAGCATCACTAAGTTCTATAGTTTCTATTTCAGCAGCAGCACCACCGAGTATGGGACTGGTGGAATCAAATTTAAAGCAGCAAATGAGCACCTAGTCACTGACACAAATCCAATGAACTCGAAATTTTAGTTATCTGAGACTACAATGCTGCTGCGAAACTGATCTGGATACTAACTTGGTGAGCGTGCAGCGGCTGGTGAGATCGAACATGAACAAGATCGCCACGGCGTCCTTGCAGGCGATCGGGACATGGTCGGCGGACTGGCTACCTCCTGCATCAGAACATTCATTTGTGAGTGCTTAAAGGATCAGATTAATTTCTAGGGGAAAGACCCATGGAGCTGAGACAGCTTTAAATGGGCAGCATATGCTAAAAACCCCAAGGAGGAATGCGCCACTTACCACAAAAAGTTTTCCTGCATTCTCAGGCCTCTGAGCAACCTTGATTGCTGCAGCCGCAGCAGCGCCGGAAGATATTCCAACCTAAACACAATTAGATTGTCAATAGCTGAGGCAAATAGATGATTCTGCATGTAGTGTTAGTGACTTATCAATGAGCAAAAGTAAATGGGTGCACGTAGAAGCAGTACTAGCATGCTACCAAACCTAGTTCTGCGAGGGAAGATAGAGCAGTACACACAGAATATCTGCTAAATGGTGACGCATATTTGCTGCATGGGGCTTCAGGCTTCTTCAAACTTCGGCCTGAAGCTCTTGTAAGAGATAAAACAACCCTCAATATCTGCTAACAACAACAGAACACGTGAGAGCTACGATGATCTCTAGGCAGCATTTTATGTAACTAACACTACATGTACTCGACAGTCCAACACAAACAACATCAGGAAAAGAGAAATGAGGACTCTGATCTTACTGTTGATTACTAATTTTAAGTTGAACACAAACAGCAGTAGAAAAACTTCAATAAACAAAATGGTCTAATATGAACCGTTTTCTGACTTTTATTCTACTTGGCACATGATACTTCTTGTTGCACACTATCAGTGCATAGAAATCTGGCAGTGCCACAAACATTCACTACATGAAGTTGCTCATCTACCAATGACTCTTGATATTAACCTGTCATGACATTACATGATAAGAATGAACTATGAGACAGAAAAAATACAGGTGTCTCTTAAGATCTATAACTATTGATAGTGATCAAGAAAAAAGTCACAAAAATAGTTAAGTATCATATAATTCTTATCACAATCATGCATTGAATTCAGGAAAGGCTACAGATTAATCTCTTGACATATCATTGGACAATCACAAGAACAACAATAGTAATAATTCACGTTAGCACACACAAACTCTATCAGCAAAGCCATTTACAAAGTAGCATTTACACAACAAATCTTATGATACAGAGAGAAAGGTGAAAGAGAGGGGGAGACCTCAATGGGCAGTGGAGACGGCCAGATCTGAAACCAGTCTACTGGCCAGACCTGAATGAGGTAGGTGCATGTCCAGCTCGTCCACCACCAGTCTCCAGAATGTTTATTCACAGAGACCAGGATATCAAAAGTTCCTGGATGTTCAAACTAAAACCAGTATCTCAGTGGTCCAAAGAAAATTTGACTCAGGCAGGCATACAATCTAGAAGAGGTAAAATAAGCTAGGTTATAGCACATGGCATGGCAAAACATGGGGTGGGGAAGGGAGGGAGTACCTTTTGCAGGGCGACATCAAGGTCGGAATCGAGGACGTCTCCCTCGAGTAGGGGCTGGACGAGCTCCACGCCGACCATGTCCATCCAGTCCACCTCCTCCTCTTCTGCGAGAACACGCACCAAAAGATATACCATACACTCGGGATGATATAAAATCTCAAGTTACAGAACAAGCATGTATTAACCATCCTGCTAGCAGCAAGGAATAAAAATTATTACTTAACAAGCAGCACTAACATGACTCTTAAGAGAAAGCCATAACATTGAGGCCATGTGACATAACTACTATAGGCGCCATTCACATTCACCGTGTTCACTAACTATGTTTCTTCCATCATCAAACAGTAGTAGTTGTGTGACTTTATTCAGATTTGGCATAAGAATATGATTATTAGTTTATTACCAGTCATTATCCACAAAAAATTGTAGTATGACTAAAGGCCTAGTTTCCAATACATATCGCTGGAATTATCTTGACTAACAACTTGTAATTAACATTGTATGGGATACAATAGGCAATCATTCACATGGAATTGAATCAGTATAAAATGTTCATCATGAGATGGAATCAATTAATAATCATAATATGATCCAAATATAGTAGTATCCTATGATGGTAGTTATGTTAGATATATGAAATCACAAAACATAATCAAGATGGGAACCACATGGTATATTGTATACGATGATGCAAAATATGATTGATGGAGCCACACAAATATCATAAATTGGTATGCATAGATTATGATTGAAACCTTGCCAGCAAGCAGTCAAGAATTACTCTTTTGCATGGTAGGATACAAGTTTTATAAACAAGCATTTGCATTATAACATGCTACTACCAAATTAAACCATGTATTAGCCTATCATCCTATTAGCATATCACCAAATTAAACATGCTACTACCAAATTAAACCATGTATTAGTCAGAACTTGTGCACAAGCAATACTAACATAGGACCAGGGAAAAGAATCCAACGACCTAGAGCTAGGACCAGAGAAGAAACCTGAGATCTGGCGAGCTCGCACGGAGAAGAGGCTGTTGTGCTGACATCAGTGAGAGTGCCTGCGGAGAGAATACAAATGGACTGAGAGAGAAACCAAGATAGAGAGTGGGAGAGAAGGGACATAGATCCGGCCTTCCTGCTACATCCGGCGACCCTGATGAACAATCTGGCGGCCCCGTGGATTCATCCACCCAGGATCTCACAGCTGCGCGCTGACATGCAGCACCACGAGTGGGGCTCCCGCGGCCGAGCACCTCCGCGTTGGCCTTCTTGTTGTAGTGGTAGATCTCGTCCAGCGTGTTTGAGTCGATGTTGTTCGTCGGGATGTTGTTCTTCAGCTCCCACATCTACATCACCACCTCGGGGATGGCAAAGAAGTCAACGACGCCCACCTACACGAGCCGCCACGAGGAAGCAGGGATTCGACGATGGTGCAAGGATTCGAGGAGGGTTCGGGCAGCGGCGCTGGTGGTTGGATGAGAGAGGAGAAAGCGCATGCAGATGGAGAGGCGGCAGCGCAAGAGGAGCAAGGCGACTGCGGGTGGAGGATGGAGTTGATCATGGGAGGGGGAGGGGAGGCGGCGGCGTGGATTGGATCTGGGGAGGACGGGAGGTAGAGGTGGGCGGTGCAGGAGATGGTTAGGGTTTGGAGGGGCTGGGTCAGGATCCTACGTGGAGCGGCAGCAGTGGTGTCTGCGTTTGGGGAGTGGAGGCCAAGATGCTAGGTCACCGATCCACAACAAGTTTCCACACTTCACCATCCTAGCCGTTTATTATGTTTACATCCTACGGCTGATATTGACCCTCTCTAATATCTCAACCTGTCTAAAAATTATGACGATTTTGTCCATAGAAATTACGACGTTTTTCACGAAATCGTCATAGTTTCATAAGGATTTGGCCCTCCCAAATAGCTTACGACCATCTAGTGTAGAATCGTCATAAATTTATGACGATTTCATTCAGGGTCACTACCAAAACGTCATAGTTTGACACATTCCTTGTAGTGATATTTCTTGGGTGACACCATGGTGGCATCCCCAAGCTTGAGCTTTGTAACATCCCAAAAATATAACACAAGGATCATCAAACTCTAATCACTAAAATTAGGGTTAACAAAAACTTTGACTAATTTAAAATCATATGAATGCATGTGTGAATGAGATGATTTGATAAATGCATGAATGAACTTGTGTGATTAACCTAAATATAAATAAATGGTTTAAATATTAAAATAACATAATATAAAACATTTCCATGCAGAAACAAAACAAGAGAAAATAAAAAACAAATAAAATAAAGCAAATGGTCATTTTTGCCAATCTTGCTCACTAGGTCACTTTGAGTGTTTCTAGTTCAAGATTTCAAACAGAAACTTTTCCAACTCTTTTCACCCCTTGCTAGAACAAGTAAAAGTAAATCAAATCCCACCTTTCAAACTTGCAGAAACATTTGGCAACCTCATTCAAATCACAATTTAAAATTTAATCTTTATCATATGTGAAGATCACCCATTTTCAAAACCCAACCAAGACAGTGCCCCTTGACTAATCAAACTAACCAAACACTCCCTATTATGTGCCTAGCAAACCCACCAAGTTTGAATCCAAAATTCAAATTTAAAGTTCTTGCGTCCATTTTATCAAACACCTTGTAGATACAAATCAAACAAACATCAAACACTATAGTGTGCAGTAAATTTGGCCTAACTTGTTCCCTATATAGCTCACACTACACCCTCAGTAGATCATTTAACTAGTTTAACCTCTCTAGCTCACTGTAAACCAGACCATGCCATTAATGGCAAGCAGGCCGAGCCTCACCTTGCCACCCCATTGTCGACAGTAAGCTACGAGCAACACTAAGCCTAGACAACATGTCTAGCAAGCACCCCCACCGTCCACCGCCACTCTCTGTCCCAGCCCCGAGCAATGCCAGCCCCTGGACCACACGACACGCCCATGCCAAACATCTCTGCGCGCGAGCCGAGAACGCGCCAGAGCGCCCCACTCGACCAGCACCCATAGACCGCGCGCCGCCCTCGCCGCTTGCAGGGATGATCACCAGCACCCCAGCAACCCCGCAGACATGCCCGTTCACCGTCGCGCGGACCACGCGCGTTGTGCGACATTAAAATCGTTGTCAGAGCACTGCGACGTTCCGACCGATCAGCACCGCCCCACGCCACAAGACCACGTCGTTGAGCTTCGCCAGGGAGCACCGCACCGCCCCCTACCGTCTCCCATGCCAGTAGCTGCCTGTACCGTAGCCCCCGACGACCTCATCCCACGCCGTGCCGCCCCTCTCGCTCGCCTAGATTCAAACATAGTTCTGTACCTAGATTCAAAAATCAACCTAGCTCGATTCACTGAACCAAAATGCATGAAACCAATTTTTTTAGAAAGATACTAAAATGCGTAATCCAAGACCGTTGGATTCAAATTATTTGGAGTTATAGATCAACCATGGTAAAAATAACAAGGAAGAAGCTTTTCTGCATTCAAATATTTTTCAAAATTCAACCATAAGAGCTTTTGAGTTGATTCCAACTCTCAAAAATCATATTTGATCATACCTTTCAGAATATATAAAAACATATGGGTTTACTTACAGAGATAATGTTCAAGTAATAAAAGAATGCTACATAGGCATTTCTAGTCACTTTATTTATTTAAAACAAAAATGTTAAACCTTATTAAATTGTGACACCACTTTAAATCACATTCTCATGTACTGAACTATGTGGTGATGAAATGTGTCAACATGATCCCATGTTTGAGTTGGAGGATATTAAATATTAAGTAGTTTTTCAATGAGTAGAAATTACTTTTCTCAAATAAAACAAATAAGACAAGTGCTTTAATCCTTGTGATAATAGTGATGACGCTAGATCATCTAGTGTGACCTTTTGTGTGATGATTAAAAATAGTTAAGTATTGTCTGGTGATTGTGTACCTCGTACTTATTTATAGACGCTAGTACTGAACAAGGATACGAGGAGGAAGGAGGATATTACGAGGAAGAAGCCGAGGAGAACTTCAACCACTGCTCTGCACAAGGCAAGCCAATACCTGAAACCTTGCAAGCTAACCCTTGCAACTATAAAAGTTAGAGAACCTATGCATTGCATTAAGCATGCTTGGTTAGATACATTTGATGAACCCAATACTAGTTTTACTTGCAAGCTTAAGTACCTTATTTTTCTTTATCAAAGCTTTCTCTTAGAGTTTACATGGTGACTTGTAGATTCTAGAAAGATAACTAAAGGTAGCATAAAGAACATAAAATTTGGCCTAAGTTAGATAATCTTGATGTCATCCTAAGGCATGAGATTGAACTTAGCAAATCCCCACTTCTTTACCACCCCTCATTAGTATTTACCACCACTTGTAGATGCTAGTGCTAAGTATAAAACTTGATCAACTTTAGATGGGAATACTTGGTGAAAATGGTTATGAAAACCTTAGAATGATGAGTCATTCTACTGAAATGTTTTGACATGTGTTTCCGAACACCAGATGATTTTGATGATGAAAATGTTGAGGCATGAGCCTTAGCCCTTTATAAAACTGATGGTTGTCTGGATGCGATACCATTCCAATTTTACCGTACAACCACAATACCCAAAATTTGGGTAGGGCTTGACTGGAAATTAATATACCTTAGTATGGGTTCCCTCGCGACCAAGGTCTGAGCTGAGGCTACCTTGTGAAGATTGTCCACCTGTGCAGTACCCAAGATGACAGTTGGTCATGGTTTGGAGGCCAAACTCACAGGAGAGATGCATATACTAGGGCGTGTAATTGAAAGGTTATGATTGATTATCTCCATACTGAATATGGTGAATTCAGGATTGTTCCTGACGGATGTATCAAATGTTGTGGTGAAAGTGTACAATATCTGTAGAGTGTCAAACTATTCGAATAGCCGCGTCCGCGGTTACGGACAGTTGGAGTGGCCATACTGTTCCCCCGTCAGATGTTTTCAAAATGACTTGTGAAATGATTTGTGACTTTGACTTGACCACAACAGAGTTGTGATATGAAATTCAAATTCCCACTTAGGTGTTATAAAACTTTCAACTAGTTTTCTTTGCTTCTGAACTTAGTAGAGGTAAATCTGGCTTTTTGCAAAACAACCTTAGAGCCTAGTGTCCTACTACAAAAAACCCCTTAACTTGTTAGTATTAGTTTGCAAGTACTTAAAGAGTACTCATGGCTTTGTCCCTAGCTATTCTCGTGGCCACACTATGAAGAGGAGTATCAGGATGACGGACCGCAGGAAGGTTACGAAAACTAGGATCATCTCCCATCGTCAGCATTCCCTGTGACCCTGAAGATGGAGCTTCGCCTACGCTATCATTACTATTACGTTATTCCGCTGCTTGAGTGTATTAAGAACTGGATCATGAGATCCTTATTTGTGTAAGACCTTATGTATGGTTTGTAATGGATGATGTACTATGATATCCAAATCTGTTATGTCTCGCAAAAATGGTAATCCTGGGATTGCGATGTATGGCATAGTAGGCATCTGGGATTAAAAATCTGGGTGTTGACAAGTTGGTATCAGAGCCATCCTGACCATAGGAGACCCTAGTTAGAATGGACGTTTGAATCAAAAACTTAGTTTCAAAACCAAAGGAAATGAGTATTTACAAAAACTTATTCCCAATCTTATCCCTTGGATTCTTTCATCAAAATTTCATGTTCCTCAAAAATTCTTGCAAAATACATATAATTTGACACACTTGATCACTCTACTAACTTACTCATCCTATATTCTTATAGATGGACGTGAAGTACATCAAGTTTTATAAGTTGGGGAATGGAGGAGACCTCATCTTTGAGCGTGACTTGGACCAGCTTTCGGAACTTCTGGAGCGTCCGCACCCCAAGTTCTTCGGAGCTCGGCTCAATGATCAGGAAGGATAATATCTGCAGTGGCTAGTTGTTGCAAGCCTCCGAGGAAAGATTGAACCTCCCACTACAGAGGGAATTCAGTTCACCTTAAGAGAGAACAACTGGATCGATGGACTGGTCAGGGCCATGCAGGAAGCTCTTGCCCGTCTGTGTGGGCAGAGAATCAATCAGACCAAGGGTACCCGTTTTGAGTTCTACCCAAGGCGTGATGTTATGGGACAGCCACTGGAGGCCCCATACCACCCCGAGCTGAAGAGTCAATTGGACCACCTCAGCTTCATGATGTACGACCGTCAGAAGGAGTTGGACAATGCCCGTGCCTACGCCAACCACGAGTACGACATCGCCAAGAAGAAGGATAAGACCCTCACCATGCTAGTGAAGGATCGCAAGTCTCATCGCCGTCGGCTCGACAAGAAGGAGCGCATCATTGCCCGTCTTCGCCACCGGATCACGGATTTGGAGGAGACCATCCATGAGAGAGACATGCAGTTAGAGGAGAGGGAGAATCTCGGAGAAGACCTTTGTGGAGACCCCTACTCCTTTCTCAGCGATGATGATGACTTTCTAGAGGATCAGGCCATGGACTTCTTCACCGATGAGGATGATTTCGCCTTCATCGATGATGATGATGAGGATGATGAGGATGAGGATGATGAGTACACTGACTCCAAGGAGTAGTAGCACTTGAGCACTAGCGTTAGTGAATTGTATTCGGTCCCACTGTATCGTAGCTTCACAGAATGGTTCTTAAAACCATCTGTTTTTCTTTGTTGTGGTGTGTGTTGTATTGTGTGCTATGAATGAATGAATGAATGAATGAATGAATGAAAAGCAAGTTTCTAGAAAAATCTGAGTCACACTTTAACAACTTTACAAAACAACCCTAAAACTTAGAAATTTTCCTCTTTTCTCATGATCTATCTCAATCTTTAGATGCCTCGCGGAGGAAGCAACTCAGCCCCGGACCCGATATTGCAACTCTTGCAAATGATGGTTTCGGACCGCAAAGCCGAAAGAGTCGAACATCAAGCCAACTTAGCCACCCTTCAACAGATAGCCCAGATCGGGATATAGAGTTTATCATTGAACTAATCCCTGGAACCGGACCCATAGCCCAGAGACCATATAGTATGAACTCGTCTGAACTAGCAGAACTGAAGAAGCAACTGGACGCCATGCTGGAGATTGGACTGATTCAACCAAGTGCGTCACCATGGAGATCACCTGTTTTGTTCGTGGACAAGAAAGATGGAGGTAACCGTTTGTGTACGGATTATAGGAAGTTTAATGATGTCACTATCAAAAACAAGTACATGTTGCCGAAGATAGAAGACTTGTTTGACTAGTTGACTGGTGCCAAAGTGTTTTCTAAGATTGATCTTAGAACTGGCTATCATCAACTCAAGATTCACGCAGAGGATATTCTAAAGACTGCCTTTACCACCAGATATGGATTATACGAGTATACCGTCATGTCTTTTGGATTGACCAATGCCCCCGCTTATTTCATGAATCTCATGAATAAGATTTTTATGGACTTCCTGGATAAGTTTGTCATTGTTTTCATCGATAACATTCTGATTTATTCCAAATCAGAAGAAGAACATGAGCTACACCTAAGGACCATTCTTGGAACCCTTATAGAGCATCAGTTGTATGCCAAGTTTAGCAAATGCGAATTCTAGTTATAGGAGGTAGGATTCCTCGGACATATTGTATCAGCCGGAGGAATTGCCGTTGACCCTGCGAAGGTGAAGGATGTCGAAGATTGGCAAGCCCCAACCACTCAAACCCAAGTTCGTGCGTTTCTCGGATTATCGGGATACTACCGCAAGTTCGTAGAAGGATTCTCGAGTATCGCCAGACCCATGACCCAATTGTTGAAGAAGGACAAGAAGTTTGAATGGACGGACAAATGTGAAGCGAGTTTTCAAGAACTCAAGAGAAGATTGATTTCAGGCCCAATCTTGATCACGGATATCACCAAACCCTTTGACGTGTATTGTGACACATCCAAGATTGGCCTCAGATGTGTGATAATGCAAGAAGGCAAAGTTATATCTTATCTATCCCGACAACTGAAGCAGCATGAACAGAACTACCCAACCCATGACCTCGAAATCGCAGCCGTAGTTCTAGCCCTGAAGACATGGAGGCATTACCTGATGGGAAACCGTTGTGAGATTTATTCGGATCACAAGAGCCTGAAGTATATATTCACTCAGAAGGAGTTGAATATGATACAGAGAAGATGGATTGAGCTAATCAAGGACTATGATATCGACATTCACTACCACCCCGGTAAAGCCAATGTGGTAGCAAATGCCCTTAGCAGATTGTCGTGCCGCTTGAACTCCATGATTCTAAAGCAGCAACCAATTTTGCACAAAGAGATGGAATATTTTCGAATAGAATTAGTGAGTGAAGGATTTTGGCTAGCATAGAACTTCAACCCACTCTGACCAGTCAGATCAAAGAGGCGCAGAAAGGAAATGCTAGTATCGACGGAATCAAGCATCGTATCGGTACGGGAAAAGTACCCGGATTCACGGAAGATGAAGAAGGAGTTCTGTGGTACAAAGGACGCCTTTGTGTACCAGCAGATTCGGAATTGAAAGAAGTGATTTTGAAAGAGTCCCATGATACTCTTTATTCTATCCACCCCGGAGGAACAAATATGTATCAGGATTTGAAGGAACAATTCTAGTGGCATAAGATGAAGAGAGAAATCGGAAGCTATATCGCCAAGTGTGATATATGTCAGAGAGTCCAGGCGGGACATCAAAGACCCGCTGGACTGTTGCAACCTCTACAGATTTCGGAATGTAAATGGGATTCAGTTGGAATGGACTTTATCACCGGATTGCCTACTTCTAGTAGGGGAAATGACTCTATCTGGGTCATAGTGAACCGATTGTCCAAAGTCGCCCATTTCTTACCCGTCAAGACCACATACCAAAGTTTGAAGCTAGCGGAGTTATACATCGCTAGAATCTTCAATTTGCATGGAGTCCCCAAGAACATCGTATCGGATCGAGGAACTCGGTTTACCTCGAGATTCAGGAAGAAAGTCCAAGAAGGTTTAGGAACCAGACTAGATTTCAGCACAGCTTATCACCCTCAGACTGATGGACAAACGGAACAAGTAAATCAAATACTCAAAGATATGTTGAGAGCATGTGTGCTAGAGTATGGATCTAAATGGGAAGACTGTCTGCCTTCGCAGAATTTTCTTATAATAATAGTTATCAAGCTAGTCTGCAAATGGCCCCATTTGAGTTTATGTATGGAAGGAAGTGTCGCACCCCTTTAAATTGGTCGGAAGTAGGAGAGAGTTAGATTTTCGGACCCGACATCCTACGAGAAGCTGATTCGTGAGCACCTCAAGACCGCCCAGTAAAGACAAAAGAGTTACACCGACAAGAGACGTCGAGACCTCGCTTTTAATATCAGAGATTTTGTGTACCTTAAAGTGTCGCCGTTGAAGGGAATGCAACGTTTCCAGCTCAAAGGAAAGTTAGCCCCCAGATATATCGGACCCTTCAAGATTATGAATCATCGAGGAGAAGTATCATATCAATTGGAACTGCTAGAGGAAATGTCTGCAGTGCACAATGTGTTCCATATATCGTTACTTCGCAAATGCCTTGAAGTTCCGGAGAAGACTGTAGTTTTCAAGAACATTGATCACCGGACCATAGAGATCAACGATGACCTGACCTATCCCGAAGTACCCATCCGTATTTTGGAAGAATCTTTCAGGACCAACAGGACACGAAGCATCAAGTTTCTCAAGATTCAGTGGAGCAACCACACTGAAGAAGAAGCTACCTCGGAGCGCGAAGATCGTATCAGGACGGAGTTTCCCGATCTCTTTAAATCCTAGGTAATCTTTTTTCTTCCTTATTCAAATCTCGGGACGAGATTTTGTTTAAGGGGGGAAGGTTTGTAACATCCCAAAAATATAACACAAGGATCATCAAACTCTAATCACTAAAATTAGGGTTAACAAAAACTTTGACTAATTTAAAATCATATGAATGCATGTGTGAATGAGATGATTTGATAAATGCATGAATGAACTTGTGTGATTAACCTAAATAGAAAGAAATGGTTTAAAGATGAAAATAACATAATATAGAACATTTCCATGCAGAAACAAAACAAGAGAAAATCAAAAACAAATAAAATAAAGCAAATGGTCATTTTTGCCAATCTTGCTCACTAGGTCACTTTGAGTGTTTCTAGTTCAAGATTTCAAACAGAAACTTTTCCAACTCTTTTCACCCCTTGCTAGAACAAGTAAAAGTAAATCAAATCCCACCTTTCAAACTTGCAGAAACATTTGGCAACCTCATTCAAATCATAATTCAAAATTTAATCTTTATCATATGTGAAGATCACCCATTTTCAAAACCCAACCAAACCGGTGCCCCTTGACTAATCCAACTAACCAGACACCCCCTAGTATGTGCCTATCAAACCCACCAAGTTTGAATCCAAAATTCAAATTTAAAGTTCTTGCGGCCATTTCATCAAACAGCTTGCAGATACAAATCAAACAAACATCAAACATTATAGTGTGCAGTAATTTTGGCCTAACTTGTTCCCTATCTAGCTCACACTACACCCTTAGTAGATCATCTAACTAGTTTAACCTCTCTAGCTCACTGTAAACCAGACCATGCCATTAATGGCAAGCAGGCCGAGCCTCACCTTGCCACCATATTGTCGACAACAAGCTACGAGCAACACTAAGCCTAGCCAGCATGCCATCCCCTGGACCACACGACACGCCCATGACAAACCTCTCTGCGTGCGAGCCGAGAACGCGCCAGAGCACCCCGCTCGACCAGCACCCACAGACCGCGCGTCGCCCTCGCCGCTTGCAGGGATGATCACCAGCACCCCAGCAACCCCGCAAACATGCCCGTTCGCCGCCGTGCGGACCACGCGCGCTGTGCGACATTAAAATCGCCGTCAGACCCTCTTAGAGCACAGCGACGTTCCGACCAATCAGCACCGCCCCATGCCGCAAGACCACGTCGTTGAGATTCATGAGGGAGCTCCGCACCGCCCCTACCGTCTCCCATGCTAGTAGCTGCCTCTACTGTTACCCCTGACGACCTCAGCCCACGCCGTGCTGCCCCTCTCGCTCGCCTATAAAAGGATCCCTCCCCAGCACGAATTTTCCACACCAGTTCAGTCCCCTCTCACCCAGAACCACCCCACCTCACTCCCGGAGCAAGGCGAGCAGCGCATCGCCAGAATTTGGCCGGAGCCCGCCGCTGCTGGAGAAGAAGTGAGCCGTCGATTGGAGTCGCCCCAGGAGAAGCTGCCGGTACCAGGAGAACCGCCATCAACGACTTCGTCGTTCGCCCCCATCGCCTGAGCCCCGGTGAGCCTCCCACGACCCCCACCTGCCGCGTTAGGGTTCTGTCTCGCCAGCGCTGCCCGACGTGGACGATGAACCGTGAAGGGATACGGGTAGGCTACACTAGCGCAAATCAAAATTTTCTACCACGTAAAGTAGGAATACTGTTGTCATAGATCACGGGATTACCACTAGACGCGCAGTTGCGGAATTGATGAAGCGCGTCGAGGCAGTGCAGACGTTCCACGTCTCCTCCTTGTTCTCGTCCCACGAGCAGCTCCCCTTGTGTGGCTCGTCCAAGCGCTACAGATGCAGCGCCTCTGAGGTATCCACACGTACAGGGTGGAAGCATCAGACGCAGGACTGCTAGGTCCGCGCGTGCAACACATGCGTGAGGAGTGGCGGCTGAGGAGAATGGTCTGAGGTCTAACCCTGGTCAGCTCACCCCACCCTCTCTTATATAGGTGTCCCTAGTGGGTTTCTACATTAGCAGCCCATTAGTAGCCTAAGCCTGGTCTAATTCGGATCAAATCCTCATTAGGCTTCCAGCCCCTTAAGTGTGTGACCCTATAGGTTCATATACGTGTAGACATGACACGAATACACTTATTCTGTCAATAGTTGGTAGCGGCCTCTAGCAAGACGTGCCAACTCCTCAACGCATACAAAGATCATATCGAATGAACCATCACAAGGTTTAGTACATGTCTTTCCCTTTGCCTCACGATATTTGGTCTAGCTCCAAGCTGACCTCTCTTTCTCGATACTGTAACTCGGAATCCCTTTACTAGGTTAACTCTTAACCTTATGTAGCATGGCCATGCATTTCTGGATCCGATCACTCGAGGGGCCCAGAGATATATCTCTCAAGTAGAGAGGGGCAAATCCCATCTTGATTGACCATGCCTTGCAGCATGCTTCAGGACAAAGCCGAAAGCTACCTTTATAACTACCCAGTTACGGAGTAGCGTCTGATAGCCCCAAAGTATGTCGATCCACATATCAAGTACATGCGACAATCTCCGGTCTAAGGACAAAATGTACACGATAGGTAGAGAGAGAGTTGCAACTAATTGTCAGTCTCAAGTTGGGTCAGTCCAACCCCATGTTCATAACATGTGCCCACATCATTGGTTTGACATCTCCATGTCTATGACTTGCGAAACATAGTCATCAACCAATCGATGTGCTAGTCTAATATTCACGTGTGTCCACACATGAACTCCGACTAGGGACAACTCTTAAATAACCATACAAGTAAAGAGTTTCACAAACAATTCACATAATTGTCAATCAATACAAGTTGCCTGATTTGGATATTCAAGGAACACTACAATAACTCATGGATACATAAGAAATATAATCATCTCTATGATTGCCTCTAGGGCATATTTCCTTCAAACCGTAGCTGTTCGATTAGAACCAGATCCCACGGTCCACAATGCCCCATACCGCTTCGCCCCTCCCCGTCTCACAGACCCGTGGGGACAGCCACTTAACCAGCCCGCGTACGCGCTGTGTGAAGTGGGCCGTCCCAGTAAAACAGCCCGCGCGACCCAACAATTCAAATTAAGCTTTATTCATTTAATTTCAAACATAGTTCTGTACCTAGATTCAAAAATCAACCCAGCTCGATTCACTGAACCAAAATGCATGAAACCAATTTTGTTAGAAAGGTATTGAAATGCTTAATCCAAGCCCGTTGGATTCAAATTATTTGGAGTTATAGATCAACCATGGTAAAAATAACAAGGTAGAAGCTTTTCTGCATTCAATTTTTTTTTCAAAATTCAACCATAAGAGCTTTTGAGTTGATTCCAACTCTCAAAAATCATATTTTATCATACCTTTCAGAATATATAAAAACATATGGATTTACTTACAGAGATAATGTTCAAGTAATAAAAGAATGCTACATAGGCATTTCTAGTCACTTTATTTATTTAAAATAAAAATGTTAAACCTTATTAAATTGTGACACCACTTTAAATCACATTCTCATGTACTGAAATATGTGGTGATGACATGTGTCAACATGATCCCATGTTTGAGTTGGAGGATATTAAATCTTTAGTAGTTTTTCAATGAGTAGAAATTACTTTTCTCAAATAAAAGAAATAAGACAAGTTCTTTAATCCTTGTGATAATAGTGATGATTCTAGATCATCTAGTGTGACCTTTTGTGTGATGATTAAAAATAGTTAAGTATTGTTTGGTGATTGTGTACCTCGTACTTATTTATAGACGCTAGTACCGACCAAGGATACGAGGAGGAAGGAGGATACTACGAGGAAGAAGCCGAGGAGAACTTCAACCACTGCTCTGCACAAGGCAAGCCAATACCTGAAACCTTGCAAGCTAAACCTTGCAACTATAAAAGTTAGAGAACCTATGCATTGCATTAAGCATGCTTGGTTAGATACATTTGATGAACCCAATCCTAGTTTTACTTGCAAGCTTAAGTACCTTATTTTTCTTTATCAAAGCTTTCTCTTAGAGTTTACATGGTGACTTGTAGATTCTAGAAAGATAACTAAAGGTGGCATAAAGAGCATAAAATTTGGCCTAAGTTAGATAATCTTGATGTCATCCTAAGGCATGAGATTGAACTTAACAAATCCCCACTTCTTTACCACCCCTCATTAGTATTTACCACCACTTGTAGATGCTAGTGCTAAGTATAAAACTTGATCAACTTTAGATGGGAATACTTGGTGAAAATGGTTATGAAAATCTTAGAATGATGAGTCATTCTACTAAAATGTTTTGACATGTGTTTCCGAACACCAGATGATTTTGATGATGAAAATGTTGAGGCATGGGCCTTAGCCCTTTATAAAACTGATGGTTTTCTAGATGCGATACCATTCCAATTTTACCGTACAACCACAATACCCAAAATTTGGGTAGGGCTTGACTGGAAATTTATATATCTTAGTATGGGTTCCCTCGCGGCCAAGGTCTGAGCTGAGGCTACCTTGTGAAGATTGTCCACCTGTGCAGTACCCAAGATGACAGTTGGTCATGGTTGGGAGGCCAAACTCACAGGAGAGATGCCTATACTAGGGTGTGAAATTGAAAGGTTAGGATTGATTATCCGCATACTGAGTATGGTGGATTCAGGATTGTTCCTGCGGATGTATCGAATGTTGTAGTAAAAGTGTACAATCTCTGCAGAGTGTCAAACTATTCGAATAGCCGCGTCCCCGGTTATGGACAGTTGGAGTGGTCATACTGTTCCGCCGTCAGATGTTTTCAAAATGACTTGTGAAATGATTTGTGACTTTGACTTGACCACAACAGAGTTGTGATATGAAATTCAAATTCCCACTTAGGTGTTATAAAACTTTTAACTAGTTTTATTTGCTTCTGAACTTAGTAGAGGTAAATCTGGCTTTTTGCAAAACAACCTTAGGGCCTAGTGTCCTACTACAAAAACCCCCCTTAACTTGTTAGTATTAGTTTGCGAGTACTTAAAGAGTACTCATGGCTTTGTCCCTGGCTATTCCCGTGGCCAGACTATTAAGAGGAGTATCAGGATGACGGGCCGCAGGAAGGTTATGAAAACTAGGATCATCTCCCATCGTCAGCATTGCATGTGACCCTGAAGATGGATCTTCGCCTACACTATCATTACTATTACGTTATTCCGCTTCTTGAGTGTATTCAGAACTGGATCATGAGATCCTTATTTGTGTAAGACCTTATGTATGGTTTGTAATGGATGATGTACTGTGATATCCAAATCTGTTATGTCTCGCAAAAATGGTAATCCTGGGATTGCGATGTATGGCATAATAGGCATCTGGGATTAAAAATCCGGGTGTTGACAAGCTTTTGTCCATTCTTCATCTCATTTCATCATTCTCTCTCTACACCTGGAATTTTTTCCTTCATACAAAACTTCACACAATCTTCATTAGCAACATTAGCTTATTCAAAAGATATTAGATCACTGGCAAAGCTTTGAAACAGCAAGGCTTTTCATTAAAAACACAAGATATTGTAGTAACTCCTTCAAAAAGCTCAATTTACCTGAAGAGAACTCAAAAGGGAATCAATAAGAAGCACATGCAAATAATGGCAGAAATCTGTCAAAATAGACCAGCGGGTAGAAACCGATTTTTTCAAACATCTTCTATTGCTCAAATGAAAAAGTGTTTAACTAACAGAAGTTAGATAACATACTGGGGGATTTACTCGTAAATTTTCAGCTCAATCCGAGTTATAGAGCCTCCTCACGAATTGTTTTTGGTGGAGGACAAAAATCTGTTTCGGGACAGCAACTCCCCAAATCTTACTTCTCTCTCATTAGAGGTCATTCTTGGCACAAAACGCAAACAAAAAGGATAAGGAGAGGTCATTACAGAAGTAATAACTTCCAAGGCTCAAGGAAACTCTTGGGTTATATCCCAACAAGTACTTTTCTTTAACGTCTTTAAGTTAGGCACAAAAAGCAAGAAGAATCAAGTATTTTCAAATGAAGAAGCATTAACATCAAATCTTTCTTTCAAGGTAGGATCAAAAGCAACATCTCTCTCCTCATAGGGAAGTGTTCAATACCTTTCTTGAATGGAAAATGATATTTAATGGTGCCTTCTTTCATATCAATGATGGCACCAACTGTTCTAAGAAAAGGTCTTCCCGAAGTGATAGGACAAAAAGCATTGTATTCAACATCCAAAACATAGAAATCAACAGGGACATAAGCATTGTTAACCATAATGAGAACATCATTAATACTCCCCATGAGTTTCTTCTTAGCATTATCATTGAGTGGGACATCAAAATAACAGTCTTCCAAAGGTGGCAAATCAAGCATTTCATAAATCTTCCTAGGCATAATAGAGACACTAGAACCAAGATCACATGAAGCTTTGAGATCAAAGTCATTCACTTGCATATTAATAATGGGTTCCCAATTATCTTCTGCTTTCCTAGGAATAGAAGCTTTGTGTTTTAAGTTCTCTTCCTTAATTTTCACAAGAGCATTTGTAATATGTTTAGTGAAAGTAACATGTATATCACTAGCATCAGGACTTCTAGCAAGCTTTTGCAAGAACATAATCACTTCAGAAATATTGCAACCATCAATATCAAAGTCAAACTTAGCATCACTAGTAGTAGGCTCAATAGGCGTAGGCATAGTAGGAGTAGGAATAGTGACTACTTGTGCTTTAGTGGTGATGGTGCACACACTATTGTTTCTATCAATTTCAGCTTCCCTTTCCCACCTAGCATGGAGTTGAGCTAAGAGCCTAACATTTTCATCAATAGTAACTTGTATGGCATGAGCAGTAGCAAAGGTGTTTTCCGTAGTTTCAGGTTTAGCAGCCATTTTATTAACCAAGAAAGTTTGGGCTTAGACAAAGAGGATATATTTTTCTCAACAGTTAAAATTTTTCCTCTATAGTCTTATTGAAGGTGGTTTGTTTACTAATAAAGTCCTTGAGCATGACTTCAAATTCAGAGGGGGCACTTCTAGCATTATTGTAAGAGCTTCCATAGGAATTGCCATTATTAGGAGGATAAGGCCTATAATTGTTGTTGCTACCAAAATTATTCATGTAGGCATTGTTGTTGAAATTGTTGTTTCTAATGAAGTTCACATCAACTTGCTCTTCTTGAGCAACCAAAGAGGCTAAGGGAACACTATTAGAATCTAGAGGAGCTTTCCCATTAAAAAGCATAGCCATAATAACATCAATCTTTTCACTCAAAGAGGAAGTTTCCTTAACAGAATTTACCTTGTTACCATGTGGAGCTCTCTCAACATGCCATTCAGAGTAGTTAACCATCATATTATCAAGGAGCCTTGTTGCAGCACCCAAAGTGAGGCCCATAAAGGTACCTCCAGCAGCAGAATCCAACAGGTTTCTTGAGAAGAAGTTCAAACCTGCATAAAAAGTCTGGATAATCATCCAAGCAGTGAGTCCATGAGTAGGGCAATTTTTAACCAAGGATTTCATTCTTTTCCAAGCAGGAACAACATGTTCACTATCAAGCTGTTTAAATTTCATAATGTCACTTCTCATAGATATAATGTTAGCAGGAGGATAGTACTTTCCAATAAAAGCATCTTTGCACTTAGTCCAAGAATTAATACTATTTTTAGGCAAAGAAAGCAACCATTCTTTAGCTTTTCCCCTCAAGGAGAAAGGAAAAAAGCTTGAGCTTAATAATAACTCCATCTATATCCTTATACTTTTGCATATCACATAGTTCAACAAAGCTATTGAGATGAGTAGAAGGATCATCAGAACCAGCACCAGAAAATTGCTCTCTCATCACAAGATTCAACAAAGCAGGATTAATTTCATAAAAGGTAGCATCAGGAGCAGGTGGAGCAATAGGAGTGCTAAGGAAATCATTGTTGTTGGTGCTAGTGAAGTCACACGACTTGGCATTCTCAACAGAGTTCATTTTGGCAAAGGTGGGCAAGCCAAAAACAGCAGCAGCAGGTAGAGCAGGGACTAATTTTTTTGTGCTTTTGAATGAAGCAAGCAAACAAAACTAGACTAATTTTTTGGTTTTTTTTGGAAAGAGGCAAACAAAACCAAGCAAAAGAAACAAAGCAAACTAAAAACAAAGTAAAGAGAAAGTAAGAGAAGGACTCCCCTAGTGAAGACGTCCTTAGCCTCCCCGGCAACAGCGCCAGAAAACTTGTTGATGGCGCCTCGTTGACGTGGGAGCTTCTTTCTTTATTCCCCGGCAACGGCGCTAGAAAAACTTGATGGTGCTCTACATGGCACTTTGTTGGTAACCCCAAGCGCAGGGTGTGAAGAGCAAGCAGCAAGTTTTCCCTCAGTTGAGACCGAGGTTATCGAACCAGAAGGAGGAAGGAAACGTCACACAGGTGTTGCAAGCAACGTGGAGACCTGCACAACACAAACTCAAGACTTTGCCCCAACGAACAGTGAGGTTGTCAAGCTCACCGGTTTGCTGTAACAGAGGATTAAACGAATGGTGTGGAAGGTAATGGTTTGTAGCAAGTAAACAAGTAACAATGGAAGACGTATCAATGGTAAAGATTGGACCGGGGTCCATAGTTCACTAGAGGTGCTCTCCTTAGATAAAAAACATGGCATGAAGGATAAACAAATTACAGCAGGGAAATTAACAGGAACTGAGCAAGGCATAACAATGCAATTACTAGTCAGAAAGATCCTATGAGGTTGATTGGGCAATACAACAAGATACATAGACCGCCATCTAACTGCATCTATTACTAGAAATCCACCTTCAGGTTATCATTTGAACCCCCTCCAGTATTAAGTTTTTTTTAACCTAAGGACTGTGAGGCAAAAGCCCCACAGTATTTATTAAAAATAAAACAGCTGCAGAAGAGTACAAGCTATACAAGGAAGGATATACCCACTAACTACTTACAAACAGGTATCAGGGAAGGTTAGCAATCCAAGTCAAATGGCTAGCTCTATGCTTCTTTTTAATTCTGTACTGAAGCAGAGTAATATCATGGATGAAGTTGCTCTTCCACTTAGCAAAAGTGGGACGCTCACTCTGGAAGATCTTCCCATTCCTCACTTTCCAAATATGCCAACACGCTAGAATCATGACCTCCATGAAGAATGGTTTGCAGAAATCCCTTCTGGCCTCAGCAACAATCGCATGTACATCAGTACCCATTGCCCAATGGATCTAGAGATAGTTCCACACTCTCTAGCTAAAGTTACAAGTAAAGAAAAGGTGTATCCTATCTTCATAAACACGGCCAGGACATAGAACACAATGTTTGTCATCTGTGACCTTCCAATGCCTACGTATCATCATGTCTCTGGTATTAATACGATCACTCAATAACAGCCAAGCAAACACCTTGGTTTTCATCACACAGGCCAAAGACCAAATCCATTTATAGACTGCAGGTACCATTAGATGGTTATATAGGCTGGCATAGTAAGCAGATGATGAATAGTCCTGCCCCCAATCATATTCCCATCTGTCATCCGCTAGGGTGAGAGGCTGATCAGCCAACCCTTGTTGGATTAACAACAGCTCTCCATAAGCCTACTCGGAAAGCGGTCTGTAGAACAGAGATTAAAAATTTGAAGTTGTATATACCTCCGAGGCTAGCATGTGAGGATCCAGAACGAAAGAGAACAACCGAGGGAAACGAGTGGCCAAAGGCTCGGCTGAGTCCAGGAATTTCCACTTATCCAGCCAGAAACAGAATGTGTCCCTATACCCAACGTGATCACTGAAACTTGTTTAAACTTATCCTGCAGCTTGACAATATCCCTCCACCAGAAAGAATCGCAGGGTCTCTCTTTATCAGGAATTGAGTCCATATAATGAGTATTCCAAATTAATTGAACCCATGGAATTTGAGCCTTATTATAAAATACGTCAAGATGTTTCATCAGAAGGGAATCGTTCTTTTTCTGAAAATCCACAATACCCAGGCCACCTTTCTTCTTAGGTTTGCATATCATTTCCCAAGCTGCCAAAGAGGGTTTTGGCTGATCCTTGTCACGCCAAAGGCATTGCCGCAAGATACGGTCTAACTGTTCAGTCAATCCAATTTGAAGGCTGAGGGAAAGCAGAAAATGCAAAGGCATCAAGCATAGGGCCGAGTTGATCAACTGAAGGCGGGCTCCTTGAGACAAGAAGATGGAGGTTGTAGTTAAGCGACGTTCCAAGCAATTAACCAAGGGCAGCATATCACGGATAGTTGGTTTCGTTGTTCCAAGGGGCAAACCCAAATACGGAAATGGTAAGGAACCCACTTGGCAGTCCAACATAGCAGCCAAATTCAGCGTTTCAGTTGGATCAACATTCAGGGGAATTATGAGAGACTTCTGGAAGTTAACTCTCAATCCCGTGGACAACCCAAACTTATGCAGAATATCTTTTAATGCAGTCACTTGATCCAATTCAGACGACAACAATAAAATAGTATCGTCGGCATATTGAACCACTAGAAATTCAGTTTCATTAGTAACAATAGGGAGTCTCAATATATTCTGCTGTAGAGCATCATTAATCACGGACTGAAGCAAATCACCACCACTAACATAAAGGAGAGGGGATAGGGGATCCCCCTGCCTTACTCCCGCTTGCACTCAAACTGCCTGCCAGGCACCCCATTGAGTAAAATGGAAGAAGTTTTAGAAGAGATAACTTCCTTCATCCAACCAATCCACCTCTTGTCATAACCTTTGAATTCCAAGATCTGCAAAATGGCCTCATGCTCTATAGTATCAAAGGCCTTGGCAAAGTCAAGTTTAACGATAAGGATGGGCTTCTTGGATAGTTGGCATAGATAAATATATTCATATACCCAAGCCACACAATCCTGGATAGTTCTAGACCTTATAAATCCATATTGATTATTGTGAATACATTGAAGGATATGGTTCTGGAACCTATTAGCAACAAGCTTTGTCAAAAATTGAGGCAAACATTAGTGAGGGAAATTGGCCTAAAGTCATTCACTTTCTCTGGAGATGCCTTCTTAGGAACAAGAGTGATGAAAGAGGTATTTATATTTTGCAGGACACTTTTTCCTAAGTGAAAATCATGCGCAGGGTCATGAAACTCCTTCTGGATAATGTACCAACACTTCTTTAAAAAGAGCCCATTGAATCCGTTCGGACCGAGCACCTTGTTTGCAGGCATAAACTTGATAATATCATCCATCTCTTTCTTGATCACGAACGGAGCTCACAAGATATATACATGAAAGCACAAAGGAGGAGATACAACCATCTAGCTACTACATGGACCCATAGTCCAAGGTGGAACTACTCATGTATCATACCGAAGAGAAGGCCTCCGGGATGATCTCCGCTCCGGCAGGGTGCCGGGAAGAACTTCAGATCCCCTCCCTCGATCTAGGGACGATGGTGGCGGCGGCTACAGACGGTTTCGTGGAGATTTTGATTGGTAGTTAGGGTTTCTGCATCGGGGGCTTCTTATAGGCGAAGGGGGAGACCGAGGTGGCGACCAGGGCGACCAAACCCTAGCTAGGCGCGAGGTGGGGCCCACTCGTGCCTGGGGTGGGTCTGGCCCCTCTGTCCGGCCCCTCCGGCTCTCCTCTAGACTTCTTGCTCCCCAAGGAAAGTAATATACTTTGTCCTTTGTCCCGTCCAATTTCGAGAATATTTCTTTACTAACTTTTCTGAAACCAAAAATAGCAGAAAACAGGCATCTGGCACTGTTGCAACTTGTTAATAGGTTAGTACTAGAAAACATGTAAAAAGCACCTCAAAGTGTAGACAAGCAAATCAAAGTAGACACTAAACAAGCATGGATCATCAAAAATTATAGATACATTTCCAACATATCAACAAGAAGCATCACACTTACCATTGCACAACTCATAGAAGAAAACAACTCACCATTATATAACTTATCTTGCAACAAGTACAAGAGTCACAATAGAGATGCATAAAGATAAATCATAATTGGAATTGGAAAACTCTTGTTCCTGGTCAGAGGACAGCTGGCAAATGGTTTCACAAAAAGCTTTTTGTAGAAGTTTTATAACAGGAGCACTCTTTGCTCAAAAAGGATTTTCACAATGAAGGCTTTCAAAGTAATACTCAATAGATAAGAGTTTTATGCAAACAAGGAAGATAAAGAACATTATTGAATAAATCACCATATGAATGCTTGCAACACAACAACTCAAATGCTTGCTAGAGATAGAGAGAAAGTAGGTTTACTGACTCAACCTGGTAACTAGGAGAAAGTTCCCTTTATAGAGGGTAACGGGGATTACAAGTCATAAAGATCTTCCAAAAGATTATGGTACTTACTAGATTTGAGCCCTCGTTGCCCCTATCATAGGCATCTTGAGATGATTAAGGTTAAAGTGCACAAAGATGGAGTATATGCTTGACGAAATATAAGTTGGCAATCTCATGTCCCTTGAATATGAGGGCCACTCCTCATGCTACTCAACTTTAGTCACCGGTAAGTTCTTGTCATTGTAAGTATATGTGTATCATAGAGAACCGCCAACGGGTACCCCTTGCACATGGTACAGGAGCTCTCCCATAACCAAAATGACAAGGCAAGCAGACAATGAGCATCTCAGCGATCTTTTTATTTACCATGTGCATAGCTTTTTATTGAGGATGCTTCATAGATAGCTCACTATGGTGAAGCTGCAAGTTTCCACCATGATTAGGCATGGCTTAGGCTAGCGGCCTAGGCGTTTCTCTAACACAAAATACATACTCCGTGGACTTACAAGTTCCTCCTTTATTTCACACCGTTGACATCCATAGACAAAAGAGCACGATATCAACTATGTATAGAGTACAAGTGCAATGTTGAAAACGTTCCTCGTGACAACATGGTTCTGCTAATTCTAACGTATAGATGCAAGCATATACAACTTCAATGACACAATGGTTCAAGTCTATTAGGGTCAAGAAAATAAGGTGTGCCATCAAGTTCGTGAGAGCTTTACTAACTAGTTTTCACATAACAAAATACTTTTTAATTCGAAAGATAGATGAAGCTTGAGGATTTGCTTGGAATAGCAAAAGCTACTAGGTAGATATGGTGGACACAAATGGCAAAGGTTTTGGTTAAAGGGTTTGGAAACATGAGAAGTATGCCTTCTCAAAACAGGTTTTTGGCTAGCAAGGCTGGGTAGCAAGCAAGAGAGTTGAAAGAAACAAGCAAACATACAAGTAATAAAGCCAAACATGCAATCTTCCTTGAAGGCACAAAAGATCTTAAATAAATAATACTAAGCTTATGAGCCAACAAGAAAGAAAATAAATGATACAAAATACCTGTAAGCTTTTCTGTTTTTCTTTCAAACCTCAAAAATTATTGCTACTTACCAGAACTCGGTTTGCCAAAACCAATTTAGATCCGCTTGATGATCCCAAAGTGATGCCAATACTGATCAACAAGATCCATCATATAATAGAGATTGCAAACTAAAATTAGAAGTGCAAAAAAGTAAAAGATGAATCTTCTCATTAATATTCCAATAAAGGCACTCACACTAAGGGATACATAGATAACCAACTAAAGGAGAGATACTTCCACATGCAAACCAAAGTATAAGATAACTCCTCTACCAAAGATATGAATCCACTAAAAAGGTAAAAGATACTAGATAATGATGGTGATACCGCGACACTCCCCCAAGCTTGGAACAAGCCAAGGGGATGCCAGACCTGATGACGAATTACTCCTTCGGTGGTGGTGATGTTCTCTTGATAAGATCCTCAATAAGTTTCTTTAAATCCTCAATATCGAAGGTCAGAGTACGAATCAACTCCGAATTATGCTCAATGCAGCTCATGATCAATTAGGACCGAGGATCCCAGTCCTTCTTATTCTTTCTCCACTCTTCCTTCTTAGAGTGTTCCTTCCCTGCATGGTCAGAACGAGTGGTATGAGGAGCAAGTGTTTGTGGAGAGAGGATATGACACGGAGGTTTCCCTCATGTAGACATCCGTGCTGTCCTCTTAAGTTTCATAGGTTTTGCCACCACTCCAATGCTTGCGACGGTAGAGCGGGTGTCCGGTTGCTTGTCCTCCTCCATGTCTCCTTCATAACCTACCAAAGTCTCCTCCTCCTTGGGTTTGTGAGGACAGTCTTCCTCGGGCTTCTTGCCTTTGTCGTTGGTGGAGACCATGGTGCTCTAAACTTGAGAAGATTTCCTGACAGAAATAGATCGAAATGAAAACACGATGAGAACACGATGCACGAACCTCGGGGGATCCAGGGGATTATATATTATGAAGTTTCAATGCATAAGGAAGGTTCTGACACGAAAACGAGGCAGAGTCGGAGCTCGGGGGAGGCACACCCCCTCGAGGCGTGGGGCAGCTGGGGCCCATGCCTGGGGTGGGTTTGGCCACCCCGGCCTTCAGTTCCTCCTCTGTTTCGTCTCATAACTTCCCTTGTGTATTAAAAACATCAAAAAAATATAAAGATTGGGGTTTCACGAACCTTCTGTTTTCACCTTTTTTACCTATTCAAAGACGAACTCTGCAGACTCCTTTTCTCCTTCTCCTGGAAATTTCTTTTCTCTCAAGGCAATACACAAACTTCAATGGCAACATTAGTGTAAGCAAAAACAATTAACCTTTAGGTTCACACTTCAACTGAAATCCATCAAAACAAAGGCTTCCGTAAGAGGCAAATGCAAATGATAGCAGAAATCTTTCAAAACAAACCAGCAGGTAAAGATTGATTTTTTAGAAAACCTTCTGTTTCTCAAATAAAAAAGTGCAGAACTAATGAAAGTTGGGTAACAACTTGGATAACAAGCTCAGAAAAATACAACTCCATCTGACGTACTGAGCTCCCTCACGATTTTTTACGGTACAGCACAAAAATCTGTCCCAGGACAGCCATTTTTCACAACTCCTCCACTTCTCAAAAGTAGTTGAACTTGACACAAAAACTAAAACAAAAAGGATAAGGAGCGGTTATTACTGAGGTAATAACTTCCAAGACTCAACCAAACTCTTGGGTTATTTCCCAACAAGTACTTTTCTTTAATGCCTTTAAGTTAGGCTTGAAACTTTCAAAGATGCTCACAGAGGAGATATATATCTGGAATGAAAGGGAGCATCAAGAAGCAAATAACCAACACACTTGAGTATAACCCACTTCCTATGCATGGGGGTATCATGAGAAAACAAATTGTTTAAACAAAAAGCCACCATCATGGGAAGACAAAACAAATGCAACTTCAAAGCTTTCAACATAAAACAGGGAAACTTAACATTATTGAGATGCATAAAACCATGTTTCCCTCTCTCATAATAACTTTCAGTAGAACTTTGAATAAAGTTGACAATATAACCATCAAAGGAATCAATTTTATCACAAGAATGAGCATACTTAAAGTAACCAAAAAGAGGTCCAAGGTCATAAACTAAATCAATAGAAGCAAGTTGTTCCATCCTGAAATCTTTATTAGGAAAGCTATTTTCACAAGGAGCTTTAGCAAATTTGGAAAAGTTAAACTCATAAGAATCTCCATCAAACTTAGTTAAAACGTTCTCCTTCTTACAATCTATAATATCTCCACAAGTGTTCAAGAAAGTTCTACCAAAAATGATAGGAAAAGTTTTGCTAGCTGCATAATTAAGCACTAGAAAATCAGCAGGATATTTAATCTTACCACAAAGAACCTCCACATCTCTTATAATACCAATAGGGCAAATGGTTTCCTTATTTGCAAGGTGAATAACCACATCAATGTCCTCAAGCTCACAAGGACCAATTTCATGCATAATTTCCCTGTAAATCTCATAAGGAATAGCACTAGAACTAGCACCAATATCACATAAACCATAGTAGCAATGATCAACAATTTTAACATAAAGCATAGGAACACTAGCTTTTCTAGTCTTACTAGGATGAGAGATAATATTAGAAGCGTCTTCACAGAAGACAATGTGCTCATCCTCTATATTTCTAGTGTCAAGATCTTTCACATTAGCTACCACAGGTTCAATATTCAACTGCTCATCAGGCTCCACAGTTTTCTTAGTACCTTTATTGTCTACACTAATCATCATAGAATACTCCTTTACCTTAGCTGGGAAAAGTATTTTCTCAACATAAGGTTCATGCACAATATGATTAGTAGTACAAACTCCAGTGCTTCTAACAGTAACATGACTAACAACATCTTTATAAGGTGCATGGTACTTATTCCACTTCTTTTTGGGAATTTCTATGTAAGAGGCAAAGGCCTTAAAACAGTTGGCAATACTTTGGGAATCAAGACCAAACTCATTACTAATATCACGGAAGTCATCAGTTCCCATAAAAGATTTAATGCATTCATAATCATAGTTTAGACCTGACTTTCTTCCTTTGTCATTCTCCCAAGCTTCAATGTTCTCTTGAATACGGTCTAGTAGATTCCATCTAGCTTTTTCCTTCATACGTGTGAATGATCCAACACAAGAAGCATCTAGTAAATCTTTATCATGAAGAGAAAGCCTAGCATAAAAGTTATTGATAATAATATTGTTAGGGAGTTCATGAATAGGACATTTAAGCATTAGTAACTTCAATCTCCCCAAGCTTGAGCTATACTCTCTCCATCACGAGGCCAAAAGTTGTATATCAGATTTCTATCCTTATGAATCTCACTGGGAGGATATAATTTAGAATAAAAGAGAGATGCCATTTCCTCCCATTCTATGGATTGTCCATTCTTCAGCAGCTTATACCATTCTCCAGTTCTCCCTTTCAAGGATATGGAGAGTAACTTCTTCTTCACCTGTTCAGTTGTGATACCTGCACACTTAAACAACCCGCATAATTCATGGATAAAAAGCAAATGATCACCAGGATGGACAATTCCATCCCCAAAATAATAATTATCTATAACACGATCAATAATACTTGTAGGTATCTTAAAAGGATCTATCTCAATAAGTGGTGGTTCATCTACTACCCTAGCAGTGGTAGTAGTTTTCCCAAACAGAAAACCAAGTGGGTTATCCATATTGGAAACAAAGTAACAAGCAGTAACAAAAGCAATACTCACAGTAAAAGATTCCCTTACCAGTTCCACTCTTCAATAGCGCTTCACTCCCCGGCAACGGCGCCAGAAAATAGTCTTGATGACCCACAAGTATAGGGGGTGTATCGTAGTACTTTCGATAAATAGGAGTGTCGATCCCAACGAGGAGCAGAAGGTGTTGACTAGTGGTATGAAGCAGGAAGTCTTTGTAAATACTTAGCAAACGGATTTTTAGTGGTTTTCTGATAAGGCAACAAAACAAAGATCAAGTAATAAAGAATAAACGCAGAAAGTGGCCCAATCCTTTCCTAGCAAAGGACAAGCCGATGGAAATACTTATAAGGACCAAACGTTCTCGAGGACACATGGGAATTCTGTCAAGTGCTTTCGCTTCAAATAGCTGAGTACTCTTCTTTGGTGTTGTAAGTATTGTGTGGGTGAACCTGTGCTAATGTACCGACCTTACTTGGACTAATACATACTTGTGATTAAACCCCCTGCAAACATCCGTAACTATAGGAAAGTAATTAAGATATAAATTTAACCATAGCCTTAAACTCTGAGATCCTACACTCCCTTGTTCAAAGGTGTCCTAACGGGGGTTCACGTTTCTGTCACTCCGGAAACCCCACAATTAGTAGCCAAATACACAATGCATTCCCCTATTCCCATAAATGGTGAAGTATCATGTAGTCGATGTTCACATGACACCACTAGAAGAATATCACCACAACTTAAATACTAAACCATTGAATAATAACTCAACACAGATCCACTAATAACAACATGACTTCTCCCATGTCCTCAAGAACTAGACAAACTACTCACAAGACATCATATGGATCAAGATCAAAGATGGTATGGTGATGAATAACAATCTGAACATTAACAATAATCCAATGGTTCCACTCACAAGCATCAACTACAATAGTAATTAACACCGGGAAATTTCCCCCTAAGAACTAAAGCAATATCCAGCACAATTGTTACAGTGGGACGGAGTGGTGATGATGGTGCTGATGGAGATGATGGTGTGGATGATGATGATCCCGATGAAGCCTAGCTTGATGACGGTGTTGATGGCGATGATCTCCCCTCTCCGGGAAGGAATTTCCCTGACAGAAATATGTCTACCGAACAGATCTTTCTCTCTCGGTGTTTTCCGCTCTATAGAGGCGGTGGAAATCTATCTATGGTCGCTCGCCTGGTATTAGGGTTTCGTGAGGAAGATATAGGCGAGAGGGCGGAGTCGAGGCCAGGCAGGTGGACCACATCTGCCCTAGGCGTGGGGCCAGGTGGGCCTGCGCCTAGGGGGTGTGGGCCCCATGTAGCCCTTCTTCTCCTTCCCTTCTGGCTTCCTTTGTCTTCCGGGAAAATATAATTTTCCCATATTTTTCTGGTATTTTTCTGATCTTCACGAAATTGCATCAAAACACCTCTTTTTCCATCAGAATCCAGACTCCGGCAGTCCATCCTCCAAGAATCATCCAACATGCAAAAACAGTGGAAAAGACATAAGTAATACCTCATAATAAGACATATATCAATGAATAGAGGCAAATTATGATATAGAATGATGATGCAAATTGGACGTATCAGACCCCTTGAATGTCGTTGGTCGGCGTACTAGGGTTAGAGGCGGTTTAGCCTAGGGCGCTGGCCATGAACGGCGTCATCGCTGGATCATCTATCCATTGCACTTTTAGGTAGTGATTCACCATGGTTTCTTTGACATGGAAAGCTATCAGTGTTGAGGTAATCACATAATTGATGTGCTTCCTTGGTTTCCCATGTATACTTCAGTTGTTTCTCCATATACTTCACTATTTTTTGCCATTTGTTTCTCCTAGCAGGAGGACATGACGTACTTGCAGACCTGTGTCCTCGACGAGCATAGCGGGTTTGCTCCACAGAGTTCTCTCATAGCACCTCTCCTGTCTTGACATCCTCCGATGGTCCAAACACCAGGCTCATCGGCGCGGAGGCGCAAAAGTTCGCATCCTAATGAAATCCTTTTAGCGCAGCAACTTGTGGAGCTGATGTCTACGCACTTCTATTATTGTAGACAATTGTTGGGCCTCCAAGTGCAGAGGTTTGTAGAACAGCAACAAGTTTCCCTTAAGTGGATCACCCAAGGTTTATCGAACTCAGGGAGGAAGTGGTCAAAGGTATTTCCTCTCAAGCAACCCTACAATCAAGATACAAGAAGTCTCTTGTGTTCCCAACGCACCTAATACACTTGTCAGGTGTATAGGTGCACTAGTTCGGCGAAGAGATAGTGAAATACAAGTGGTAACGGTGCTAGAAAATAGCTTCTAACTTGTTGTTGATGGTGAGGTAAAGACTAAAGCAAGCAAACATGCAACAGATCTAGATGCAAACGGTGTTTCAATGTTTAGAAACAAGGCCTAGGGATCATATTTTCACTAGTGAACACTCTCTCATATAAATATCCTCTCTTCATGATACTACTCTTAACTACTCTCCGGTTAGACACTTTAATCATCGGTAGGGCTATAACAACACTCCTCAAATTCCGCCTTCCCCAATCTAGATAACCCCACACTGTCACCTTGAGCGCTAGATGGTTCCAACAAACACCACAATTTCATAAAGACATCCAACTCAAAATATACTCATGATAAATATTCAATCTAGCCAAAGTGACACACACAGTATGCACGCTGTCACTTTCACACACGTGGGGAAAAGCATAGATCTATTAAAGCATAAAGAGTATTTATGTAGACTCAAACCTAAGTGCCACCATGGCGTGCACGCTGTCACTCTCACACACATGGGGAGAGCAGAGATCTATTAAAGCACTAGAGTAGCAAGGTATATCTACTTGATTACAAAGGTCATGATCATAATATGACCATGCATAGAGAGAAAGATGAACACATAACTACCGGTAGATCCCTTAGCCTCGAGGAAGAACTACTCCCTCCTCATCATGGGAATCAACAATAGTGATGAAGATGGCGATGGAGATCGATGGAGATGGCTCCAGGGGCACTTTCCTATCCCGGCAGGGTGGCAAAACAGAGACTTTCTGTCCCCCGAATCTCCCTTTCGGTGGCGGCGGCGCTACGGAGGTTTTTATGGAAGCATGATCGATTATTTATGGTTTTATCCCCGTTCTTATAGGCACAAGAGGCGAGGCTGGGAGGCGGCCGGAGGGCCCACACCCTACCCAGACGCAGGGTAGGGCCCACCCACACCTACGGGGGGGGGGGGTGGTCCTGGTTCGCCTCTCCGTCTCCCCTCTGGACTTCGTGACGTCCACGGTAAAATATTGACTTTGGCTTTTGTCCCGTCCAATTCCGATAATATTGTTTTTCTGCCTTTTTAAAACCAAAAACAGAAGAAAACAGGCAACTGACACTGTGACAATTTGTTAATAGGTTAGTTCCAGAAAAGATATAAAAACACCTCAAAGTGTAGACAAAGTAAAGAAAAGTAGATACTAAACAAGCATGAGGCGTCAAAAATTATAGATACGTTTCCGAGCAACCTAATGGTTATGTTGTCAAGGGTTGTAGGCTGCATGGAAGCACGTAGGAAGCAAGAAGGAAGCCAACAACACGAGAAATCGAAGCAAACTCATCATTAGCATAGGAAGCATATGATGTGTGCAAGAAAGCAAATTCTCTATCAAACGGAAGCTAATTTTCTTTTTGTTGGAAGCTATATATTCCCTACTATTTCACTAGAAACACTAGAATATAATTATTCTTCATAGAAACAATTATTTATGTTATTGGAGGCATTTATATTATATTATTTGTTGGACGCATTTCTCCAACCAATGTAAACAATTATTCACCTTGAAGCATTTCTCTCATTGATTGATGGAAAGAACACCTATATAGCTTTGGAAGCTCTAGTCTATGGAAACAATATTTTGTAACAATTCAAACCAATTAGACAAAAAATTACTTCTTAGCAACGAAAACATATTTTTCTATGAAAGCATAATTCCACATTATGAATATATTTGTTTCATATGAAAGCAAATTTAGTTTCACTCGAAACAAATCTGTATGGCAATGGAAATAAAAACTGATTCTAAAGAAGCAAACTAATAATTAGGATCCTCAAAATCTAGAATAATTGGGTTCCCAAAAATCACCAATGAATAATTCTGAACGCAGACAATTTTGGAAATGTTTGTAATTAGATGGATAGCTCTGGAATATTTGGAAACTACCAAAGAGTACATACATGCCACAAACGTTCTATGCTATCGATCAGACCGTGCATGTAGTCTTCATCGTACGACAAGACCATCGGACTCCGGCAATTGTGTGATTAGGTGTGATCTTTGCAAGTATTTATTAGGAAGCAAATCAGGAATTTAACCGCTTCTAAGCTGGTGGTGGTTCTCATGCTATCGATCAGACCGTCTTCATCGTACGTCAGAATAGGAGTCCGATGAAACAGTAAAAATCAGCGTCCGATTCCTAGTAAAGCTCCTCACAAAGAGGTTCTCAAATCTACCAGAGGGCGATAGTTGCATTGTCTTGATGTAGAGGTTAAAACGTCGATGAATTCATAAAAACAAAAAAAAGTAAATGCACCATTTGTTTTAAGTCTATCGCAACCTCCGGCCTTCCTCGGGATAAAGCTCCTCACAAAGAGGTTCTTAAATCTACCAGAGGGCAAGTGAGTTTATATGACCGCCTACCATACAAGTCTCTTATAAATAGAAAGAGTTTTCTAAGAAAAAGTTGAATATATTATTCATCATTTTATTTTTTAGTCTTAGGATTATTCAATCCCATTTTTATGAATTATCACTAGTGTCTATGCATACTAGGCATATAAATTTGATATGTATAGGCATGTAAGGCATCAGGATTATTTGGCCAAACACTATAGCAGAGAGGTCATCCTATCTTACTATGCATCATTTGCCAGCTCCCATGTGTGGAGCCGACACGGATGCTAGGTCATATCGAAGGAATTCATCTGGTAGGCATGCATGCCCGTCGAGGTTGAATCTTATTGCTTAGTCGTGTTGGATATAGGACAAATCTACGGGTTGTCCAAGAGAAAGAATTACACTTGACTAGTTGATTTCCATGGCAGATTTTCGAATCCACAAGGTTAGCGAGTGTGTAACTTAATTGCACGGCAATCTTTATTAGTAGGATGTACACTGTGGTTAGTTGTGCCATTTATATGATGAATCCTAAAACAACTTAAACTAGATAGTAATAACATTATGATGGATTTATAAATTTCTCTATCTTTACCTGAAAAGCCAAAATGTAGCTTAGGCTTGCAAAATGTTCTTTTAAATAGGCTTGCGAATAAAAGCTTTGTGTGAAATCAGGAAGATAAAATCATAAGAAAAGGGGCTAAACAGATGGGCCTTCAGTGTGAGACAAGTCCAAAGTACATTCCAGGCCAGTAGACGCTCAACAATAGCCCACTAGAAAAGCCCACGAAGAGGTGCTAACAGGGGCTGTCGGATTCCGGCAAAAAACCCCGCCGCAGAAGGATCCTAAAACCCTAGCTCAGCTCGCCTTCCTCCCCCACCGCACCGCCCCCCCCCCCCACTCCCTCCACCCACCAATGGCGCCGCGCAGCAACCGCAGCAACAAGAGGCCGCCGCCGCCGCGGGGCAAGGGCAAGGGGAAGGGGAAGCGCCCCTCTGCCGCCTCCGCCGGAGACGACCCATTCTTCGAGGCGGAGCCCAAGCGCCGCCGCGCCCAAGCGGACGAGGACATCGAGAGCGGGGACAGCGACGACGACGGCCTCGCACTGGGCGACGCCGTCGTGGGCGACGATGGAGAGGAGAAGGAGAAGGAGGTGGAGGAGACGGCCGGGGAGAAGAAGCTGCGGATGACCAAGGCTTACCTGGAGAAGATCACCCACGCGATGAAGAACAGCAAGGAGGAACACGACGACGACGACGAGGATTCCGACGAAGACTTGGATGATGCGACCGGAGGGAGGCGGGTCGCCAAGCTTCTGAAGAAGAAGCAGCTCGTGGAGAGCGGTAGGCAGCGCTTGAGCCTCGCTGCCAGGTGAGCAATTGTTCTCTACGAATTCTTACTGTCTTCTATTTTGTCTCCCAGTTGTTCTGATGCTGTAGGTGCCTGTGCCTCCCTTCAATTACCTTACTTGACTAGAAATGATGTACTAGGAGAATTTGATCCTCTTCTGTATGTAACGAAGCATTTCAATTTGCAGGGTGTTACCGCCGGGCAAGCAGGATGGATTCACATTTATAGCGAAGCATCGCCAGCCAGTGACAGCTGTTGCTCTGTCGAAGGACAGTGACAGGGGGTTTTCAGCGTCCAAAGACGGAATTATCATGCATTGGGATGTTGAGACTGGGAAATGCGAGAAGTACTTGTGGCCGAGTGAAAAGGTGCTGCTTTCGCACCATGCCAAAGCTCCCCTGTCGAAAAAGAGAAGCCAGCACATTCTTGCTCTGGCTGTTAGTTCGGATGGGCGATACTTGGCAACCGGTGGCATGGATAGACATATCCATTTGTGGGATGTTCGTTCGCGGGAGCACATACAGGTGCGCTACTCCTTGTCAATCAATGATATAAGAGCTTACGTTTTTCATATATATGTGTGCTGTATGTCATAGTCTTACTGGCTAGTAACCAAAAGATTAATAGAGACAAACCACTTATAGTTGACCCCAGATGGTTCTTGAAATGTTGTTACCTCTGCAGCGTTATTTTCTTTGTAAAATTGTGTGAAGGAATGGCCAATTACATTATTTGTAAATGTTTGTGTTGTATTTGAGAGCCATGTAACCAATCTTTAGGCAAACCACTTGAAATGTATAAGTTGTTATTTAGACATAATAATTACCTATCGAACATTCTTCTGGTTCTGTGCTTGTCGTTTTTCTGGAAGGTATAGTCCAAATGCAAACTAAAAGGCACAACCTTTTTAACATGTGTACTCATTGCATTGATATCATCTTCCTTGTTCTAGTTGATGGTGAGGCTGTTTGAAGCAAAAATTATAGTTCCCTGATGTCTAACTTATGGTTAACTTGTTCATTATATATGAGATCCAAGATTTTTCTTTCTGTATTGCTCGATGTAAAATTGCTGCAGTCCTTTGTAGATTTCTGTTCGGGTCTGCGTGGGGTAGTTTCTTTTGCCAATTCACCTGTGTATCGGTGATCCGGATAATAACTTTTTCAATAAGATTGTACATGTTCTGCTGTTCAATGTCAGTGTGCATAGGATTCTCAAAAAACAAAATGTCAGTGTGCATAGCTTACTTTTGCCTCGTCATATTCTGTCACTCTGTGTTGATCAAACTTCAAATACCTACTGTTCAACTAAATTGCTAACAGTGACCTTCCCCTCTTTTAGGTTATTCTTATTTATTTTTCTCCGGCCATACATACGCTAGCTTATTGCACAAGATTAGTGGTCATTTTCGATCCACTCTTTTCTGATTTGCACAGCTTTGTGAAACAGACATACTATAACTATATTGGTGCCCTCATATGATTCATAGAGTTAAATTTGCTACTATGATGTTATTTGTTTGCCCTGTTTGTACGATGTAATTTAGTGTTGTTTTCTGTTATTCTGCAGGCATTCAGTGGCCATAGAGGGCCAGTCTCATGTCTTGCTTTTGGGCCGGACTCTCCAGAACTATTCTCTGGTTCTTACGATCGTTCAATAATGCAGTGGAATGCTGAAGATAGAACATACATGCACTGCCTATATGGCCATCAAGGTGAAATATTGACAACTGATGCACTCAGCAAAGATAGACTTCTGACTGTAGCACGGGATAGAACAATGCATCTTTGGAAGGTAATTTTTCCCTTAGCTGTGTCATTTGTTTTAGCTTCAACGCTTTTTGAGCTACTGCTACTATCAATTCATCAGCCTGCCTTGTACATACCAAGCTGTGTTCAATAAATAGGTTGTCTGATAAGACTATAAAAGTTTAAACAACATATGGACATAAAAATGACCTATTCATCTCTGTTTCATGCAACCAAGGAGGGGATGCTTCAATTCTTGAAAAGATGTGCTTTTCTCTGCTAAGACATATAGGCTAAAACCTTGTGATTTCAGGTTTACCTTTCCGTTTAGTAAAAAATTCCATTTCTTGGCAGATACCGGAGGAGTCACAGTTAGTCTTCCGTGCACCTGCTGTGTCTTTGGAGTGCTGCTGCTTTATCGATGACAAGGAGTATTTGTCTGGATCAGATGATGGAAGCCTTGAGCTTTGGAGTGTCATGAGAAAGAAACCTACTCACATAATTAAGAACGCCCATCCAGCATCAACTCCTAGTTCACTTGACAGTGCTGATGAAAACTTGCCCAAAGGTAAGAAACGCTTTCTCAATTTCCGTAGCTTCTTTCCTGCGATGAAAAAACTGATCTTTTGATGCAAGGTGTGTCAGAAATTGTTTGTTTAGCTCCTTATAGTAATTGGAATCTTTGCAGAGATGTAACTGACTGCACATATTAATCATCTCATTTTCACCATGCATTGTTAATTTGTTGTGGTCAATGCTGAGAGAACATCGTCGTCTGCCCGTGGCTTCCTGTGCGCTCCCTCTTTTCTACAGCTGAGATTATGTCATTCTTATTCATCATGCAATTATGCAGAAAATGGGACCTGCAAGTCTGAAAGCTTTTCATCAGCTCATTCATGGGTTAGTGCTGTTGCGTCAAGAAAAGGTTCTGATTTGGCTGCATCGGGAGCAGCAAATGGTGTTGTTCGCCTTTGGACTATTCAACCTGATTCAAAAGGGATGCAGCCATTGTTTGACTTGGCACTGGTATTTGTACTCACATTGATCTACTAATTAGTTGTTACTTGCTCCATAATGATTGTCCCTAAATCTTCTCTGTATGACCCTGCTGCAACTTTGATCTGCAATCTGTCATGGGCAGGATGGCTTCGTTAATTCTCTTGCAATTGCAAAATCGGGACGCTTCATTGTTGCTGGTGTTGGCCGAGTAAGATCCCCCCCCCCCCCCCCCCCCCCCTCTTTTATCTGAAGAAATTTGGTTGCATCATATGATGGGGCTGAGAATTGTATTTTCATTATATAAATAACTGAAAGAATGCAAAAAAGGACAATAACAAATGCTGGTCATTCTTACGTTTGCTCTCAAGAAATTTGGTGTAGCAGCACTTAAATCAGCATACATTATTAATACCGTCTACGTATCTTCAACAACCTGAACTGGTATCTCCATTTTAACAGGAACCTCGTCTTGGAAGATGGGGTCGTGTCGCGACAGCTAAGAATGGAGTCGCAATTCATCGGCTCAGTCTACAAGATGACACTGAGGATTTGTAGGTAGTAATCGGCGCATTGAGAAACCCTGCGGCTTGTTCATACACTGTCAAGACGAGAAAGACTGTACCAACACCATGAGTGTCACACTTGCAGCTGAAAGATCTAGGAAGGTTGAGCCACAAGCTTCACACATGCCACAGTTCTATGATGCACCAGCTTACCTTTCCAGAGAGCCATTGCTAAACAACGCAATTTCTGTGGGGAAGCAAGGATGAGGAGTCCTTGGATAGTTGGATGTAGCATGATTTGATCAGTAATTTCTGTAGCAGGTGTAGTTTTGTAACCCTCTTGCGTTCTACCTGATATGTTCGACACAGGAAATCACTGAATCAATGAGGTTGGATAAGGCAGGAGAAAAAAAATATTTTTGTGGTCTTGGCTTGGGAGACGTTATGTGTAATAGCAAATTTTGATGGCTGTTAATGATCTTGATGAAACTGAAATTTAATTTATTTTCTTTTTGATACAGCCAAGCTGAATATGTGATGGTCCCTATGTCAGATGACAACGCAGTTGGCAAATATGTTTTAGAATGTAATCTGACGTGGGGTTGACTCATATTTGGGTATAAATAATACCAAGTTGTTTTTCTGAAACTATTAGGAGCACACATGATTGAGTCGATTTGGCTACTTAGCTCCAGGGCAGCCCTAAAAAAAAATAAAAAATGCTGTTTAGAATTTTCAGTAGAACCCAAAAAAATGTGTGGCCATGTATACCAAATCAAATGTCACCAGATACATGATGGCATAAATTTTCATATTATATAGATACATGATGGCATAAATTTTCATATCCTATATATATTCATTCGACGTGGATTTACTAACTAGGGCGATAGCTATGCATAGGCTAGCCACGATTCGGATGTGTTAGTCGGTTCGTTCAAGACAATTTTTTCTTTTCGATTGTTTGGAGATGTGGATTGTGTGAAGCATGCACAAAGATATAACGATATCACTGCCATTTGTCATTTTGCTCGCGAGAAAAAAACAATTTGGTAAAAAACACACCTCTTTAAAATTCTATCGCACATCTATTGACGTCATGGTAATGCAAGGTTATATTTTTGCAGGTGCACAAAAAAGTATTGATGTTATGGTAAAAAAAATTGCATGCAAAACAATCAAAACACATGTAGTTGTAGGCGTGAGGTGCATGCAACGCTAAAATTTTGTGAAGAAATAAACCAACGAGTAGCTAGGGCATCGTTTGTCGTCAACAAAAGTTTGTGAAAAAATAAACCAGGTATTGGTCGACCTAAAAATGCACTCGGTTAAAACGGTGTTAGAACAGCTCTAACGCAACCTATAAATTTACAAACTGTAACGGAAAACCTCTTTTATAGTGCGAAGTCGAGCCGTCCGTCCCGTGCCGTGTGCCGCCGCAGGGCTGGAGCATGCTGCCGCGCGCGCTGCTGCTGCTGCTGCTGCATAGGTAGCTCTCCCGCGCGCTGTGCTGCGCTGCTGCTGCTGCTGCTGCTCCGTAGGTAGCTGTCGCGCGTGCCAGTGGCGGACGTTAGAAAAAACTAAAGGGTGGGCATACATAAAATAATTACAATTACACTAGCCTTTGTGTGATTAGTTAGCAATAGTCTTATAAAGAAGTTGATCTTTCATAGACACCTTCAGCAAAAAATAAAAAAACGCTAACGAGAGCTAGAAGAGTTGCTCTGTAGAGAACATTGCCAGCGAAAAGGAACTAGCTGCTCTCACGGATGAGGTGCTTGCTCCATGGTCCCCTTTTCTGATTTTGGCTTTAGAACTGTGGAATCAGCATAACATTCAAGATCAAGTATCGCCTATGGTCCACCCGGCGTACACAGGCCGGGTCAGGGTTTGCCTGTGGGAGCCGGATGAAGCAAAAATACGAGTGGACCACCTCTATTTTCTATGCCGAACTATGTGACTAAAATTATAGAATAAAATTTTGACGAAACTCAAGAATGGCCGAACTATATGCTTGTTTTACGTGATGTTTGTGTGAAATTTTGATCGAAATTTGCCAAAATCACCGGCCTCGGGGGTGTACAGCCTGAATCGTGGCTAGAAGTTGGCAGACCCCAGGCCAAATGTTCGCCCAATCCCGATTATCGTCAGATTTCGGCCTTGGGGCCTCCAACAAGTGGAGATGCTCTAAGTAATCTTTAAGCTGAGGATGAGAACGTAGCGCTATCTATGTTTGAATGAAGTCTAGCTCAAGATGGGATGAAAATAGAAAATACTATAGCTGAATGGGAATTATCATGGGCGCCCAACATGGAGTAAATCTACTCAGTTCAGCGTAGCCTTATCAGGTGCTACAAAATCACCCAAAGATTTACCGCACAGAAGATGGGGAAGAAAAGGCCCAAAGAGAAATTATTCTTCGGCAATGCATCACAATTTGTTGAGATAGCATGCACCCTGAAGTTATTGGGCAGCCGGAAGCAGAACCAGCGGACTGTGAACATCGTGCCAAAACTGGCAAGCGCAACAACGTCCTCCTTCATCATCTCACTGCAGGCATGGACCATGTGTTAGGATGGATCCTAGACTCTCGCGAAGCATTTTGCCAAAGCACAGATCGGGAGGGGTGGATCTCCAGCCGGCGAGGGGATCAGGGGCTAGGGTGGCCGGGGCACAGGTCGGAGGAGGCAGCCACCGGGGTTGAAGATAATACAGTTTGGGCTAACCATCCGTCAGAGCGGTTCTTGTACAGGCCACGAGATCGCGTTCTTAGGCTTCTGTAAAAAGATATACGGGTCGAAATATTTTATAGTTTCGGGCCATGCTCCGTTAAAGCCGATTCAGGCCATGCAGCTTTTGGGTTCCAAAATCGGAAGGTGAAACAAACATCCAACAATTGAAAAGCGCTGCCAAGAATCGCGCTTTCCCCATCGGAAGGTGAGACGGACCGCAAGCAAAAGCTGGTCCAGAGCAGCTTTTCGGACGATTCTACCGCTTCCCGAGTACAGCAGACGAAGATAGCTTTCATCGTTCGGGATAATTACGAAAAATCTGCCACCGCGCCCACACCACATCCCGATCAATTCCCCAATCGGCTCACTCGCTCCTTCTCCTGTCGACTACCATGGAGAAGGCAAGCTAGGGTTCTACCCGCCACCGGCCATCCCCGTCGCCGTTCGCCGTCGAGCCTCCCTGTCCCGCTCTGTTCCCAGCCTCTCGTCGCCATTCCTGGGTGTGAGGCATGGGGGTAGCAGCGGGGGGGGCCTGGGTGTGGGGCGGTGGCTCCTGAGCGTGGGGCGGCGACGGTTCCCGGCCGTGGGGGAGGCGGCGGCGGCGGTAGTTCCTGGCCGTGGGGGTCCGGGTGGCACCCACCGGGTTCGGGTCTGGGTCCTGCCCCCATACCCGCACCCGCCTCATTTCCCCGCCCCACGACCCGCCCCCGCTTACATCGGCGGGTACAGATCCCCACCATACCCGCCACCCGCCGGGTAAACGGGGCCCCAACGGGTATTTTAACCCGCCAAAAAATGACAATAATTAGGCTTTTTTGACAATAGTTTCATAGCAAAATAGACTATACAACAACAAACAATACATTTAGCAACAATATTTGGGATTTGCTTGAGAGCTGACACTTACATGTAGGGTCCACTTATCATATGCGGGTACGCGGGTATGCGGTTTCGGGTTTGGCATCTCCATACCCACCTCCACTAGACCCGGTGGGTATGATTTCTAACCACTAACTAGCCCCATGGGTATTATTTTTTACCATACCCGCCCCATTTAAAGCGGGACCCTGTCGGGTACGCGGCTATCGGGTATCCATTGCCATCCATACGTGGGGGCGGCGGCAATTGCTGGACGTGAGGCGGCCATGATTTCTGGGAAGGGCCGGCGGTTGCTGGGAGCGATGGGATTAGGATTAGGATTGAGCTCGAACTCGTCTCCAAGCCAGAGTATCCTCTTTTTATTTTTATTTTATTTTTATTTTTTTATATGGATGATACGAGATAATGTTGATGATCTGTACTGTTCGGTCATGAAAACTTTGGACGATGTCGGTTAAACTTCGAAAGCTAGAGAAAGTAAAAATATATACTCCTTTTGATCCATATTAATTAACTTTGATTTGTTAAAATTTGGATAAACCTATATGCTAAATAGTGTCTAGATTTATTTAAATTTAGACAAATTTGAGTCAATTAATATGGACCAGAGGGAGTATGTCTAATCAAACACCTTAAAATTTTGGATCTATTGATTAAAAAACAGTCAGAAACAATTTATTAATTTCAAATAAACGCTTATACAAAATCTTCTGCACTCAGGGGTATTTGTGACATTTTAGTTATAAAATTATCAACAAAATTATCAACAACAGCAATCAAAAGCACTGTTTCCAAGCATCAAATTTTTACTTCCAACGGCTGCTTCCTACAGCTGATTTTCCACAGCTGATTTTCAACAGCTGGGGTTTCATTTGCACCCTTTTTATTACTAGAAACTATGTGATCCTATGGTGCATGATGTTAGAATATGTAATCATATCGTGTTTATATAGGTATATGGTCATACTGTGTATTTCTTTTGTATATGTTTCTGTGTTGTATAAAACTAGAACTCCCTTATAATCCTCCTATATAATAAGAAATACAAGGCACCACTACATGTGGTTTTCCCTATCTTATATGGTATCATATGCAAAACCCTAGCTGGACCGCGTCACCCCTGCTTCCGCTGCCGCCGATCTGCAAACCACCCACCTTCACCCTTATCGCCGCACCGCCTCTCTTGGAGCCATGGGCGACGATGCTAAACGGGCCACACAGGTCGCCAAGGATAAGGAAGATCGTGAGGCTCACGAGGCCGCCGCCGACAAGGCCAAGATGGCCCTCGCCACCGTCCCCTCCTCTAGCGCGAGGGCCTTCTCGCTTACCTCCCTGCATGCCCAAGTCGTCGGCCTCCACTCTATCAAGGGGCACATATCAGTCGAGCTGGCCCTCGACACCGACGTTCATTGCCAATGGCGCACCTTCTCCCGTGCTGCCCTCCGCAAGTACGCGCTGCTCGACCACGTCGACGTGCCCGCTCTGATCGATCCAACTCCGGAGTAGTCCTTGTTGGATGCCATGGTGGTCTCATGGCTCTACGGATCTGTCTCCCTCGGCCTCCTCGACGCCGTCATGACGCCAGGTGAAGATCCTCTTGTCGTCGATCTATGGACAAGCATTAACGACCTCTTCAACGACCACAAGATCAATCGCCAGCTCCAGCAAGCTCGGCGAGATCAACATGGGCAAACTTTCCATGACCGAGTACCTGAAGAAGATCAAGGCCCTCGCCGATGGTCTAGAAGATCTTGGAGCACCGGAAGAAGATGCCAAGCTGGTGATCCACTGCCTCAACGGCCTCTCCGAGCAGTACGAGACGTCGCCGACTTGATCTCCCTCATGCCCGAGATCACCTTCGAGAAGTGCCATTCTCTCCTCACGCTCCAAGATATGAAGCGCAAAAATCATTGAGCCTGCAATTCCGATAATGCTCTCGTCATTGACGGCGCCAACCCTAGCAAAGACAACAACAAAAGCCGCAAGAAAAAGAAGGTTGTGGCTGAGGCTGTCAAGGAGGACGCTATCGCCCAGCACCAGGCCACTGCTGCACCACCGGCTGTCACTTCTCCAACCTGGCCCACGCCGCAACTCCCATGGAACGGCGCGATCCAGATGTGGCCCTACGATTAGGCACACAACTACGTGCATGTCCTGAGCCCTCACCACACGCCTTCTACACGCATGGGCCCTATAGCGTGCCGCACTCCTCCTATGAATACGTCTACGACTACGTGCCCCCGCCCCCTGCTTACGACTACAGCGTCGCTCCCTCGTCATCGGCTCCATCAACCGCCTCGTGGGATTAGTCTGTGCTCATGCACCGGTTCTAGACGATGGGCTTACAAGCACCCACTGAATGGGTAATGGACACTGGCGCCTCCTCCCACTTCACGACTAATCCCGGTATGCTCACCTCCGTGTCTCCCTACGTCTTCTACTCATGTTGTTGTTGTTGGTAACGGATCCACTCTTTGATACGTCGTAAATGTATCTATAATTTTTGATGCTCCATGCTTGTTTTGTATCAACTTTGCTATGTTTTGTCTATACTTTGAGGTATTTTTATACACTTTCTGAAACTAACCTATTGACAAGATGCCGCTGTGCCAGTTGCATGTTTTATGATGTTTTTGGTTTCAGAAAAGCTACAAAATGAATATTCTCGGAATTGGACGGGACAAAAGCCTATCTGCCTATTTCTCCCGGAGCAATACGGAAACACGAAGCAGATACGGAGTATGACACCAGGGCGTCCACACCCTATGGTGGCGCGGGTGGCCCCTAGTGGCGCCACCAGGGGTGTGGGCCCCCTGGAAGCCTCCTCTCCTTGCCCTTTCGCCCATAAGAACCCCCGAGGAGAAAACCCTAGATGATCCATCATACATCCATGAAAACCTCTGTAGCGCCGCCGTCACCGAAGGGGAGATTCGGGGGACAGAAGTCTCTGTTCCGGCACCCTGCCGGGACAGGGAAGTGACCCTGGAGCCATCTCCTTCGATCTCCACCACCATCTCCATCGATCTCCATCGCCATCTTCATCACCGTTGTTGATTCCCATGATGAGGAGGGAGTAGTTCTCTCTCAAGGCTAAGGGCTCTACCAGAAGCTATGTGTTCATCTCTATCTTTATGCATGATCATATTGTGGTCATGAGCTTTCTAATAAAATAGATCTGCTCTGCTACTCAAGTGCTTTAATAGATCTCAGCTCTCCCCAAGTGTGTCAAAGTGACAGTGTGCACGCCGTGGTGGCACTTAGGCAGAGTCTACATAAATACTCAAGTGTGTTAATAGATATCCGGCTCTCCCCACGTGTGTGAAAGTGACAGCGTGCACGCCGTGGTGGCACTTAGGCTAGAGCTTACAAATACTTATCATGAGTTATATTTGAAGTTGGATGTCTCTATGAAATTGTGGTGTTTGTTGGAACCGTCTAGCGTTCAAGGTGATGGTGTGGGGTTATCTAGATGGGGAAGGCGGACTTTGAGGAGTGCTGTTATAGCCCTATCATGGATTAGAGTGTTCAACCGGAGAGTAGTTCAGGGTAGAATCATGAAGAGAATATATTTATATGAGAGAGTGTTCACTACTGAAAGTATGATCCCTAGGCCTTGTTTCTAAACATTAAAACACCGTTCACAACTAGATTTGTTACATGTTTGCTTGCTTCCAGTATCTTCTGTAGGGTTCGCAGCATAGAAAACAAAAAAATTCCTACGATGGGAACAACTATGTACCAAGATCTATCTATTAGATACAAACAACGGGCGGATGTATATGCATAGAGAGCATACCCTTGAAGACCTACAAAGCTTAACGATTCCAAACTCGTGGTTGATGTAGATGATCTCTTGACGATCTCAAGATCGAGAGGAAGTCCTAGCGCCGCAAAACAGCAGCGCATCCGTGATCGCACACACGTTCGAGGCACCGAGCAACCTCCGCCTCCTCGCTCCAGCGATGCAGCGGAAGCACAACTCTTTCTTGCCGAATAGCCACCGGGAACATGTATCTCGCTAGTCCGAGACCATGGGGGATAAATTCTAGAGGGGGAGATAGATCCTTCACGAGGAGGTGTGAGTGAGAGAGAGGGAGGGGGCTCCTTTTATAGGGAGAGGGGGGCACCCAAGGGGCCATGCGCCCAGCCATGGGGCTGACCCCACCTCTTCCACATTCATGTGGGTGGACACTCCACTCACTCAAATGCCTTTCAATTCCCTCCACTCAAAAACCCACTCAAATTCCCATTAAATTTCCACCAAATTTAATGCAAACTCTCATGAAATAAAACTACTTTTATTTATTCAGAATTTTGTCAATTACTTTAATGACAAACATTCTCATATAACCCCTTGCTAGTATTTCATTTCACATGCAGAAACACTTTCTGCAATTTCACCCGAAAACCCGTTTCGGTATCCAGTGAAATAAATCCTTGCGCTTGTTATTCTTTTCGGCATGAAACTTTTGCTCCAAATGGATGTCGGTGTCTCTTAAGTGTGTCACCCTACGGTTCGCGAATAATGCGGACATGATCGAGACCCCTCTTGGATCAATAATCAGAAGCGGGATCTGGAGACCCATACTGATTCCCACACATTCAACGATGACTTTCTTGTGATCGTCGGAACCTTTTACGCTAGTATCTTAATCCTTTTGTTTCGCGATATATTACATGTCCGAGATTCGATCATAGGTATCTCCATACCTAGTTTGATCTCGTTACTAACATGTACTCTTTTCTCGTTCCCGTGATATAACATTCTAGTGATCAAATCACTTGCTTGCAAGCTAATCAATGTGATATCACTGAGAGGGCCCAGAGCATATCTATCTGTCATCGGGATGAACAAATTCCACTCTCGATCCATGGGCCTCAACATAACACTTTAGTAGTTCTGAACCCATCTTTATAATCACCCTATTATGGTGTGACGTTTGATGTTATCAAGGAACTCTTCCGGTGTTAGTGATTGACATGATCTCATGGTCTAAGGATTAGGATCACTTCGTAAATTGTTATAGCAATATAAACTCAATGACTTTGATCGTAATGCTATACTTCAGATGAATGTTCATCACACCATTACACTAATGTTGTGACCTCGTTATTAACAACATCCAATGTCTATGATCAGGAAACCTATGATCATCTTGTTAATCAACGAGCTAGTTTATAAGAGAGGCAGAACTAGGAACTTCCTTTTTGTTTATTAAACACACATGTATTAACGTTTCTGTATTAATACAATTATAGCATGTAAAATAAACATTTATCATAAACAAGGAATACGATAATAACCACTTTATTATTGCCTCTCGGGCATATTCCCTTCAGTCTCCCACTTGCACTAGAGACAATAATCTAGTTTGAAAACTTTGCGTATTGAACACCTATGGCTTTCTGGTGTTCCATATACGCAATTGCAAGTGGTTAACATAATCTACGCATCTGACGCTTTCAGGTCCGTGTGTATTTGCATGTCTTTGCGTCTCCACGCATCACTCATTCTCCAATGAGATGGCACTGTATAAATTTGGTCTTTTGGTGAGACCTTTAGTTCCTTGGGGTTAAATCATGTTGATACTATTGTCATACAATATATCTTTAGTGTTATCCCGTTGCGAACCACACCTTAGTTTGATAACAAACTTCTTGACACAAATTCCCTCCTTTGATGCTACTATAGCAGTCATATACTTAGCCTTTTTGTTGTAGTATTCGTCACAATGTCTTTACTATGGATTTCATCCAAATACATCATGGAATCTTCTTTCCATTACATTGTGCCACCCATAGTTTAAATTGAGATAAACTTAATTTGTATCTTGTGACAAAACTAGTATCAATGTAACGTTTTACAATGAACTATTTGTAATTGTGTGTCACCTCTACACAAATATATTCTTAGTTCTTCCAAAAGATCATAAGAATTTCCTTACTTTTGTCCAATGATCATTTTATGATTTATTCTGGTATATGCTCATAACACTTAGAGCATACAACATATCTGGATGTGTACATATCATGGTATGATTGATCAAATCATTCTTGTGATTTTACTCATCAAGTGTCAAAGCACTTGAATCTTGTTTCACTTATCAAGTGTCGATACACTTGAATCTTGATTCAATTCCTTTCCATGCGACAAGAACCGTTTCTTGTCGTTTCTATATTGAACTCCTTCAATATCTCATATGTGTACGTTTGTCTTAACCATATTAGCGTCACAATCTATCCACTATAGACATTCATGCTAAATATTCGGGTTTTGCCTAAGTCTTTCATTGAAATGAAATTCTTAACCTTTGTCAATAAAAGATACACCATTTCTAATCAACAAGATGTCTTCCACATAATGTATTAGAAATATGTCTCAGCGCTCCCACTTAATTTCTTGCAAATGCAAGCATCTTCATCGTCTCCTGATGAAAACTCCTTTTCATCACGGTGAAGATTCCAACTCCGCGATGCTTACTTCAACCGTTGAAGTTTGCATGCCCTTTTTAGCATCCCTTGAATTAACAAAACCCTTTGGACCGTGTCATGTACACGAAACCATTCTATTAGAAGAACTTTGTTTTGTTTATTCATCTACCATATGCCAAATTATATGTAGTGATTGCTACTTTAATCCGTCCAGACTAAATATCGCTATGAAAGATCAAATATTGTCATAGTAAACTCTTTGAACATTGTCATAAAATACTTTACAACATGTCGACTATTTCATAGATGTAAAACATCCATGTCTGTTTCTTTATAGATCCAAATACGACCGATAGGTTTTTACACCTTTCCGGAGGGTCTTCCAAGTTCAAAACTTGATTTCTCGTGTATGGAACTATCACGGATTTTATGGCTTCAAGCCATTTTACAGAGTCAGGGCCCATCATCGCTTCTTTGTATGTAGTCGTTCATCATTGTCAAACAATAATGATTTACTCTCAAATTTCAGCATTTGATTTGTTTATCCGACCGACTTGGTTCAATAAGAACTTAGATCTCCGTGACCACAACCTTTGAGGCACATAAGATATGAGCATTATGGCAGCCTCCGGAACCATTTCTGGCGCTGCACAACTCAGCACATTTAGCTAAGGTTCGTTAACCTTATCAAAGTTCTATTGTCCTCCCACTTAACATTTATGAAAAATTCCTTCTTCAAGAAACTTCATATTTCAAGCGACAAACCCTTTTGTCCTTGGTATTATGGAGGAATAACCAATTGTTATTCGAAATAACCTACAAAGACATGCTCATCCAACTTCGGTTGTAAACATCTTACTTATGCTTAGCATACCAAAATTTAAGAAAGGACAACTTGGTTTTTATCCCAAACCATAACTCATATGGTGTCATTTCAACGGATCAAGATGGAGCTCTTTTCAGTGAAAAAGCGGTAGTCTCTAAAGCTTTAATCTTTTAAAACATAATGGCAGTTTTATAAATAACACCTTTGATCCAACCATATCAAACAAGGTTTCATTACAAATCTCAAACACTCCATATTCCTATGGTGTTTCGGGATATGTAAATCTAGGTGTTTTGCTAAACTTGCAACTCAAATAAATCCCTTTATGATAAATCATAATTCATTTATTTTCTTGTTACACTTGTAACTCAAACAAATCCCTTATGATAAAATCATAAACCATTTATTTTCTTGTTACAATGATTTTCCACTTCATCTTGAAATTCTTTGAAACGTTTTTCAAATATTTCATACTTCTTTCTCATTAAGTGAATATTCACTCAAATTTCTGGAGAAATCATATGAAGTTGAAACTCATCGCTTACGACTATACATAATGGACTACATACATCCATATGTATAAATTCCAATAATTTAGTCGTTCGTTCTTCTTTGGCCTTTGAACGAAGTTTTAATTATCCCGAGGAAAGTCTCACAAGCGTCACTTGATCAAATCAAAGACTCCAAAAATCCATGTATATGGAGTTTCTTCATGTTTTCTTTCCAATATAATTTAAACGGCGATGTCACTTCGTAAGTGATCTTTCAATCATTTGTCTTGCGACATTTTAACATTAGGTTTTATGGATGTGATTTCTTCAACTAGATTTGAAAATCATCCATCTTATATGGAATACGGTAATTATTTGAACAACCTTTGTTTTCATAATACCTGATTCAAATAACAATTATTAAAACAAATCTTGAAGTCAAGCTTTGATGTCAACGAGAAATACAAACAACGGTTTGTTTGTTTTCGATGAACATCATCACATATTCTCTTGCTAGTTACTTAGGCCATTGTGGTTCATGAATTGCGTTGTTCCGTATGAAATTTCATACCAACCAATTCGGTATCCAATACCCAAGAACCACATTGTTTAACAAGCAAAGAATACAACCATAACATGTATATCATCCATATACCTAAATTGGATATTTCCAATCTTTTCTTTTCTGCCAAATATATTTTATAGATTCTCTTTCAGCATTTCCTTTTTCCTTTTTAAAAGAATCTATCAACATCAAAAGTAGCGCCATAAACATGACACATAGTCCAAAGCGTGTGTATTCAAATAATAATACCTTTGGACTTGCACTTTGAAGTAGATCACCATCATCAAAATGATCGGTATTCTTTCAAAATCCATTCTTTAGTAACCTTTTAGTGTAGTAAACACTTTACATACATCTTCTATTCATCCTTATCATGACGACTTTCATGATCAAGCTACTGTAGCTTATAAAGGCGAATCGTGAGTATAACATTACTTTCCAAAACCCTTTTGGATGATTAGGATGTCCAGCATCTCCAACCTTCGTAAATTCTCATCCAATATGAGAACATATATTATACTCTATCATATTGCAACCAAAATATTGTTTCAGATATTATTATATCTGCCACACATGATGGTTTCTGAAACAATTCTTTCAGCTCCTAGATAAACTTGATATTAAAACAATCAAGAATCATGGAGGCAAACATGATACTTAAGATACTAACACTGGAATTGTTACTCTTAATTTAATACTAACTATTAAATTTCACGGAGTAAATAGAGTTTGCTAAAAGTTTGCAATAGGACTTTAAACTTTAGATTGATACTCAACACAATACGATACCAGTTCGTAAAGTATATATCCAGAATTCTATAATTCTATTATCTCAATTACAACTATGCATAAGGTGGTGAACGAATGCCAATGACTACAACAAATTATGCAAATTCACTTTGATTTAATTTATGATAAATTGAGTTCTACTAATCCAAATTAGAAATGAACTCCCACTCAAAAACGACATCCCTCGTGTCTTTTTGGTGATTACATGAACCAAATCCACTACACCAAGTCCGATCATCACGTGAGTCGGTGTAGCTTCAAAGGCGAGCATCCATATGGTCATCATATAAAAAACATATGACTCATGCTTAACCTTTCGGTCCGTGTTCCGAGGCCATGTCTGTACATGCTAGGCTCTCCAAGTAAGAACCTTAGTATTCGCGTGTGTAACTGTCTTACACCCGAGATATGCTCATGGATTCAAGTACACCCGATCATCACGTGATGTCTTGAAGCGACGAAACATTATCGGTGCATACTTAAGGAAGAACACATTCTTATCTTGATATCTAAATAAGGGATCATCTTATTATGCTAATAAAACGCCAAACAAGCAATATAAGATGCTATCAAACATCACATGTTTATTAGTGGAATGATATGGTTCCCGCATATGATCTCTATCATGTGCACCGTGGTATGATCACTATCATACCTATATGTGTAAGGCCAAGGTCTATGAAACTTACACGTTATGTGTGTTGTAAGAGTATCATCTCATACTTCTACTTACAACATCACCATATCATAACACTAGCCCAGCAACAATCTAAACTAGACGCCTCTAATTTATCCATTGCAAATTTTACGTGGTTTAAGGCTTTCGAAGATAGAACCGTTCATACCTACGAACATGAACCACAACAAGGATAACCAAATTGTTGACAACTCGTTGCAAAATAGATATTGACTATAGTAGGAGAGACAGACACCCGCTAGCCACTTATGCAAAACTAGTTGCATGTCAAGCGTGGAACAAGTCTCATGTGCGAGGACATGTAAAGTTTTTCCGGGCCGCTTCATCCCACTATGCCACCAATATCCAAAGTAAAACTAAGAAGCAATAAAATGATCATCATTGCCCACATACTCATATGTGTACTACCCGTGCAAAAAGCATCTACGCATAGATCCGGCGCTGATACCACTGTAGGGTTCGCAGCATAGAAAATAAAAAATTTCCTACGATGGGAACAACTATGTACCAAGATCTATCTATTAGATACAAACAACGGGCGGATGTATATCCGTAGAGAACATACCCTTGAAGACCGACAAAGCTTAACGAGTCCAAACTCGTGGTTGATGTAGACGATCTCTTGCCGATCTCAAGATCGAGAGGAAGTCCTAGCGCCGCAAAATAGCAGCGCATTCGTGCTCGCACACACGTTCGAGGCACCGAGCAACCTCCGCCTCCTCGCTCCAGCGATGCAGCGGAAGCACAACTCTTTCTTGCCGAATAGCCACCGGGAACATGTATCTCGCTAGTCCGAGACCATGGGGGATAAATTCTAGAGGGGGAGAGAGATCCTTCACGAGGAGGTGTGAGTGAGAGAGAGTTAGGGGATCCTTCTATAGGGAGAGGGGGCACCCAAGGGGCCATGCGCCCAGCCATGGGGCTGCCCCCACCTCTTCCACATTCATGTGGGTGGACACTCCACTCACTCAAATGCCTTTCAATTCCCTCCACTCAAAAACCCACTCAAATTCCCATTAAATTTCCACCAAATTTAATGCAAACTCTCATTAAATAAAACTCCTTTTATTTATTCAGAATTTTGTCAATTACTTTAATGACAAACATTCTCATATAACCCCTTGCTAGTATTTCATTTCACATGCAGAAACACTTTCTGCAATTTCACCTGAAAACCCGTTTAGGTATCCAGTGAAATAAATTCCTGCGCTTGTTATTCTTTTCGGCATGAAACTTTTACTCCAAATGGATGTCGGTGTCTCTTAAGTGTGTCACCCTACGGTTCGTGAATAATGCGGACATGATCGAGACCCCTCTCGGATCAATAATCAGAAGCGGGATCTAAAGACCCATACTGACTCTCACACATTCAACGATGACTTTCTTGTGATCGTCGGAACCTTTTACGCTAGTATCTTAATCCTTTTGTTTCGCGATATATTAGATGTCCGAGATTTGATCATCGGTATCTCCATACCTAGTTTGATCTCGTTACTGACATGTACTCTTTTCTCGTTCCCGTGATATAACATTCTAGTGATCAAATCACTTGCTTGCAAGCTAATCAATGTGATATCACCGAGAGGGCCCAGAGCATATCTATCCGTCATCGGGATGAACAAATTCCACTCTCGATCCATGGGCCTCAACATAACACTTTAGTAGTTCTGAACCCATCTTTATAATTACCCTGTTACGGTGTGACGTTTGATGTTATCAAGGAACTCTTCCGGTGTTAGTGATTGACATGATCTCATGGTATAAGGATTAGGATCACTTCATAAGTTGTTATAGCAATATAAACTCAATGAATTTGATCGTAATGCTATACTTCGGATGAATATTCATCACACCATTACACTAATGTTGTGACCTTGTTATTAACAACATCCAATGTCCATGATCAGGAAACCTATGATCATCTTGTTAATCAACGAGCTAGTTTATAAGAGAGGCATAACTAGGAACTTCCTTTTTGTTTATTAAACACACATGTATTAACATTTCCGTATTAATACAATTATAGCATGTAAAATAAACATTTATCATAAACAAGGAATACGATAATAACCACTTTATTATTGCCTCTCGGGCATATTCCCTTCATCTTCCACCCCGTCAAGCTCTTTTCTGGCACCATTGTCTTATAATCATCCATATCACTTGTATTTTATTATCTCTTCGCTGAACTAGTGCACCTATACACCTGACAAGTGTATTGGGTGTGTTGGAGACACAAGAGACTTCTTGTATCTTGATTGCAGGGTTGCTTGAGAGGGATACCTTTGACCACTTCCTCACTGAGTTCGATAAACCTTGGGTAATCCACTTAAGGGAAACTTGTTGATGTTCTACAAAGCTTTGCACTTGGAGGCCCAACAACTGTCTACAAGTATAGAAGTGTGTAGACATCAAGCTCTTTTCTTGTGCCATTGCCGGGAGGTAAGGTAAAAGGTACTCACATCCTCCAGTGTGAGCGCTCGAAGTTATTTCCTTTAGATTCTGCAATTTTGTGTTTTTGTTTCTTGTTTTCACTAGTTAGGCTTAATGGAAAACAAAAAAAATATAGCTTTATAGTGTTTATCTTGATCTAGGACATGAAGTGTTTGAAGAGAAAATTAAAAAACCTATGGAGCTTTATTTGCATGCTAATAACAATATTATTAGTATGAATTCTTTGAACACCATTATTGCTAATGCTATGGAAACGTCTAAGCTTGGGGAAGCTAGTTTTATGAAAATGATATTTTTAGTTCCCCAACTTTAGAGGAGGAAATTTGCTATGATGATACTATACCTCCAATATATGATGATTACAATGATGAATATGATATATTCAGTCCACCTACTATAGAAAAGAAAATTTGCTATGATGATACTATACCTCCAATATATGATGATCACAATGATGAATATGATATTTTCAGTCCACCTACTATTGAGGAGAAAATTAATTATGATTACAATATGCCTCCTATATTTGATGATTATGGTCATGAGAATAATAATGATAGCTATCTTTTTGAATTTTCTCCCACTATAATTAATAAGAATGACTATGCTTGTGTGGAGGGTAATAATTATTATATGCATGTGTCTTATGATAAGAATGTTTTATGTGATATTTATATTGTTAATTTTATTCATGATGCTACTGAAAGTTATTATGAGAGAGATAAACATTGTTTTATGTATCTCAACAATATTAAGTTTTCCCTCTGTATGTTGAAAATCTTGAAGTTGCACTTGTTTTGCTTTCCTATGCTTGTTGATTTGTGCTTTCATGACTTGTTTCTTTACAAGATTACTATTCATAGTAAGTGGGTTAGACTTAAATGTGTTTTGAATTTTCTTCTTGATGCTCTCTTTTACTTCATTCATATTTCTTATATGAGCATCTTCTTAGACTATCAAGCCTAACTTAAAGGCGTTAAAGAAAAGTACTTATTGGGAGATAACCCAATAGTTTTATTGAGTCTTGGAAGTTATTACTTCTGTAATAACATCTCCTTATCCTTTTTATTTGATTTTTGTGCCAAGAATAACCTCTAATGAGAGAGAAGTAAGATTTGGGGAAGTTGCTGTCCTGAAATAGATTTTTGTGCTTCACTGTAAAGATTCGTGTAAAATCTTTGTATGTCGGATTGAGATGTAATTTTCTAAATAAATCCCCTAGGTTGTTAGCTAACTTTCGTTAGTTCAACAGCTTTTGATTTGAGCAACTGAAGGACTTCAAAAAAATCGGTTTTTACCTGCTGGTCTGTTTTGACAGATTTCTGTCATTATTTGTATTTGCCTCTTTATCGGTTTCTTTTTGAGTTCTCCTTGACCACTTGAGATTTTTAAAGGAATTGATACAGTATCTTGTGTTTTAATAAAAGTTTTACTTGTGTTGAAACTAAACCCCAAAGGTTTATTATCTTTTGAATGCACTAATGTTTCTAATGAAGTTTGTATGAAGGAAAATTTTCAGTGTAAGGAAAGAATGATGCAATGAGATGAAGAATGGACAATATCTCAAGCTTGGGGATGCCACCCCATGTCACCCTAATAAATATTCAAGAGGTACAAGCGTCAAAGCTTGGGGATGCCCAAGGCATCCCCTTTTTCATCAATAAAAATCCCAGGTCTTTCTAGGCACTTTGTTTTTATTGTTTCATGCACTGTTGTGTTGTTCTTGGAGCGTCTTAGTTTTCATTTTTGGTTTTCGTTTGCTTAGTTTGCTTGAATAAAGTTGGTTGGATCCCAACACACTTCTTTTGGAGAGAGACACACTCTGTTTTCATTGCCCAGAACACTCTAGTTTTCACTCTTATTCTTCTGTGAGTGTTCACTTTTGCTAGGATTGCGTTTAGCTTTAGTTTTCTTCTACTTTGTGCTTAGAACTTTTTAGTTCTTATTTGTAGATTTGTGAGACATGCTCACTGATCTTTATTGATTATTATCTTTGTGAGTTGTTTCAAATAAGTCAATTGGTGTTGGAGAGGAGTAGAAAGTTTCTTGCTTATTGTAGTGCAAAAGGGAGCTTGCTTTGACTGTGGATTATACTTTATCATGTCATGCTAGATGTTGTTTTGGCATTATGCTTAGTGCTTACTGTTGTATCATGACTTGTTCCAATAAATTGATATTGCTTAATGTGCCTTGAAAGAATCATGCGTTGTTTTAGCATACAAAAGCATAATATTGTGGTATTCTCCTTTGATGCTTTGTTTGGGTTGACTTGGCACATGCGTATACCATCTTAAGACTATGAACCAGTCATCTTAGCCTCTATGATCATTTCATTTATGACTTGTGATACCACTTTATGCTTTGATTGATAATGTTTTGTCACTCTACATGATTATGTCCATTATTGCTCTCTTAGTTGGTCGTTCCCAGTCTTTTGCTAGCCTCCACTTGTACTGAGTAAGCTTTACTCATGCATCTAACTCCCAAGAAACCAAGTTATTCCAAAGAGTCCACTATAAATTCCTATGCATGGTGTGTTACACCATTCCAAGTATATTCTTGTTTTATCTATCTTCCAAATTAAACTTGTTATGTGAAAAATTAGTGATTAAAGCTCTCATAAACTTGATGGCACACTTTATTTTATTGCCCCTAATAAACTTGAAGCATTGTGTCATCTATGTTGTAAATGCTTGCACTTATAAGTTGCGAATTAGCTGAACCATGTTGTCATGGGGAACGCTTTCAACATTGCACCTGTACATTGTACCCAGTTGATATCATGATCTTTTGTTTGCGGATGTCGTCGGTGTGAAATAAAAGGGGAGCTTGTAAGTCCATGGAGTTATTTATGTGTGTTAGAGAAACGCCTGGGCCGCTAGCCTAAGCCATGCCTAATCATGGTGGAAACTTGCAGCATCACCATAGTGAGCAATCCATGAAGCATCCTCAAAAAAAATATAGAAAAAAAGAGAGAAGAGAGAAAAGAAAAAATGCATCATTCTCATGGTAAACAGAAGGATTGCAGAGATGCTCACTATCTGTTGCCTTGTCATTTTGATATGGGATAGCTCCTGTGTCATGGGGCAAGGGGTACCCCGTTGGCGGTTCTCTATGATACACATATACTTACTATGACAAGAACTTATCGGTAACTAAAGTTGAGTAGCATGAGGAACGACCCTCGTACTCAAGGGACATGAGATTGCCAACTTATACTTTGTCAAGCATATACTCCATATTTTGTTCACTTTAACCTTAATCACTTCAAGATGCTTATGGTAGGGGCCATGAGAGCTGAAAGCTAACAAGTACCATAATTTTTGGAAGCTCTTTATGAAACTTGAAATCCATGCTTCCCTTATGAAGGGACTTTCTTCCAGTTTTATATTGAGTCTCCACCTTCTATCTTTATGCACCAATTAAGAGAGCATAGTTGTCATTCTTAGTTCTATGTGCATTGTCCCAAAACTTATTGATTGATTCATAATGTTGATATTTCTTGTTCTTGAACTATTTGTATCTAGTCACCCTTGTGAACTTTGAAGGTGTCCTATGCATTCATGTGTTGCTACTCCATGAGGGACAAGATGAATGCCACTATGCTATGTTTTCTGTATGTGAAACAAACAAACGTCTTCAATGTATTGTTATTCATGAATCTTTGTTTGTATCCTTTCATGTTGCAGCATAGTTGCTATGTCTTACTGTTAGAACTTCATCTTTCATGCTCATGTTTAGAGTACTTTGATCCCAGCTTTCAATGCTTGCAAATGGTTTGATCATGATTGTGATGGTGCATGTCACCTCAAAAATTATTCTTTTTATCACTTACCTACTCGAGGATGAGCAGGAGTTAAGCTTGGGGATGCTTGATACGTCGTAAACGTATCTATAATTTTTGATGCTCCATGCTTGTTTTGTATCAACTTTGCTATGTTTTGTCTACACTTTGAGGTATTTTTATACACTTTCTGGAACTAACCTATTGATAAGATGCCGCAGTGCCAGTTGCCTGTTTTCTACTGTTTTTGGTTTCAGAAAGACTAAAAAATGAATATTCTCGGAATTAGACGGGACAAAAGCCAATCTGCCTATTTTTCCCGGAGCAATACGGAAACACGAAGCAGAGACGGGGTAGGGCACCAGGGTGGCCACACCCTATGGTGGCGCAGGTGGCCCGTGGTGGCGCCACCATGGGGTGTGCCCCCCTGGCTGCCTCCTCGCCTTGCCCTTTCGCCTATAAGAAGCCCCCGAGGAGAAAACCCTATATGATCCATCATACATCCACGAAAACCTCCGTAGCGCCGCCGCCACCGAAGGGGAGATTCGGGGGATAGAAGTCTTTGTTCCGGCACCCTGCCGGGACAGGTAAGTGCCCCTAGAGCCATCTCCTTCAGTCTCCACCACCATCTCCATTGATCTACATTGCCATCTTCATCATCGTTGCTGATTCCCATGATGAGGAGGGAGTAGTTCTCCCTCGAGGCTAAGGGCTCTACCGATAGCTATGTTTTCATCTCTCTCTCTCTCTCTCTCTCTCTATGCATGATCATATTGTGGTCATGAGATTTGTAATCAAGTAGATATGCTCTGCTACTCAAGTGCTTTAATAGATCTCGGCTCTCCCCACGTGTGTGAAAGTGATAGCGTGCACGCCGTGGTGGCACTTAGGCTAGAGTCTACATAAATACTCAAGTGTTTTAATAGATCTCCGGCTCTCCCCACGTGTGTGGAAGTGACAGTGTGCATGCCGTGGTGGCACTTAGGCTAGAGTTTACAAATACTTATCATGAGTTATATTTGGAGTTGGATGTCTCTATAAAATTGTGGTGTTTGTTGGAACCGTCTAGCGCTCAAGGTGATAGTGTGGGGTTATCTAGATGGGGAAGGCGGACTTTGAGGAGTGTTGTTATAGCCCTGCCATGGATTAGAGTGTTCAACCGGAGAGTAGTTCAGGATAGAATCATGAAGAGAATATATTTATATGAGAGAGTGTTCACTAGTGAAAGTATGATCCCTAGGCCTTGTTTATAAATATTGAAACACCGTTCACAACTAAATCTGTTACAAGTTTGCTTGCTTCCAGTCTCTTCCACCCCGTCAAGCTCTTTTTCGGCACCGTTTTCTTATAATCATCCATATCACTTGTATTTTACTATCTCTTCGCCGAACTAGTGCACCTATACACCTGACAAGTGTGTTGGGTGTGTTGGGGACACAAGAGACTTCTTGTGTCTGGATTGCAGGGTTGCTTGAGAGGGATACCTTTGACCACTTCCTTCCTGAGTTCGATAAACCTTGGGTAATCCACTTAAGGGAAACTTGCTGTTGTTCTACAAACCTCTGCACTTGGAGGCCCAACAACTATCTACAAGAATAGAAGTACGTAGACATCACTCTTTCGATTACCGCTATCGGACATGCACGTTTTACTATTTCCACCTCCGAGCGTCCCCTTCATCTTCGTAATGTTTTAGTTGCTCCTAACATAGTTAAAAATCTTTTGTCAGTTCATCAATTCACCATTGATAATCGTGTTTCCGTCGAATCTAACCCTCTTGGTTTTTCTATGAATGATATTCAAACCAGGAATGAGATTCTCAGATGCAATAGACTCGGAGCTCTCTATCCTATTCGCACCTCCTCCACCTGTCGCCCACATGCCTTCCTCCTCGTCGATCACATTCTATGGTATCGGTGGCTTGGACACCCTGGCCAACCCGTCATGGAGTCTTTAGCTCGCTCTTTGTTTATTCCTAGGGATAAGAATAAATCTTGTTTGTCTCATGCTTGTTAATTAGCTCGTCATGTTTGTCTTTCTTTTTCTTCTACCAATTGTGTAACAAATTCTCTATTTCAAATTATTCACTGCAATTTGTGGACATCGCCGACTGCGAGTATTTTTGGCTTTAAGTATTATGTTGTTTGCCTCGATGATTTCACTCAGTATGCATGGGTTTATCCTCTACGTGCTAACATCAGAAGTTTTATCGTACTTATCGTCCCTTCACGCCTTAGCCCGTACTCAGTTTCATGGAAACTTGCAAGCTATTCAGTGTGACAATGGTCGTGAGTTCGATAATTCCCTCCTCCACTCTTTTGCCAACGCCATGGAATAACACTCCGCTTTTCATGTCCATATACCATGCAACAGAATGGTAAAGCCGAGAGGATTATTTGCACCCTCAATGACATTATTCGGACATTTCTAATTCAAGCAAGTATGCTGCCACGCTTTTGGGCCGAGGCTCTTCATATAGCTGTATTATTGCATAATCGGTTGCCTTCCAAGGCAATCTCGGATCGTGTATCTTTTTGAGCTCTCATGGTGTCGACCCTGCGTATGCTGGTCTTAGGGTCTTCAGATGTCTTTGATACGCCAACATCACCGCCGTTGCACCGCACAAGCTTGCGCCTCGCTCCATTCACTACGTGTTTTTAGGGTATCCATATCAACATCATGGCTATCGTTGTCTTGATCGTTCCACCCAAAAGATCATTATCTCTCGCCATGTTGTATTCGACGAGTCTGTCTTTTCCTTTGCAACCACCACGTCCGCCACGTCTCCTACTCCTTCCCTGCACACTTATGATTTTCTGCAGGTTGAGCAGCCGATGTCATCGACGACGTTCACCGTGAAAGCCACTGGAAGCTCTGCCACGGGCTCTACCGCGGGCGTGCGGCAGCCTACCGTAACTGCCTCCCCTGCCGCGCACATCTGCTCTGGCGCGAGTTCAGCCGCCTCTCCCGCCGCGGCCCCCTCGTCGCCTGCGACTGCCCCATCGCCCGCCTCGTCACCCGCCACGTCTGCTGAGGATGATTCCTCGCCATGTGCGGCTACTGCACCGACTCCACCACCGCCTTCGGTTCGTTAATCTGAAGGGTTTCGCAGCATAGTAAATCAAAATTTTCTACGGATGCGAACGGGAAAGCCAAGATCTAATCTAGGAGATGGAAACAACAAGAGGGGGTAAATGAGATCTTCATACCCTTGAAGATTCGCACAGCGGAACGTTCAACGGAACGTGGTTGATGTAGTCGTACTAGCCTTCTCCTCCTCGCGATCCGATCCGATCCAACACCGCAAGTGGCGATGCCTCCGAGAGATGCACACGTACGGCACCTCGACGTCTCCTCCTTCCTCGGTCCAGCAAGTGGGTGGAGAGATAGATTGGATCTACAACACGACTGCGTGGTGCAAAGGTGGAGATTTTCTGCGGCTGGGCTTCGCCTACGTGCAGTCAGGAGAGAGAGAGAGAGAGAAGAGGGCAGCAGGTAGGCGGCTAGGGTTGAAGGAGGTGTGGGTGGAGGGTGCGCCCCTGTCCTCTTTATATAGAGGGCTGGACGGCTGCCCCCTTTCCCCTCCTCCAAGCCTACGACCGGCGGCCACATGGGAGGAGTGGGGGGCAAGTTCCCCCCTTCTAGAAGCTCTCCCTAGGGTTTCCCCTAGGGCTTGGCCGGCTAGGCTTATGGGGCCTTGTGCCCCTGTCCCAATGCGGCCAGGGCACTCCCTCGTAGGCTCACGCCCCCTCCCGACAAGTGGGGCCACGTTGGTGCCACTCCGGAAGGTTCTAGAAGCTTCCGGTACAATGCCGAACATTCCGAAACAATTCCGAAATCCAAAAACTGCTTTCCCTTATATGAATCTTTTTCTTCGGACCATTCCGGAACCTCTCGTGATGTCCTGGATCTCATCTGAGACTCCGAACAAAAACTCATAAACCAATTATTCATTCTATCCTAGCGTCGAGACACGTTAAGTGTGTGACCCTACGGGTTCGAGAATATGCAGACATGATCTTCTATCAGTAACCAACAGCGGGGTCTGGAAACCCATATTTACTCCCACATACTCATCGATGATCATATCGTATGAACCACGATGCCACGATTCAATTAATCCCATATATATATTCCCTTCGTCACGCGATATTTTACTTGCCCGAGATTTGATCGTCGGTATCGGCATACCTAGTTCAATCTCGTTCACATCAAGTACTTTACTCGTTCCATAATCCAATATCACTTTGTGATTAACTCCTTGACCACGTGATTGCAAGCGTTGTTGATATCGATTACCGAGTGGGCCCGAAGTGTATCTCTCCAACTTGGGAGGGACAAATCCCATCTCGATACATACAACCCAACAGATACTTTCCGATCACCTGAGAGACACCTTTATGATCACCCTCTCATAGGATGACGTTTGATGACCTCAAAGCTTTCTTCCGATACCAGGGAGTTGCATTATCTCATGGTCTAAGGAATACAATATTTGACATAAGAAAAAGCTTCGCAAAGATGAACACGATGACACGATCTAATTGCTCTGCTTGATTTGGGTTTGTCCATCATATCATCCTCCAAATGACATGATCTCATTATTAATCACTTATTAATTGACAACTCATGTCTATGGTCAGGAAACCTTAACCATCATTAATCAATGAGCTAGTCCATAGAGGCGTACTAGGGACACGGTGTTGTTCATAAACCACACAAGTATCAAAGTTTCCGCTTAATACAATTCTAGCATGGATGAAGTTCCTGATCCAAACTCCTTCACTTGACGCTTCTACAGCAGCCATGTATTCCGCTTCTACTGTAGATCCCGTGATCACGCTTTGCTTGCAGCTTCTCCAGCTCACAGCTCCTCCATTCAAAATATAAATGTATCCTGTCTGAGATTTAGAATCATCCATGTCGGTGTTGAAACTAGCGTCGACGTAACCTTTTACGACGAGCTGTTCATCACCTCCATAGACTAAGAACATTTCTTTAGTCCTATTTAAATACTTTAGGATGTTCTTCACGGCTGTCCAGTGTTCCACTCCTGGATCACTTTGGTATCTACTCGTCAAACTAAGAGCATTGGACACATCCGGTCTAGTACACAGCATGGCATACATGATAGAACCTATGGCCGAGGCATAAGGCACTTTGCTCATAGCTTCTCTATCGTTTACCATAGCTGGACACTGAGCCTTGCTCAATATCTTACCTGACAACATAGGCACTGAACCTTTCTTTGCCTTATCCATTCTGAACCTTTTCAGAACTTTGTCTAGGTATGTACTTTGGCTTAAAGTTATCAGGCGTCTTTGTCTATCTCTATAGATTTTGATGCCCAATATATAAGCAGCTTCCCCTAGGTCTTTCATTGAAAAACATTTGTTCAAATAACTTTTCACATCGTTAAGCATGTCAATGTCATTTCCAATAATCAATATGTCATCCATATATAGTACCAAAAATGTCACTGAGATCCCACTCACTTTCTTGTAGATACAAGCTTCATAGCAATTTGGAACAAATCCAAAGCTCTTGATCACTTGATCAAAACAAAGGTTCCAACTCTGAGATGCTTGCTTCAGTCCATAAATGGAATGCTGAAGTTTGCACACCTTATCAGCATCCTTAGGATCGACAAAACCTTCGGGTTGCATCATATACAACTCTTCATCAATGTTGCCATTGAGAAACGCAGTCTTGACATCCATCTGCCATATTTCATAATCATGAAACGCATCAATTGCTAATAAAATCTGAATGGACTTAAACATCGCTACGGAAGAGAAAGTCTCATCGTAGTCAACACCTTGAACTTGTCGAAAACCTTTTGCGACAAGCCGCGCTTTATAGACAATAACATTACCATCCGCGTTCGTTTTCTTCTTGAAAATCCATTTGCACTCAACGGCCTTTCGGTCGCTAGGAGGGTCCACCAAAGTCCATACTTGGTTTTCGCTCATGGATCCCAATTCGGATTTCATGGCCTCTAGCCATTTCTCAGAGTCTGGGCTCATCATTGCTTCCTAATAGTTCGCAGGTTCACTGTTGTCTACTAACAAGACAGTTAAGACAGGGTTGCCGTACCACTCAGGAGGGGCACGTGACCTTGTCGACCTGCGACGTTCAGTAGTAGCATCGTCCGAAGCTTCATGATCCTCGTCATTAGCTTCCTCTATTGTTGGTGCAGACGGCACTAGAACAATTTCAGGTGCTGCGCTACTCTCCAACTCAAGAGAAGGTTTAATAACCTCGTCCAGCTCTACTTTCCTCCCACTCACTTCTTTCGAGAGAAACTCCTTCTCAAGAAAGGATCCGTTCTTTGTGACAAACACTTTGCCTTCGTATCTGTGATAGAAGGTATACCTAATAGTTTCCTTAGGGTATCCTATGAAGACACATTTCTTCGCTTTGGGTTCGAGCTTGTCCGGCATCAACTTCTTGACGTAAGCCTCGCATCCCCAAACTTTAAGAAACGACAACTTAGGTTTAGCACCAAACCACAGTTCATACGGTGTCGTCTCAACGGATTTAGATGATGCCCTATTTAAAGTGAATGCAACGGTTTCTAATGCATAACCCCAAAATGATAACGGCAAATCTGTAAGAGACATCATTGATTGCACCATATCTAATAGAGTTCGATTCCGGCGTTCAGACACACCATTGCGCTGTGGTGTTCCGGGTGGCGTGAGTTGCGAAATGATTCCGCTTGCTTTAAGATGCGTGAGAAAATTATAACTCAAATATTCACCTCCACGATCGGATCGTAGAAATTTAATTTTTCTGTTACGATGGTTTTCCACTTCATTCTGAAATTCTTTGAAATTTTCAAATGTTTCAGATTTATGTTTCATGAAATAGATATACCCATATCTACTTAAGTCATCAGTAAAAGTGAGAAAGTAGCGATAACCACCGCGCGTCGAAACACTTATTGGTCCGCATACATCGGTATGTATGATTTCCAACAAGTCCGTTGCTCGCTCCATTATACCGGAGAACGGGGTTTTGATCATCTTGCCCATGAGGCATGGTTCGCACGTGTCAAATGATTCAAAATCTAGAGACTCCAAAAGTCCATCAGAATGGAGTTTCTTCATGCGTTTTACACCAACATGACCTAGACGACAGTGCCACAAATAAGTAGAATTATCACTATCTACTTTGCATCTCTTAGCCTCAATGTTATGGATGTGTGTTTCATTGCTTTCGAGATTTAGAATAAATAAACCATTCATAGCAGGTGCATGGCCATAAAAGATGTTACTCATATAAATAGAACAACCATTATTCTCCGATTTAAATGAATAACCGTCTTGCAATAAACACGATCTAGATATGATGTTCATGCTCAACGCAGGCACATAATAACATTTATTGAGGTTTAAAACTAATCCCGAAGGTAAAACTAAGGAGAGCGTGCCGACGGCCATCACATCAACTCTTGATCCGTTGCCAACGCGCATCGTCACCTTATCCCTCGCTAGCCTCCGTCTATTCTGTAGCTTCTGTTTCGAGTTACAAATATTAGCAACTGAACCAGTATCAAATACCCAGGCACTACAACGAGGGCTAGTAAGGAAAACATCAATAACATGTATATCAAATATACCTTTGATGGTGCCATCCTTCTTGTCCTCTAAGTACTTCGGACAGTTGCGCTTCCAGTGACCCTTGTCCTTGCAATAGAAGCACTCAGTGTCCGGCTTAGGTCCAGACTTGAGCTTCTTCTCAGCAGGGGAAACGCGCTTGCCGCTGCCCTTCTTGAAGGACTTCTTTGCACCCTTACCTTTCTTAAAGCTGGGGGGCTTGTTGACCATCAACACATGATTATCTTTCTTGATGTCCACCTCTGCAGCTTTCAGCTTAGTGAAGAGCTCAGTGATCGTATCAGTGGAACCAATCTGATTATGAGTAACTACAAAACCTTTGTAGCTAGGAGGGAGTGATTGCAGAACCCTGTCAATCTTGAGCTCCTCTGGAATCGTGCATTCTAGTTGCTCAAGGCGTTGAGTGTAGCCCGACATCTTAATGGCGTGCTCACTAACGGAACTCCCTTCCTCCATCTTGCAGTTAAAGAATTTCTCAGAGATCTCATATCTCTCAGAACGGGCCTGAGTCTGAAACATAGTTTTCAGTTCCTCAAGAATCTCAAAGGGCCCGGGGAACTCCTCAAAACGATTTTGAAGGTCTGATTCCATAGCAAACAACATGGTGCTCTTAATCACACCATAATCATCCTTGCGCGACTGATAAACAACTTTCTCATCAGCCGTCGCATCTACAGCAGGGGCGTCACCTAGCGCTTTCTCAAGGACATAGTCCTTTTGTCCGCCAGAGAGAATGATTCTCAGATTGCGAAACCAGTTGGTGAAGTTAGACCCATTGTTCTTAAGCTTTTCTTTCTCAGCAAAAACATTGAAGTTGAAGTTGGACTTAGCCATTTGATCTACAAAATTTGCAAGTACAATTTAGACTATGTTTATGATAACTAGTTCAACTTAATCAAATTACTAGATGAACTCCCACTAAATTCAACATCCCTCAAGTTGTTTAGTGAACATGATCCAAATTCACCACACCTAATCCGATCTTCACGAGAAGAGATGTGGTTTCAATGGTGGACAACAAAGTGTCGATCATATCATTCATATGACTCATGCTTAACCTTTCGGTTCGTGTGTTCCGAGGCCATGTCTGTACATGCTAGGCTCGTCAAGTCAAACCCAAGTATTTCCGCGTGTGCAAAACTGGCTTGCACCCGTTGTATGTGAACATAGAGTTTATAGCACCCGATCATCACGTGATGCTTGAACACAACGAACTTTCGCAATGGTGCATACATGGGGAGAACAAAGTTTTATCTTGATCATTAAGTGAGGAATCATCTTATAATGCTATCGTCGCGATCTAAGCATAATAAGATACATAAAAGGATAAACATCACATGCATATAATTTTATGTGACATGGTATAGCCAATCTCCGCGCAATGATCTCCATCTTGTGCGTGCCAGCATGATCTCTATCACTCCACCATGATTGCCTCCACCACGAATAGCAACTACAACTATTGCTAACTACTTAGCGATAAAGTAAAGCTATTACATGGCGTATAAGAAGTTGACACACATGTCATATACAGTTATAAAGACAACCATATGGATCCTACCGGTTGTGTACTCATCGACATGCAAGTCGTGAAGCATTACAAAACATGATCATTGCATACAACATACACATCACATCTTGGGTCATACCATATCACAAAACACTCCCTGCAAAAAACAAGTTAGACGCCTCTACTTTGTTGTTGCATGTTTTACGTGGCTTATGGGAGTAACAAGCTGAGAACGATTCTTACCTACGGAAAGCCACAATGGTGATATTATGGTTGCCAACATCCGGTGTAAATCTCATGACAACTATAGTGAGAGAAACTGGCATCCACCAACCGCATGTGTGGAACAAGCCACACGTCAAGTGCGGAGCCGGTCTCGCGAACGAGGTCGCGTAAAGTTGGCCTAGACCACTTCGATCTCACTATTCTGCGTCATAAGAAGTAAACAAACAAGAGGCTTGCAACAGAAAACATCAACGCCCGCAACAAGCATGTTGCGTTCTACTCGTGACACACATCTACGCATGATCTAGCTCTGATACCACTGAAGGGTTTCGCAACATAGTAAATCAAAATTTTCTACGGATGCGAACGGGAAAGCCAAGATCTAATCTAGGAGATGCAAACAACGAGAGGGGTAGATGATATATTCATACCCTTGAAGATTCGCACAGCGGAACGCTCAACGGAACGTGGTTGATGTAGTCGTACTAGCCTTCTCCTCCTCGCGATCCGATCCGATCCAACACCGCAAGTGGCGATGCCTCCGAGAGATGCACACGTACGGCACCTCGACATCTCCTCCTTCCTCGGTCTAGCAAGTGGGGTGGAGAGATAGATTGGATCTACAACACGACGGCATGGTGCAAAGGTGGAGAGTTTCTGCGGCAGGGCTTCGCCTACGCGCAGTCGGGAGAGAGAGAGAAGAGGGCAGCAGGTAGGCGGCTAGGGTTGAAGGAGGTGTGGGTGGAGGGTGCGCCCCTGCCCTCTTTATATAGAGGGCTGGCCGGCTGCCCCCTTGCCCCTCCTCCAAGCCTAGGGCCGGCGGCCACATGGGAGGAGTGGGGGGCAAGTCCCCCCCTTCTAGAAGCTCTCCCTAGGGTTTCCCTTAGGGCTTGGCCGGCTAGGCCTATGGGGCCTTGTGCCCCTGGACCAATGCGGCCAGGGCACTCCCTCGTAGGCCCACGCCCCCTCCCGACAAGTGGGGCCACGTTGGTCCCACTCCGGAAGGTTCTAGAAGCTTCCAGTATAATACCAAACATTCCGAAACAATTCCGAAATCCAAAAACTGCTTTTCCTTATATGAATCTTATTCTCCGGACCATTCCAGAACCTCTCGTGATGTCCTGGATCTCATCCGAGACTCCGAACAAAAACTCATAAACCAATTATCCATTCTATCCTAGCGTCGAGACACGTTAAGTGTGTGACCCTACGGGTTCGAGAATATGCAGACATGATCTTCTATCAATAACCAACAGCGGGGTTTGGAAACCCATATTGACTCCCACATACTCATCGATGATCATATCGGATGAACCACGATGCCAGGATTCAATTAATCCCATATATATATTCCCTTCGTCACGCGATATTTTACTTGCCCAAGATTCGATCGTCGGTATCGGCATACCTAGTTTAATCTCGTTCACAACAAGTACTTTACTCGTTCCGTAATCCGATATCACTTTGTGATTAACTCCTTAACCACGTGCTTGCAAGCGGTGTTGATATCGATTACCGAGTGGGACCAAAGTGTATCTCTCCAACTTGGGAGGGACAAATCCCATCTCGATACATACAACCCAACAGATACTTTCCGATCACCCGAGAGACACCTTTATGATCACCCTCTCATAGAATGACGTTTGATGACCTCAAAGCTTTCTTCCGATACCAGGGAGTTGCATTATATCATGGTCTAAGGAATACAATATTTGACATAAGAAAAAGCTTCGCAAAGATGAACACGATGACACGATCTAATTGCTCTGCTTGATTTGGGTCTGTCCATCATATCATTCTCCCAATGACATGATCTCATTATTAATTGACAACTCATGTCTATGTTCAGGAAACATTAACCATCATAAATCAATGAGCTAGTCCATAGAGGCGTACTAGGGACACGGTGTTGTTCATAAACCACACAAGTATCAAAGTTTCCGCTTAATAAAATTCTAGCATGGAATATAAACTTTATCATGAACAAGAATTATAATAATAACATCTTTATTATTGCCTCTAGGGCATAATTCCAACACGATCGCGCCCTCCGCCTCCACCACCGTCACACCGCATGCTTATGCTAAATACCATTCTCTTGATCGGTACAAGGCACGATGGGTCTTACGAGGATTCACGCAATGTGAAGGTAATGATTTTGATAAAACTTCCAGTCCGGTTGTTAAACCCGTAATGATATGGACAATTCTGTCACTTGCTCTTTCCAGTGATTGGCCTATTCATCAGTTGGATGTCAAGAATACTTTCCTCAACTGCAAACTTGATGAGACGGTTTATGCTCGATAGCCCTCAGGTTTCATTGATCCCAATTCTCCTGAGAAGGTGTGCTGCCTGAACAAATCCTTATATGGGTTGAAGTGGGCTCCACGGGCATGGTTTTAGCGGTTTTCCTCCTATGTTGCATCTCTTGGGTTTCTAAGTGCCAAGACTGACAGCTCATTGTTCATCTATCGTCGTGGCTTCGATATGGCTTATCTCCTGCTCTATGTGGATGACATAATTTTGATTGCGTCTTCCTCAACATTGCTGCATAGTTTGATTTCTTCACTCTGTTCTGAGTTCACCATGACGGACATTGGTGATTTACATTACTTTTTGGGCATCTCCGTCAAGCGCAGCAAGGACTATCTCTTTCTATCGCACGAGAAGTATGCTATGGAGCTCCTTGACTGCACCAGTATGTTAAAGTGCAAGTCTATCTCCACACCAGTTGATACAGCTTCTAAGCTTGAAGCTCAATCTAGAGATCTCATGGTTGATCCTACATAGTATCGTAGTATTGCAGAAGGTCTCCAGTACCTCTCTTTTACTCGGCCTAATGTCTCCTATGCAGTATAGAAGATATATCTTCATATGCATGATCCACGGGATAACCACTTGCTCCATGTGAAGCATGTTATACGCTACATCCATGGCACCACCGACTATGGTCTCACTTTGTATCGACGCACCTTGAACATACTGATGGCCTACTCTGATGCTGACTGGGCAGGTTGTCCAGACACTCGACAATCTACTTCTGGCTATTGTGTGTTCCTCATCACAAATCTAGTGTCTTGGTCGGTCAAGCGACAACACACTGTTTCATGCTTGAGTGCGGAGGCTGAGTATCGGGCAGTAGCAAATGTGGTGGCCGAACTATGTTGGCTATGACAACTACTTTAGGAGCTTCATCGACCGGTGCCTGATGCTTCTGTCGTCTTCTGTGACAATGTGAGTTCAGTTGACATGACACAGAATCCAGTGCATCATCGGCGCACCAAACATGTGGATATTGATCTACACTTCGTCAGAGATCGCGTGACAACTGGCGAGGTCAAGGTTCTACACGTTCCTAGTTCATCTCAGTTCGTGGACATATTCACCAAAGGATTACCGTCGCCTCTCTTCTTAATTTTTTTGGACAATCTTAATATTCGTCGGACGCCTATTTTCGACCAAGGGAGGGTGTTATAATATGTGACTGTATCGTGTTTGTATAGGTATAGGATCATATTGTGTATTCATTTTTGTGTCCGTGTTGTATGAGACTAGGACTCTTCTTATAATCCTCCTATATAATGAGCAATACAAGGCACTGCTACGTGTGGTTTTCCCCTATCTTACACATGAGGTGTGCATAGTCTGGCTATTTTGCATATATATATATATATAGTATTATAGTTCTAGATTCTTCTACTTCCTCCGTTCTGAATTGGATGTTGCAGATTTATCTAAATTCACATGTGTCGATCACTAAAATGTGTCTAGATACATGTATATCTAGATAGATGGTGACATCCAATTCGTGACTGAGGAATTCTAAATCTGGTCAGACTTTACATCGTTTAATTTTAGAAAAAAATTATACATATTATTTTAGAGGTAGTAATAATGTATATGATGTGCAAAAGAGATTAAATTGTGGTTTCGAAAAGGTTAAAACAGTGTTATTTTGATTATTAGATTTGTTTTCTTTGTAGATCACATATGATCATGTATGTGTCTCACGGAAATTTGTATGCACATGCTATACATGTCTATATACTTTTGTAGTTTTTAGATTTTTGGGTTTAGAAATAAGGTTTTCAAATTTTGAAAAAAATAGCTGACGGGAGACCGGCTCTTTGGAGCACCCACACTATATTTCTCCCCATTTCATTCCTCTCATACACACAAACGACTGCTCAATATCCTAATTGTTAAACTTGACAATATTTTATTTCCCAAACTATATATGCAATTTATGATCTGTTCTCACCATTGACTTACAAGAGAGGAGTTATCTAAAACTCATTTCATGTTGACATGTTTCGATATTTTTTTAGTAACTATTAGATTATTCCCACTTAATTGTTAGAATGTAATACTAAGTACCCGGAACATCATTCTACAACATTGAAAGACTCACACAATGTAGTACTTTTGTGGAATGATGTTACCAATTTAATTGTCATAAAATTTGGATATACACTGTATAGCATTACGAACACCACAATGTCTGAAAACGTGGCATTTTTTTACCAATGCAATATTATACGTGATAAGGGTTCTTTGTTGATCCGACAACCATAATAATGTAATCTCACAACTGGTGTGATAAAAATATCATCAAAACATAACCGCATAAAATTGAGTTTTGAAGCCCTTACCTAGACAAACGTAACAATGAAAACAAATTGACAATCCAATTATGATATAGGGATAAATTATTTAAAAATCAGTGTAACAATCACGATGATATCAACACGAGGTGGTACTTTTCTGCATGTATGCATGTCCTCTCTTAACAGGGAAGCCCACTCAAATAGGATGCAAGATTAATTTGCAAAATGTGATAATTAGACTAATAAATTAAGTAAATACGTTGTTAGCATTAGCAGACAAGAAGAAGACAATAAGACATTCCCTAAAGTCATATTGATTATAGTATTATTCATCCTTTTGTGGTTAATGAAAAAATACATACAAGAACATATTTTCTAAATTATTTTAAATATCACTTTCTAATTATAGACATCGCAACATGTTTTCGAAGCTGCAATAGCCATCACTAAATAAATATAATTTCTCTACAAATTGTCATAGACCGTCCCTTAATATTGGAATTTTTTATTAAAATTATCTTAAAATGTCCATGTTATTTTATCCAAATTAGTGGACAATATAATTGTTGTTTAAAATCAATGAAACTATCTATGATGGTTTTTCCCTAAAAAATCCACTATACGTGCACACTCCATTTTTGACTCTTGATTCAGAGAGCTCTCTTATAATAAAATCCGTATAAATAATAATGGTTAGATTCTTTTCAGTAAACCTTAATTTTTAATTCCCTTATTTTTTAGCTAACATGGTAGTAAAATTGATCAATTTGGACTCTAGAATTTAGGTTTTCTGAGAGCCAATAACCCTACTTTTATGTGTAGACATCCTTAATTGTACTAATTATGTAAGGAAGGAGGATGAGAGGTCAAAATAGCAAAAGAAAATCTATTTGGTCATTGTTTTTTATTAGTGTTGTTTAGTTTGGTTTCTTTGATCCATGGTAACGTTTTCACTTGACTTAAAATTAGACCGTCATAGATGAGAAACAAAAAATCTACCCACAAAGCGTAAAAAGTTGAAATAATTCAATTTATTTTCCAAAATAACCTGGAACAAAAATAAGTTCTATTTGTGATGGGAGGGACAATTTTGTTTCTTAACAATGTGAGAACCAAAGGAAAAGGAGCTTGCTAAAACCCATCTAGGGTTCCATCCCTCGTCGGCGACGTCACCGGACCGCTCCGCCTCTGGTGGCCCTAGGGCCTTGGAGGTGTGGCGGACCATGACCTCTCACCGGTGGGAAGTTTTTTGATCTTTGTTTAGCCAGTTTTTAGTGTCTTCTTCAGGATGTTGAGACGACGACTATGTTAGAATAAGGTCCTCACGGCTCTATCCTCACTCTGGTGGTGCTTTTAGCACCAATGGAGGATGCGTGGAGTCATTTGTCCTGCGGATCTTCTGGGATCCAGTCCGTTTTCGTGTTCGTTGGTGTGATTTTAGGTCAGTCTCTTTCGATCTACAGTTGTCATTATTGGCGATGGTTGCTACTCTGGTGCACTGATCCATCGTGACCTTAGCACGACGACTTCCCGTATGTCTACTATAACAAAATCTACTACGACAAGCTTTGTCCGGCTCCGGTGATGGAGGGACAAGGACGGCGGTGCGCTTTTGGCTCGCGCTAATGTTTGTAGTCGTCGCTAGATGGTCCAATGATCCATTTGTAATTTTATTACTTTTAAGGATCTTTGTACTCTGTTGATGATTTTTAATAGGTCGGTGGAATTTCGAAAAAAACAATGCGAGAACCAAAACTAAAAAGGACCATTGCACAGATCTTAACCATGAAAAACTCCTGATTAAAAAAAACCATGGAAAACTCCAGACGTTTTTAGGTGTCTACAAATTAGAAGGTTCCACCCGTGGTACTCCCTCAGTCCGCAAATACGTGTACGTCCAGTTTTTGCCTAATCAAATATAACTAAATTTGACCAACTTTATAAAAAAATATAAAAATATATATTACATCAAATTAATATATTATGAAACTAGATTTAAAAATAAATCTAATGGTAATAATTTAGTGTCATAAATATTGGTATGTTATCCTAAAAAGTTAGTCAAACTTTATTATGTTTGACTTAAGACAAGGCTAGAGGTACGAATTATTTGCGGACGGATGGAGTACAGTGGTACTAGCGACGAAGTTACAATTAGCACCCGGCAGTTCTCGTCCGTCGACATCCTCGCCTCCATACATATACGGAAACACCCCTGAGGAAATCCACAATCCTCCCACCGCCCCCCTTATCCTCTCCCCGCTCCCCCTCCCTTTCGAGACGTCGTCGTCGAACCCTCTCCGCCGTACACGCCCCCCTCCTCCTCCTCCCTCCACCTAAGCGCGCCAAGGAATTCTCCCCCTCACAGTCGACCGCCGCCGCCGTCGTCCTCCCCTCCGCCGCTCTACCGAGGGTCGGAGATCCGTCCTGTCCCTGAACTCGGTTTCTTCTCGCAGGTAAGCGGAACCCTAGCTCGCTCGCCCCGATTGTTTTCTACCTAGTCCTCGCTTCGCCGCGTATGTGATCCAATCCGGATGCTGTTCCTCCCCTGTGATGCGTATTCGCTTGCTACGTGGCGGGGTACTGATTCACAGGTTGTTTTGGGAGCAATTATGTGGGTTCAACTGAACCCCTGCCGCTTGGCCGCGGTGAATTGTGCTCTTGCTAGCTGGGAAATTCAGTTGCGTGGGGATATCGTGTCTCGGGCTTTGGTTCCACGGAACCCTAGTTCTTCTGTGGATCACCTTTGCTTTGGTGGCGTAAAATTCTGACGTACTGAATTGAGTGCTGCTCGTTGGATAATTAGCTGTCTGTATAGATGATGGGTCTTGTTAATTACTGTAGGAGTGTTTTTCACCTCTATCCTCTTGATTAGTTCCTACTGGTTCCCTTTGTTAATTACGTTTAGGAGGAGTATATTACTGTTGTGGTTTGGATCATCCAAACTGCCACACTAGTTCTTTGGTAGAAACAGAAAGAGGGTGTGGCGGTGTCTTATGAGAAGCCCAGTTCGCTGACCTTTTCTTTTTTCTTGCCATTTCAGGAACAGCCTTTGCAGTGTGCTTCCTACTGTGACATGGACTTATGATCTTAATTAGCGTGTCAATACTCCGAGCTTGAAACTGGTTGCGATTTGTGTCAAAAAAAATAAACCATGACTTCGGCTGCGGACTCTGTTTCAGGTATGACCCAATTTCCTTGTCATGTCGATTTTGGACTGTAATGCTAGTTAGGTAGGGCAGTGTGTGGTTGGAATTGTAAGTTGTAACCATAACTGTGATGGTTTTGCAACTCTTAGGTCATGGAATTGGAGCTTTAGTATATTTTGGATATACCTAACCTTGGGTCTAGTCTAGTATGAAATCTATCAGAGACTACTAGAGTGTAGTTATATTCATACTATGATAACGGAGTCATCCAACCAAATAATATCAGTATGTCAGCAACACCAGCATTTGTAGTTGTGTGCCACTAATGAATTGGTAGCTGCAATTATGCAGTAATAATACCCTTGACACAATTGCAGAAAAAATGTCTGATAGCTGGTAAGATACAAGAAATACTGGGTTTTCAATCCTTAGCTGTTGATATCATTCTGCATATCAATTTCCACATGCCATAAATGTTGACATGTTGATGGAACATATGCACCATGCTGCTTTGCTTGTTAATACTTGGTACGTGCTGGAAATATATTTCCAGTTGTTTCACTTTTATTAAACATAAGGAAATTCAATGCGTCTTATCTCATTTTTATGCAACAATTTCTCGTGCAGGCGATCATAGATCTGATGAGCAACCGCAGAAGCAAGCTCCTCAAAAGGACCAGCAAGAAGCCTCAGCTACTAGTGTAGGTAGTCAAACTACTGTGGGGACACCTTCGACAGATTATGTGACACCCTATGCCCACCAGGAAGCTTGCCATGCAATGGTATGGAATCTGTACCTTTCATTTTTAGTTATTGATTGGTAGTAGCACTCTTGTTCACTTCTTACATTGTAATGTCTTCCATTGAGGCGCTAGTTTAAAGAGAGACCGAGGATTAGTCATAGTGAATGTTGGAGAAATATGATGAATGCTTCTGCCTGGTTACATGTTAGGGTCCGTTTGGATGTTTGTATTGAGAGGTTTGGCATTGTATTGGGTTGAATGACAATAACCAAAGATATTAATATTGAGATTGAATGCCAATATTTCTGTTTGGATGTTTAGATATTTGGAACTCAGACTTGATATTGAGAGTGAATGTGACATGTTGTTTGGACGGTCAAAGTGAGGAATTGCAATTATATGGGACTGCGATCATAACACAGTTTTTTTTTGAATATTAATCATAATACAATTTTGGAAGTATGTTTCCTAATCCTAGTTGATTATCTGTACTAAGTTACTGTATATCTAAAAAAATGTTATATATGCCTTTTATACCCTGTAACCAAAGTAATAGACACCACATAAAAGAAGTACACGAGAGGCTCCATACGGCCATACGAGCCTCTAGCAATCAGCGATTCCCAGCGCGTTATGTTCCAGTGGTGTTGCGAACGCGAGCTGCATGAATCGATCAAGTCAAGATTACCCAGCTCTTTGTAGTCCGTACGTGTCTACACTGCGCGTCTCACGGCCGGAAAGTCTTGCTAAAACAGATCGGAAGCAATCCGAGCTTGCTTCAACGCGAGCTGCATGCTTGAGCGAGGAAGCAGATAGAAGGAAGAGCGACCAGGAAAAAGTTTCGGGGCCAAATACCTCGAGATGTCGAGCTTCAGACCTGTTTATTTGGGAGCAGGCTGCCTAGGCCAAAAAACTCCACTTCAATATTCAGCCCGAATGCACGGCTTCAATATCTAAGCCAGCCAAACAGCTGGAATTCGGGATATTCGGGTTTGGACAATGCCAATATTCAATACCTAGCCCGAAAGCATACATCCAAACGCAGCCTTAGGCATTATTTTGATAACCATCAGCACAACATTTTTTACCATTCTACATAATCAATTTGGTCTTTCCTGGTTTAAAAACTTATTTGTAATCAATATTAATTCTGTATAAGATGATATTGAGCGCAGAACTTGTAAAAAACGGTTAGATTAAACCTTTTGTAGAAACAATGGTTTATCATTTCCTTCTTGTTGATGAGATATAGTATGAGTTTGTTTCTCTTTAATGCAGACTATTTTGTTATTTTTTCAATTAGATGTGCAATGGTGGCTATGTTCAATGCCACAGTTTACATATCGCATTTCCTACTCATACTGTCACCAATGTCAACTTTGTCGATCACATTCAATTGTCCCCCTGTTGTAAACTACCACACATAGGTTTGCATCAATTTCTTGCTCTCTTTTGCGCCCTAATATGTTCCTATCTGACTCTAGCTTTAATATTTGATAATGCTTGATTCCTTTGTCATGCCAATAGCAACTTAGTTCTGTGAAAATCGAAATTAGCCCTGAATGTGTTAAAAAGTACTGCCATTTGTTCTGATTGAGCAATTTCGTATGCTTTTGCTGGATAGATTGTTGCACTTTACTTACATTGCTTCCTTGTTATGGATTTTTTTCATATTTCCTGTATACTTCTGATTTTATTGTGTAAATGTTTGTTGGCAAATTCCTCATTTTGTGCTCCACAGGGTCAAATTGCGTACCCGAATATCGATCCTTACTACGGAAGCCTGTATGCTGCTTACGGTGGACAGCCTATGGTAAGCTCTTATTACAAGGTATAGCTATATACAGAGTATACCGGCAGTTTATCTGTGGTGGGAATATATAGGCCAACTTTGAATATCCCTATAGAGGCTGTTCTGGTTCAAGCACCGTAGACCTTCAAGCTAGTTCTGCCCATAAAACTGGTGTGTTTTTTCAGATGCACCCACCATTGGTCGGAATGCATCCAGCCGGATTACCATTGCCTACTGATACAATTGAAGAGCCTGTTTATGTTAACGCGAAGCAATATAATGCCATATTAAGGCGACGCCAGTCAAGGGCTAAAGCAGAGTCAGAAAGGAAGCTTACAAAGGGCCGCAAGGTAAATGCGTATAAGCATATTTATGCTGCGATATAACTTGATATTTAATTAGATGTTTCTGTTTTTGATGCTTCAGTATAGTTAAGGGTCGGTTGGAAGCACGAGTGCACAACAGATAGGGCATATAATCAAGTGAATTCTCCATTCTACATACCCTACCTCCACTCTGAAGATCGATCTGCCCCACGTTTTACAGTCGTAGGGTGAACATTTTTTCAATCTTCTGCTATATCTGCACTTTAGATTTCAATATACCAAGTTATATTTGCCAACATAAAAACAGTAAAGATCTGGGAATATAACTAGTATCTGCACGTTGACATATCTAATACGGAAGAAGAAAGGGTTCTGACTTTCTGCTGCGGTGTAGTAAAATGTATACATAAATTACAATTTTTGTGTGTAAGCTCTCATTCTCAAGTCTTGGGCACAGAGATTGGTGTTAGCATTATCTGGTATAGCTAATTTCGGACTTGCATGGGACTATGTCATATAGAGGATTTTGCCAGTGTAAAGCTGCTTACAAGTGTCTCAATCCTGTGTAGCACGTGGAAAGATTATACCAATAAATGTTTATTCTTGTGACTGTTAAGTTCTTGCTTCTTGATCCACTTTCTGTACCTTCTAATGATAACCAGCATACATCTACATTGTGCAGCCATATCTCCACGAGTCGCGGCATCAGCATGCCCTGAAAAGGGCCAGGGGAGCTGGAGGCCGGTTTCTCAATGCAAAGTCAGATGACAATGAAGAGCATTCTGATTCCAGTTCCAAAGATAAACAGAATGGAGTTGCGCCCCGCAGCAGTGGCCAACCGTCTACCTCCTCCGAATCCCTGAACGGTGCATCCTCAGCTAATCAGACGGGCAAGCGTGACTGAGATGTTAGAAAATCCGCCAGACGCGAGACGTGCCAACAGTTTTTGTACAGTATATGCTAGTGAGCGAGAAAGAATCGCGTCGGCGGCAGAAATTGTAGGATATATATCTGCCTGCTCTATAGTGATAGACATGTCTGAGATTTTGCACCATTGGTCGTGTTTCTGCTGGGTTTGTTTCTACATTTCTGTACAATGAGTAGTTTTGTGTTTTCGTTCCGGGGATTAGCCGCGGTTCTTCAGAGAGCTTTTTGTAGCCTTAAAGAAGTATAATTAGCACATGTTTTCTTTTAGAGTGGATTTGGTCTCTTTCTATCTTTGCATCCTCATTCGTGGTGCAAAGAATAAGAATTAGTTTTGTGTATGTTCGTGACAGTAAACATTCATGTAGGATATGCCATAATAGTTTTACCTGCAGCTTTCTTTGCTTCTATTCACTGCAAATTATTCCGTACTGCGATATGTTCTCCATTGAGTTCACATCAATTCGGAGGGTGCTGTTTGAACATTTGGACCTGGGATGATCAGGGTTTAACACTCCCTCATGGGCATTTGAACCATACTTGTGTTGACATATAAACATTTAATAATTACAAAGAAGTATTTTGACATGAACATTTTGAATCAATTCAGAGACGCGTCCTGTTAGCACACATGGACCTGAGATATTTAGGCATTCAGGTTTTAGCAAGCCATAGGTGCAGTTTGAACCATACATTTTTTACATGAACATTTGAATCATGCCAAAAAAAATCCTCGAGAAGATAGGAGGAATTAACAACGATTACCAAGAAGAAAAATTATATATTCCTGAAAGAACTGAAGCATATACTGTACAAGACTGAAGATAGGAGGAATTCAGAGGCGTTGTCTGAACATTTAGATTTGAGATGCTCAGGCCTTCAGGTTTAACACTCCCTCGTGGGCATCTGAACCATACTTTTGTTGATATAAAAATTTAGTTACCAAGAAGTAGTTTTGACCTGAACATTTGAATAAATTCAGAGACGTGTCCTGTTAACACACTTGGACCTGAAACGTTCAGGCCTTCAGGTTTAGCAGCCATAGTTTTGAATCCATGGGCATTTGCAGTTTGAACCATACCTTTTCTTGACATGAACATTTGAATCACGCCTTTTGTTTTTCCTCGAGAAGATAGGAGGAATTAACAACGATTACCAAGAAGAAGAATATATACTTTCTCGAAAGAACTGAAGCATATACTATGAATGTGCATCTTTTCTTGCACGAACACATGTCACTTTTGCTTGGAAGGAAGGACCAGAAGAGTGGTAAAGGCCCACATCACCTCTCCTGATTAAGAGAGCATCTCCAACATCAGGAAGAGAAAGTATTATTTCTTGGGGAAGAAATGCAAAACAACTAAAAATCTCTATTAAGAGTAGGTAATTGACAAGATTATGTACAGTAATTCTCTTGGAACCAAAGCTTTTGGAGATGTTCTTCATCTGAACTGTAGTTAATTGTGCTGCAATTGAGTACTATTACTACCATGCAGATGCAGATGCATATGCATATGCAGGCATGCCATTAGCTTAGGCAGCACTCTGTTATTATGTCAGGTGCTCACCAAAAGGCCAGACACAGACTGCCACGTCACTGTACTTCTCCCTTAGCCCACAAGTTTACTAGGAAAGCAAAGCAAACTCTCACATAGGATTCCTATTAGTACTATCCTAGTTAAACATGTACACATAAACTAGTATAGAAGCGCTGTTATGTCCCAGAGCACTAATCATGTTATCCCCTGCAGCTGCAGCCAGTTATGCATGCAAATTCCAAGTCAAATCTTTAATCATTCCCCCATGTAACATGCAAATACATATATTTAGCTCTGGCTGGCCCATCCCTTCAGAGATTAATTAACAGGGCACCTTCATGAATGAAGACCAGCTTAATGTGGATGCCAGTTACCTTGTTCAAGAACATGCCTTTTTGCTTTGGACAATATTACTCCCTCTGTCCCAATTAGATGTCGCAGCTTGTCCAAAGAGAGTAGTTCATTTCACCTGGAAATCCAAAGGGAGTAGTTCATTTCATTTTCGTTTTTGAACTGTCTTGCTGAATCCGGATCTGTTCTTTTTTCTTTTTGAACAAATCAGGATCTGTTCTAGGTTGCTGTTTTCTGGTAGAAAGAACAGTGGTACACTTCTCCAAGGTCTCCAAGATCAAGATGTTGATAACACCATAGAGTGAAAAGAAAAGCAGGAGTGAGCTTTGCAGTGAACAGTGAAAGGGATCCTTGACATGCTTTGCTTGCACTACAGAGCCAGGCCCCATCCCCCCTCAAAGAGTGTTGCACCACCATGCCCCATGCCATGACATGCATCTCTCTCTCTCTCTCTCTCTCTAAAAAAATACTGGGAGCATGGAGGAGAGGCTAGGCATGGGAAAAGTGACATGAGCCCTGATGATGGCAATGGCAGGGGAGACAAGGCAAGCAGGTGCACACATACAGAGCACAGCACAGCACATTGGTGCAAGGCAGACAGAGAGAGCCCATTGACCTCACACTCTCTCCCCAGTATTCATCATGACCCATTAATTGTGTTGTTATGGTTGCTATTCTTGTTCTTTTCTTGCTGCATGCATAACACTAGTATAAAGTTACTCATTCTCTCCCCCACACAACAAAACACAGAGTCATTCTTTCCATGCTACTTACTCCATTGCATTTGCATCTACCACAGCTCCAACAGATCTCCCTGCAAATGATGATCCATCCTGTTGCCAACAAATGAAACCAAACAGTTCATAATTTATGCTAATGCAGATATAGTCATTAAACTGGCTACTAGCTAGCTTTTGTTTATGTGTAGCTAATTGAGTAATAAGTACAGACACATCTCACCCAAGGTCATGTCAATCTTTGCATTCTCTGATGTTCTTGTGGGTGTAGCTTCTGCCCCTTTTGATACCCCGTTCTTTGCAATCAAAGCATATACACAAAGCGACATGACAGACGAGTGTGTCTAGTAGACTAGTAGTACTACCGATCAGAAGGGCACGTATGATTGTCCCCAACCATGAAAGGGGGAGCAGGGGGAGAGAAAGACAATCTTGCAAGAATGTGTCATGAAAAAGCACAGAAATTGCAATGGCATGCTGTGCATGTCAACCTTGGCCTAGAAACACAAGCGTGCTCTCCTCAAGAATGTACTATGAAGCATGGTGCATTTGTTCTCTCTCTCTAAAAATGTAGTAGGAAGCATGCCCTCTTCTCTCTCTAGGACACATCTTTTTTGAATGTAAAAAGGACAATGACAAGCTTGGGAGTGAAGGGAGATGGGTGGGCAGCACTCTCACTTGTCACCCATATGGAAGAGAAAGAAAGAATGGATGAAGGGATTTTTATTGGAAAGTGATGGTTGGTGCCCCCCCTCTCCTCATGCCAAGAAAGTGGCTTTCAGGACAAAGTAGGAGTCCTGCTAGGGTTTTTAGGGCTTAAGGCTGTGATAGACCACTACAGCTAGATGTTCTGTGATCAAGAGAACACTGGAATGTGAAGTGCATTTGGGTGCATGATCTTGAAAAAATTGCTTTTGCTCCAGGGGTTCAAAAGCTGTGTGCTCTTGTGATGTTTGGCAATGGGTAGAAATGCTCTTCCTTTTTTCTTGCTCTTATTTTTATGCCACTCGCCCGGTAGTGTGGTCTCCTCTTTTTGTTACCCTCTAAGGAAAGCTGGCTATCCAAAAGTAACCCATGATTTCTCAAGAATTCAGATAGTGTAGCTCAATCTGACTGTGACACACAAAGCAATTGACCCTGTTATTAGGTGGTTAGGTTAGCAGTTGGACTGAATTTCAGACTATTGGATGCCCTACACCACATCCATGTCTTGATTATGAATCTTTCCTAAGCTCAAAAGCCACAAGTGGTTAATCAGATGTTAATTAGTACTACTAGTAGTATGAACCTGGAGTGTGCAGCAACGACAGCCCATTGAATGCACTGCGCCAGTCATGCAGCGAGCAGCAGCAGAAGCTTGCCATTTCAAACCCAGCACAGCACAGGCACCTTGGACTGCCTCCGCCCAATCCAACACATCTAATGAGTAAGTCCATTAACTGCACCACCAGGTGCTTAAATGCAGGATCTTGCAGCTTGCTCTCTCGCTTGCTTGCATCCATCCAACCATCAGCTTTTACTGCCTGCCTGCCATTCTGAGGCAGCAAGCGCACATCACTTTCCCTGGAATTATTTCAATCCTGGTCTTTTTCTATGAGGTGCTGATGCGTGCATGCAGAAGCAAATCTTGGCCTCTAGATCATGTTTGACAATTTTGGAGGTGTGTTTGAATGCATATTCATCACATTTTGGCAGCTGGAAGAAGATTGCAAGTTTCTCCAGTGATGAAAAGGGAAAACTTGTGCATGATCAGGACACCTTGTGCACTTTCCTTTCAGTTGTTTCATCCTAGATCCTTATTCATGCAAGGATAGGTTACTGGTAGGTTTTTATTGTAGCAATGGTTTAGCATTGAAGTGTGGCTGGCGTAAATGCCAGAGAGGAACATGTCAAGCTTTGTCTGTGGATCGATCTAGGCTGATAGGGAGGGACAGGAGCTGATGGACAATGGTAGCTGCATATACTCCTTCTGTGTATTGGTAGAGCAAAAAAATCGTATCTGAATTGAATGCTCAAAGATTGCAAGATATATCTGACAAGAAGACACTAGCACCAAGATGTATTTTTTTAGAACATTTCGTGCACTTTCGCCGCCTAAATCTTCCCCCACTTTTTCTAAGAAGCGCATTTGGTGATGAGGGAATAAAGCCTAGGTTTGTGGAGGCACCTACTGGCATCCATTTGGATCCAAGGCACATACCAATGGATAGGATATGCAAAATCTCCTAAATCCACTCCATTTGTGTGTATTCAAAGAGCAAAGCATTTGTAATCTGAATTGAATGTTCAAAGACTTGCTAACTGTATCTGACGACAGAGACACTAGTACCAACCTTTGGAGCATCAGTTATTGTGCCTGTGCCTGTAACGATGTGACGAACAAGATTGCACAGGTAGTATCAGGTACGTATGAGCGACAGACACAACAACTGTAATATACAACCATGGAGTAAACCCACTGTTCAATATCCAAAATCTTCAGTATTGGTAGGTAAATTTTGCCACGACACGCCGTCAAAGATTCTACCGACCAATTTTAGCGCATCAACCATCAAGGAGTGGTTTTCGACCTCGTTTTATTTACCTTTGAATCAACGTGTATCTGAACTTTTTTGCGCATTTTCGCCGCCGAAATCTTTCCCTCACTTTCCGAGAAGCACATTTGGTGATGATGGAGCAAAGCCTTGGTTTGTGGAGGCAGCTAGTGGCATCCCTTTGGATCCAAGCCACATAGCCAATTGGAAAGGAAACGCAAAATCTTTCTGAATCCATTTAACCACTCCTAATTGGCGACACATTTTTAATCTCACTCACTCATGCGTGCGTGCCCCCAACACCAGGGCAGGGCAGGGCAGGGCAGGAAGACAGGCATGCAGTGCTCCATTGCGTCGTGCTAATACTAAAATCATATCCCAAGAAAAGAGTCCCACTAATTAGCCCCATCAGGCAGGCACTCGAGCCGCCGAAAAAGTTCAGGTTTGTTTGTTTGCTCATTTGTTCTTCGTCTTCTTCATTTGATCCAGGGTCTTGCGTGCCTGTCCCAGATGTGAGCCTCACATGTTTGCACAAACTATACTAGGCAGTAGTAGTAGTAGTAGAAATTAAATCATTTGGATTTTGACTGCAAGACCAGACCAACTGCATCTGATGAAAGGTGGTAGTAGAAAAAATTGACCGGTACGACAAGGGATAAGTATATCAGAAAACAAGTTACAGAAACTAGCAAACTTCATGTATTCTAGTTTGTTACTCCCTCAGTATCAAAATATAAGATGTTTTAGTTTTATGAAACAAATGTATTTAGACTTGTTTTAGTCTCTAGATTCACTCCAAACATAAGTGAACATAAGTGAATCTAGATACTAAAACAAGTCTAGATACATTCTTTTCACAAACCTAAAACATCTTATGTTTTGAAACGGAGGAAGTATTAACTAGCAAAAGGTGACTCTTTGGTTAGAATAGGTCAAGATATGTGGAACAGAAAAAACATGGTACTCTCCGATCCATATTAGTTGACTCTACTTTATCTAGATTATATATATCTAGTTAATTAAGTATCTAGTTTAAATGCATCTGTATCTAGCCAAAGTTGAGTCAACTAATATGGGTTATAGGGAGTAGTATTCAGATGTCACGACATATGGGAACCTATAATGGCAATTGGATACATAAGATTGATTACAGGTTTAGAATTCTTGTTACGGTAAGAACGTTTGTCTGACATCATTTGATCCCCTTGGCTAAGGTTTTTAACAATAAAAATTTATTTTTTATGCAGGCTATTTACCGATGCACCGGTGCACCAGTTGTTATTATAACATGTAGAGAATCGTGGCCTATACGAAGGTGTATATACTTGGAGGATACGGCAAATGATATTTTTATCCAATATAGATGGCAAGGTGATCTAAATTGGACCTCCATCTCCTTAGACGTCTTTAGTTTCTTCAAGATTACTTGTGTTCTGCCTTTTACTTCCGTGGATTTGTTGTGACAGTACGCATCCTAGTTATGCCTAAACCTTTTCAATAATAAAACATCCTTTGTAAAAAATGAGATCCTCTGGAAATTGAAAGAAAAGGAATATTTATAAAGTTTTTAGTCGCACCGTAGGAAAAACACATGAAATTTTGTGACAAATTAGGTGCATAACATGATTGTCATATAAACAAATAAAAATCCAACATACCATGTTAGAAAAAATCCAAAGAAATGGAATTCTCTGCAATTCCTATGAAATTCATTTGGACCAAAGAGGCCCTAAATTGAGGGGAATGATATACTAACTGAAGTTCTACAAAAATAAATTGCTAATATTTTTTTGTCGAAACCGCAAGATAATCCAAATGATATTGCATATTGGAGAGGTGGAGTTCTGTATTAACTTCATAATCAAAATCAATTAGGAAGTATAAAAAATCACACATGGCAACAAATATGAGAAAAATGTAATTGGTACTATCTTTTTTTTGCAGATAGTAATCGGTACCATTCACTTATGATTATTTTTTACATGCCTCTGAAGTGAAAATGAGTTGGTACTTGAAACTATTTCTAGAACCTCACCCTCCTAATACATAATATATCCTCAATATTTGCTCAAAACTTTAAACACGAAAACAGAAAAATAGTTAATTTTCACATGAATGCAAGCAGGGGCATAACTAGAGGGTGGTCTGGGTGGTCATGACCACCCAATCAGGGGATTTATTTACTCAAAGTCGCATCAAGTTGATACAAATAATTGTTACGCCTAACCTTCACATAACTAATAGCAGCTGAGAGCACTAATAGAATTTAGCAAAACTCCATAGGTAGCAAAGCATGACACAACCTAAGGAAAATAATCTTGGCTCTGCCACTGAGTACAGAACAGATCATAGTAGAACTCAGGAAAATTGAAATAAAGTTGTTTGGATAGACTGGAAACTGTTCTGATTCGACATGAGCAAAGTGTTAAAAAATGATGCTAAGTATTATGCAGCCACTTAATTTGTCCCAAAGGGTGGTTATGGAAGAGAAAATCTTAAGGCTAATAATTACAAAAAATCTCTTTAGCTCCTAGGCTCCCGGAGATCCCTTTATTTTTGAAAATTCAAAATTTATGTTTACAAAGTTAAAAAAATATGAATAAAATCTGGTTGTAGTCAATGATACTATAACCATGCAAAATCGTAGGCCTATGAAATTAGGGCTAATAAAATAGCAAGATTTGATAACTCTTGTGGTTGAAAATATGCATTGCCCCCTATACTCTCAGAGAGTGGAGATTCCATGATCTTGAGCTCTAATGATCCTTTTATTTAATAAATAAATTAAAAAAATATTGAAAAATTCAAAAAAAAAATAAAAATCAGCTATAGCTAATGGTTTATCCCACAAACGTGTAAAATATTAATAACTTTGTATTACGGACTACACAAAAATGTTAAAAGTGTGTATTTGAATATGCATATTTTCAACTCACCAAATTTTATCAGATTTTGTCATTAGTATGTAGCAGCAAAACAAATAATTCCATATTGTGATTTGCACTCGTGTGGGATGCACGTGTCCAACTTCTAAGTGTACACGAAAAATTTAATTGAAAAACATGAGTTTTATGGTCTGTGCAAAATACAAATTTGATCCCCCAATTTTTCTAGAAGTTCGACATATCTTTTTTTTGGAAACTTTCTATGCCTATGAAAGACAAGAATGTGAATATTGTGGAAATAACAATTTTCTTGTAAGATTTTACTTAGGAGCATATGCAACTCGAGCCAAACGGCCGGCCCAAAAGTAAACAATATTACTAAATAGAATTTGAAACATAAAACCATGTTTTCATATCTTAGTCTTAAGAAAGAAACTACTTAAAATTTCCACACAAATATGTAAGAGAGCTAACTAAATACAAGATATCTTAGACCGGTCTGCTATTGGGTGCAACCGAGTGCTGACGGTCAGACGAAATACCTTAGACCAGTCGGGCTGACAGGATTTTAGTCGACTTCAGGATAATTAGTAGTCTTATATTGCTTATATTTTGTTGGTTGATTCGTGTTTCAACTTTGAGCGATCCATGACTTTGTAATAACTCTGAATGTTGTACTGTTAATTAAAGGATGTGTGCATCAACCGATGCAGAGACCATGGTGTTACCCCCATTTCGAAAAATAAAACTAAATACAAATGTGGTGTTGATCAAACGGTTGTGTGTGTGCTTATTTATCTTGAATTAATCATTAAAAATACAACAAATATTCATATCGCCTCCAAAGCCTTATGCTTCTGAGTGAAATAAATGATGCTCTTAATATCAAAAGATCTAAGAAGTTACACATGTATTACCTTGTTCTAAGTGTATACGCAAATTTTCATGCAAGGACATAACTTTTGTGGTATGTGCCAAAAACAAATTTGATTGTCCAAATTTATTTAGAACATTGAGTTTTTTTCTAGGACATGACCTCTTTCATTTTTTTCATGAAACTTTGTTTGCATACGAAGACACAAATATGTATGATGTGAAAAAAGTCATTTTTTACATTTTACTGTGAAATTTAAATTTTGTAATCAATAATTCTAAATAAGTTTTCATTTTTTATTTTAAGAGAGAAAAGGCCTGAAATTTCCTCACAAACATGTAAGAGAAGTAAGTAAATACAAATTTGGTGTTGACCAAAAAAATGATTCACCATTTTGTGTTCCCATATTTCTCTTGGATTAATTATTTGGCCTATATGGTCACATAATCAAGAATATTATTAATGAGCGTACTGATATAATATCAAATAGATAGTATGGGCTAGCTCTCAAAGTCATGATTTGAGTTTTATTATATGTATAAAGCTATTATCACATACATACAATGTGTATGATCATCAATTTAATATTTCTGAAAATGGCATAATAATGATTCGCTCAAAAATTAAGTATGATTAAATATGTTATCACATATATGATATTTCATTCACTATACCATCTTTCGTGATAAAAAAATTGAACTTCTCATATTGTGAACATGTATGAAACACATAAAATTAATTTGTTAGACACGATGAAGGACCAAAGGTCATGCCCTTGCAAATAATTTTTATTAAAAGTAGAACTTGTAAAATTGATTTTCGAATTTTTAAAATATAGAAACATGGCATGGTCCAGGCATTATATTGCCCATGCAAACCCCACAGGGACAGAGAGAGGCGCAGAGTGTTGAGATGAGCGAGGGCCAAAAGGCGCTGCGACATGATTCCATCGTCCATATATTCTCCTTGCCGAGCGGCGGTGGTCCAACTATTTGAAATTTATTTGTTTTCTGAAAAAAAGTTGTGGATGTGGTAATTGATGTATCCAACGGACATGTAAAATCGCAGCCCCTTGAATTTTGGGTTACACATAAATGACATTTTTTCCATAACTCTTTTGGTTGGAAATATGCATTGTTGACTACACTTAGATCTATACTTTTTTAAAAAAAATTGTGTATCTTAGAATACAAAATATTTCAAATTGAGATTGTGCATGTTTGTATGATAAATCCTTGTGCACATACATCAAAATATATTATACTCTCTTTGAGTCTCAAAATAAGTGATATGGGTTTGTCTAGATTTGCATATATCTAGACGTGTTTTAGTACTTTCTCTGATCCAAATTAGTTGGCTTAGATTTGTCTAGATTCGATTATATCTAGACATGATTTCGCATTAGATTCATCCGTATCTTGATAAATTTAAGTCAACTAATTTAGGTCTAAGTGAGTATATAGATACATGTGAATCTAGACAAACTCAAATCACTTATTTTAGAACACATAGAGTATAATTTTTTAGAACTTGTAAAAATAATTTCCAAATTTTCAAATATTTCCTTTAGTCCATAGTATTAATGACCTCAACCTTGTCAACCTTGTCTAGATACGAATAAATACTTAACAAGATACACAAAAGTACTCCCTCTGTTCCAAAATATAAGACGTTTTAGGTTTGTGAAGATAACGAATCTAGACTTATTTTAGTATGTAGTTCATTCAACTTAGGAATGAATCTACAAACTAAAAAAAGTCTAGATTCATTTTCTTCACAAACCTAAAACGTCTTATATTTTGGAACGGAGGGAGTATATATTATTTATCCAAAAGCTTGCCCTAAAAATTCTACTCCTGCAAAGCAGGAATCGCAAGCCGAAAACATGGGGCACCCTTAGGGCCAGGCATCGCTGGTATGCAAACCCCACAGGGGCAGAGAGGTGCGCAGAGGGGTGCGGTGAGGTGAGCGAGGTCCAAAAGGCGCTGCGACATGATGCCCATCGTCCAAATATTCTCCTTGCCGAGCCGGCGGTGGTCCTTCCTCGCTCGCGTCGCGTGGCACGCCGCTGACAACAGTCTGACAGACACGGGAGGGGGAGGGGACGGCAAAGACGCCGGCGTGCGCTGCCTGTCGCCTGTGGCCGTAGCCGGACGGCGACGGGGCGCGCGCGTGTCTCTTTCGTCTCTCGATACGCGAGCGCGCGCGGGCCGTCCGCTGTTTTTTTACTCCACTTTTGTTCGTTTAGGAGGTCTGTGGTCTGTGGAGGAGGAGGTGACGTGACGTGCTGCTGCTGCGGGTGCAGTGCGCTCCTCCCAAAGCCGACGCCAGAGCCGGCCAATGGGAGTCCCAACACGACGCCCCGTCGCGGTGCGCTCCCGCGCGACAACACGACGGCTCCTCGCTCTCTTTACTCGGCACGCACATACACAACGTCCCGATATTTAAAACGTGTATTTTGTTTCTGCGTACGTACGTAAGTATACGTGCTAACAAACATTTGATCAACGTGTTTTAGTACAACTCTTGATAATTTACTCAAATTTTAGACGATTTCTAACTTTCACGAGTTTTTTTTTTCCTTTGTATCTTGCTTTGTTAGAAATCATAGCTGATTTTTGCGTACAGAATAGGGATTTTGATGCCATATTTAATTTTAAATTCTGAAAAGTCATGTTTACGTGTTTAATTTTTGGGTGAACTCACAGTGAGTGGTGTATCCTATAAACATGCAATATCTCAATTTGAAATGCTTTGTACTCTAATCTACGCAAAAGTGAAAAAGACCTTGAATCCGAGTATAGGGCGATTTACACATGTACTTTTTTCTTAGGGCTTGCTTGTTCATGTTGACCCCCAGTGGCGGAGCTATGCACATTTAGTGAAGAAAAAATATTTTAGGTGCTTAGGTAGATTTTTTTGAGTGATTGCCTTCCTCCCCCGACTTGGAATATTTAGTGAAGAAAAAATATATTTTAGAGACTTAGATGGATTTTTCTGAGTAACTGCCCCCTCTCCAAACATTGAAATATTGCCTCCTCCACCCCCAAGCAACCTGAGCTAGCTCTGCCACTGTTGACCCCGATCGACGACCTTTTATCCTGGCTTCACCCCTAACAACATGGACTATGCTATGCTTGTGCGTAGTTCATGGCGAAGTTTGAGCGCCCCCGAGCGTAGTGTTTGCGCTCAAACTACTCGTCCCACAGGTTTGACCAGTGGGTTTAGGCCGGGTCGTTTGGCAGGTGTTGATTTGTTGTCCAGCTATTTGCGAGGGTCCAAACGGATACCAATTCTCTATTTGTGTCAGCCTGTGGGGGATGGCCGAAGATCATCCTAGCTTGCAGCTTCACATTGGATGCACTAACTTGTCTGGTTAATCAGGTATTAAAATATAAGATGTTTTTTATTTTACACACTAATTTAATGTTTAGGTACATTCATTTCGCAAAATATAAGATATCTTATAGTAGTATCATTGAAGGGAGGGAGTAGTATATATCTGCGGGATAGGCTAGGGTTTTGAATTTGAGTATATCGTGTAGTACTACCTTCCTCTCCTCTCGCTCCATACAGTATCCATCTGCGTCTGCACATGCGCAGGCAGAACTCAGAGGGGGGCAAAACGGATGGAATTGAATGAAGTTTTTGCATGCAACAACTCAAGGCACGCGCGTGCATGCATGCAGCATGCACGCAAACGCGGACGCAGACGCAGATGTTCCAAACGGCAAAGCCAAAGCCTACGGCCGAGATGCATTCTGATCCTCCACCAGGGTTCGCTGTCGATGGAGGGAAGGAAAGGGAGCCAATCTCAGATCGTAAATTCATGGCGTGACATGACAATGCATGCACGGTCAAAGTTGGGTCCTGCCGCGTGCTTTCCTGCGCAGCGATCAGAGGCTGTAAATGTAGGTGCATGGCGTGAAATGACGTGACATGCACGGTCAAAAACTCTAGCTACAGCTAGGTAGCTACCCGTGCCGCATGCATATACCGAGGAAATTGCACAAACCACCAACTATTGCTGTACGTTATTGCGCAAAACACCAGCTTTACATGCTTTCTGCACAAACCACCAACTATTGGTGTAACATGTTGCACACAGGTCCAAAAATCATATTAAGTGAATTAACTATAAACCTAATGACCGGCCCCCATGGCGTGAGGATGTGGCATCCATGTGCCATTATCTACTATTTTTTTCAAACTTTATAAAAAAGAATATGAAAAAATTGCAACAACTAAAAGAAAATTCTTTCAAACATTTCTAGATTAGTTAGTTTATAGGATAGTTTATACTGTTTTAATTACTAAAAGTTTTTCATTTTTCTATTTTTTTAAAACGACACGTTGGAGAAAGACATGTTGACCGCCACATCATCACTACCGCATGGATCCTGGTCATTATATTTGCAATTAATCAACCTAATATGTGATTTGGACCTACGTGCAACATATTACATCAATAGTTGATGTTCTGTGCAAAAGACGTGTAAAGTTAGTGTTTTGCGCAACAACGACAGTAATAGTTGGTGGTTTGTGCAATTTCCTCGACATATACTTATATGCAAGGTACGGGAAAAGTTCTATCCTCTGCGGTGAATCTATTCTAGTACTACTCGCACACTGTTCCTCATTGATCTTGCCCTGCGGCGCGGCGCGGCGCGGCACGGCACGGCAGCAGCAAGCGACAACTCTGTGGTTCTGTTTTACTACTGCTCAACACCACCGCCCGGCCGCCCGACACTGTTAGTAATTAACTAGACGTACTGCTACTAGCTGGCCGCTAGGTTTGTACTAGTACATTGGTAGTAGTACTACTGCTAGAGCAATTAGTTAACCAATTTTTCAATCGATCACAGTTCTCAGGGGCGGAGCTCCCAGTAGGGCAAGGCCGGCCTATCTTGATTTTTGAGAGAATCTTTAGATATGTATGTTTTTTCTGAATATTTTGAGTGGTTATACGCTAAAAACGGATTTCGTATGAGAAAGTTATGCTTGTTTTAGTAAATACTATGTAAAATTGATTCGTAAAATTGATTCTAAAGTGAAATAAGGATTTGGTGTAGTCTAGTTTTAAACTAAAATTTTCTCTCAGCAATTGCTAATTCTCAATCTAATCAAAATCAACTCTAAACAATGTCCTAGATGAGGTATCTAAGAAGGTCATGAGAGTATTTTGGCCACCTTATGGCATGTGGCCAAAACCAACTCTTATTATGTGATGGTTTATGTTTTATGTTTGTATTTTGGGTTACTATTGATAAAAAAAATTCAATTGCATGCTTTCTCAATTAGAGAAATGATGGTTTAGAACCCTCCTAAAGATGTGAATTCGCGCAAAAAATAAAAACCACAATCCTAAGTATGGACGAAGTGATAACAAAAATGAGTGAAAAGACATTAAAAACGAGGTCACTATTGATTTTTTTGGGCGTGTGGCCACCTTCTATTTTTCAATAAAATCTATTACAAATGATTTGACCATCGATTTGATGAGTTTTCGTTAGAGTTTTTTTGTTTTGCCTTGCCTGAAATGAACCATTTTATAGGTTCAAAAGCGAATAAGATTTCTCGGCTTACAGAGATTTATCATGGGAATTTATATTATCATGAGCATGAACTTATATAAGATAATCTTGAGATATTCTTTATTCATATACAGAGAATTAAAGACTTTAGAGATTATCTTAATATTGAATGATACATTTGTTAAGCTGATATTGCTTTTATTGGTAGAAACAACAATAGTTAAAAGAGCTTTCTCGATGACAAAGATCATCAAGACCGAGTTGATATTTAGTTTTTTTAAAGTTTGTTCTATCTTGATTTTTTTTCCGTCCTCCGCCATTGGCGTGTCTATCTGATGGCCGTGGATACAGGTGATTCGTTTTCAAAGGAAAATGGATAATCCATGTGCTTAATTAATCGTTAGAGAACTGAACGGCATGGGTGTACAGATATATATGGGTTTCATCCTTATCCTAGGACACGGTACGCGTACGCACACACGCGCTGTCCCGTGCGTGCATGCGCGCGCGGTGGATGGCAGCGTCACATCAGCATGCAGGTCAGCAGGTGGATGCAATGCAGCACGTACGTACTAGTGTACTGCTTCCTCCGTTCTTAAAATAGACGTCTCGGTGTTAAAATTTAGATAAACCTAGATACTATTTAGTATATAGATTCATTTAAAATTTGATTAATCTACGACATCTATTTTAGGATAGAGGGAGTATAAAATGTTTTAGTTTGTAAAGTAAAGATATCTAGTAAAAAATATAATAATATGTACACATATAATACTTTGTACATATATATACGTGGCTGCTAGCTTGCGAGCTGGTCCAACAACGACGTGTACTGTCGCTACCGTGCCGCTATACATACGCCAGGTGGTTTGTCCGCTTGCTTGCAGCCCAGGAGGAGGCAGCGTCGATCAGCAGCGGCAGCAGAGCGCGCATGCATATATTCTCCGGAAAAGCCGTGTGACACAGAGGCATTTCAGCATATGCATGCAGTCATGCAGAGCTCTGGCAAGCCGGCGAGCGCTCGCTACACGCCTACGCCTACGTAGCAACCAAAGCAAAGCATGCATGCATGCATTCGGTCGCTTCGCTTGTCTTGTGTGTATCCACGGGCCGGGTCACTCACGCATGCATGCGGCACCCTTGCTGTTTGACCGTGGATGCATGATGCCTTGTACCTCGCATTCATCGGTATATAAAAGATGGTTAGTAATATTTTGGAACAAACCATCGTAATAACACGTTGAAAAGCCACAACAAACAAAGGAAAACCACACATCCCATGAATGGATGAAATCGACCTTGCACTAGGCACGGATACCAACTTCACTTCGATGAGCGTCCATTTAGAGCAAATACTACAATAGAGTGTTGTCTATAAAAGATAAAATATCATATTTGTACTGATGATTTAGAAAAGAGAGAAGATGGTAAAGAATAACCAGCTTCAGCACATGCTCATAACCACTTTTTAAAAAATTAGCACATCTCGATAGCTAACTATTGTACTTTATCCCCATAATAAGTGTCCCGATTTAGTATAACCAAGGATACTTATTATCCATCGGAGTTACTGTAGTATATGTTAGCCGGGAGTGTCGGTGCGACCCTAGCCAGTCTTCTCGCTCGATTGGGACACGGGATGGGGAAAAAACTGTTTGGGTCAAAGAGTAGGGATGAGGATTAGGCTCGAGTGAATGTCTACTCCGAATTTGGCTCAAACGAAATGTCCAGTTAAGGCGGGTCATAGTAGAGAGTAACATAGCCTAGTACTCATCCCTACTAGTCTATATTATTACTTTTATAGTGGGTAGTAACTTGCAAGATTTTATTTATTAGCATATAGACTCATCTTATTTTGGGGTATGTGATGTTATACTTCCTCCATATGATCGATTAATGGTTTTGTCTATTTGATACTATTATGTCTGTGTTATTTGTGATCTTGCATGCTCTCTGTTGTTAGTAGCTATCTTGGCCAAGTAGTTGCTAGTGACTCCAAGAGGGGGTATTTATGCTCGATAGTGGGTTCATGCCTCTAGTTTTCAAGGGAAGTGACAGAAATCTCTTCGGTTGTAGATGTGTTGTTGCTACTAGGGAGAAAACAATGGTGATGGGGATATGCCGAATGGGGTATACCCAGCAGGACGTTTCCTACTGGCCCAAGCTGCCAGCGAGTGGTCACGCACGACGGCGAATGGATCAAGATTCGACAAGGAGCCAGGCGACTGGAAGCTGGAGGCCCAGAAGCGTAGCTAGGCCCAGTCGGATTAGGTCAAGAACCCTCCGAATCCTTAACTAATTCGGTTGTAGATATGTAAACCCTAGCGAGGTGAGCCTATATAAACCTCTCGAGGGTACTCATAGAGGACACGTTCCATCATACACCCCTTGCGACTCGCCGCCTAGTCGTCGAGCTCGCCCTTTGTACTCTCCATCAATACAATCTAGCACGAGTAGGTCTTTACCCTCCCGGGAGCCGAACCTGGGTAAACCCTTGTGTCTCCGCCCTCATCTCGCACTGCAAATGGCTGGCCGCCCTTGCCCCTCGTTCTACTACTCGCTGCCGATTGCAGCATCTGCCGTGGCCATTCCCACGATAGTGGCGCCCACCGTGGGACCTGGCCGGTCAGGCCGGTGTTCTGCGGCGAGATCCAATCTGCCCATCAACGAGACGGTCGCCACCGGCCGCATGATCGCGATCGGCGAGATCCTCCAGATCTTGCCGAGTAGCTACGTCCCGTCGGCGCGCCCCGTCACGCGCAGCGTGATCATGCCGGTTGGCACGATCAGCCTCTTTGTCGGCTTCACCGACACCATCGTCTCGGAGGTCTCGGCTCGCATTGGCGAGTCGCCACCACGCGACCGGCTCTCCGAGAGTCAGGTTCGCACCATCCACCGTGGTCGCGAATGACGCGGCCCTCAACGACGACGCCGACTCGGCGACCCCGACGTTAGTCGCCGGATCCATCGTCACCGCGTCATTCGCGGGCTCCATCACCCAAGTCTCCTAAATGGGAGACTTCAAGGACCCCTCCATCCTTGGGATCTTCGACTCCAACTCCGGGTCGGAGAATTTCGGCGAATTCCAAGCCGGATCCGGTCGCAATGTCGCGACCTACATGTCGAGCGGCACTGAAGCCCCGCCAGACCCCTTCTCCACGCCGATCCCGCCGACTGCAACAGTGAAGGAGGTCGAAGAACTCCGCCTGCGACTGGCGGACGCGGTGCACAAAGAGCAGGTCGAGTGTGAGACCCTGGCGCATGGCTCAATAGGATTGATAGGAAACCCATACCAACAAGTTGCAACTTCTTTTCTGGAAGCTCATTCGAAAAGAACTCTAAGGTTAAGCGTGCTTGGTCTAGAGCAATTCTAGGATGGGTGACCGACAGGGAAGTGGGTAATCGGGTGCGCACGACTGAGGACAAAGTGCGCAAAAAAGACTAGTGTTGGTCTGTGGGGTTAGTCTAGAGATCCTATTGAGCTGCCAGAAGTGACAGCCGTCGGTCCAGAGTGGCCGGGGGTGTTACAAGTGGTATCAGAGCCGACCCTCGCGGTTACATGGGCGTGTTCGGGTCAGTGGCAGACATGTGTACCATGGTGCGTGTGGCCCGGAGTGGACACGACATGGCAATGTGCCGGCACTGGACGCACAAACGTGTGCCAAGAGGGGACGTTCCTGGCTTGTGGTTGATCGACAAGGACGTCGATCTTCTAAGGGTAGGTGTATGTGAGACCCTGGCGCATGTCTCAATAGGATTGATAGGAAACCCATACCAACAAGTTGCAACTTCTTTTTCAGAAGCTCATTCGAAAAGAACTCTAAGGTTAAGCGTGTTTGGCCTAGAGAAATTCTAGGATGGGTGACCGACCGGGAAGTGGGTAACCGGGTGCGCACGAGTGAGGACAAAGTGCGCAGAAAAGACTAGTGTTGGTCTGTGGGGTTAGTCTAGAGATCCTATTGAGCTGCCAGAAGTGACAGCCGTCGGTCCGGCGTGGTCAGGGGTGTTACATCGAGCGCGATTTTTTTTTTGCCTCGAGCAGGTGACGGCGCAGGAGCTCTCGTGCTACCACCAGCGCCACATAAGGTTGTGCCTGAACCCCACCGTTCAGGACCGCGCCCTGAACTTCGATGACGAGAATGACCCGGCCCACACGGTCGACCGCGTAAACTGTGAAAACGCGCCGCCGGGAGGAAGCACATGACCACCACCAGGCGCGTCAGCAAACGGTGCTCCCCCACCACCACTCGGTCGCACGCCGCCTCCAAACCAACCGCGTATCATGATCTCCGTGCAAGAGCGGGATGCGAATGGCCTCCCGCTGTTCTCTACTCCGATGGAAAACGTCGTCGCGAGTCGAGCCGCGGTCGACATCATCAACGTGACCGGGAAAGGCGCCCTGCAGATCCAGTACGCCAGGGCCCTACTCGCCAAGGCCGTCGAGCAGCAAGCCGCGGGAGCATACTCGCGGGGACACGTGTACTTCCGCTCGTCCGGAAGCAGGGCGGCCTTGAGCGGCCACCCATCGATGGCAAACACCTTAAACTGCCCGCCTCCCAAGCCCATGCAGCTCCAATCGTGACCCGCGAACGCGACACTCTCTACCAGCGATCCGCGCCCGACGAACAACGTGGTCGCTGCCAATGGGCAGCCAATCGACGCGCGGACCCACATCATCAATAACCAGAGTTGGCGTGCATGCCAGCCTGACGACATGAGGCACACCCTCACCAATCGCCGCGATGGCGAGCCGAGTCGGCCCCCAGTGCTTCGGACCAATGATCCGAGGCGAAATGTACCCGACAAATTTCAAAGCGCCAAAGTGTTGGAGATATGCCCTAGAGGCAATAATAAAAGTGGTTATTATTATATCTTTGTGTTTATGATAAATGTTTGCATTCATGCTATAATAGTATTAATACCGGAAACATTAATACTTGTGTGATTTGTAAACTAAATTAGAGTACCTAGTAAAGCCTCTTAATAATGCTAGCTTGTTGGTTAATAGATGGTTGTGGTTTCCCGATCATGAACATTGAGATGTTGTTAACAACAAGATCATATCATTAGGAGAATGGTGTGATGGACATACTCCTATAGATAAGCGTAGCATTAAGATCAAGTCATTTCAATAGTTCGTTTGCTATAAGCTTTTTGATACATAGTAACCTAATTCCTTCGACCATGAGATCATGTTAATCACCATTACCAGAAGGATACTTTGATGACATCAAACACCACACCGTAACTGGGTGGCTATAAAGGTGGCATTGAGTGTTCGGAAAGTATGTGTTGAGGCACATGGATCAAGAGTGGGATTTGTCCATCCATATGACAGATAGATATACTCTGGGCCCTCTCGGTGGAATGTCATCCAATTAGCTTGCAAGCATGTGACTGGCTCACAAGGGATCACATATCACGGGAACGAGAAAAGAGTACTTATCGGTAACGAGGTTGAACTAGGTATGCAGAGATACCGACGATCAAAACCTCGGATAAGTAAACTATCGTGAGACAAAGGGAAATTGGTATCATATGTAAGTGGTTCATTTGATCGCAAAGTAATTGTAGAAATATGTGGGAGCCATATGAATTTCCAGATTCCTCTATTGGTTATTGATCGGAGAAGTGTCTCGGTCATGTCCGCATAATTCACGAACCGCAGGGAGACACACTTAAGGATTCGATGTTGTTTAGTATGGAATGTTAATAGGGATACCGAATGTTGTTCGGAGTATCGGATGGGATCCAAGATATCACGAGGAGATCCAGAATGGTCCGTAGAATAAGATTCATATAAGGAAAGTCCGATTTCGGAGTTCGGGAAAGTTTCCGATGGTTTCATCAGAGAGGTTCTAGAAGGGTCTAGAAGGTTCACCAGACCGGAAGGGGAATGGTCCATGAATGTGTCATGGATAAGTAGAATGATTGGATCATATCCTAGGTCACTTGGTCTGGGCATTTGCAAGAGAGAATTAAAGCTCTAAATTGAAAGTCAAACGAGAAGTTTGAAAAGTCAAACTAGAACAATGGTTTCCTAGCAGAAGAAGAAACAAGTCCTTCTCTCAATCCAACTTGGGTTAGGGTTTGGATTCAAACCCACCCCTCCCAAGGCTGCCCCTCCCTCTCATAAATAGAGGAGGAGGGCTGCCCCAACACCACAAGATCCAAGCCCTCCACACACCCGAGCCGCCGACACCGCGCCCAAGCCGCCGCCGCCACTGCTCACCGCTGCCGCCTCGCGCCGCCGCCGGCCCGTCGCCGCCGCCCTAGCCGCCGTCGACACCTCCTTCTCCTCTCGGACTTCTAAACCCTAGATCTCCGGGAAACCCTAATCCACCATAACTCGCACCGGCTTAGTCAAAGCCCTGCAGGATCTTCCCTCTACTTCCGACACCACGCCGTCGTTCTGCCGGATTCGCGAGGGGAGAACTACAACCTCCGCTGCCTGCTGGAACAAGGGAGAGGAAGGTATTCATCGAGTACCGAACGTGTGACCGACTACGGAAGCGCTGCCGGAACGCAGCGCCGGAAGGATCATCTGCGCGATCTTGAGATCGGCAAGTGTATGACTACATCACCCATGAGAGTCTGCTCTCATTAACCACTTTGGAATCTTCGAGGGTGAGTGCTTCTATCGACTCGTTGCTACAATCTAGTAGATAGATCTTCGCTTGTTTATGTGCATGCGGTAGAATTTTTTTGTTTTCCATGCTACGAACCCCTACAGTGGTATCAGAGCCGTGTCTATATGTAGATCTGTTGCACGAGTAGAACACAATGGTCATTGTGGGCGGTGGTGCTTTTATTATCAATTGCTTTTTGTGTACTTTGCATCTTGCGGTATGATGGGATGAAGCGGCCCGGGCTAACCTTACATGCCATCGTTCATGAGACTTGCTCCACGCTCGACATGCAACTTGTATTGCATAAGTGGCTTTGCGGGTGTCTGTCTCTCCCATCATAGTATAGATTCAATTTACAACGGGCACTTGATAGTTCAAACATCAACGTTGTGGTTCTTGTTCGTAAGTTAGAACGACACTTATTGAAAGCCCCAAATGACGTAAAATATGCAAAGAAAATTAGAGGCGTCTACCTTTGTTTTGCAGGGGTGTGTTGTGATGTGATATGGCCATGATTGTGATTATATTTGATGTATGCAATGTTCCTTATTGTAAGTTGGCAACCGGCAGGAGCCATATGGTTGTCTTTTAAATTCCGTTAAGACCCGCGTGTCTATTCAAAGTAGTTGTAATAGTTGAAGCTGGTGGACGACAACCATGAAACGACGCTATTGACCTTGACGCCATACCGGTGATGATGGATATCATGTTCGTGCTTGAAGATGGAGATCGGAAGCACAAGAAGAAAGGCCATATCATATCACAAATTATGAATTGCATGTGATGTTAATCCTTTATGCATCTTGTATTGCTTAGTATGCGACGGTAGCATTATAAGATGATCCCTCATGCACACAATTTCAAGTTTTAAAGTGTTCATCCTTAGTAAGCACCGTTGCTAAAGCTCGTTGTTTCGAAGCACCACGTGATGATCGGGTGTGTTAGATTCTGAGAGTGTATACAACATGAGCAAGCCAGATTTTCTCATGCGGAAGCTAAGGTTTGATCTTGACGAGCCTAGCATGTACATACATGGTCTCGGAACACGGATCACCGAAAGGTAAAGCATGAGTCATATAGTAGATATGATGAACATGTTGATTATTCGCCATTGAAGCTACATCAACTCTCGTGATGATCGGTCTTGATGTGGTGGATTTGGTTCGTGTGATCACTTAAACAATTTGAGGGATATTGTTTTGAGTGGGAGTTCACCTAGATTAATTTAACTATTAATTAGCACTCAATTTGTCATAAACTTAGTCTAAACTATTGCAAATATGTTGTAGATCAAAGGCGTCCCCTACCATCAATTTTAATGCTGAAATGGATCGTATGGGCACCTAGAGGGGGGGGTGAATAGGTGCTAACCAATTTTTAATACTTTTTCCAATTTTAGGCTTTACACAAAGCAAATTCTCTAGATATGCAACTACGAGAATTTCCCTATATGAAACCCTAACTACTAAGCACGTAAAGGAGGAGCGAGGAAACCGTAGTGGAGCACGCGGAGACACAGGGATTTGTTTTACCGCAGTTCCTTCCTTGTTAAGGGAAGTACATCTGCGTTGGAGGGGTGGGCGGTTCTAAGACCACCACGCCACAATAGGCCTCACCCTATTCTCCGATGGATCTCGCCACGAGAGGCCTGATCCACCTTCTCCACTATTGGATCCCTTCGAGGCGGGAACCGGTGCCTTTTACAATACTATCGGGGCACACACCCAAAACCGAATTGGGGGCTCCCGGGATGACAACAAGCTGTCACAAAAACAAGGTTTATCAATATAAACGAAAACAAGGATCTAGATCTTTGCAAGAAATACTAGATCGGAGGTTCTCCAAATGAATGGAGAGGAGATGAAGCGCTTGATTGCTGATGATGAAGAACGAGTTCTCCTCCTTCGATTCCCAAAGGGATGGGGCCTTTGGGTGGATCTTGGTGGAGCACTCTTGTATGAAGTTTTGAGATCTGATCTGTTCTTTTTCGAGTTGAATCAAGGGTTCTGACAGGAGGGGGATTGTTGGCTTAAATACCCCCTCCCCAGATCTGGCCGTTGCCCAACTTTGGGGGCGGATTATCCGCCCCCCACTTGGGGCGGATTATCCGCCCCCTGGGAAAATTCCGCCCCAAGGGCGGATTCTCCGGGGGAAACTCCGCCCCCTCTCTAGGGCTTGCGCCTTGGTGAAGCTTGGAGAAAATCTTGGGGGCGGATAATCCGGCCCCCCTGAGGGGCGGATTATCCGGCGAGGCCGGAAAGTCCGGCCGAAACTCCGCCCCCTCTCTGGGGCTTGCGCCTTGGCGATGAGCAGGAGGGGCGGATTATCCGCCCCCCTGAGGGGCGGATTATCCGGCCATGCCGGAAAGTCCGGCCAAAATTCCGCCCCCCCTTCTGGGGCTTGCGCTTGCTTGGGCAGAGGGAGGGGCGGATTATCCGCCCCTGGTGGGGCCGGATTATCCGCCCCCAAAGGCAGAGTTCTGAGCTGCAACACTTCAACACACATTAAAAGATCCTTGGTATTGTTATCTAACACTCAAAACACTAGGGATTAAGAAATGTACTTTTAATCTCCCCCTTTTTGGTGTTAGATGACAATACTAGGATTTGCAGTGAAACCGGCAAGTGCCACCTTAGATAATGAAAGACGCTCCCCCTAGATGTGTGCATATTTAAGATTTGCATTTGAATACAAATACACACACTAGGTAGAACACTACTTTAAGGTTTGGTGAAAGAAAAAACATACCACCGGAATATATAGCCACGGCATACATAGATGAACCCCTAAATCCAAATGTCATCAAATAAGCTCCATAATTCCAGACTTCAATGGGGTCCATGACAGATAAATCCAGAAATCCATGAATACCACACATAGTACCAAACTGTGGAGTACGACATAGTCTTACACAATCAACCACAAATAGCAAACAAGTTCACGCTAGAAAAGGCACAAGCAAGCAAATAAAAACGACTAAAACCGAAGAGCTTGTGCCCGACCCTTGCAAATCCACGTGACCTACTAGAACTACTTCTCCCCCTTTGGCATCGAAACGCCAAAAAGTAAGAAGAGCGATGCTAACGTCCCAAGGAGGGAGGGAAAGGCTTGGGTTGAGAGAATCAAACTGAGATGGTACTACGCACCCAAATTTGCAAGAATCAAATCAACCAAAAGCCAAATTTGAGTGTGTTTTCCATAAGAACAAGTGGTATGCAAGAAAATCCAACGAGACCCATGAAAAAAAAAACTCTTCTTGAGGAAGAGGGCGGTGGCTGAAGCCACCATGTTGGAGCGCATGGCATGACACCGCGAAGATGTATCTTGAGTTCAAAACCAATGCTCATCGATGACCCACATATCACAAAATGATATTAAGGGAAATGATTTTACTTGCTTTCGGCATTATGGGGGGAGGGTTGGCCCAATCAATTAGGACCACACTCCCCCTATGTCTATGCCCACATCTAAACCAAATACATGAATAAGAGCAAGTGAGTGTGCAAGAATAGTCAAGCCAAGCTCCTTGAATCTATGATATTTAGCTCATTCCGCAAATAACAAAATCTTGCTTCATCGAGGGGCTTCGTGAAAATATCAGCAAGTTGGTTCTTCGTGCTCACAAAGGACAGAGCAATATCTCCACGAGCAACATGATCCCGAATAAAGTGGTTGCGAATCTCTATATGTTTGGTTCTTGTATGCTGCACAGGATTGTAAGCAATTTTGATAGAACTTTCATTGTCGCATAAAAGAGGCACTTTGTCACAATTGACACCATATTCCTTTAAAGTTTGCCTCATCCATAACAATTGAGTACAAGCACTTGCAGCAGCAACATATTCAGCTTCGGCGGTTGAGAGTGAAATACAATTATGTTTCTTTGATGACCAACACACTAGAGACCTGCCCAAGAATTGGCATGCACCAGAGGTTGATTTCCTATCATCTTTGTCACCAGCCCAATCTGAGTCGGTGTAACCACACAGAGAGAAACTTGAACCCTTGGGATACCATAACCCAAAATTTGGGGAATGAACCAAATATCGGAAGATTCGCTTGACCGCCACTAAGTGGCTTTCTTTAGGAGCGGCTTGGTACCTTGCACACACTCCTACACTTAACACGATATCGGGCCTAGATGCGCAGAGGTAAAGAAGAGAGCCGATCATGGATCGGTATACCTTTTGATCCACATCTTTACCCTTGGGATTGAGCTCAAGATGACACTTTGTTTGCATTGGGGTAGCAACGCCATTGAGATCCGTCATCTTGAACCTTTTGAGCATGTCTTGGATGTACTTAGCTTGATTAATAAAGGTTCCCTCTCTAAGTTGTTTTATATCAAATCCAAGAAAAAACCTTAGCTCACCCATCATGGACATTTCAAACCTGTCAGTCATAAGCTTTGAAAATTCATCGTTAAAAGCTTGGTTAGTAGAGCCAAAAATAATGTCATCTACATAAAGTTGGCATACAAAAAGCTCCCCATTGACCTTCTTAGTAAAAAGAGTGGGATCGATTTTCCCAACTTCGAATCCACGGTCTAGCAAAAGCTCTTTAAGGTGCTCATACCACGCACGTGGGGCTTGTTTAAGGCCATAGAGCGCCTTATCGAGTTTGTAAACATGGTTCGGAAATTTGGGGTCCTCAAACCCCGGGGGCTGCTTGACGTATACTAACTCATGTAGAGGACCATTAAGGAAAGCGCTCTTAACATCCATTTGTTGCAACTTAAAATTATGATGGGCTGCATATTGAAGAAGGATACGGATAGACTCAAGGCGGGCTACAGGAGCGTAGGTCTCGCCAAAATCAATTCCTTCTACTTGAGAGAATCCTTGAGCCACGAGTCGTGCTTTATTCCTCACAACAATGCCATTTTCATCCTGTTTGTTCTTGAAGATCCACTTGGTGCCGATAACATTGCGGCAATCCTTTGGCTTTTCTACGAGCTTCCAAACTTTGTTGCGTTCGAAGTTGTTTAATTCTTCATGCATTGCAACAACCCAATCGGGGTCTTCAAGAGCATCAAAAACCTTCTTTGGTTCAACCATGGAAATGTGAGCTTGATGATCACAGAAGCTAGCAAGCTCTCTTCGAGTGGATACCCTTCGTCGTAGATCACCAACTACCTTGTCAAGAGTGTGACCTCTTAGTTCAAGGTTGCGATCCGCACGAGCCTTGCGACGAGCCTCAATATCCTTATTGTTTCTTGAAGGAGTGGATTCAATTGTTGTATCCTTGTCTTGATTACTGCATTGCCCTTGATCTTGGTCACCAGTACTGCCAGAAGATTGTTGCTGAGCATTTTCTTCAGGCCCGGATAATCCGCCCCTTGGAGGGGCCGGACTATCCGGCCTGGGAGGTGAAGTACCAGAACCATCTTCCTGAGAAAGCCTGACTGGAGTTGGAGAGCCATGGCCGGATAATCCGCCCCTGGGGGCCGGAGAATCCGGCCTGGGAGCTTCATAGGTGTTGATTTCTCTTTCGGATCCCCTGGTACAAGTTGGAGTGCCAGGGGCGGATTGTCCGCCCCTTGGAGGGGGCGGATAATCCGGCCTGGGACTACCATCTTGTCCAGGAGACTGATGATCTTCAGCAGGTTGCGGTGTTGGTGCAGATTTTTCTCCAACAGTAGGAGCTTGTTGATCTTGTGAAGATGAGGGCTCCCCTTGAGTGGAGCATTGTCCTTCCCGATCCGCCACAAGGGGTTCCTCAATGGGGCGGAAAAATCCCACGCCCATTCTTCTTATGGCATCTTGGGGTATTTCAACATCTGCATCACAAACATCAACTTGCCCTACAAAGGAGCCGTTATTTTCATCGAACTCCACACTACAAGATTCTACAACAATCCCAGTGAGCTTGTTGTAGACTCTATAAGTGTGGGATTCGGCACCGTAACCAACAAAAATGCCTTCTAAAGCCTTGGATTCAAATTTTGACAAACGGACACCTTTAATAAGAAAGAAACACTTACACCCGAATACCCTGAAGTATGAGATGTTGGGTTTGTTGCCGGTAAGTATTTCATATGGGGTCTTGTCCAAGATCTTCCGAAGGTAAAGCCGGTTTGATGAGTGACAAGCGGTTGAAATGGCTTCAGCCCAAAAATTATAAGGAGACTTAAATTCAGCTAGCATAGATCTTGCCATATCCATCAAAGTCTGATTCTTCCTCTCGGCTACACCATTTTGTTGAGGGGTGTACGCAGCGGAATATTGGTGTCTAATCCCCTCTTCGCTAAGAAACTCGTTTAAAGTGTAGTTCTTGAATTCTGTGCCGTTGTCACTTCTAATTGCCAAGATGGGAACATTGTGTTGACGTTGAACTTCATTGGCAAAGTCGATGACAGTTTGTTGAGTCTCACTTTTCAGCTTGAAGAAATATACCCATGTATATCTTGAGTAATCATCGACGATGACCAAGCAATATTTCTTCCCACCAAGACTTTCATGAGAAGGCGGTTGTAACTACCTCGGTGAACTACGCTCCTAGATACAAGCCTGGATGAGTGGTAGTGGTTGAAATAGTACGGTGGGGCCCCAAAAGCCACTCACTGGTAGTCCTTTCAGACGTCCCAACCACTACCCTCTCAACGGGACCTGTACGGGCGGCGTAGTCGGCAGGCGAAGGGATCAACTACGTACACAAGTGGGTATGTACGCAAGCCACCATACAAGAGTACATCAGAGCCATACCATCTAGAAAGAAAGGAAATATACCAACGCCATACGGCAAGATTCAAATGACCTAAATAGATCTATATTTTAGGATACTTCCTCATACAACACACATCAGAGTATCATGCGGAAGCGGCAAACAAAATCCGAGTACGGATAAGAAGCAAATCGGCATAAGATGCTAGAGAAAATAAGCACATCCCAACTACAGGTCTCACGGATCCCCGATCCCGGAATCTCTACACCGAACGACCGTTGCCCACATCATCGGCTTCTTCCACCCAGTATCCGTCCTGTGGAGGTACCTGTCCATCTGAATCAAGAATTTATCGTGTGAGACCCTAAGGGTACTCAGCAAGTCTTAATGCCTCTAAAGGGGACACAACCTGGGGTGACGCAATTGCAGCGAAAGATAAACCCTAGCAATTCCACAGATAAACGCTAACCATCCGCCTAACCATGATAGACGGATGTCCGTGAATTAAGTACAACAGTTATAATGGTAATCTCATCCGATCCATCCTCCTCCCTGCTTACCAACAAGGAAGCGGACGAACAACCCCCCCATCCGTTGGCAATTTTATTAACCATTCCATGAGTGTTGCACTATTTACTAGTCAAGTTACTTAGTCAAATTAAGGCGGTACTTTAGTTATACTTGTCTATGATCGAGAAACTGTGCTCCAAGTCGTCCATATCCGCGGACACGGCTTTCAGAAAGTTTTACCCGGCCGGGGTGCACCAATAGCAACACACACTCGATCAACCTCGGAAAAACCAAATCAAAACCCAACGAGGCCTTCACGACAAAGCAATCACAAGATTCAGAAATATTTCAGGGGGCCACCCCTTAAGTAGAACCCGCAACGGAGTAAGCAAGCTCCGAGATAGCCTCAAGGTCTGCGTCAATGGCTGTAAGCGACTGGGAACCCGAAAGTGTGGCTAGGCTTGTCGATACCGCGTAATCACTCCGCTTCCTAAACAGTACAGTGTGCTCCTCGCACAATCATAAATAAAGCAGTAAAACATGGCATAAGTACAGGATCGTAATAAAACCTCAAACTAGTTGTGGCCCCAAGAAATAAGACGGAATCAAGCTCTGGCTCAGGGGGGTCCCATATACCTCCCGGATGTGGATAGCGCGATAAATCAAGGAACAGGAATCAAGTACTCGGGGTCTTACGGGACACAAGTGAGCAGGAAAAACCAAATCGCAGATGTTGCTCACCGGTGCCACTTTCTTTAGTTATCCCAGAACTACTCAGGTTAAGTTGTTTAGGTACCTCATTATCCAACAGACACTCACATACCCTACACATGCTGTTCTACGACTCGCATGGCTCAAACAACTCCTATAGTAATGGCTCATGGGATGGAGGAACAAGCTTGGTGGAGTTTAAAAGTAAAGGCTATGCATACTTGGGATTCATTTTAATGCAATCGCGACTCAATGATGCAAGAATAAGATAGAGGCAATAGGTACTGTATGTATGCAAGCATGTGGTAGTGCTTGCCTGGTATCTCAGTTGAAGCAAGGGACGGATCTGGGTAGCGCTCCTGGTTCTCTTGATATGACCCCTGCTCAGTGTCTATCCGAGAAAAACCAAACAAACAAGGCCAACATGAATATAGAGCACAAGCATATGAATAAGATGCGTCAAGCAAACAATCATGCCATGATGAATGATGCACAAATTACATGGCAAGTAAGGTAGCATGGCATGGTGAGGTGTGGTAGACAAGTAACATCATTTTAATGGGGTTTTGGAATCACATTTGTTGTCATAACACTTGCTGTACCCTATATTTTTATATGATGCATGCTGCAATTGAAGTCATGGATAGCATAAACGGAAAGGTCTCGTCGAGCTGATCAATTTAGACTCATTATTTGCTTAATTTGGAATTATAAAACTAAAGTTATGAATTAATGAAAATCCAATGGCATTTAATGTAATTAACATAAGCTTGGAATTTTACTTGTGCAAACTACAAAATGGATGGCATATTTGGAATCCTCTCATTTTTCTGATATTCATACATATATTATTTGTCAAATTTGGAATTAGTATGTAAAAGTTATTGAAAATCTGAATAGAATTTGAATTTGAATTAATTTAAACTAAGTTTGAATTTTAAAACAGATCTAAAACGTTTTTCCACTTTTCCTACTCGCTTCTGAGTCACTGACAGGTGGGGCTAGCGGGTCCTGCGGCCCACGCGCCAGCGACTGAGGGCACAGGGGACCGCGGGTTTATTACTAAATCTCCCAGGAGCCTATTTGCAAATCTGCACAGAGACTGACAAAGGGCCAGGCTGGACCGCGGGTTGAGGCGTTGGGAAGAGGAGGGGCTAAAGTAGAAAAGCGTCCAGGGCTGTCTGAAACTGAAGCCTGTCGAACTGAATCTGACAGCGCGAAAACTGCTAGATGGCTCGACCTTGCGACGACGATGGCGAGCTAAACGCTGGCAATTTCGCCATGACGCAAAAGGGAAAGATGTAGAGGGATGTACCGGCTACATGATTTGTTAAGGGTCCATCGACGGATCTAGACTACATCGGGCGGGGCACGTGCGCGAACAGAGGGGAAAACGCGGCTGCTGCTGCACGACGCCGCGCGCGTTCCAGCACAGGCGGTGAGCGCGGCGCGGCGAGCGCGAGCGCCAGAGCGGCCGAGGCGGCACAGCGGCCTGGGAAGGGTCCTCACCGGGGGAGGGTGTTGGAGACGGTGGTGCGGTGCCGGGAAGCGCCTAGACGACGGCGAGGGGAGGGTGGTCAGCAGCGAGCGCGGGCGACGGCGCGGCACCCTCGGACGCGAACGGTCTGGTGACGCGGCAGATCGTGGCGGCCCCGGGCTCCTCCTGCTGTAGTCCCGACGAGGCGACAGCGGCACCGCTTCTCCGCCTCGGAGCTCCCTTCACTGGCTGCGACGATTTGGGGACAGAGAGCGAAGGGGAAGGGAAGAGGGTGGCGGCGCGGGGTGCTGAGAGGGGAGGCTAGGGTTGAGGGGGAAGGCTGCGCGGTTGGCTAAGAAGAGGCAGGCTCACGTGCCGTGCGTGCTGCTGACGCGGACGACGGGGAGCGACGACCACCTTCTCCCGCCGTCTGTTTTCCGTTTACTGCCGCGAGAGAGGGAGCTGCGCACGGCGTGAGTCGCAAAGGAAGAAGAACAGGGCGCGGCAACGGAGGGGTACTGGGCCAGCAGGAGCGAGTTGGGCCGGGGAGTTCCCTGATGGGCTGCTACTGGTTCCCTTGGGCTGCTGCGGCTGCTCCTTTCACTTTATTTCCCTTCCTCTTTTTATCTTTGTTTGGTTTGTTGTTTTCAACCTAATACAAATTCAAACCAACTACTGATTTCAAAACTTTGAACCTTGTCACCAGAAGGTTGAAAAGAGGGGGCTTGACTAAGAGGAGAGACAGAGGGCATCTTGGGTGGAGATTAGAATAGGTGGGGTTTAGAGTTTTTAGATAGAAAGGTTAAGGGCATGTGGTAGATTTAGAAAAGACTAAGATAGATGACAAGAGGGAGAGGTGGATGGTTTCCATTGAATCATGCATGCTCCAACTAAGACCAAGCAAGATCAACAAGAAAAGGGAGATGGGGAGAGAGAGATATGGTGATAGGATTGCTTTTATGCTCACACATGATCACATGTGTGTGCATGAAGATGGGGATAGAGGTTTAGATGATAAGGTGGAGACAACTACAAGCCAACAAAAGATTTACCCAAAGGAAGATGATCCAAGAGAATCCAAGTAAAAACCAAATACTAGAAAAGGTGGCACTTGCATGGCCCATGCAACATAATTAATGCCAAACGGTGATATTGTGAAAACAACATTATTTCATGTGGCTTTAATCCTTGCATTCCCAAAAAGTGGGCAAAGGCCAAGCAAAAGGTGATGGGTGGATCCAACCAACAACATGAGCTAGAGTTACTCAAAACTAAAAATGCCAAGCTCATATTAATTGGATGGTGGAATTATAAGGTGGTGAAAGAAAGGTGGTGGAGTCAATAAGAGAGATGCCCCCAACTCAACTTGGGCATTTAACAATGTATCAAGAGCCAAATACAATATCAAGAGGCAAATACAATTAATCATGCACATGAGATAAGAACCAAACAAGAAAGGGTTTTATATGATGCTCAAATGCAAGGTGGTATGATGGTATGAGCATGATATGATGCTGATGCAACAATTATATGTTGGAAGTTGCCCATTTTATTATTATAACCAGTAGCATTACAGGGGTTAGACAACTGGGATGCTACAGCGGTCCAAATAAATCCACATGGAGTAATTCCAAGATCCTCTTCGATGACACAATAGTCTTCCTCTTGTGGGGAGAATCATGCATTTTTCCTTCAACACAGGCCCTGCAGACACGGTCTTTGGCAAAGGAGACATTGTCTTTTAGTCCAAGAATGTGGCCACCCTTTTGGAGACTTTGCAAAGTTCTCATGTTGACATGGGCTAAACGGCGATGCCATAGCCAGCCCACATCGGCCTTTCCGAATAGACACATCGGACCCGAAGTGGTTTTCCCCGAGAAGTCCACCACATACAGGTCATTTTCGACGTATCCAACGAAAGCGACCTTTAGAGACTTGCTCCATAAGAGTACCACCAAATCATCATCGATAAAAACAGCAAAACCCATCTTGCCAAGGGCACGAACAGAAAGAAGATTGTAGCCAAGGGTCTCAACAAGCATGACGTCCACGAGAGAGATATCGTGGGCAACCACAACCTTGCCAAGACCCAATACCTGAGATTTAGACTTATCACCATAGGAGACTGTGATATTATCAAGATTTGGACGCATCTCCGTGATGATCTCCTTGCTTCCGGTCATATGACTAGTGCAGCCACTATCCAGCACCCATTTCGACCCACCGGAAGCATAGCCCTGCAAGAAAATTACTTCTTGGTTTTAGGTACCCATTTTTCAATGGGTCCTTTCATGTTAGTAACAAGAGTCTTTGGGACCCAAATAGACCAAGCAATATATTCATCAAAAGGACCAACATAATAAGCATAAACATCGCCATAATCATCACAAAAGAGTTCATAATTAGGATTGTGACACCCTGCAAAACCAATATTATTAGTCTTGTCTTTTATGACAACCTTCTCAGCAGTGCTTGTCTTTAATTGCACATTCTTGGTCTTGTTCTTCTTCTTGGACTTGGTGACATACCCAAGTCCCTCTTTACCATGATTTGACCTTTGCTTGTCAAGAACTTCATCAAGCACACCTTTTTCCTTTGTAGTGATGTCCTTGATCACTCCTTTTTCCACATTAGCATTTTTCTTGTTACTATATGTTGAGTTGGACGAGCTAGGAGAATCATATTCGGCCAATCGACTTTGAAGCTGATCATGTGACTCATTGAGGATAGAGAACTTGTTTTTCAACACCTTGTGAGCATTGTCAAGTTTCTCCAATTCCTCGGAGAGTCTATCATGAGCAGCCCCAAAGTCAATCCTTTCCTTCTTTAACTTCTTTGCCTTGGTGACCGCATTATCATGTTCCTTAACTAGTTTAGTCACAATCTCTTCATGTGACTCTTCCATAGACTCAAGCCTCTCTTCAAGAGAGACCCGAGCTTCTTCTTCTTCTTCAAGGGCATTTTTTAGGGATGCAATTTCCATTGCATCCTCCCTTTCAATTCTGCCCTTTTCTTCGAGCAGTGCTTCGTTTTGGGCCAACTGATCCATAAGAGCCTCAAAACGAACTTTGTGCTCACCTTGCAAGTTAGTATAGAAATAATCCAAGGCAATAATCTCTTCTTTAACCTTAAGACTAGCAGGATCATCCATGTCTATCATAGCCTTGGGAAAGGAAGAGTTAGAGGAAGTTACCTCGCTTCTTGCCATGAGACAAGTAGGATTCTTGTTGATGATGTTTTCGTTTGGAGAGTCGAAGAGTGATGTTGATGTAGATGTGGTGGTGGCTATAGCAGCCACCTCTTGAGAGCTATCGTCCTCGTCCTCATCTTCACTCCCCGATGAATATTCTTCTTGAGCTACTAGAACAATCTTTGGTTGCTTCTTGAAAGGAGCATTTTTCTTTACAAACTGTTTCTTACGTGGAGCTTTTGATTTGTCTTTGAAAATGAGTCTTCCTCCATTATCCTCTCTACTTTGATATGGACACTCGGCTACGAAGTGCAACCGGTCACCACAATTAAAGCATGTTCTCAGCTTGGGACCATTTTCTTTTCTTCCATAGGCTCCACTTTTGCGATCTAGTTCAGCTTTAGCCTTGGCTGGATCTTTCCAAAAGTTTCTTGCATAAAGAGCCAAGTATTGTCCGTGGATCCTTTTTATATCTTCGGGACAGTCCAGGCCTTCTACCGCATATTCATCATGATCAATCACACTAGTCTTCAAAGCCATGTTGACCCCCTTTTGCATCCCCATAGCTCGAGCACGAGCATCTTCGGCATTCTTGGCAGCCACTTTGAATGCGGCCATTTCTTGCATTACCTCATTGGATGACATGAGGTGATAATTGTGCCTACCTTGGAGACTTTTCAAATCTGTGGGCTCAAATGGCATAAGAGCACTGACATACTTGCGCTTGATCCAAGCATCATCAACATGAGCAGCGCCGTGGTTTCTGAAGGTAGTAGCTATTGCCTTGAGCCTCCTATACATGTCCTCGTGGTCTTCTCCATCCAGCATATAAAATCCTTCAGCTTCATTGCTCAAGGCATCATATCTATTCCTTCTCATACTTTCATTTCCGATGAAGAGCTCGGTAAGGGCATCCCAAGCTTCTTTAGCTGTGCTAAGATGTTGAATGTGTGGCATGTCTTTATCACCCACACCAAGCTGTATCATGTGTAGAGCTGTAGCATTGAGTTGGCTATCGACCACTTCTCTCCTTGTGAGATTGTTAGGATTTCCAACGTGAAGACCATTTTCGATGATCTTCCACAACTCTATGGAGAAACTGCACACATGAGATTTCATCAAAAATTGCCATTGAGAGAAAGTAGAAGCTGATAATTTGGGTGGATCACCCCTATTATGTATGTGTGGGTGAGGAATAGGCGGATCAGGGGAATACACATGAGAAACCTCATTGTATCCATACTTACCGCTATCCTTTTTCGAGGAGGAGCTCTTACTAGTATCATCACCTACCACTTCGTTATCTTTGGAAACAGTTTTACCCGTTTCCTTGGATTGCGGAGTGGTATCCTCAGAGTTAGATGGAGGTGATGCTGCGGATGTGGAGAGACGCATTATCAATTGACGCATCTCCTCCATCTTAGCCTCCATTGAGCTCACCAAGGTTGTTTCCAACGTCTTGAGATCGTTCATGGTGACTACCTCCGGAGCATCACTCCCATCTCCCTTGGAACCCATACTTCTCTTAGGCGGTTAAGCCCGAAATAAGAGCCGAGGCTCTGATACCAATTGAAATGGATCGTATGGGCACCTAGAGGGGGGGGGGGGGGTGAATAGGTGCTAACCAATTTTTAATACTTTTTCCAATTTTAGGCTTTACACAAAGCAAATTCTCTAGATATGCAACTACGAGAATTTCCCTATATGAAACCCTAACTACTAAGCACGTAAAGGAGGAGCGAGGAAACCGTAGTGGAGCACGCGGAGACACAGGGATTTGTTTTACCACAGTTCCTTCCTTGTTAAGGGAAGTACATCTGCGTTGGAGGGGTGGGCGGTTCTAAGACCACCACGCCACTGTTTGACACGAGAAAAACGTTCTGGAAAGTTCAAACGTAGGCTACCCGAGGGGAGAAGAATGGTAGCGTGTTTTTCTCATGCGCCGGGGTAAAGAAAAGAAGTGCGGGCGTGCCAGTGTACCGTAGTACACAAGAAAAGGTAGGGTAGATGCATTTCATTAATCTCTCATGGAGAAACAAAGTACAAATCCCTAATACAATGCGCTCTATGGCCTGCTTGCGCGGCCAGCCTGACTATGGCGATTGCGATCTCATGGTTCCCGGGGCCTCGGAAGGCACCCGGTTAATTACTCCCGCAGGTTACGCCGCGAGACACCTCCGATTAAGCCGTGTGGTCGTCTTCGTCGTCTTCGCTTCGCGTTCTCCATGCATGATGTGGTGGTGGTGTGTGTGTGGGCGGCGGCAGAGCCCGTGTCCTCGTCGGTACACGCGCCGCGAGTAGCATGGCCTTTGCTCCGGCCATGCCCGCCCTCGCCATCGTGCCTCGTCGGTCTTGACGGCGTCGATGTAGTTGGAGTTGGAGTAGCATGGGTCCGCTCAGCTGGGACTTCTCGACGACCAGCAGCCTCATCGGGGTGCGCAAGGGGTATGCCTCGCAGGAGTAAGTGTTGGTGGAGATCGGCGTCGGTGCAAAACCGACACGCGCCTACAAGTCGGTGCAGCCAACGTGGTAGACACCTCGTCTCGGTCCGACGCCGAGTTCACGGCTGTCGTCCTAGACAAGAGCGTCGTCTCACGGGCTCGTGGAGATGGAGGTGGGTATGACGCCGGGTTGTAAGTCGGCAGCACTTTCGCTTATGCTCGTCGGCTTCACGGAGATGGAGCTAGCACCGGGCTGTCCGATGAACACCCCGATGGTATCGCCTATGGCTCGCGGAGGCGAAGATGGAGGCGGCGCCGGGCTGAGCGCCGGCAGCCAAGCGCCCTCGGGGCTATCGCCTCGATGGCACCGTCGGCAGCCTCGTGTCCTTGAGGCCATCGTCTTGGTGGCGGCGGAGATGGAGATGGCATCGGGCTGCACGCCTGTAGTCACGCCGTCGGAGCCATCGTCTTGTTGGCGTTCGTAGGAGGTGAAGAGAAGGTCGGGCTGCACGCCGGCAGCCCCGCCGCCGTCTTGGGCAGCATGGTTCATTGAGGTGGACGTAGCGCCGGATGCACGCCGGCTGCCTTCTCGCCGTCGTCTTCGGCACGCTTCTCCGGAGTGAGGAGGTATTGGGCTCCACGCCGCCACCGTCTTCGGTGCCGCCGCAGAGCACGACTTGATGGGGAGATGGCGCCGCTACGGCACGCATACAGTCGCATGGCCGCCGTCTTTGGCGCGCCACACCAGAGTGGAGATGGCGATGGCGTCGGGCTGCACGACGGCAGCCTCACGTCCTCGGGGCCGTCGTCTTGGTGGTGACGGAGATGGAGATGCCACCGGACTGCACGACGGCAGCCGCGCCGTCTAGGCCGTCCTCTTGGTGGCGTTGGAGATGGCGCCGGGCTGCACGCCGGCGGCCGCGTGCCCACGGGTTCGTCATTTTGGTGGCGGCATCGTCAGCCGCACGCCCTCGAGGTCGTCGTCTCGGGCGCGGCTTGTTGTAGTGGAAACGGCGCCGGCTTGTACGCCGGCAGCCCCACCATCGCCCGTCGGTGTGGCTCGCCGGAGTGGGATGACGTCATCTCGTCCATGGGTTGGACGTATTCGCCTCGGCGCGGCACCGTGTGCTGATGTGCGTGTATGCTGTAGAGAAAAAGAGAGAGAGAGATATTTAACCATGATTCTCACCATTAACAAGCTCCATGGCCTTCCCTCCTTGCTCCCGACGTGTTCCGCCGGCTTGGGTTGTATATGGAATTTTGGGTGTGCGGGTGGATGAATGGGTAGGTGTATGGGGATTAGATAGATCGGTTGTGGTGTGTGGAAGAGCTGATCTTGAGTTCCTGGATGCGATCTCTTCTCCTCTGCACGTATCTTGGCCTCCAGGTACGAGAGTCCTCCCGTACTTCTCCAGATCCTCCTCGCACGTCCTCTCCCCGTGCCCTTTTATAGGCGGCATCCAAGCGATGAGGATAAGGACGCGAGTCGTCCGCGATCTCCCTAACAGCTTACTTGGTTTGGTTTTCTTTCCTGGACTATCGTTTAAAATCTTATCTCTTTCTCTTCTAGAAGCCAGGCTGTCATCCGAATAACCTTGTCACGTACTTCATTAGGTGAACCCGTCGCTTACGTATGGATGTGTTGCCAAGACAGAAGCCTAGACCCATTACGTACATGCACATGCAGACCAGGTCGATCGATCAACCAGCCTTGGCGCATGTACCGAACGAACTTGCTTTCCGGCCGGTCTCCCAGACTACGTGCATGCAGGGGTCACACCATCTATTAGTCCATGTATACCTGTAGTCCTGTACAATAGCCAAAGACACGTACATGTAGATGGATTTATAAAGTAAAGTATTACTAGTATTTGTATCCATGACTTTTAAATATCATGCACAATGTTTAAGCTATTATTTGATACAAAACGACGTCGAACAAATGCCCCCTCACCAAGTCAAGTTTGAGCACGAAGCAAATCGAACTAGACTTGGTGAAAACTTTTTTATCTCCTGGCGCATCAACCTGGTGCAGCCCAAATTTGTACTTGTCCTTAGTATTTTGGCATGGAACCAATTGACTGCCGTCTTGTCGCCCTAGCGTGCCTTTTACTCCCGTGATTGTCCCACCTTGGAGGCACCCTCGTTGTCACGCCTTGGAGGCACCTAAGATCGTAGTTGATGCAGACGATCTTCCAGCTTGAGGCGACATGTCGCATGTCCCCGACGCCGAGTGTTGGTGTCAATTAGTGCGGGCAAAAACATCCACACCTCCGAAGAAAGCCGGTTGAGACCGTGTATGGTGCCAACCAACCAGCTAATTTTCGCTCGTCTTCATTTCGTGGCGTATGAACATGCCATGTCCTAAAAAATAAATATTTATCAATCTAGTCGGGACCGCCTAGCCCAGGTAGCGCCAGCCGACGGGACTGAAGGGTTTCACAGATTCGCACAAGCCGCACTGGCGCGCGTCGCTGCTCCCGTATCTTGACGTGTTGATGTAGATGAGTGCCGGTAAGCCGTCGGCGTGGAGACTCCATCCTTAAGGCGGAGAGAGAGTCGTCCCATGGGCATCGCCATTGATGACGAGGTGTTTGTCGCCGAGGGCAAGGAACTCCACCAGTATTGTTGATATAGGGCGGCATTGGGCCCTCGATAACGTACCTGCTCAAGCTTGATGGACAAAGCAACCAAGGCAAAATAAAAGAAGCGAGGGACAACATCGACAAAACATGGTTTTGGGTTTATGTTTTTTTAAATGTTGGCTTTCCCGTTTTACACTAGCTATATGTGTGATATCCGAAAAAGCCGCCAAAGGACTTGTCATTGGGAATCGTCGCAAGACCATGACGATCATAATTTGTCCTTCCGTGTGCGTGTGTGGAGACGCCGTATTCGGAGATGCTCCCGAGAGGCAGCAGATAGTCATGCCCTAGCCCATCGCGGTACCGAGGAACCCCACAGCTCAACCATGACCCCGGCGCGACGCCCCACGAACTCAGAGACTTGGGAATGTCGGATGATGGTAAATGGGTTTTGGGATGAAAATTTGAGGTTTTTCATGCCTTCTTGAGGGGTGGTGAACAGCTACCTTCCGCCTTCTTTTCATGATTTGCTTGATATTCGAAACCATTGGACTTGATTCTTGACCTTCTGGATATTCGCCCTCTTGAGAGGATTGCTTGAATGGACCACTTGGGCGTTCATGGACCTCATTGATTTCTGGAGCTTGTGATTTTTTTTTTTGCTTGAACTTCCTTTGGATTTCTTGCTCGCTTGTGGACCTCCACGAGAACTTGGAAGGCAACCATTCACCTTGGTGGACTACGTCACCCTCTGGCACTTTATCTGGAGCTTTTAACGTCACGCCCCATAGTTGTCATGCGGCTACACACCAAATCGGGCAGCCTTTTCATGATCTTTTCCTATGGTCTTCCCTGGGGCGTGAGTCCCTATGAGCGTGTGGCCCGCCTGAAAGCATGAGGGGCGTGGAGCCTCGGTACGTTGAAGTGCCCAAGAATCTTCTCCGCTGCCTCCGGAAGAATACACCTGGTACGTGTCGTGCTTAGTGGGTGTGAGAGCCGCTCCACCTGCAATTTGACACGTTGTGCCACCCTCCGACAAGTCCTAAGGCAGCCAGATCTTCGATCACCAGCACGGTATGATTAGGGAAAGCCAGTTTTGTTTTTTGTTTGGGGAAAACATATGATCCATACTATGCAAAGGAGAATGCATCATGGACATGAGCCGACTAAAGGACTCCCCATAGAAAAAAAAACGAAAAAAAAAGAAAAAAAAAGGAAAAGGCAACGGAAGAAGCAAATATTTAGCAAAAATATTTTTTAAGAAACCTTCCGTTGATTGGAGGCATGGGCCGGACTCCTTGAGGATCGACCAGCTGGTATGCACCCCCGTCGTAGGCTTGCTCGATGGCGTAGGGTCCTTCCCACTTTGGCTCGAACTTCCCCTTCGTCTTGTGCGTGACGACGATGGGGCGCCTGAGGACAAGCACTAGCTCGCCCTTCCGAAAGACGCGTTGCCTCACGAGCTTGCCGTAAGCTCTCACCATGTTTTGACGGTAAAGCTCCAAGTTCTGCAGGGCTTGGAGACGCTCCTCCTCCAGGGCGTCAAGCTCCTGGAATCGCAGTTGTACCTGTTCATCTTTGGTGAGTTCGTCTTGGATGGCGACACGAAGAGAGGGTAGCTGGACCTCCAATGGAAGTACCGCCTCACTCCCATAGACGAGGGAATAGGGTGTAGACTGAGTTGGGGTACGGACTGTAACGCGGTACGCCCATAGAGACTCGAAGAGACGGTCGTGCCAGTCCCTTCTATGTCTTGTCACCGTCTTCTTGAGTATCTTGCCGAGCGTCTTGTTGAAGGCCTCGATTGCTCCATTGGCTTGAGGGTAGTAGCCGGTGGAGTAGTTCCACTTGATCTTGTACTTTGCCATGAACCTGTACATCTTGTTGGATTTGAATGCCTTGCCGTTGTCGGAGGTGATACGGTGTGGTATCCCAAAGCGATGTATGATATTTCGGTCTAGGAAGTTGATGACGTTGTCACTCTTCACCTCCCGCAGCGGGACAGCCTCCGCCCACTTGGAGAAGTAGTCCGTCGCTGCAAGGATGAAACGATGGCCCCTGGAAGATGGCGGGTCGATGGGTCCGATGACGTCAATCCCCCAGGCGTCGAATGGCCATGAGGGAATGGTGGGGTGTAGAGGAACTGGCGGCTGATGCTTGAAGTCGCCATGGATTTGGCAACCATGGCATGACCTGGCTACCTGGAGGCAGTCCTTCATGATGCCGGGCCAATAGTACCCAGCCAGGCGTATGGCATGGTACATCTTGGCTCCACCTTGGTGTCCACCGCAGACCCCGTGGTGCACCTCTTGTAAGATCTTTTTGGCTTCATCTTGGTTGACGCACCGAAGTAGAATCTCTTGCCCGTGAGACCGTCTGTACAAGACGCCGGCCTTATATACATAGGAGGGAAGTCGCCGTTGGAGTTGGCGCCTCTCGACGGGGTCGTCAGGGAGGCTGCCGTGCTTGAAGTAGTTGAGGAAGGGTTGTAGCCACTCGTCCTCCTCCACGACGTTCGTCGTGATGGTGTTGACTTCCTCTTCCTCCGGGATGAGCTCTAGGACAGCGGGAAGAAGCCACCTTTCTTCCACCGTCACTTGCGTGGATTTATCACCTGGGAGCACCAGTGCCGACGCCAGTTTTGCCAAGGCATCGGAAGGTGCATTCCTGCTTCGCGGGACATGGAGAACTTCAACATGTTGGAATTTCTCCATAAGCTTCCGGGCCGCACCGTAGTATGGCACCAGTTCTGACTTGCGTACCTCGTAGATGTCATTGACTTGCCGAACGATGAGTTGGGAATCTCCATAGGCCCGTAAAGAACGGACCTCCCTGGAGAGTGCTAGGAGGAGGCCAAAGATGAGCGCCTCGTACTCCGCCTCGTTGTTGGAGCATTCTTCCTTGAGAAGGGAGAATGAGTGATACATCACCCCTCCTTGTGGAGTCTTGAACACCAATCCAGCTCCTGCTCTCCGCTTAGGTGTGCCGTCAGGGTCGGCCTCCGTGCGCGAAGCACCATCGAAGTAGAGCTCCCATGGAGCCTCGACCTCCGCGGTGAAAACCTCCTCGTCGGGGAGGTTGGTGATGAGCGGAGAGTCGTCAGGGACGGGATGCGCCGCCAGGAACTCCGCCAAGGCTTGGCCCTTGATCGCTTTCTGAGACACAAAGGTGATGTCGAACTCCATCATGAGCAATGCCCATTTTCCGAGTCGCCCCATTAGTGCAGGCTGACTTAGCACGTACCTTATGGGATCCGCTCTAGCGACAAGCTGGATTTGGAGTGCTAGCATGTAGTGCCTCAACTTCTTCAATGCGAATATAAGCGCCAAGCATAACTTCTCTATTGGAGAGTAGTTTCGCTCAGCGCCCACCATGGTGCGGCTCAGGTAGTAGCAAGCCACCTCCTTCCCGTCCTCATTGTGCTGAGCGAGAAGAGCACCTATTGAAGTAGGCTGCGCTGCAATGTATAGAATAAGAGGGCGCTCTTTTACAGGAGCTGCCAAAACAGGTGGGTTAAGTAAGTACTTCTTGATGTCGTCGAATCCTCTTTGACACCCTTCATCCCATACGAACGGAGCTCCTTTCTTCATGAGACTTGAGAAGGGTTGGATGCGTCCCGAGAGGTTGGAGATGAAGCGACGGATGTACGCCAACTTCCCTTGTAAACCTCTCAATTCCTTGAGATTACAAGGTGGTGGCATGTTGAGGATGGCCTTGATCTTCTTCGGTTCGATCTCTATGCCTCGATGATGGACAACGAAGCCTAGGAAGAGGCCCGATTGAACGGCGAAGGCACATTTCAACGGGTTCATCTTGAGCTGGTGTCGACGTAGGCGCTCAAAGATGACCCGGAGGTCCTCCTGATGATCCCGGCGGTCCTTGGTCTTCACCACCATGTCATCTACGTAGCACTCCACCGAATGGTGGATCAGGTCGCCGAGGATGTATGTCATGGCCCGCTGATACGTCGCACCAGCATTCTTCAAGCCGAATGGCATGACGGTGTAGTAGAAGTTGCCCTTCGGGGTCCTGAACGCGGTGTTGATGGCGTCGTCCGGATCCATCTTGATTTGGTTGTAGCCTGACGAACCATCCATGAAGGATAGCGCACCATGGCCCGTGGTTGAGTCGACGACCATTTCCGTGATTGGCAGGGGAAAGTCATCTTTGGGGCATGCTCGATTTAGGTCGCGGAAGTCTTGGCACACCCGTACCTGGCCATTCTTCTTCTCCACGGGGACGATGTTTGCGAGCCACTCGGTGTATTTCGCCTCTTTGATGAAATCTGCAATGATTAATTTATCGACCTCGGCGATTACTTGGTCTTGAAACTCCGGACGCAAGCGCCGTGGAGGCTGCTTGACGGGGCGGTGTTGCGGGTCAATCGCCAACTTGTGTGTAGCGACACGAGGGTCGAGCCCCGGCATCTCTTTGTAGCTCCAAGCGAAGCAATCTCGATACTCCATCAAGAAGCGTCGATAGCTTTCCCGTTCCTCTTCCGTCAGTGTGGAGCTGACGAAAGTGGGACGTGGATCGTCCTCGGTTCCAAGGTTGACTTCGACAAGTTCATCGATGGTGGGCTGACCACCGTCTTCCATCTCCTGTGGAGCCAGCGTGGGTTCGACCTCTTCTTCTTCCTTGACCGACGCGTCGTCGATGGAGTTTTGGCGGTGAAGGCCATGACGTGGCAGTTCCATGTCGTCTCGTGAAGAGACAGACGTAGCATGGCACGTGACTTGTGCGACGCCGTTGAGTCCTCCTTCTTCTTCATCGTCGTGGACACCCGGGTGGGTGTACCCAAGCCCGAACTTGGTTCGAGTCTTGCCCTTCTGCTTGATGAGGTCCTCGGCTTGCCTCCACCATGCCTCGCAAACCGCGGGTGGCGGCGGTATTCTACTGTTTTGTCGAAGCGTGAACCCCGCCTTCTCCAGCAAGCGAGCCATCTTGGGCTCGGCCTTCATTGTGGATAGCGCTTCTTCTGTATCACCGCGAGGTTGGGGAAGCTCAAATATGGAGTCGCAATGTTGTACCTGTGGAACTTTATAGAAAATGGTTTGGGTTCTAGACCCAGATGAACTTGGGATAGCCCAAACCTCCAATGGAGAAGCCGTGGATATGTAGAGGGATGGGGGCTGCATGACACGAGCTCCCCGTGCAGCTTCCTCTATCTCCTTTATTATCCTCCTAACCACCCCCGGATGAGTGGGTGCACCTTCCTCTTTTGGAGTGTTGCGCACCCGCAGTGTGATCATAGGGGGCGCATCACTGCTGCCGATCAATGCCTTCGGTCCTTCCTGGGCACCTGCAGAGCCGCCAAGTGTTAAACAACTAGGCTCTTGGTGCGCCGAAGTCGATGAAGATGTAGGAGCCTCTTGTAGAGGCGTCATTGCCGACCTCAACGTGATTGGCGTGGGCTTCTGGTACCTTGCCTTCAATAGCAACGGGGCTACCGGGGCAGGCGTAGAAGAGCTTGCCCCCAGCAAGATCGGGGTAGAGCTCCCCATCCCGTCCTGGGGGAAGGTCTTGTAGTCGTGTTGCACAGTCGAGGAAGATCGTCTACGCCCAGGGTTCCTTCGGCTGCGAGAGGAGGAACCCCGCGCGTCCGCGGGGGAGCATGGTATGATGAGCTGTCGTGCTTCGGCGACTGGCGCAACACCCGGTTTGATTAAGATGTCAACCGCTGGTGTTGTCCGCCCGACATGTTGGTCGCTGTCTTCGACGGGGAAGTAGTACTTCGCATCTGCATGATGCGACTCTTGCACGGTGTAGGGGTTGGTGTTGCCGATGATGCGTTGTTGTGTGCCGTTGCCGTCGAGGAACTTTAGGCATTGGTGAAGGGTAGAAGGCACCACGCGATATTTGTGGATCCAAGGCCTCCCTAAGAGAGCCGAGTAGGAGGTGTTTGCTTCGATGACGAAGAACCGCACCTTGAAGCTGAATGTAGACATCTGGATCTTCACCGTGATGGCCCCCAGTGTTGGCTTCCCTTGGTTGTCGAAGCCGCATATCATCACGTCGGTGGACTCCAGGTCGTCCACCATGAAACCTGCCCGTTTCAAACTCCGGACGGGCAGTATGTTCACGGCAGACCCTGGGTCGATGAGGATCCGACGAAGATGCGCGGCCCCAATGTTTCCCTCCACGTAAAGTGGGCGGTTATGGGCACCATCTTCTATGAGATTGTCCTCTTCATAGAACGTGATCTCATTCACGAATAAGGGATTGGCAAAGAGACGATGCTTCGCCATGCACACTTCATAGATCTCTGGAGCCTGGAGCGCCTTGATGAGGGCTTCACGCAGGTTTGGCACCAGCATGAGCGCATCGTGCACACTCAAGAGCGCTGGAATTCGCTTGAGGTGGGCGATGATGTTGTAGTCGATGTCCTGCGGTTTCGCCTTCCCACCATCATGCGCTTCTGGTGCCTCTTCATGCGGTGTTGCCTCCTTATGGGCCGTCGGCTTGTCCACTCTCGTTTGCTTGGCCTTCAGGGGGTCGGGTAAGACCTTTCCCCCACGCAGGTTCATGTTCACCTCTTCTACCTGCGGGTTCTTTGTGGCACTTTCGGCGTGGAACGCCTCGTGCTCTTCAGGAGTGAACATGTCGTCCGACTCGGAGCTGGGCATGTCCTTGTAGTCGAGGACGACGTTGCAACTCGCCATGTTTCGTGCTTGAGAGGATCGAGCCTCATCTTGTACTCCTTCGACACCCTCCGTTGGCCCTTGGTCCCAACCATGGGGTAGGAACTGCGCCAAAGTGCGTAGTCCCCGCCCTGGTCGGGGGAATGACTCATCTCCCTCGGACTTGGGGACGAACCTCGGTGGGGGACGGCGTTGACTTGGATCAACTCGCCTTAGAATTGTTGGGGGAGCGCGTGTTGATGATGTCGGACGAGGAGGTCGAGTTGGAAGGTCCCTCAGGTATGGCTTCCGACGGACCGTGCTCCAAGGCTTCTCCATGGACATGGTTGGTGTCGAATCCTGGGGAAGGGGAGGTGTTGATGCTGTCGCCAGGACGAGGTTGGATAGTTGGCCCTCAACTTGTGAGAGGGGCGCCCATCCATCTTCATATTCATCGCCTTGCCTTGATGAAGAGGGCACCACTACGCTCACCATGTTCACAGCTTGGTAATCTGGATTGATAGCTTCCGGGTCCAAGTTGATCCTCTTTTCATTGACGGCTCTCTGGAGCCATTCCTTGAAGGCGACGCAGTCCTCGATGACATGTCCCACGTACCTATGATATGGGCAAAACAAAGCATTATCTGTCATCCCCAGTTGATCGGGTCTTCGAGCTTCTGGAAGGTTCAAAGCTCGATGTTCCATCAGCTGGTTGAACATGTCCTTCACCAGTTCTCTGCGGAAGATGTATTGCTTCTTGAGGAGCTCTTGCATCGTGGGTCGTTGCCTTACTCCAGCTTGCTCGCCTCTTGCGCCCAACATTGGCACATTGCCTTGGGGCGTGGAGGAGAAGACCCTAGTGGCATTTGCCTCCGCCGGTGCCTTCATCTTGGCCCCATTATTGGTTGGCTTGGATGTTGATGTGAAGCGCTTGGACGGGTCGAATATAGTGGCGTTCTTGTAGAGCTCCATGATCTGTGGTGATTTCTCGAACTCTAGCTTCGTTGCCGCCACCGCCGTGCTAAGAGCACTGAAGGTCCTAGGCTCGCGCCGAGAGACCTCGAGTGACCAATGTTGTTGCATCCCGTGGACACACATCTCGATGGCGTCCTCAAGGTGCATCTCCCGGGCGAGCCGCACATAGCTGTTGCGGAAGCGAATGACGTACTCGTCGATGGACTCATCTCGTCATTGGCGAACTTGTGCAAGCTCGACGACAGAGAAGTCCTTCTTCATGGCGACGAAGTGCTTCTTGAAGACCTCCTTCATGCCTGACCAACTTTCGATGGATCCAACTGCGAGGCGGCTGTACCAGTGGAAGGCAGGGCCGGTTAACGACCCTGAAAATTGTCGAAGGAGAAGTGACGCGTTGTTTGCAGTGTCCCCGCACGCCGCCTCGAAGTACGCCAAGTGCTCCCTTGCATCACCCATCCCGTCGAATTGACGAAACTTTGGTGGGTGCCACCCTGCAGGGAATGACACCAGGTCATGCCATGATTCGTAGGGCTTCTCCAGCTCGCTCCCCATGGTGCGAGGAGCATTATCGACCTTCAATTGCTCGAATCTTTTGTCTACCATGTCTTTAAGCATGTCGTGGTAGCCTTTCAGCATGCTTTGTTGTGGCGTTGTGTCGGCTGGACCAGAGGGTCTAGCCCATTGGCGAGCATGTGTGCTTGTTTCTTCGTGTTGGCGCTCATGATGGGGTGGATCACTTGTTAGAGCGCCCGCCTGCAACTCCTCCACTTGTGGGTCTACCACTCCTGGTGGTACGCTTTGTGGCGGGACACCGTTGTTGTTGTTGTTGTTGTTGTTGTTGTTGTTCATCATGAGCTCGATGAACTGGTCGAGTTTTGATGTCAATTGATCAATCTTCTGGCGCTGCTCCTTCATCTCTTCTTCCAGTGCAGCTTCTCTCCCCGCCGATGCACTAGCCTGCGCGGATGCAGAGCCGTCGTTCTTTCCACCGTCTACCGCCATGTGGGCTGGTGCGGTATGGAGATCTTCAAGGCCATCTTCACAGTCCGATAGGACCGAAGGGGCGAGCTCGTGGTATGGAGGGGAGTTTGTAAGTTTCTCCAACGAGGAGGTGGAAGAAGAGTCGGAGAAGCTCTCTTCATCGTCGGCGTAGTCGCCAATCCCTTCCTCTTTGGTTGATCTGTCCGTCACACTCCGAAGTGCGATAGACCTTAGCCGTGTCTTGGCTCCAGGTCGACTTGCAACCTGCAACAACTCGTCGGGATCTCGTGGGAGTCTTGAGGTGATGTCGGTGTAGAGTCGCGGCGAAATGTTCGGGTGATATCCCGAGTCTCCATCAGAAAGTGAGCCTTTCCCTGCCATGATGGGAAGGCATGGGGCAGTGGATCTTGCTCCCTCTTCCCTTGTAGAAGCGTTGGCCTTGGCCTCCGCGTCAGTGCCCTTGAACCATGAACGTACATGGCCGAGGCGTGGCAAGAAAGCCTTCTTGAAGTCCGCTTTGGGGTTCGGCACGATCTCCTCGTCCGAGGGATAGCCAAACTCGTGGGTGACTTGAGGAGGTTGCCAACCGTCGTTTGGCTCAAGCCTTGGGCGCACTGCAACAGTGCCGCACAACGCAAGGTTCTTCTTTGTTGCCTCCTTTTCCTTTCCATCCCCCTGCTGAAGGGCATCATCTCCGATCTTCTCGTCCCCTTGCGGAGAGGTAAGCGGAGGTTTTGTGGGAGGCATCTCGTCTTTTCCCGGGGCAACGGAGGTTGAAGCCCCAAGATCCGCCTCGGGGTTGGAGGCAGTTGCGGCTGGAGTCTCCTCGACGCCCTCCATTGGCGTGGTTGTCGGTTTTGGTGTCTTTTGCCTCCAAGGAGGCGAAGATGACGATGTGTCCATCGCCTGTTCATCGCCTTGTTAAGGATTTGCTGAAGGAAGCGGTGGTGGAACCGCTTCGCCCTTTTGTTCGACACCCCCTAAGGGCATCTTGCGTGGTTTTGGAGCGAGGCGGCTGAGCAGGTAATTGTACCGCTCGTGCCGCTCCAGGTTTGGAGAGATGCGGAAGCCGATCCTATCACTTTCTTGAATGACCCCACCATCGGGTCGTACCCGAACTTGGGTATGGCGGAGCACCAGGTCTTCGAGTTCTTTGTATAGAACTTGGCGATTCCTCCGGCGCCTCTCGCGCTTGCGTTGGTTCTCTGTGAGGACCTGCCGGGTTCTTGAGGGTGCTGGTGGTGTTGGTAGAAGAGGCGGTGCAGCTCGTGGTGTTGATGTGGTAGGCACGTCCCTTGCAGGGCGCACTTGAAGTCGCTCTCCACGCCTAGGCGGGGATGGAGGCCGTGGTGGAAGTGCATCTCGTGGAGGATCCCTAGGTCGCCACTGTTGAGTGGGACGAGGGTCCCTCTCGTCATCTTGATGTCGTGACCAACGGTTCCAACGTGGGGGCATGTTAGGATGCCCCCGGTGTGGATGTCTAATGGGTGAAGGTTGGCGTCGGGGAGCCAAGGTATGGCGCTCATGTTGAGGACGGTGACTAGGGGCTTGGTGCCTAATCCTGCCCCCAGCTTGTGCTGATGAAGAACTTGGCGCTCCTTGCTCATGGAGCCGCCTCTGGATGCTATTCATTTGATCTTGCAAGCGGCGGAACTCCTGCCGCAGGTCTTCTCCACGTGGTGCAGGTACCTCGTTCCGAAGAACGGCGAACCTGTTGTCGTTGGGGATGGTGCGTCCATTGATCACCGAAGTGTGGCAGCATGGTGCACACATGCTTCTTCGAGGATCTTCAAGGTTGATGGAGAGCGTTGGGCCCGGCAAGACGGACTCTTTTCGGGAGTACCGTTTCCAGAACTCCTTCATGATGGCTCTTCTAACCACCAACTTGACCTCTGATGGTTCAGTGCTAGTACATGTGAACACCTCGTCCGCGAGGTCCCTTGCGCCGAGGGACCAATCTTCCGCAAGAACCGTGCTCCTGGTGATGCGGGAGCTTAATAGCTGGTGAAGGCGTTGTACCTTACGGCACTTCCTCATGTAGTTCCTTAGCGGATGCGGGCTTTCTGACAAACGGGCGTTTGCCATGAGTCTCCGCAGGTCACCGGAGGCGGCTTCCAAGCCTCCAAGAAGCTCCACTCCGGTGCGCCTAGGTGTCGGCGTCGGCAGCTCCGGGTGCAAAGGCAGGGTAGGGGCGCGAAGTGACACCGCTCCCGCCCGCTTGTCGGCGACGTTGGAAGAGGGGTGTTGGGGCGCCCCCATGTCCCCTTTGACGTCATGTCCCGTTGACTTCTTCAATAGGACGCGCGCCTCGAGCATCAACTCGCGGCGCTCCTTCTTGGCCATGGCGGATGCCCGCCTTTGCGCCTTCTTGGATCGTGCAGTTTGGAACTGCGCCGGCTCCTGGGCTTGGTGCATGAGCATCTTGGCGCCGACCTCGACGACCACCATGGGCGGAAAGGATGATCCAAAGTGGATCACCCAAGGCTCCGCGTTGATGGCGTGGGGGATTCCTCCTGCATGAAGATGACCTTTGATCAGCGGAGGTCCTCGCCGTTGGCTTGTCATGCAGGATGCTGTGTGGGTTGAGTGAACGGGCGAAGACGATTCTGACGACCACAGCGGAGCAAAGATGGGAGGAGAACCAACGTCCCACCGGGCGTGCCAATTTGTTTGACACGAGAAAAACGTTCTGGAAAGTTCAAACGTAGGCTACCCGAGGGGAGAAGAATGGTAGCGTGTTTTTCTCATGCGCCGGGGTAAAGAAAAGAAGTGCGGGCGTGCCAGTGTACCGTAGTACACAAGAAAAGGTAGGGTAGATGCATTTCATTAATCTCTCATGGAGAAACAAAGTACAAATCCCTAATACAATGCGCTCTATGGCCTGCTTGCGCGGCCAGCCTGACTATGGCGATTGCGACCTCATGGTTCCCGGGGCCTCGGAAGGCACCCGGTTAATTACTCCCGCAGGTTACGCCGCGAGACACCTCCGATTAAGCCGTGTGGTCGTCTTCGTCGTCTTCGCTTCGCGTTCTCCATGCATGATGTGGTGGTGGTGTGTGTGTGGGCGGCGGCAGAGCCCGTGTCCTCGTCGGTACACGCGCCGCGAGTAGCATGGCCTTTGCTCCGGCCATGCCCGCCCTCGCCATCGTGCCTCGTCGGTCTTGACGGCGTCGATGTAGTTGGAGTTGGAGTAGCATGGGTCCGCTCAGCTGGGACTTCTCGACGACCAGCAGCCTCGTCGGGGTGCGCAAGGGGTATGCCTCGCAGGAGTAAGTGTTGGTGGAGATCGGCGTCGGTGCAAAACCGACACGCGCCTACAAGTTGGTGCAGCCAACGTGGTCGACACCTCGTCTCGGTCCGACGCCGAGTTCACGGCTGTCGTCCTAGACAAGAGCGTCGTCTCACGGGCTCGTGGAGATGGAGGTGGGTATGACGCCGGGTTGTAAGTCGGCAGCACTTTCGCTTATGCTCGTCGGCTTCACGGAGATGGAGCTAGCACCGGGCTGTCCGATGAACACCCCGATGCTATCGCCTATGGCTCGCGGAGGCGAAGATGGAGGCGGCGCCGGGCTGAGCGCCGGCAGCCAAGCGCCCTCGGGGCTATCGCCTCGATGGCACCGTCAGCAGCCTCGTGTCCTTGAGGCCATCGTCTTGGTGGCGGCGGAGATGGAGATGGCGTCGGGCTGCACGCCTGTAGTCACGCCGTCGGAGCCATCGTCTTGTTGGCGTTCGTAGGAGGTGAAGAGAAGGTCGGGCTGCACGCCGGCAGCCCCGCCGCCGTCCTGGGCAGCATGGTTCATTGAGGTGGACGTAGCGCCGGATGCACGCCGGCTGCCTTCTCGCCGTCGTCTTCGGCACGCTTCTCCGGAGTGAGGAGGTATTGGGCTCCACGCCGCCACCGTCTTCGGTGCCGCCGCAGAGCACGACTTGATGGGGAGATGGCGCCGCTACGGCACACATACAGTCGCATGGCCGCCGTCTTTGGCGCGCCACACCAGAGTGGAGATGGCGATGGCGTCGGGCTGCACGACGGCAACCTCACGTCCTCGGGGCCGTCGTCTTGGTGGTGACGGAGATGGAGATGCCACCGGACTGCACGACGGCAGCCGCGCCGTCTAGGCCGTCCTCTTGGTGGCGTTGGAGATGGCGCCGGGCTGCACGCCGGCGGCCGCGTGCCCACGGGTTCGTCATTTTGGTGGCGGCATCGTCAGCCGCACGCCCTCGAGGTCGTCGTCTCGGGCGCGGCTTGTTGTAGTGGAAACGGCGCCGGCTTGTACGCCGGCAGCCCCACCATCGCCCGTCAGTGTGGCTCGCCGGAGTGGGATGACGTCATCTCGTCCATGGGTTGGACGTATTCGCCTCGGCGCGGCACCGTGTGCTGATGTGCGTGTATGCTGTAGAGAAAAAGAGAGAGAGAGAGATATTTAACCATGATTCTCACCATTAACAAGCTCCATGGCCTTCCCTCCTTGCTCCCGACGTGTTCCGCCGGCTTGGGTTGTATATGGAATTTTGGGTGTGCGGGTGGATGAATGGGTAGGTGTATGGGGATTAGATAGATCGGTTGTGGTGTGTGGAAGAGCTGATCTTGAGTTCCTGGATGCGATCTCTTCTCCTCTGCACGTATCTTGGCCTCCAGGTACGAGAGTCCTCCCGTACTTCTCCAGATCCTCCTCGCACGTCCTATCTCCGTGCCCTTTTATAGGCGGCATCCAAGAGATGAGGATAAGGACGCGAGTCGTCCGCGATCTCCCTAACAGCTTACTTGGTTTGGTTTTCTTTCCTGGACTATCGTTTAAAATCTTATCTCTTTCTCTTCTAGAAGCCAGGCTGTCATCCGAATAACCTTGTCACGTACTTCATTAGGTGAACCCGTCGCTTACGTATGGATGTGTTGCCAAGACAGAAGCCTAGACCCATTACGTACATGCACATGCAGACCAGGTCGATCGATCAACCAGCCTTGGCGCATGTACCGAACGAACTTGCTTTCCGGCCGGTCTCCCAGACTACGTGCATGCAGGGGTCACACCATCTATTAGTCCATGTATACCTGTAGTCCTGTACAATAGCCAAAGACACGTACATGTAGATGGATTTATAAAGTAAAGTATTACTAGTATTTGTATCCATGACTTTTAAATATCATGCACAATGTTTAAGCTATTATTTGATACAAAACGACGTCGAACAGCCACAATAGGCCTCACCCTATTCTCTGATGGATCTCGCCACGAGAGGCCTGATCCACCTTCTCCACTATTGGATCCCTTCGAGGCGGGAACCGGTGCCTTTTACAATACTATCGGGGCACACACCCACAACCGAATTGGGGGCTCCCGGGATGACAACAAGCTGTCACAAAAACAAGGTTTATCAATATAAACGAAAACAAGGATCTAGATCTTTGCAAGAAATACTAGATCGGAGGTTCTCCAAATGAATGGAGAGGAGATGAAGCGCTTGATTGCTGATGATGAAGATCGAGTTCTCCTCCTTCGATTCCCAAAGGGATGGGGCCTTTGGGTGGATCTTAGTGGAGCACTCTTGTATGAAGTTTTGAGATCTGATCTGTTCTTTTTCGAGTTGAATCAAGGGTTCTGACAGGAGGGGGATTGTTGGCTTAAATACCCCCTCCCCAGATCTGGCCGTTGCCCAACTTTGGGGGCGGATAATCCGCCCGCCTTGGTGAAGCTTGGAGAAAATCTTGGGGGCGGATAATCCGGCCCCCCTGAGGGGCGGATTATCCGGCGAGGCCGGAAAGTCCGGCCGAAACTCCGCCCCCTCTCTGGGGCTTGCGCCTTGGCGATGAGCAGGAGGGGCGGATTATCCGCCCCCCTGAGGGGCGGATTATCCGGCCATGCCGGAAAGTCCGGCCAAAATTCCGCCCCCCCCTTCTGGGTCTTGCGCTTGCTTGGGCAGAGGGAGGGGCGGATTATCCGCCCCTGGTGGGGCCGGATTATCCGCCCCCAAAGGCAGAGTTCTGAGCTGCAACACTTCAACACACATTAAAAGATCCTTGGTATTGTTATCTAACACTCAAAACACTAGGGATTAAGAAATGTACTTTCAAATGCGTTCCTAGAGAAAGAAAAGTTGAAAAACAATGGAAGCAACTTCGCGGATTGGTTCCGCAATTTGAGGATTGTCCTCAATGCTGGTAATTTGACCTATGTGCTGGATACACCGCTGGGTGACCCGCCTGCAGCTAATGCTACCGATGAGGTAAAGAATGTTTTCCTCGCTCGGAAGAATCAGTACTCCATAGTTCAGTGTGCTATCTTGTATGGTTTGGAATCGGAGCTTCATAAAAGGTTTGAGAACCATGACCCACATGATATTGTCCGTGAACTCAAAATGATATTTGAGGCTCACGCGGCAGTTGAGAGTTATGAGGCTTCTGAAAAGTTCTTTAACTGCAAGATGGAAGAGGGCAGCTCCGTCAGTGAGCACGTGCTTAAGATGTCTGGGCACGCAAGTAAACTCCAAAGCTTGGGTATAGTGATTCCTAATGCTTTGGGGATTCACCGTGTCCTCCAATCACTACCACCAAGTTACAAGAACTTTGTGATGAACTACAATATGCTAAACATGGAAAAGTCGTTGCGAGAACTCTTCTCCATGTTGAAGTCTGCAAAAGTGGAGATCAAGAAAGAGCACCAAGTGTTGTTGGTCAATAAGACCACCAAATTCAAGAAGCAAGGCAAGTCTGAGAAAAAGGGAAAGTTCAATAAGGGCGGTAAGAAAGTTACCCCGCCGGCGAAGAAGACCAAGGCTGGGCCTAAGCCTAATACTGAGTGCTTTTACTGCAAGGGAGAAGGTCACTGGAAGCGGAATTGCCCTAAGTATTTGGCGGATTTGAATAACGGCAACATCAAGAAGAAAGGTATATCCGATATACATGTTATTGACGTGTATCTCACTAGTACTCGTAGTAGTTCCTGGTTATTTGATACTGGTTCGGTTGCTCATATTTGTAACTCGAAACAGGTGCTGCAGAATAAACGGAAGCTATCGAAGAACGAGGTGACTATGCGCGTTGGAAATGGATCAAAGGTTGATGTGATCGCGGTCGGCATGCTACATCTTCATCTACCATCGGGATTATTTTTATACTTAAATAATTGTTATTTGGTGCCTGCGTTGAGCATGAACATTATATCTGGATCATGTTTATTGCGGGACGGTTACTTGTTTAAGTCCGAGAATAATGGTTGTTCGATTTATATGAGTAATATGTTTTATGCACATGCACCTTTGATAGATGGTCTATTCTTATTGAATCTCGATTGTGGAAATACACACATTAATAACATTGAAGCTAAACGTTTGAAATTAAGCGATAACTCGACCTTTATGTGGCACTGTCGTCTTGGTCATATTGGAGTGAAGCGTATGAAGAATCTCCATTCCGATGGACTTCTTGAATCACTTGAGAGATGTGAAGCATGTATGATGGGTAAACTGACTAAGACTCCATTTTCTGGTATGATGGAGCGAGCTACGGACTTGTTGGAAATCATACATACCGATGTATGTGGCCCAATGAGTATAGCATCGCGCGGTGGTTATCGTTATGTTCTTACCTTCACGGATGACTTGAGTAGATATGGGTATATCTGTTTCATGAAACATAAGTCCGAAACGTTTGAGAAGTTTAAGGAATTTCAAAGTAAGGTAGAGAATCAACGTAACAAGAAGATTAAATTTCTATGATCTGATCGTGGAGGTGAATATCTAAGTTACGAGTTTGGCGAGCATTTGAAGAAATGCGGAATACTTTCACAATTGACACCGCCGGGAACACCACAGCGTAATGGTGTGTCCAAACGTTGTAATCGAACTCTCTTAGATATGGTTCGTTCTATGATGTCACTTACAGATTTACCGCTATCATTTTGGGGTTATGCATTAGAAACAGCCGCATTCACTTTAAATAGGGCACCATCTAAATCCGTTGAAATGACACCGTATGAATTATGGTTTGGGAAGAAACCTAAATTGTTGTTCCTTAAAGTTTGGGGTTGCAAAGCTTATGTAAAGAAGTTATAGCCAAACAAGCTTGAACCCAAAGCAGAAAAATGCGTCTTCATAGGATACCCGAAGGAAACTATTGGGTATACCTTCTATCATAGATCCGAGGGCAAAATCTTCGTTGCCAAGAATGGACCCTTTCTATAGAAGGAGTTTCTCTCGAAATAAGTGACTGGAAGGAAAGTAGAACTCGACGAGGTTGTTGAACCTTCTCTCGAACTTGCGAGTAGCGCATCACCAGAAGTAGTTCATGTGGCGACTGCACCAATAAGAGAGGAAGCTAATGATGTTGATCATGAAACTTCGGTTGAAGTTACTATGGAACATCGCATGTCAACAAGAACTCGTACCACTCCTGATTGGTATGATCCCGTTATGAGTGTCATGTTGGTGGACAACACCGATGACCCTGCGACATATGAGGAAGCGATGATGAGCCCAGATTCCAATAAATGGCAAGAAGCCATGAAATCCGAGATTGGATCCATGTACGAAAACCAAGTATGGACTTTGGTGGACTTACCGGAGGTCGGAAGGCTGTTGAGAATAAATGGATTTTTAAGAAGAAAACAAATGTTGATGGTAATGTTACTGTCTATAAAGCTCGACTTGTCGCAAAAGGGTTTCGACAAATTCAAGGAGTTGACTACGATGAGACTTTCTCACCAGTAGCGAAGCTAAAGTCTGTGAGGATTATGTTAGCAATCGCTGCATATTATGATTATGAGATATGGCAGATGGATGTCAAAACTGCATTCCTCGATGGAGACATTGATGAAGAGTTGTATATGATGCAGCCCAAATGTTTTGTCGATCCTAAAGATGCTAACAAGGTATGCAAACTTCAACGGTCCATATATGGATTGAAGCAAGCATCCCGAAGTTGGAATCAACATTTTGATAAGGTAATCAAAAGTTTTGGTTTAATACAAACTTATGGAGAAGCTTGTATTTACAAGAAAGTGAGTGGGAGCTCTGTAGCATTCTTAATACTATATGTAGATGACATATTGTTGATTGGGAATGATGCAGACCTTCTTAATAGTGTCAAGGATTATTTGAATAATAGTTTTTCAATGAAATATCTTGGCGAAGCAGCTTACATATTAGGCATAAAGATTTATAGAGATAGATCGAGACGCCTAATATTATTGTCACAGAGTACATATTTGGACAAAGTTCTAAAGAGGTTTGGAATGGAAGATATCAAGAAAGGGTTCTTGCCCATGTTGCCCAATACGACCTTGAGTAAAACTCAAAGTCCTGCAACGGCGGAATATAGATAAAGGATGAGTAAGACTCCCTATGCCTCAGCCATAGGATCTCTTATGTATGCCATGCTATGTACTAGACCCGACATTGCATATGTTGTTAGATTGACTAGCAGATATCAAAGTGATCCAGGAGTGGATCATTGGACAGCGGTCAAAAACATCCTTAAGTACTTGAGAAAAACTAAGGATATGGTTCTTTCTTATGGAGGTGATGAACAGCTCGTTGTTAATGGTTACACCGATGTGTTGGAGATATGCCCAAGAGGCAATAATAAAGTGGTTATTATCATATCTTCATACTTATGATAAATGTTTACATACCATGCTATAATTGTATTAACGGGAAACATTAATACTTGTGTGATTTGAAAACATAAAAGAGTCCCTAGTAAAGCCTCTTGTTAAACTAGCTTGTTGGTTAATATATGATCATGGTTTCCTGATCATGAACATAGAGATGTTATTAACAACAGGGTCATATCATTAGGAGAATGAAGTGATGGACATACTCCTATAGTTAAGCGTAGCATAAAGATCAAGTCATTTAATATAGTTCATTTGCTATAAGCTTTCTGATACATAGTAACCTAATTCCTTCGACCATGAGATCATGCTTATCACCATCACCGGAAGGATGCTTTGATGACATCAAACACCACACCGTAATTGGGTGGCTATAAAGATGGCATTGAGTGTTCGGAAAGTATGGGTTGAGACACATGGATCAAGAGTGGGATTTGTCCATCCATATGACAGATAGATATACTCTGGGCTCTCTCGGTGGAATGTCATCCAATTAGCTTGCAAGCATGTGACTGGCTCACAAGGGATCACATACCACGGGAACGAGAAAAGAGTACTTATCGGTAACGAGGTTGAACTAGGTATGCAGAGATACCGACGATCAAAACCTCGGATAAGTAAACTATCATGAGACAAAGGGAAATTGGTATCGTATGTAAGTGGTTCATTCGATCGCAAAGTAATCGTAGAAATATGTGGGAGCCATATGAATTTCCAGATTCCTCTATTGGTTATTGATCGGAGAAGTGTCTCGATCATGTCCGCATAATTCACGAACCGTAGGGAGACACACTTAAGGGTTCGATGTTGTTGAGTAGTTATGGAATGATGAGTAAGAGACTGAATGTTGTTCGGAGTCTCGGATGGGATCCGGGATATCACGAGGAGATCCGGAGAATAAGATTCATATAAGGAAAGTCCTGTTTCGGAGTTTGGGAATGATTCCGGTGTTTTCATCAGGAATGTTCTAGAAGGGTCCGGAAGGTCCGGCACTCCGGAGGGGAAGGGTACATGAATGTGTCATAACAAGTTGGAATGGTTGCATCATGTACTAGGTGTCATCGCTGAGCAAAATAAAGGGATAAATCAAATCCTAGTTTGAAAAGTCAAACGCCAATTTGAAAAGTCAAACGACAAGTTTGCTTGGTGGAGGGAGAGTAGGAAACCTACTTAGGGAGGAAGTCCTACTCCCTCCACCCGCCGGCCAAGGAGGAGGAGTTGGAGGAGGACTCCCTCCTCCCAACCACGCCTCCCTCCCACCTATAAAGGAGGGGCAGGGGTGCCCCTCTTCCCTACACCTCAAACCCTAGCTTTGGCGCCTCCACCTCCAAGTGCAGCCGTCGCCGCCGCTTAGGGTTTCCCCTCCAACTCGGCGAGTTGGGGCTCTCCCAAAGCCCTAGCCGCCGGCTAAGCTTCCTCCCTTGGTTTCTCTAAACCCTAGATCGCCAAGGCCTCTCTCATAGTCCACCATACTCGCTCCGGCTTAAGGTGAAGCCCTGCGAGATCTCCCCTCTACTTCCGCTACCACGCCGTCATGCTGCCGGAATCACGAGGAGAGTGCTACAGCCTCCGCTGCCTGCTGGAACAAGGGAGAGGAAGGTCTTCATCGAGTACCGAACGTGTGACCGACTGCGGGAGCGCTGCCGGAACGCAGCGCCGGAAGGATCGTCTACGCGATCTTGAGATCGGCAAGTGTACGACTACATCACCCACGAGAATCTGCTCTCGTTAACCGCTTTGGATCTTCAAGGGTTAGTATTCCATCGACTCGTTGCTACAATCTAGTAGATAGATCTTGGCCTGATCATAGATTAGATCTTGATTGTGTGTTCATGCGGTAGAAATTTTTTGTTTTCCATGCTACGAACCCCTACATGATGCTAGTTGGAACACCGATCCGGATGATTCTAAATCTCAATGTGGATACGTATTTACTTTGAATGGTGCAGCCGTTAGCTGGAGGAGTGCAAAGCAAAGCGTTGTGGCGAGATCTTCAACTGAATCGGAATACATAGATGCTTCAGAGGCTTCACAAGAGGCGATATGGATGAAGGAGTTCATTAAAGAGCTCGGTGTGGTTCCAAGTGTGCTGGCCCCAATGTCTATGTACTGTGATAACATGGGCGCCATAGCCAATGCGCAAGAACCAAGGTCACACAAGAAGCTGAAGCACATCAAGCTACGTTTTCACGCTATTCGAGAGCATGTCCAAGATGGTGACATAAAGATTTGCAAAGTACACACAGATCTGAATGTGGCGGATCCGTTGACTAAACCTCTCCCAAGGGCAAAACATGACCAGCACCAAACCGCCATGGGTGTTTGGTATATTACCATGTAATCTAGATTAGTTGACTCTAGTGCAAGTGGGAGACTGTTGGAGATATGCCCTAGAGGCAATAATAAAAGTGGTTACTTTGTGTTTATGATAAATGTTTGCATTCATGGTATAATAGTATTAAACCGGAAACATTAATAATTGTGTGATTTGTAAACTAAATTAGAGTCCCTAGTAAAGCCTCTTTATAATACTAGCTTGTTGGTTAATAGATGGTTGTCGTTTCCCGATCATGAACATTGAGATGTCGTTAACAACAAGATCATGTCATTAGGAGAATGGTGTGATGGACATACTCCTATAGATAAGCGTAGCATTATGATCAAGTCATTTCAATAGTTCGTTTGCTATAAGCTTTCTGATACATAGTAACCTAATTCCTTCGACCATGAGATCATGCTAATCACCATTACCGGAAGGATACTTTGATGACATCAAACACCACACCGTAACTGGGTGGCTATAAAGGTGGCATTGAGTGTTCGGAAAGTATGTGTTGAGGCACATGGATCAAGAGTGGGATTTTTCCATCCATGTGACGGATAGATATACTCTGGGCCCTCTCGGTGGAATGTCATCCAATTAGCTTGCAAGCATGTGACTGGCTCACAAGGGATCACATATAACGGGAACGAGAAAAGAGTACTTATCGGTAACGAGGTTGAACTAGGTATGCAGAGATACCGACGATCAAAACCTTGGATAAGTAAACTATCGTGAGACAAAGGGAAATTGGTATCGTATGTAAGTGGTTCATTCGATCGCAAAGTAAGTGTAGAAATATGTGGGAGCCATATGAATTTCCAGATTCCTCTATTGGTTATTGATCGGAGAAGTGTCTCGGTCATGTCCGCATAATTCGGAGTCTCGGATGGGATCCGAGATATCACGAGGAGATCCAGAATGGTCTGGAGAATAAGATTCATATAAGGAAAGTCCGATTTCGGAGTTCGGGAAAGTTTCTGATGGTTTCATCAGAGAGGTTCTAGAAGGGTCTAGAAGGTTCACCGGACCGGAAGGGGAATGGTCCATGAATGTGTCATGGATAAGTGGAATGATTGGATCATATCCTAGGTCACTTGGTGTGGGCATTTGCAAGAGAGAATTAAAGCTCTAAATTGAAAGTCAAATGAGAAGTTTGAAAAGTCAAACTAGAACAATGGTTTCCTAGTGGAAGAAGAAACAAGTCCTTCTCTCAATCCAACTTGGGTTTGGGTTTGGATTCAAACCCACCCCTCCCAAGGTTGTCCCTCCCTCTCATAAATAGAGGGGGAGGGCTGCCCCAACACCACAAGATCCAAGCCCTCCCCACACCCGAGCCGTCGCCGCCAGCCGCCGCGTCGCCGCCGGTCCGTCGCCGCCGCCCTAGCCGCTGCCGACACCTCCTTCTCCTCCCGTACTTCTAAACCCTAGATCTCCGGGAAACCCTAATCCACCATAACTCACATCGGCTTAGGCGAAGCCCTGCGGGATCTTCCCTCTACTTCCGACACCACGTCGTCATGCTGCCGGATTCGCGAGTGGAGAACTACAACCTCCGTTACCTGCTGGAACAAGGGAGAGGAAGGTCTTCATCGAGTATCGAACGTGTGATCGATGGCGGAAGCGCTGCAGGAACGCAGCGCCGAAAGGATCGTCTATGCTATCTTGAGATCGGCAAGTGTATGACTACATCACCCATGAGAATCTGCTCTCGTTAACCGCTTTGGAATCTTCGAGGGTGAGTGCTTCTACCGACTCGTTGCTACAATGTAGTAGATAGATCTTGGCTTGTTTATGTGCATGCGGTAGATTTTTTTTGTTTTCCATGCTACGAACCCCTACACAAAGGATATCGACAAGTATTACCCCTCGTACGACCCGTCAGTGTGGTTGGACACGTACCTCATGGCGTTGCGAATCGCCGGCCACACCTACCTGCTCGCCGCCCGCTACCTCCCCCTGATGATGGAGGGAGCGTGCCGGCAATGGATCAACACCCTCCCCGCGGACAGCATCGACTCCTGGGAGGAAATGCGCAACGCCTTCGTCAGGCACTTCGAGGGCTCCTACACAAGCGCCACCACCATCGAGGACCTCAAGCGATGCGTCCAGGGACCCTGCGAGTCAACCCGCAGCTGGGTCCAGCGGTGGTAGTACCTATGGTACAACGCGTCTGGAATCCACCCGGACATCGCGATCCACTACTTCAAGACCTCGTGCCGTTATGAGCCCTTGGTCGCCAAGCTCAAGCGGGTGTACAAAACACTTGACAACATACCGGACCTCCTCGAGATCGCCAAGCGGTACGCGGAGGAGGACCCAAACCAAGAAACCGATGACGAGTTGGGAGGGAATCGCCGCATGAGCGGCCACGACAACAGGAGACGACCCGAGCTACGCTACAGCAACACTTGCCTCACCGGCAAGCGCCACGGTGGTGGGCGATTCAACTTCGTTGTCAACGCCGGATACGTTCCACGCGAGCCCAAGAGATTTCGCCGCGTTGGAGGCCAGCGCCGCGACAGCGGCAACTACAAGGCGAAGCCGAGGTTCGACCCTGCGGCTCTCCTTAACCAGCCCTGTGTGTTCCACAGCAGGGAGGGGAAGCCCGCCAGGCAGACGACCGCCGACTGCCACTCCCTGAGGGAGATCGAGAAGGCACGGCGCGACAGGGAGGACCCCAACAACCACCCGCCAAACAGTGGGGCGTTCGGCAATGAGGCCGGCTCGCTTCACAACATTACCGGGTTCAGCACCAAGGGTGAGAAGAAGGTCATCGCTCACGCCGTCGTCGTCAACGCGGTGTCCCAGGTCGACGTCCTGCGCTTCCTCAACTGGTCCGAGCAGCGGATCACATGGAGTCGCTAAGATCACTCGCCACAGATCGAATATCCGGGCCGAGTCGCCTTGGTGGTCAAGCCCAAGGTGGGAGACTATTGGCTCCCCAAGACTCTGATGGACGGCGGAAGCTCCATCAACATTCTCTACCTGGACACGTTCAGGCGACTGTGGCTCCCGCAGTCGATGATCGAGACGACATACACCACCTTCCATGGCATCATCCCCGGTCAGAAGGCGTACCCGATCGGCAAGGTGATGCTGCCAGTCACCTTCGGCACCCCAGCGAACTTCCGCACCGAGCGGATCGTCTTCGAGCTGGTGCCCTACAATAACCCCTACCACTACGTCTTGGGACGGGAGGCGTTCGCCAAATTCATGGCGGCGCCCCACTACGCGTACAACACGATGAAGGTCCCAGGGCCATGCGGAATCATCACCGTCTATGGCGACCCCGACATGGCCGCCGAGCTCGCCGACACCGTCATAGCGGCAAAAGCCAACCACGCGGAGGAGCTCGCCAAGTACGCGAGCGGGGTCAACAATGACGACCCCACGATTCTCAAGAAGCCCAACTCAGAGGGCGGCGGCTGCACCGCCTTTGAGGCAACGACGCACACTCGTATCGTCGAGTTGGTCCCAGGCGACTCCAGTCAGACGGTGACGATCGGGACAGGCATGAGCCCAACATAGGAAGGCACGCTCATCGAGTTCCTACATGAGAATCGCGACATTTTCGCATGGAAGCCATCCGACATGCCTGGTGTCCCAAGAGAACTCGCCGAGCACAAACTCAACGCCGACCACAAAGCGCGACCCGTCAAACAGTCGCTGCGGCCCTTCAATGACGAGCGCCGCCAAGAAATCACCGAGGAGGTGCAGCGTCTACTCGCTGTGGGCTTTATTCGGCCAATCAAATACTCCAAGTGGTTGGCAAACCCAGTCCTGGTCGAGAATAAAAAGGAACCTGGAGAATTTATATCAACTACACAAACCTAAACAGGCCTGCCCGAAAGAGCAGTTCGTCCTCCCGTGGATCGATCAAATCATCGACTCGACCGCGGGCTCGGAGTCGCTGTGCTTCCTCGACGCCTACTCTGGTTACAACCTGATCAAAATGGCAGTCGAGGATGAGGAGAAGACGGCGTTCATTACGCCATTCGAAGCGTTCTGCTACACCGCCATGACCTTCGGCCTCAAGAACGCCGGGGCAACCTACCAAAGGTGCATGCAGGAGTGCCTCGCGAGCCAAATTGGCCGCAACATCCACGTCTACATCGACGACGTGGTGGTGAACTCACTCGCCAGGGCGATCTACTCGCTGACCTGGCGGACACCTTCGCAAACCTGCGGAGGTACAAAATAAAGCTAAACCCAGGAAAGTGCAACTTCAGTGTACCTACTGGACAGTTGTTGGGGTACGTCGTCTCCAAGCGCGGGATCGAGGCAAACCCCACCAAGATCAACACGACCGCCCAGCTCAGTAGACCCAAGTGCCTGCGCGACGTCTAGAAGTTGGCCGGGCGAGTCGCGGCTCTCAGTCGCTTCATCCCCCGGCTAGGCGAGAAGGCGATGCCCCTCTATCGCCTAATGCGCAAGAACCCCACATTCCAGTGGGACAAGGAGGCAGATGACGCGTTCCACGCTCTCAAGGAGGTGCTACTCACGGCACCTCTACTCGTCGCCCCCGTCGACAAGGAGCCCATGCTCGTCTACGTCGCGGCCTACGAGCGAGTCGTCAACGCCGTCATGGTTATCGAATGACCAGAGGAGGGCAAGGAGAGCCCGATGCAGCGACCTGTATACTACATCAGCAAAGTCCTCACCGAGTCACGCCAATGCTACTCGCAGTACTAGAAATTGGTATATGCGGTCTTTTGAGCCCAGCGGCGACTGCCGCACTACTTCCAGGAGCACCCAATCACGGTCGTCTCCTCAGCACCGTTGCAGGATATCATATGCAACCGTGAGGCGACCGGGCGAGTCGCCAAGTAGGCCGTCGAGATCGGAGTTCACAACATCAGGTACGAGCCGTGCAAGGCGATCAAGTCGCAGGCTCTAGCAGTCTTTCTCGCCGACTGGAAGGAGGCATAGCAGCCAGAGAAACTGCCGTACCTCCACTACTGGTTCCTACACTTCGACGGCTCCAAGAATGCAGATGGTGCAGGGGCAGGGATCGTCCTCACATCTCCAAAGGGCGACAAGCTATGCTACGTCTTGTACCTTGACTTCACCCCTTGCACCAACAATATGGCCGAGTATGAGGCGCTTCTCCACGGCATGCGAGCAGCCAAGGAAATGAACATCAATCGTTTGCGCTGCTACGACGATTCTGACCTCGTCGTCGGGCAACTCGCCGACACTTGCGACACAGTCTCCCCCACCATGGCGGCATACCGCCAAGCAGTGGACCAGCTGGGAGGCCACTTTGCTGGCTACTCCGTCGAGTGGATCGACCGACGGAAGAATGAGGAGGCCGGCGCACTCTCCCGCATCGGCTTGGCTCGCCTTGCGCCGCCCGTCGGGGTCTTCCTCGACGCCATCACCAAGCCTTTCGTCTCTCCCCCGAGGGAGATCAACATCGGAATTCCGCTGCAACCAGACGCGGCCCTGGTCGCAATGATCGCCAAGCCAAGCGACTGGACCGCGCCATACGTCGCCTATCTGGAGGGAGGCACCCTACCCGCTGACGATACGAAGGCCCGTATGATAGCACGCCGCTGCAAATCCTTCGTCATCATCAACAGCGAGCTCCACAAACGCAGCATGACCGGCGTGTTCCAACGCTGCATCCAACCCGTAGAAGGACGCAAAATCCTCTAGGACATCCACGCTGGCGCCTTCTCCCTAGTCGCCAAGGCCATGCGGCATGGCTTTTACTAGCTCACCGCACATGCCGACGCGGTTGACATCGTCCAACGCTGCGTCGGGTGCCAGAAGTACGCCAACCAGACTCACGTGTTGAGCTCGGTGCTCAAGACCATCCCCATCACCTCGCCATTCGCCGTGTGGGGCATGGACATGGTGGCCCCGTTCAAGAAGGCCCCCTCTGGATTCACCCACCTCCTAGTCGTAGTCGACAAGTTCACAAAATGGGTGGAGGCCAAGCCAGTCCGCAAGTGCGACGGGAAGACTGCCACCAAATTACTACGTGATCTCATCTATCGCTATGGGTTCCCGCACAGCATCATCACGGACAATAGCACAAACTTCGCCAAAGGAGCCATGGCGGAATTCTGCGAGGAGCACAACATACGACTCGACCTCGCCTCAGTCACCCACCTGGAGTCCAATGGCGAGGCAGAACGTGCCAACCAGAGCATCCTCCATGGCCTGAAGCCGCGACTGTAAGTTCCACTCGAGCGAACTCCTGGGTGCTGGGTCGAAGAGCTCCCCTCTGTCATCTGGGGCATCCGCACCTCCATCAATAGGTCGACAGGACTCACTCCCTTCTTCATGGTGTATGGTGTCGAGGCCGTCATGCCAACCGACCTCGAGCACGATTCGCCGCGGGTGGTCAACTACGTGGAGGCCGACAACAAGCTCGCACTCCAGGACGGAGTCGACCAGCTCGACGAAGCACGCGACCTAGCTCGCTCCCGCACCACCATCTACCAGCAAGGGCTTCACCGCTACCACAGTCGGCGAGTACGGACTCGCACCTTCCAGGAAGGTGACCTGATACTGTGTCTGATCCAGGACAAGAAGGGCATGCACAAGCTCTCTTCCCCTTGGGAGGGAACATTCGCCATTGGGCGAGTCCTGGGCAACGACGCCTACTACCTCACCGACGTCCGAGGCGACGGAAAACTCGACGTCAAGCGGCCATGGAATGTAAACCTTCTACGGAAGTTCAACTCCTAGAACTCTAGACATGTACCTCCTACCCGCTATGAAATAAATAAGATCAATTCGCAGAAATTGTGTCCACTCTTCGTACCTTGTGCCACTCGCACTCGTAATAACAGCGCTATGCTTCTCGCGGAAGTCAACCCTTGGTTACAAGACCGGCACGGCCAAGTAGTGCGATACGAGGGCATCGAAAATTTCGGGCCTCGCGTCATCCACGAAGCCAACCCGGAGCCCCATCGCAGTCGCCACGCCTGACTGGCTTTCCAAGCCACGACAACCGCATTCGCTTCCCACAGCGACCCAGTCCTCCACATCCTTGGCGCAGCGACTCGAACGGCTAAGTACCACGCTCGGGGACTGACGCCAGTCCAACAATGAGCAACTAGGTAAAACACCAAGTATGAGAGCACGTCCTGGACTCGCCATGCGACTGGTCCTACGGATCAGGTGGAGTTACGCGCCAAAAACAACGCGCCTCGTCCTCACCTACCTCGGGCATGCGACTAGAACCGCCAAGTACCACGCTCGGGGACTCGGCCACCCGACCCTGTTCGCGCCCAGGAAAACGGCTAAGTACAGAGCACCCCTGGGAGTCGCCATGCGACTGGCTTTCCAAGCCATGGAGAGTCGACCTTAACTTACTAACAATTTAAACAACATAAATATACATAAAAATGAGGTAAACTCCATAAAAGGGCGGGCGCGCTCGGGGACTCGCACAACCAACAATCAAATCGAAAAACACTGACCAGAGCATCCTTGCATTCCTTTAAGCAGCAAAATTTGTTCGCTTACAAGGGCAGTTATATGTCTATTTTAACTAACGCCAGTCGCCAAAATATTTTACTCCGCAGGCTTTGACGACGAGGCGCCACCAATCCTGCGACGACAGATAAAGGGAACCCACGGGTTCAAAGGGTACGTCGTGAGTTCACCTGCCATGGCCGCTCAGAATGGATGCTCCACCTTGAAGTCGCGATGCCGCGGCTCGGGGTCGTTCGGGGCGACGATAAGCTCCTAGTACAGAATAAGGTCACCCATCGCCCACACCTGGTCGGCATACATTGCAGCCCGCTCGGTCAGCTTCAGCACTTCGGCGATCTTGACTGCGCCAGTCGACAAAGGGTACCCGCTCGTGACATCGTCGAGGTCGAAATCGTCGGGGAAGTACGCGAGCCTAAGGCTCGGTGCAGTTGCCGCACCACGACGAAAGGTCGACCGCATCATGAAGTCAACCATAGCCGGGGCCTTCTCCAAGTAGCGCCATACCTCGACGAGGTCACTAGGGATCACCTCCGTGGGCGAGATTTCCTGAAGGTACGCCCGGATGCAGGTCGCTGACAGCGCGACAGAGTCAACCAGAGTGGTGATGCATTACCGCGTGTCATACAATTGCGCCTCATCGGCATCATCAGTAATCCTGCCTGCAACACACAAGCAGACAGTAAGGAAGGCTCCAGCAAAATAACGCGACCCGCACGCTCGGGGACTCGCCAAAGAAAAACTCACCAATCAACGGCCGATAGCGCTCCATGATGAAGTCCTGAAGACCGCAGAGGTCATCCTGCAGCCCGGCGACGAGTGCATCTGACATCTTCCGCTTCTCAGCAGTAGAAGCAACAGCTGCCTTGGCCCTCCCATCCACCGAGGTCGCCTCCGCCTTTGCCTCCTTGATCTCCTGCTTTAGGGCGGCGATTCGCTTCTCTACGGCTCTCAAGGACAACTGTGCAACCGTCAGTTCACTCGTCGGGACCAGGCCCTGACGAGCCTTCTCCACCGCGTCCGCGTTATCCTCTGTGTCAACAAAACCATGAATACAAGAAGAACAAGGTCTACGACCAGTAACAAGAACGACAACCACTCACCCGCAGTCGCTCGAAGTTGCTCGTTCGTTTCTCTGACAACGAGGAGCTCCCTCTCCAGATGGTTCCTCATGGCAAGTCGCTTCGCCGACTCGCACTGCAGGCCTTGCGCAACCATGGAAGAATCAACAACAAAATTCCTAAGTACCTAGCCGCTGAAAGTCAGCGACTAGCCACTCGGGGACTGGATGGCAAAAGATCCTAAGTGCCTAGCCGCTGAAATTCAGCGACTAGCCACTTGGGGACTGGACAGCGAAAACATCCTAAGTGCCTAGCCGCTGAAATTCAGCGACTAGCCACTCGGGGACTGGACAGCGAAAAATTCCTAAGTGCCCAGCCGTTGAAATTCAACGACTCGACACTCGAGGACTGGACTTCAAAAATAATAAGAATCCGACCACTGAAATTCAGTGGCCCGATCCTCGGGGACTGGATATACCTGGATGGCGGCACCTAGCATGCCGTGAAGCTCCATTGCATCCACCGATGGGAGCACGAACGGAGTACGCCCGTGACGCTGCTCGACCTCCGTGCCGACGACCTCAGGAAACTTGCTCGATGGCACCGATGCACTCGTCGCGGAGGCCCTCGCTACAAAGCGAGGGAACGTCGCCACCGCGGCTCCCGCGCCACTCGAGGATGGGCATGTTGCCCCGACCGATGCCACGGGCTCCACCCGCTGCGAGTCCGTGTCCATCGTGGCCTTCGAGGCCGCATCCACTCCAATTGAGCTTCACTCGGGGTGACCGCCGGCTCGTCCAAAATCGTGACAACCTCATCGCCCTTTGCCTTCTTTGCGCCTCAACAGGCGCCTCGACCTCGTCGCCCTTCCTCTTCTTCGAAGGGTCGACTAGTGCCTCCGCGGCACCCAACATGACCTTGGCCACCGAAGGGTGACCTATTATCTTCACCCCAGTCATGGAGAACAATGCTGTTACTAAACTCACCAGTCGCACATTAATCGAGTGGACAAACGATAGACTTAGAAATACTCACTTGGCGACTGGGATAAAACGCAGGCCAGTACGAATGCTGGACGGCTACTCCAACTCTGGCCCCAGTTTCCGACTGAGGCCCGTCTCGAACACACTCTGTGCCCAAGACACCGACAGCTTCTTCGAGGACGAGGCCGCGATAGGAGGATCAGCGGCGATCGCCGCGGGTGCTCCCCTCGGTGGCGAGGTCCTCGTGGCTGGAGCGGCCACGAACCTGTGACTGGGAAGAAGGGCGGAAACAGCGACACCAATGACATTTCGCCTTCCACAACGGCCGCGCCGACCACCGCGGTCACATGCGCTGGTGCGTCGGCCCTAGCTTCCTCGGCCGCACTGGTAGCATCAGAGCAACTCGCATACCAAGGTGGTGATACCGGCTTAGCCGGCTTCTTCTTCTTCGGTGGCGGTGGTTTATGTTGGGAATATGCCCTAGAGGCAATCATATATGATGAGATTTCCCATTGTAATCATAAAAATATAAAGTTTTCCTTGCATAAACATCTAATGTGTATCATTGAATATGTGATTCGGTTGTGGAACTATGCATTCATGTTGTTTGTACTAAATGTCCTTGGTCATTGAGCAGTGGCGGAGCTAGCCCAACTAGGTAGCCTGGGCAAATTACAAAGCGTTCTGGCCCCTATGATTCTTTGCCCACTAATTTTTTTGATTTACTAGTATACACCTTTAATAACTATACATAGTATTCTGGCTAGATCCCGGGCAACTGCCCGGCCTCGCCGGCCTGAAGCTCCGCCACTGTCATTGAGGTTGTGCTGGACACACAACTTAGACCAATGTGAAAGTTGGCTTGATGTATCGGTTCCACTTGTCATGGGCATGGAGATGCTATTCCAACTTACATAGATTCGGCTAAAGAGTTTAGCGAGTCGGATTGACCCATATTGAGGTACAACGAACAAGTTGTCATTTGTATATCTCAATCAATGTAATCCTAAGACCTGAGGTTATTGCATAGTCCGAGTTGAGGATCACCGACTTTGTTCTCTCAAACGCTGATCCGTAACTGGGCACTTATAAAGGCAGAGTTCGGGTCGACTGAGAATCAAGCTGCGTGATGTGAATAACCAAGATGGGATTTTCCCCTCCACTTGGAGATATATTCTCTGGGCCCTCTCGTGAGATATGATTCGGAAAGCATGGCCATGCACGACTCAGTTAAGTGTTAACCGAGGCGATCGACTAAGAGTTAGTCGGGTGAATCACTTATCTCGGATCGAGAAGAGAGTCGGACTATTTAAGGGATGAAAATTATCCGCCTATAGTCTGACAAGGTATATCGTGAGGCAAAAGGGACTCAGACGCAAGTCGCATTGGAAAGGCAAGTCATCATGACTCTTTGGTACTTGGGAGTCGGCACGTTCTGCTAGGAGCCGCTACCGACTGATAGATTAGGAGTCGGACTCTAATCGTGTCCAAGTTGCCATGAGCCTGCGGGGTCACACACTTAAGAGAGGGAGAAAGTTCAGATTGGATCTGAACTGGAAATCTGGTTGGGATGGACCCGAGCCTGATTTGGACCGAGTCAGTGAGTCGGACTCATAGGAACTAATATTATATGGGCTTTAGTGAATGGACCGCACGAGCATAGCCCACGTTCATTCCCTATATATAGTGGAGCACCGTAACCTAGAAAGGTTAATCGTTATTCGGTTAGGTCATTCCATGTGTTGGAAACCCTAGCTCCATAGCAGTCCTGCCGCTGTAACGAATCTAGTAGTTCGCCACCGGCGCTCCTCCTTGTACGTGTGGATACCAGCAGAGGTGTTGTACGATCAGCACCAGGACGATCGGATTGCAAAGGACTGCACTGCATCAACTGACGCGCTTCATCAGTAATCAGCAACTGCGCGTCTAGTGGTAAAACTCGTTGCCTTCTACCTCGGCTAGATCTTGGGATCACCACGTTAGAGTAAAAAGTTTTGTTTTATCTCTGTGTGGCCCAATAGTGGTATCAGAGAAATAGCTTCTGGTTTTAGGCTCGAGATCGCGCATATGTGATATGCAGTTGGCTGTAGATGAGTTCTATATGCTGTTTGGTGGTCGATCTATGAGATAGATCGGTTTTGTACGAGGTTGATTGGATCAACTGTACTCGGGGAATGGTAGATCTGATTTCCGTGATCATACTGCTGAGGTCGTGGAACGACATACCCTACCGGACGGATTCCGCCATCGGGGTAGACTGTGACACGTAAATCCAGAGGCGATGATCAAAGATCAAAAAGTTTGATCGAATCAGAACAATGGTCGGAATCCATGTCCGGATCGTAGATGAGATCTACGTTTTCACAGCGATCTATGAGATGAGATCCATGTCAGGATCCCTGTCGTAGCGCCTTAGATGTCCGGATCCATTTTGCAGGAAGTTGTGAATGGTATGGTTCATGTGCATGTGATGTATGTGTGTAATCCATACGTGATCTACGAATCACGGTTTTTGTCAGCCGGCTGGAGCCTAGGTGCTGTCATATTATTGTATAACGACTTGCGTGTCGGATTCTCCTTGTAATTTACTTTACTAAACTAGTGTAGCTGCTTGGAGAACCCGGATGGCATGCAAGGCGATGTACATGTCGGCGACATGGAGTAAGACGACAAGTGGCAAGAGTTGGCACGAGTCAGATTACAGGCTTTGTGGAGATGGAGATCGCCATGAAGAGAGCCATACCATTTCACATTATAATTGCTTTATTTTGTGTTATTGTTATGTCTCTGTTTTACCTCTATTAGATAGTCGATAAAATTAATCCCTCAAAGAAGGTCTAGTCAGTTTTCCCGCCAGTGTTTGCACCATCACAAGTCGGACATTTTTGGTAGTGGGCTCATAACATTGAGGTGCTGCCAATTATTTCTGACTAGGTGGGTTCGAGTCGGACTCTTACTGCGGAAACACTCGGTAAGCTAGACGGGTCTATCAAAACGGTTATGGGGCTCGGGGAAAAGTAGGATGGGATCCGGGGCATGTGATGCCACCCGTCCAACAGGAGTCGTATGAGATACGATTGACAAGGTGGTGTCTACCTAGATCACTTGGCGGCTAGCGGTGATGCTAAAGCTCACTAGCCGACTTGCTTATTTAGGATCCTGAATCACTAAGTAACCATCGAAGGGGTGTTGGTTCTAGTGGGAGCATAAAATATTAATGTATTTAATATGCTTGCTCTTTTATGAATATATGTCTTAAGTGTTTTGCATATTTTCTATTGTAGATCATGGCACCAAGTAGCAGCCACTCTCAGATATCCGGTTTTGCCTTGAGAACCATTCTTGAGAAAGATAAACTAAACGACACTAATTTTACCAATTGGTATCGAAATCTGAGAATTGTTCTCAAACAAGAAAAGAAGGAACATGTCCTAGACAACCCACTTCTAGATGAGCCGAATGAGAATGCGACTGTCGCTGCCACCAATGCCTACCGTCGGGCTAAGGATGAGTCCACGGATATTAGCTGTCTCATGCTTGCTCACATGGAACCGGACTTGCAAAAGCAGTTCGAGAATGTTGAGGCCTACGATATGATTGAAAGCCTCAAAAGTATGTTCCAGGCTCAGGCGAAGACTGAGAGGTATCAAGTCTCTCAGGATTTACTGAGTTGCAAGCTTAAGGATGGTGGTCCACTAAGTCCGCATGTGATCAAAATGGTTGGTTACGAGCAGTCTTTGGAGAGGCTTGGCTATCCCATTAGCGAAGAGTTCGCTATGGCTATAATTCTGAACTCTCTTCCTAGTGCGTATGGGCAGTTCATTTCGAACTACCACATGCATGGTATGGATAAGAAGCTCACTGAAATACATGGGATGCTCAAGCAGGCAGAGGCGGAACTCAAGAAGGGCTCCAGTCAAGTGTTGATGGTGCAGAATAAGGCTAAGTTTAAGAAGAGTTCTTGGACTAAGAATAAGGCTAAGTCAGGAGGAAAGCAGGCTCAAGACCCGGTCCCAAGTTCTTCCTCAGGGACCAAGCCATCACCTTCAGCCGGATCCACTTGCTTCTACTACAAGGCGGATGGCCACTGGAAGAGGAACTGCAGCAAGTACTTGGCTGACAAAGCCAAGAGTGGAGGTATGACTTCCGACTCAGGTACACTTGTTTGCAATGTTATAGACATATATCTTGTCGATGCACATAATAGTTCTTGGGTATATGATATAGGGTCAGTTATTCACATCTGCAACTCGTTGCAGGGACTGGTAAGAACTAGGACCATAGCAAGAGGCGAGGTTGATATTCGATTCGGCAACAAAGCAAGAGTTGTTGCGTTGGAAGTCGGCACGATGCAACTTCATTTACCTTCCAGATTCATTATGGAAATGAATAATTGTTATTATGTTCCAGTGCCCAGTCGAAACATTATTTTTGCTTCATGTTTGATGAGGCAAGGCTATGAGTCGAATATCAAGAATAATGGTTGTTCTTTGTATTTGAATGATATGTTTCACGACTTTGCACCTGTCCAGGACGGGTTATATATTTTGAATCTTGATGGTGAGTCGGTTTATAACATAAATGTTAAAAGTTTAAAACCAAATGATCTGAATATGACTTACTTTTGGCACTATCGGCTTGGTCATGTAAGTTGGAAACGCATGAAGAAGCTCCATGATGATGTACTTCTAACTTCGTTCGACTTGGAGTCGTTCGAGACATGCGAATCTTGCCTACTCGACAAAATGACCAAGATACCTTTTGCAAAGAGTTGAGAAAGGGCGTCCGACTTGTTGGGACTAGTACATAGTGATGTATGTGGACCAATGAGCACGACAGCCAGAGGTGGTTATGAGTACTTCATTACCTTCACTGATGATTTGAGTAGGTATGGATATATCTACTTGATGAAACATAAGTCAAAAGCCTTTGAAAAGTTCAAAGAGTTCCAGAATGAAGCACAGAATCAACTCGGCAAGAAACTAAAGTTTCTTCGGTCGGACCGAGGAGGCGAGTACATGAGCCATGAGTTTGATGACCATCTGAAAAGTTGTGGAATAGTTCCTCAACTTACTCCGCCAGGAACGCCACAAAGTAACGGTGTTTCAGAAAGGCGGAATCGGACCTTGTTGGACATGGTACGATCAATGATAAGTCGGACAGATCTGCCTTTATCATTTTGGGGTTATTGTCTAGAAACAGCGGCGTTCACACTAAACAGAGTACCATCAAAATCGGTAGAGAAGACACCGCATGAGATGTGGACAGGCAAAAGGCCGAGTTTGTCTTTTCTTAAGATTTGGGGTTGTGAAGCATTTATCAAGCGACTTTAGTCGGACAAGTTTACGGCCAAGTCGAATAAGTGTATTTTCGTGGGGTATCTGAGGGAAACCTTGGGGTACTACTTCTACAACTAAGAAGAGGGCAAAGTGTTTGTCGCTCAGAACGGTGTCTTCCTTGAGAAAGAGTTTCTCAGTCGGGGAGTAAGTGGGAGCACGGTGCAGCTCGAAGAAATTCGAGAGCAACCGACTAGTAGCGAGTCGGCAAAAACCTTGGAGGTTGAGCCGGTCATGGCAGCTGAGCCGGCAACAGCACCTGTACTACGAAGATCGGCAAGGTTACGAAGTGTTCGTGGTGTATTACTGTTAGACAGTGATGAGCCGGCAAATTATTCGGAAGCGATGGCGGGATCTTATTCCGAGTCATGGCTTGGAGCCATGAGATCTGAGTTAAAGTCCATGGATGAAAATCAAGTTTGGAACTTGGTTGATCTGCCAGATGGTGCAAGACCCGTCGAGTGCAAATGGGTCTTTAAGAAGAAAGCTGATATGGATGGAAATGTTTCTGTCTATAAAGCACGTCTTGTCGCGAAGGGGTTCCGACAAGTTCAAGGAGTTGATTACGATGATACTTTCTCGCCCGTAGCGATGCTTAAATCAGTTCGGATCATGTTAGCTATAGCAGCCTATTTCGACTATGAGATATGGCAGATGGATGTCAAAATGTCTTTCCTTAACGGAAATTTAATCGAGGACGTGTATATGATACAGCCCGAGGGTTTTGTCGATCCGGCTAATGGTGACAAGGTGTGTAAACTTCAGAAATCCATTTATGGGTTGAAGCAAGCATCTCGGAGTTGGAATATTCGCTTTGATGAGGTAGTCAAATCGTTTGGCTTCATCAAGAGTGATCATGATTCTTGTTTATACAAGAAGTTTAGTGGGAGCAAAGTAAACTTTCTAATCTTATATGTGGATGACATATTATTGATTGGAAATGATGTCCAGATGTTGCAAGAAACCAAGGAATCATTGGAAAAGAGTTTCTCAATGAAAGACTTGGGTGAGGCAACATATATTCTCGGAATCCAGATCTATAGAGATAGATCAAGGAGGCTCATTGGATTGAGTCAGAGTACTTATTTGGACAAAGTGTTGAAAAATTTCAACATGGAATCGTCTAAGAAGGGGTTCTTACCAATGTCCCATGGTGTAAAACGTAGCAAGACTCAGTGTCCTTCGACAACTGATGAGCGAAGTCGGATGAGTGCGATTCCGTATGCTTCTGCAGTCGGATCCATCATGTATGCCATGATTTATACTAGGCAGGATGTTTCCTATGCTCTAAGTGTTGTGAGCATATAGCAGGCTGATCCTGGAGAAATCCACTGGACAACGGCTAAAAATATCTTAAAGTACTTGAGAAGGACTAAGGATATGTTTTTGGTTTATGGTGGTGAAGATGAACTCAGTGTAAAGGGTTACACGGATGCGAGTTATCTTACCGACTCTGGTGATTCTCGTTCGCAATCCGGATACGTGTTTATTATAAACGGAGGTGTTGTGAGCTGGAAGAGTTCCAAGCAAGAGACTGTGTCTGCATCTACAATAGAGGCTGAGTATATTGCCGCCTCAGAGGCAGCAAAGGAGGCTGTTTGGATGAGGAATTTCCTCATGGATCTTGGTGTGGTTCAGGGCTCGTCCAATCCGTTAGACGTGTATTGTGACAGCAATGGTGCTATTGCACAAGCCAAGGAACCTAGACAACACCAGAAGAATAAGCACATACTCATGCGATACCATCTGATTCGCCAATTCGTGGATCAGGGTGATATCAAGTTATGCAAGGTACACACGGATGCAAATATTGCGGATCCGTTGACAATGCCGTTACCCCAGCCGAAGCATGAGGCACACCTGAGAGCCATGGGCATTAGATGCTTAGACATGTGATGTCGGAAGATTGACTCTAGTGCAAGTGGGAGACTGTTGGGAATATGCCCTAAAGACAATCATATATGATGAGATTTCCCATTGTATTCATAAAGATATAAAGTTGTCCTTGTATAAACATCTGATGTGTATCATTGAATATGTGATTCGGTTGTGGAACTATGCATGCATGTTGTTTGTACTAAAGGCCCTTGGTCATTGAGGTTGTGCTGGACACACAACTTAGACCAATGTGAAAGTTGGCTTGATGACTCGGTTCCACTTGTCATGGGCATGGAGATGCTATTCCAACTTACACGGATTCGGCTAAAGAGTTTAGCGAGTCAGATTGACCCATATTGAGGTACAACGAACAAGTTGCCATTTGTATATCTCAATCAATGTAATCCTTAGACCTGAGGTTATTGCATAGTCCGAGTTGAGGATCACCGACTTAGGTTCTTTCAAACGCTGATCCGTAACTGGGCAGTTATAAAGGCAGAGTTCGGGTCGACTGAGAATCAAGCTGCGTGATGTGAATAACCAAGACGAGATTTTTCCCCTCCACTCGGAGAGATATTCTCTGGGCCCTCTCGTGAGATATGATTCGGAAAGCATGCACATGCACGACTCGGTTAAGTGTTAACCGAGGCGATCGACTAAGAGTTAGTCGGGTGAATCACTTATCTCGGATCGATAAGAGAGTCGGAATATTTAAGGGATGACAATTATTCGCCTATAGTATGACAAGGTATATCGTGAGGCAAAAGGGACTCGGACGCAAGTCGCATTGGAAAGGCAAGTCGGCATGACTCTTTGGTACTTGGGAGTCAGCACGTTCCGCTAGGAGCCGCTACCGACTGATCGATTGGGAGTCGGACTCAAATCGTGTCCAAGTAGCCATGAGCCAGCGGGGTCACACACTTAAGAGCGGGAGCAAGTTCGGATTGGATTTGAACTGGAAATCTGGTTGGGTTGGACCCGAGCCTGATTTGGACTGAGTTAGTGAGTCGGACTCACAGAGACTAATATTATATGGGTTTTAGTGAATGGGCCGCGCGAGCATAGCTCACGTTCATTCCCTATATATAGTGGAGCACCGTAACCTAGAAGGGTTAATCGTTGTTCGGTTAGGTCATTCCATGTGTTGGAAACCCTAGCTCCACAGCAGTCCTGCCGCCATAACGAATCTAGCAGTTCGCCGCTGGCGCTCCTCTTTGTACGTGTGGATACCAGCAGAAGTGTTGTACGATCAACACTAGGACGATCGGATTGCAAAGTACTGCACTACATCAATTGATGCGCTTCATCAGTAATCCGCAACTGCGCGTCTAGTGGTAAACCTCGTTGCCTTCTACATCGGCTAGATCTTGGGATCACCATGTTAGAGGAAAAAGTTTTGTTTTATCTCTGTGTGGCCCAACAGTTTCTTCTTCGATGGCGTAGCGTCGCATTGCGAGGTGTGCTCGGGGAGCTCGTCATCGTCTTCATCGTGAGCCTCGAGGATCTTGCTGGCCTCGAGCTCGCGTTGATGCTGCCTGCGGATCTTGCGGACCATGGGTGTGGCGACTTCCACGACCTCGTCGCCACCGTCGTCATCGTCGTCGTCATCGCCGCCCCCGTCACTTCTAACACTGCCCTTATCAGGCGAAGACTCGCTATCATCCTCGGCGGATGAGTTCGAGTTCGAGTCGTCTGCGGGTGGAAGCCAACCTTCCACCACTTGGAACACCTGCAACAACAAGACGAAATTAGCACGACCGTGAATGCAAATCTGCGACTGCTAGTGCACACGAACTAAAGGACTCACCGTTGGAGCTTTGCGCTTCGCGGTGTAAGGGACAACACTGGCCTTCGCGTCAAGATACTCCGCCTCAGTGATCTTCTTCAAGCCCGAGGTGTAGTCGTTGAGCCTCCATTCGACATGGAAGGACTTCGTCGGGTCGTCCTTGCCTGTAAACTCATACATGTAGTGGGCACGACTGGCCAGAGGCACTAGCCACCGCCCGAACCAGCAATTGTACAAATTGATGGTTTGAAGGCCCTTCTTCTTCAAGTTGCGGATCGTCTGCAACATCTCATCAACAACCATCCGCTGGTCCAACGGGAGCTTGGTGACTTGGAACTGACCCGGCTCGGGCCGGTCGGCGGAGTGCATCGGAAGCGCCACCTCGTCGGCCGATGGCGACTCGGTCATGTAGAACCAACTCTTCTTCCATTCGATTGCCGCCTTCTTTGGTAGCATCAGATCAAAGAAGGATGTCTTCGACTTCAGCTGAAAGGTCAGGCCGCCCGCGGCCAGCATCGGGTCGCCTGCTTCTTCGCGACCGATCCTCCCGTGGAACAGATCTTGCCACGGGGGGAATATGGCCGGCAACCTAGGTAGCACTCGCAAAACGCCACGAAGATGGCGAGTTGCTCGATGCTGTGCGGTCATAGGTCTGACGGTTGGATGCCGTAGTAAGCGCAGAAACGGCGAATGAAGAGGGAGGTGGGGAATCCAAGCCCCTGCTCCAGGTGGTTGGTGAAGCAGATGAACTCTCCCTCCCGTGGATCTGGAGTCACTTCTCCGGTCGCGGGGATGCGCCATCTCCCGGCGCAGAGGATCCCTGCTTCCTCGAATGATTTCAACAACGCTTTTGTGCACTTGGATCTGCCCCATGGCTCCGTCGGAGGCGCCATCGATTGGAGGATCTAGGGATGAGAGTCGCTCTGGGTCGCTCTGGTCGCTGCGCGGAATGGAAGACTAGGAGTGCGCGAGAGCGGAGGAGGTGTGGGAAATGTTCGTCCTTCACCCGTCGCTTTCCTTATATAGCGGTTGTTACCTGCCATCTTCAGGGAGCCGTTACCGTGCGCTGATTATGCCGATATTACCGTTGGATTACCCAACAGCTAGTTTGACTGGCGCTGACGGTCCAACTTCATCTACTCGACTTGCTGTCTTCAGCGACTTGACGATTCGCCAACCTAATCACAAATAGCAGTGATTCGACTACTCGCTGACCCATTCGCCATGCCGCGATTCGACTGGTCGCCGTTATTGCGACTAAAATGACAAGTTCATTCTTTTATTCGGGGAGTCCACCGCCGATTCGACTGGGCATCCAAATTGGACCCGCATACTCCGACTGCCAACAAACACCTGTGACGAATCAACGACGGCCTCAGGGACTACTGATGGAGATATGCCGAATGGGGTATACCCAATATGACGTTTCCTACTGGCCCAAGCTGCCAGCGAGTGGGCCAGCAGGACGGCGACTGGATCGAGATTCGACAAGGAGCCAGACGACTGGAAGATGGAGGCCTAGAAGCATAGCTAGGCCCAGTCGGATTAGGTCAAGAACCCTCCGAATCCTTAACTAATTCGGTTGTAGATCTATAAATCCTAGCGAGGTGAGCCTATATAAACCTCCCGAGGGTACGCATAGAGGACACGTTACATCATACACCCCTTGCGACTCGCCGCCTAGTTGTCGAGCTCGCCCTTTGTACTCTCCATTAATACAATCTTGTAGGAGTAGATCTTTACTCTCCGGGGGCCGAACCTGTGGAAAACCTTGTGTCTCCGCCCTCATCTCGCACCACAGATGGCTGGACGCCCTTGCCCCTTGTTCTACTACTCGTTGCCGATTGCAACATTTGTCGTGGCCATTCCCACGACAAACGGTCTCTTGTTCATAGAACAAGTGGATTGTTTACCTTACACACTTTGCTTAAAGTAGTTGTCTGTTGCTTGCAACTTAATACTGGGGGAGGGGGGTGTTCGGATGATAACCTGAAGGTGGACTTCTAGTCATAGATGCAGTTGGATGGCGGTATATTTATAATGTTGTATTGCCCAATCGAATCTCATAGGACCTTTTTGTCTGGTATTGCATTTTTATGCCTTGCTCAGTTTCTGTCAATTGCTCTGCTGTAATTTGTTTACCCTTCATGCCATGTTATTTATCTAAGGAGAGAACCTCTAGTGAACTATGGACCCCGGTCCAATCTTTACCATTGATACACCTTCCACTGTTACCTGTTTACTTGCTGCAAACCATTACCTTCCACACCACATGTTTAATCCTTTGTTACAGCAAACCGGTGAGCTTGACAGCCTCACTGATTCGTTGAGGCAAAGTCTTGAGTTTGTGTTGTGTAGGTCTCCACGTTTCTTGCATCACCTGTGTGACGTTTCTTTCCTCCTACTGGTTCGATAACCTCGGTTCTTACTGTGGGAAAACTTTCTGCTGTGCTGCTTCACACCTTGCTCTTGGGGTTTTCCAACGAAGCGGTCCTACATTAACTCAGCGTTGCATCAATAATTTATATTTTATTGACCAATTTTATGGTCAAACTTTTTTTAAACTCCTGTTAGCCCAACAAACCGGTATGAAGGTAGTAGTAATATAGCTAGTTACCATAAGGCTCTCTTTCATCATTTAATGACATGTCACATCACCAAATTGTCTAGTTGACACTATATGTAGATACATGTTATTACTTATGTTACTCCCAGTATGACTAGCCTTAGAAAAACGGTTCACTCTCTCTACGGGAAGACCCGGGGTGCTTCCTACCATCTGCCTATTTTCGCTAGCCAACTTGAGCGAAGCCCATAGCCAACGCAGAGCGTTTGGTTTGATTCGACTATTTTTTCCACTGGAAAGCCATGATAAGACCAAACAAACGCCCACTTAGAAAGTTTGATATTATGATAACATAACATGTTGACACTATAATTGTATGTTACTACATATGTTATTTCCACTATGGCTAGTCTTATAACCGTGTATGTTTGCGTATGTGGTTACCCTTGCAGAAATTGTACTACAAACTACGACAACATCCGTAAGGATCGATATTATACACACATAACTCATAGAAATCACGTGGCCGAAATGTGAACCAAAAGCGACATTTTTTCTGAAATAAACAACTCTTAGGGCAGGCGGCGCATTTGAAAGTATAGAAGCAAAAAAGCACAGGTTTTTGAAGTTCTCCTTGGTTTAAAGGAATTTCTTCACGCCATAAAGAAGCTCCTTTCTTCACCAAAATTAAAGCAGAAACCCTAGCCGCCACCTCCTTTGTTTCGCCTCCAATTCTAGCCGGTGTAGGAGCATGGGGAGGCTTCGAACTACTGAGGACCCATAGTTTGTCTTGTTAGGGTTTGTTTCTAGGTTAAGTTATGGTGTCCAATTGTCGGTGGCGAGGCGATAGCGTCACGTCAGCATGGAATAAGTCCTCTCTGCCTCGCCCTTATTCCTGTGGTGCTTCTTTGCATTGCTGGAATATCTCCCATGCATGCCATACGACGAGATTTGGTGTTAGATGCTTCATATCGAATCAAAGTTTTAATGGCGAAGACTTTGGCTTTGGGACGCTGGTCCTTAGGGGCACATGCATGAAGATTCTCCTGGTTGTCATCAACAAAGTCAGGCCATCTCAAGTTAGGAGTGGCGACAACGACACGTCGTCGACTCGTTCTGGCGGGAGTAGTAGTCGTTTGGTGGTGTAAGGACCTCAATGTAATTATAGTATGTAGATCGGATCAGATGTGTGTTGGATCATATTTGTTCTGATGGTACCACCTCAATGCGTGCTGGATCGGATCAGATCCTAAAAAAAGTACAACTACATCATGCACGTTTGTTTTTACTCGTGTTTTACAAGGGTATGTATATTTAATTCATCTCGTTGCTAGCATCTTGTAGATTAAATCTTAATTTTATTCGCTTAAGATTAATTTTTTTGCTTGGTACCATCATCAGGGTTTATTCTTACCAAGAACAACCATATTTGGCGTAATGGGCATGGATGTAAAAAAACAATTTCTCTCATCATGGTGAGGCAATCAAGCATTTGTTCTTCAAATGTAATTTCACCAATCATCCAACTAGCTTCAAATTTATAGGCACCTCGTAGTGTTACCAATATATTGAGAATTGGATACATGGCATAAATTATAGGTCTAGAATTCTTCTTACGGTAGAAGCGCATGCCATTATAGTTCTAGAATTCTTGTTACGGTGAAAGCGTTTGCCATTATTTAGTTGTTTTTGGCTATATAAAAAAATAAAAGATTTAATGATATTTTTTTCTTCTTGCAGCTTATCAATCGGTTTCCTAGTACGCTCCGTTCATAGTCGTCTTTTTAACGAGTGGAGGATCACGACCTGTTTATAAAGGTGTCTAATGTTTTGAAGACACATTGAGTATTTTTTTTATCCAACATGGGTGACAACACAATCTACGGATGACTCTTCACCACCACCTTAAGCGTTTTGCTCTTTCTCATGATTGATATGTAATTTATTTTTATTTTATTTTTTGAATTTGTGTTGGCTGTATGCATCTAAGCTATACAGAGACCCGGTTTAACGCTTAAAATATTTTTTAACTAAAAACCCTTTATTAAAATAAAGGACAAAATACAATTCAAAAGTTTAGAGGGACCCAACCGTTAATTAGAAATTTCGAGCACAACACGTATCAACACCTTAGCTAGCCATCCGGACTATGCCTCGCTCCACATAGAAAGTACCTGCTCCTGTCTCGAAACAAATGATTTGTGTTTGTATAGATTCGAATGCACCTAAAAGTATTTAACGTGTAGATACATAAGAATCTTGACAAGTTGAAGTCACTTAACTTAGAACGAAGGGAGCATAAGAATCAAATCCTTCGGCATTTCTTTGTATTTCGTTTGTTCCAAATGAAAGTATAGCATGCAAGAGGATTTAACAAATCACATAAAAACCAAGATATTCGATTGGATGAAATAAAGCTACTGTATAAGAGGTTTGAGCGGCTAAATTACCATCAGAGCAGCAGCCGTCCAGATAAAACGGGCTTGGCCGCATCGTGCGGCCGCCGACCAGTCAACCTCGGGCGGGGCTCGCCACACTTCCCTACCTGCAGAGCACGGGCCTATAGCGCCACCCAGGGGCCAGGGCAAACCCTACACCCCCTGATCTTCTGCGGCCGCTCTCATGCTCAACACCTTATTCTAATACTCGGTAGTGTCCGCAGACGATCCGGGGCTGTCTGCAGCGACGGTGCAGTAGCTTTGACTGTTTGGATTTGCAGGCGGAACAGTCTTAATAACTGAGCGTAAAAGGCTTTTTTCTCGGCCATAAAGGCCAGAGCGCATCATTTCCTTTTTTCTTGGGCCGACTCACTGACCCATTTCCTTCATTCTCTCACTACAAAAATACTACTTGAATAATTTTGTATTTTTTTAAATCAAAACTAGTATATCTTTTCTCTCAAAACATCAATATCGAAGCAGTGTATAAAAGGTCACACTCTTGAAAAGAACAGAAACTTGGAGGTGAAACACAAATACTTACCCCACACGGGTTTCTAAAAAGTATGGCAAAAGAATCTTTTTTTTCTTGGGTGTGTGATTCCTAAAGAATCTCTGTGACACTAGAGCCTTGGGATGTTTAAAGCTGTCGCTGCTTATCCACTGACTCAACAGTTTTGGGGCCAAAAGCTTTTCTGATTTGCACAGTTTGGAACTCTGATTTTGAACTTCAATCTAGTATACACTAGTGTAGTATTACAACATGGATTTTTTTTGTTCTAAGATAAGCTTGGAAATTATGACAACAGAGGTTAGTAATTTGTAAACATGCAATAAGGTGGCAAACTTTCTTGCAAAAAATTCAAAAACATTAAAAAGGAAAAAAATCAGGAATGAAAATGTCACATTCAAATCAAATCATCTTGTACTTTGTATTCTCCTTTAAACAAAAATATACAGTAGAATTCTACTGTTTTCGTAAAAAAGAACACTCAAATCAAATGTAGAAAAACAAAACTCTAGAGAAAAGTGAGGACAGAGACGTGTCAAAGCAAGAGAGAGAGAGAGAGAGGAGTAGCTCAAAAAAAAAAAAGAGAGAGAGACAGAGGTGTCACTCCTCGCTGTGCTACTGAACGCTGCAGTATTAAACCCAGCCCAGGCGGCGTGCTCACCTCTTCCAACACCAACCCCTCCCCAAGAACCGGAAAGCAGACGCACGCCATGGCGGCCACCACCACCAGCGGCGCCCCTGCTCCCTTCCTCAGGCCATGACGCGCCAGCGTCCCTGGCCTCCTTCCCCTCCCCGTCTCCGTTTAGTAGCAGCAGTAGCGACCCACAGCGGCCCCGGGATGGCGAGGCTCTCGCCGGGGTGTGCGGTGGCGGCGCCGCAGGTGGACACGGGCAAGTACGTGCGCTACACTCCCGAGCAGGTGGAGGCGCTCGAGCGCGTCTACAACGAGTGCCCCAAGCCCACCTCACTCCGCCGCCAGCAGATCATCAGGGACTGCCCCATCCTCTCCAACATCGAGCCCAAGCAGATCAAGGTCTGGTTCCAGAACCGAAGGTCAGCACCTCTCCCACCCCCCTCTCCATCTCCCCGATCTGGCCCGCTCTCGTTTTTGTCGGGAATGCAGGGCGGAAGCAGCCGTCTTTCCTGCTGCTTCTTTGAGATTGCTACATTCTTGTTGGGGATTCTTCCTGCTGTAGCGTGGGAGATTCTTGTGGTAGTGTTTGCTCAGATTATTTTGTGGAATGTTCTGTGTTTGTCAAACTCTGCAAATGTGTGCCCCTCCATTTTGTTCCGGGTTATTTTTCTCTTGGAAAAGCCTACATGAAGAACGGCATTTTCCTGTTTTGCTTGAATCTGTTCTGGGTTCAACCACACTTCAGTAGAGTATGTTTCTTTAGATTTTCGAAAACTTTCCACTCTGATTTGGGGCTCTGTACCTCTAGTGTCCGTTGCCACTTGTGGATTTTGTGGTCAAAGCACCCTGGATGTACTTCCACAACAACTTCACAAGTCTTTCATTTGATTTATATGGGAATATTTGGGCCAAGTGCCACTCCCAAATCTGGACTGCTATTTAAATGATTTTCTCCAACAACAAAAATATTCCCTTGGGCATTTCTTGTTTCCTGTGCACGGCCCATCTTTTCACCACTGCCTTGTTCTGCTGTTCTTGTTTACTGTGCTAGCATCTTTGTTTCACTCTTTCTCAATCTTTAGTGGATTCATTCCAGTAGTGCAGCATTTTTGTTCTGCTGTTGGTAGCTCCTCTGTTGAAGAACAGGAAGAACATCCCTTCTTGGTAGCCTGCTAGCATACTGTACCCATGAGGACGAGAGATATGATCCAAGATTCTTTAACCCTGTGCAATGTGTTGTAATCTAGTCTGCACTTTCACAGATTCAGTCACACGCACATCACTTTCAGTTAGGCAATGATTCACATGTCTCTGTTGCGTTTGCATAGTAGTATTAACCATTTGTCTCTTTTGCAAAGGCCTTTTTTGCCCTGTTCCTGTTCTTGATTTGATGAGGCCACCCTTTATGCCATTACATGAGGGAATAAATATTGCTGGATTTGCCAAATAACAAGAAAGAGTACCATCGTTCGTGTCAGCTAGAGGCCACTACTATCCTTTCAGTTGTTTAGTATCTTGGTGCGCATGCCACTGACCCAAGCGTGTATGCCTTTTTTTCTTGTGATTGGTTGGTAGGTGCCGGGAGAAGCAGCGCAAGGAGTCCTCCCGCATGCAGACGGTGAACCGGAAGCTGACTGCGATGAACAAGCTGCTGATGGAGGAGAATGACCGGCTGCAGAAGCAGGTGACGCGTCTCGTCTTCGAGGCCAAGAGTCTCAAGACTCATATCCACACTGTGAGTTCCCTGCCTTTCTGCTAGATGCTATGTGGACTTGTGTCCCAGAGATGGTTTCATACTGCATTGTCGATTCTTATGATCTTGTTAGCCAGTGACCCAAGTGTGTCTGTGTGTGCCAGAGATGGTTTCATACTGCATTGTCGATTCTTACGATCTGATGCCTACTGTAATCCTGTTTCGCTTGTGGTAACATTTGTTTGCCATTCTGCAGGCTCCAGCGGCCACCACGGACACGAGCTGCGACTCCGTGGTGACGAGTGGTCAGCACCATCAGCAGCAAAACCCAGCAGCTGTGCCGCGTCCCCAAAGGGATGCGAACAACCCAGCTGGGTAATTGCAATGCCTTGTCTCCTTTCTTCTTTGGTAAATTATGTTTGATCTATGTAAGTTTGCTGAGATAATCATTTTCGTGCAGTCTTCTCGCTATCGCTGAGGAGACCATGGCAGAGTTCCTGTCCAAGGCGACCGGGACTGCTGTCGAATGGGTGCAAATGGTTGGGATGAAGGTAATGCATTGGTTGTACACGATAGTACTGCATGCCATGTTCATATTTCTTGCTTATTTCTTCTAATCGCTTGAATTGAAACTTCATTGCAGCCTGGTCCGGATTCCATTGGAATCATTGCTGTTTCGCACAATTGTATTGGCGTAGCAGCCCGAGCTTGTGGTCTTGTGAGCCTTGAGCCCACAAAGGTATGCTGCTGCCCATTGTCATTGCTTTATGTACGTTTACCTTCTGGAGCCATGAGACAGCTCCTAACAGTCGTTGTTTTAGGTTGCGGAGATCCTCAAGGATCGTCCATCTTGGTATCGCGATTGTCGTTGCGTTGAAATCCTCCACGTTTTCCCCACCGGGAATGGTGGAACTATCGAGCTAATCTATATGCAGGTTTGTACTTGATCACCAATAATCTGCAGTTTCTATGTGCTTGCTGCCGTACTAGTTTATCTATCTGCGTTGATGTTGATCAATTGTCATTTCAATTCCTTAGACTTACGCACCAACGACTTTGGCGGCACCACGTGACTTCTGGACACTCCGCTACACCAGCGGCCTTGAAGATGGCAGTCTTGTGGTATTAATTTGATCCTTAATTGCCCTCTGTAATTTTACCAAGAAGTACATAGGCAACATGTCATTGTTGTTTGCTGTTGCTCTTTGTCATGTTCTGATTGGGCTCAAGCTGTTTGGACGAACAGTATTATTGTGACTTCCCACTGTAGTGTAATGATTCTGTAATAAATTGTGCCTAGCTGTCATTTCTTCACGATTGCAGAAAGTACCATGCAGTGTTGCTTATATTGCTATGCTGTTCTTGTTCTGCAGATCTGTGAGAGGTCATTGACTCAGTCCACGGGCGGTCCATCAGGGCCTACCACTCCAAATTTTATCAGAGCTGAGGTGCTCCCTAGTGGTTATCTGATTCGTCCATGCGAGGGAGGTGGCTCCATGATCCACATTGTGGATCATGTTGATTTGGATGTAAGTAGCAGCAATGGTTTTCATATCATTCAGTGTCACACTTGAATACTCTTCGAGACATGAATCTTATTAAGTATTTGTTTCCTGTAGGCCTGGAGTGTGCCTGAGGTGCTTAGACCTCTCTACGAGTCTCCAAAGATCCTTGCACAGAAGACAACTATTGCAGTATGTGTCCTGTTCCGTTAGATTGTTGCTAATAATTCGTTGGCCTTCTGTAGTGACACTGAATACTTAATTTGATTGATGTATCGGTGACATGTGATTGTTCTTTCTGTACAGGCACTGCGACACATCCGGCAAATCGCTCATGAATCAAGTGGTGAAATCCCCTATGGAGCTGGCCGGCAGCCTGCAGTCCTCAGAACCTTCAGTCAAAGACTCAGCAGGTGCGTATCATTAGAATGGCCCTGTGGTCTTACAGCCATTTGCTAGACCATCTTGTAATATTACATGCATGTGTGTACCGCCCCTCTAAGCTGGAGACACTACCTTGCAGAGGCTTCAATGATGCTGTGAATGGATTTCCGGATGATGGTTGGTCTATGTTGAGCAGTGATGGCGCTGAGGATATCACCATCACAGTAAACTCATCCCCAAACAAGCTTGTCGGATCCCATGTCAGCCCATCCCCGCTCTTCTCTGCTATTGGAGGTGGCATCTTGTGTGCAAAGGCATCAATGCTTCTGCAGGTACTTGTTTAGTTTTTTGTTCCTCTCCATAATGCAATCTTTATGTTTGTTCCATATTACCATAGTTAGTTCATCCTGTCATAATGCTAACCAAGTGTTCTTTTGGATAATGTAGGATGTTCCGCCCGCTTTACTTGTGCGATTTCTGAGGGAGCATCGCTCGGAATGGGCTGATCCTGGTGTTGATGCTTATTCTGCTGCTTCTTTGAGGGCCAGCCCTTACGCAGTTCCTGGTTTAAGGGCTGGTGGGTTCATGGGCAGTCCCGTTATACTGCCCCTTGCCCACACCTTAGAGCATGAAGAGGTAATGAGTTAATTCTTTCCTTTTAAGTTCTCTCAACATAATTAATTTCCAATGTTAGTGCATCAAGCTAACTTTTCTCCATTTGTAGTTCCTTGAGGTCCTTAGGCTGGAAGGACATGGTTTTAGCCACGATGAGGTGCTTCTTGCTCGTGATATGTACCTTTTGCAGGTATGTTGTTTTTTCTGGTTGAAGGCATTATGAAGGTAATGTTTGCTGTATCCTGATCGTGTGACATTACTTGCTACTGCAGCTTTGCAGTGGGGTTGATGAGAATGCTTCTGGCGCTTGTGCACAGCTTGTCTTTGCACCTATCGATGAATCTTTTGCTGATGACGCACCGCTGCTGCCCTCGGGCTTCCGTGTGATACCACTGGACACAAAAACGGTTAGTGCGTATGATCAATGCACAGTTATTCCTAAAGTTGTCTTGTTTTGTTATCACACTAACTGGCTCATGCATCCAACTGCAGGACTTGCCATCTGCCACACGCACGCTTGACCTTGCGTCTTCCCTTGAGGTTGGATCAGGTGGAGCTCTGCGTGGTTCAGGTGATGCCACCAACACGAGATCAGTCCTGACCATTGCCTTCCAGTTCTCATTCGAGAACCACCTCCGTGAGAGTGTGGCAGCAATGGCCAGGCAGTATGTGAGGGCTGTGATGGCGTCTGTGCAGAGGGTGGCCATGGCGATAGCTCCATCTCGCCTTGGCTCACAGATCGAAATGAAACACCCACCAGGGTCTCCTGAGGCGCTTACACTTGCAAGCTGGATCGGCCGGAGCTATAGGTAAGAATAAGCCTCGGCTCAGCTCGGCACATTGCATATCCTGTAATCATGCATGCTATTTGAAGTTGTTAACACCGTCGAAACTTTCAGGGCTCACACTGGAGAAGAGATCCGCTGGTCAGACACCGAACAAGCAGATTCTCCCCTGAAGCTCCTGTGGAACCACAGCGATGCCATACTCTGCTGTTCTCTGAAGGTCAGCCAGTGTGCTGCTCATTTTTGCTCTGTTGTTCCATCAAATTGCCTGTGCTGCTGTAAAAAAAAGAAAATGAAAAACCATCTAACAAGGGTAACATTTGCCGATTGACCCAACAACCGCAGCCTGCTCCCATGTTCACCTTTGGCAACAATGCTGCCCTGGACATGCTGGAGACGACGCTGGTGAACCTGCAGGACATCTCGCTGGAGGCGATCCTAGACGAGGAGGGGCGGAAGGCGCTGTGCACTGAGTTCGCCAAGGTCATGCAGCAGGTAACTATAACTAACCAACCAACCAGAGCAGTTCCATGTATAAAGTGATTTCATTCCAGTACACAAGGGGCAATCGACCGAATGATGAGCATGTCTTTGTTTGCAGGGTTTCGCGTACCTGCCCGGTGGCGTGTGCAAGTCGAGCATGGGGCGGCAGGCGTCGTACGAGCAGGCGGTGGCATGGAAGGTGCTGAGCGACGACGTGTCTGGCGCCCCTCACTGCCTCGCCTTCATGTTCGTCAACTGGACCTTCCTCTGATCGCCGGTCAGCCACCAGCATCAAGATCGTCTTCAGTTTGTGTTTTGTTGTACTATCATGCGGTGCAATCATGTATCCTAGCTATCGATCGCTTGCACCTGTCGCATGTGCGTGGCCGAGAGACCTGATCTGTATGTGTTTCCTGTGATGCAAAACCTAGCTGGCTTTCACGTGTAGTGATCAAGATTCAAGACCTATGTTTATTATCTATCTACTATTGCACCTTGTGGATCTTGTGATTTTCTTATGAATTGAACTATCGCGTGTGCTTTCCTTTGATTTGCCTGAGTTCATATGTTTTTTGGGGTGATTTTGCTTGCATTGTCTTGGTTAGGGTGTCATTCACATTGTGTTGCCGGCAATTCTCGAGAAGAATGCAGAGGCTGGGTGTTCCCCTTTTTGAAAAGACGATTTTGTGGGGAGGGATATCTTTTGAATTGTAGGCACGTTGGTCTCTCACACAAGCGATTTTTCAAAACCTGGATGAACGATAAATACAAGTTCTGGGAAGATTCGAACTTAAAATCCGTAAGTTGTGTCGGGTATCCCCACTTCGCTTTAGTGTGACCTGATACGCAGTGTTGTTGTTGCTGCATTCACATACACATCACATGTAATATTCCATATGTGGATCGTATGGTTTGCAATTCATGCAATTCGAGGTTATGCTTCTGGTCATAGTCCGTGGAGACAATTCACAATCTGTCGAAGACATGAGTAATTAAACTGTTTTTAGATAAAAAGGGATTGCTCCCTTGGCCACATTTTATTAAAATAAACGAGACCACACCAAGTACCAGCACACACCGAGTACAAACCAAAAAGCTACAGGGTCTTAACGCGACACAGTATGATGCTAAAATCCTCTTACAACCCGAGCCGGAGAGAAAACAAGCTCATAACACAACCAGGAACTGAGTGGAGAGAGAGGAGTAGACTGAGAGCGATCAACCCAAGACCATGTGGACCGAGTCTTCTTCTTCAGGGTGCGCCTTCAGGTACGCCATCGTCGCTCTTCCAGCATGTTTGGAGGAAACACTAGACTTCCAGGTGGAGACCCACTCAAATCCAGTGCACCTCAGATCGCCGGGAGCCCCAAGGGCGTTCAGCTCCCCCCCTCCAATTCCTTGAAGGGAACTTTCCAGTTCTAAAGGTAGAGGAGAGCGAGACGCCAAACCTGCTTCATGTTAACCCAAGAACAAGAATTTAAAACTAAACTATTTCTATTATTCCGAATGCTCCAGAGAATTGCCGAAGTTATAGTATTAAAGTGCATATATCTCTTATTCGCAATCCATTTAGAAGCAACAGAGGGAAAACTATCTACTGTGATACCAAAAACCTCGAAAACATTATCCCATGGTACCCTAGAGACAATGCATTCAAAGAAAAGATGATTCACAGATTCAAACTCAGAGCATAGATTACATGCTAGAGGTTTAGGGATACCCCTGGCCCTCAAATTATCTCAAGTCATAATTTTGTTTTGAGAAAGCAACCATAGGAAAATCTGAATCCAAGAGGGAATTTTCAAAGACCAAACTGCAGCCATAAAAACTGGAGACACCCCTCTAAAGTTAACCACAACATACATGGATTTAGAAGAATACACACCAGAGGTTTTATACTGCCAAACCAGTTGATCAGCTGAATCATCCAAAACGATAGTAGCTGCAATGCTATTAAGATCTAACCACTGAATCATCATCTCATCAGATAAAATTCTTCTAAAATCACACCTAAGTTGGGAACCATCCCACAAGTCAGCTATGGTCTTGGTTTGTTAATTAGATCAGGTATAAATCCCAAAATTGGGTAGCTAAGGGAGAATTACCAAACCAAATATCTTCCCAGAATCTGATTTTTCTACCATTACCAACTTTCCATTTATAGCCTAAAGAAACATCTCTAGAAGCCCACATAACCCCTTTCCAAAAAGTAGATGGGTGTATGTCTTTACTGGTAGGATCGACTACTCTACCAGGTCTAGGGCGGAGATTGTAGGGGAAGGAGGGAGTGGTGTGCGAGCGGAGGCGAGGTCGCCGGCGACTCGGCGCCGTCATGCGGGAGCAAGGAGGCGGCGGCTAGGGCTGAGGGTTCCTACTCCTTTAGGGGTCGACAATAAATTATGTTTATTGCTTGTCTTTCAATATCTGATTATAACTCCTATATATGATGTAAATAAGATAATTGGGCTAAGCCACTAACTAAGCCTTCCCATTGGGCCTCCTCCTCCGGGTATAGGATATACCGGTCATAACATCTCTCCCTGCCTGCGCAAACAGCTCGTCCTCGAGCTGGTAGTCTAGATAGTGCTGCTGGAACTCAGCACGCTGCTCCCAAGTAGCCTCCTCCTTCGGAAGGCCCTGCCACTGAACCAATAAGTACCATACGTCGCGACGGAGCTGTGCGCGCAACACCTTTGCCGGGCTAGGGAGAAAACGCCCATCCGCAGTCGAAGGAAGGGCTGGCGGAACGGTCGGTGCCGCACCACGATAGGTCTTGAGCAGCCCCACATGAATACGTCGTGTATGCGAGCCCCGGCTGGCAGCTGAATGCGATACGCCAGCTGCCCAATACGCTCCAGGATGGCGAACGACCCAGTGTAGAGGGGACCCAGCTTGCGCCTCGCCCGTGGGTCCAAGGACTGAGTGGAGTGGTGAAGAAGGCGCAACCACACCTAATCACCCACCGCATACTCCACCTCGCGATGGTGGTCGTCGTAGTAGTGCTTGGCCAACAACTGGGCCTGGATGAGACGCTACCGCACCTCGACAAGCATCTCATCGCGGCTGCGGAGGAGCTCCCCCGCAGCCTCCGTCCGAGCCATCACCGGATCCACCGGCAGGATGGGAGGAGGCGGTTGCCCGTAGACCACCTCAAACGGCATGGCGCGCAGGGTGGAGTGATAGGAGGTGTTGTAGCAGTACTCCGCCCATGCAAGCCAATCCACCCAAGCGCGAGGACGATCACTTGTAACACAACGCAAATACATGGCAATCACCTTGTTAACCACCTCCGACTGGCCGTCCGTCTGGGGATGGAAGGCCGTGCTGAACCGGAGTTTCACCCCCGCCATCCTGAAGAGATCACGCCACACATGCCCCATGAACACCGGGTCCCGATCGCTGACGATCGACGTGGGAAACCCGTGGAGGCGGACGATGCCGTCGAAGAAGGCACGAGCCACCGACGCGGCAGTGTAGGGGTGGCCGAGAGCGATGAAGTGGGCATACTTGGAGAAGCGATCAACCACCGTGAGGATGACGGACTTGCCTCCCACCTTTGGGAGTCCCTCAATGAAGTCCATGGAGATATCGGCCCAGACCTGAGATGGCACCTCCAGCGGCTGCAATACCCCTGTCGGCCGCAGGGTCTCCGTCTTGTTGCGTCGGCACGTCTCGCAAGAACGCACCCAGTCTCGGACCAAGGCCCAATCACCGAGGATGTAGAAGTCGGCACGGAGATAGTGGAGGGTCTTCTAAACACCCTCATGACCGGCTAAGTGAGCCATCAGCAACACCTGATGGCGGAGGTCGCCGTGGTCAGGCACGAAGATACGGCGCCCATGCAGGAGCAAGCCATCCACCAGGCGCCATGGCTCGTCCAACTCGCCTGCCTCCAACTGATGCCGCAGGAGCTGAGCGTCCGATGCGGCCGTGGTGGCCCGACGAATATGGGCAAAAAGGGCAAAGGTGGGGACCAAGCGGATGCACAACATCGTCCCCTCGGTGTCGCCATCGGCAGCGTCGGGGACGGTGTCACGACGAGACAGGGCGTCGGCCACGGTGTTGAGGTGCCCTGGACGGTACTCGACCGTGAATTCAAAGTCGAAGATCTTGCTTATCCACTGATGTTGCGACACCGTCGACAATTGCTGGTCCAAGAGGAACTTGAGGCTGTAGTGATCGTGCGAATCCGGAACGATCGACCCCATAGATAGGGCCGCCAATGGCGCACGACCTGCACCAAGCCAATGAACTCCTGCTCGTATGCCGCGAGCTTGAGGTGACGTGCGGCGAAGTCCTGCTCAAGTCGGCGAGGGGGCCGTCGCCCTGGTGAAGGACGACACCGAACCCCGCACCGGAGGCGTCGCAGACGATGATGAAGGGCTGGTCGAAGTCCGACATCTGTATAACGGGGCCCGTCGTGAGGGCTCCCTTCAGGGCCTCGAAATCCATGGTAGCCTCATCGTCCCAAGCGAAGGCATCGCGACGCAGCAGGAGCGTGAGCGGCGAAGTGATGAGGCCGAAGTCCCGAATAAACTTCCGGTAGTACCCGACGATGCCCAAGAAACCGTGGAGGGTGCGCGGCGAGTGCGGTGTCGGACAAGCCGCGACGGCTACCACCCTGTCGGCGTCCATAGCCACCCCCTCGGCTGAGATGACATGGCCGAGGTAGGCGACCGATCACGTCCCGAACGAGCACTTCGAGCGCTTAAGGTGAAGACGATGCGCTCGAAGCTCGTTGAAGACGATGGCGATATGCTGGAGGTGCTCCGCCTACGAAGTGCTGTAGATAAGTATGTCATCAAAGAAAACGAGCACAAACAGGCGTAAGTTGTTGGAATTATGCCCTAGAGGCAATAATAAAGATGTTATTATTATAATTCTTGTTCATGATAAAGTTTATATTCCATGCTAGAATTGTATTAAGCGGAAACTTTGATACTTGTGTGGTTTATGAACAACACCGTATCCCTAGTACGCCTCTATGGACTAGCTCATTGATTAATGATGGTTGAGGTTTCCTAACTATAGACATGAGTTGTCGATTAATAATGAGATCATATCATTGGGAGAATGATATGATGGACATACCCAAATTAAGCAGAGCAATTAGATCGTGTCATCGTTTTCATCTTTGCGAAGCTTTTCTTATGTCAAATATTGTATTCCTTAGACCATTAGATAATGCAACTCCCTGGTATCGGAAGAAAGCTTTGAGGTCATCAAACGTCATCCTATGAGAGGGTGATCATAAAGGTGTCTCTCAGGTGATCGGAAAGTACTTGTTGGGTTGTATGTATCGAGATGGGATTTGTCCCTCCCAAGTCGGAGAGATATACTTCGGGCCCACTCGGTAATCGATATCAACACTGCTTGCAAGCACGTGGTTAAGGAGTTAATCACAAAGTGATATCGGATTATGGAACGAGTAAAGTACTTGCTGTGAACGAGATTGAACTAGGTATGCCGATGCCAACGATCGAATCTCGGGCAAGTAAAATATCGCGTGACGAAGGGAATATGTATATGGGATTAATTGAATCCTGGCATCGTGGTTCATCCGATATGATCATCGATGAGTATGTGGGAGTCAATATGGGTTTCCAGACCCCGCTGTTGATTATTGATAGAAGATCATGTCTGCATATTCTCGAACCCGCAGGGTCACACACTTAACGTGTCTCGACGCTAGGATAGAATGGACAATTGGTTTATGAGTTTTTGTTCAGAGTCTCGGATGGGATCCAGGACATCACGAGAGGTTCCGTAATGGTCCGGAGAATAATATTCATATAAGGCAAAGCAGTTTTTGGAGTTCGGAATTGTTTCGGATTGTTCGGTATTGTACCGGAAGCTTCTAGTACCTTCCGGAGTGGGACCAACGTGGCCCCACTTGTTGGGAGGGGGCATGGGCCTACGAGGGAGTGCCCTGGCCGCATTGGGCTAGGGGCACCAGGCCCCATAGGCCCAGCCGACCAAGCCCTAGGGAAACCCTAGGGAGAGCTTCTAGAAGGATGGGGGGAAACTTGCCCCCCACTCCTTCCCCTTGGCCGCCGGCCCTAGGCTTGGAGGAGGGGAAAGGGGCAGCCGCCCACCCCTCTATATAAAGAGGGCTGGGGGCGCACTCTCCACACACCTCCTCAAGCCCTAGCCGCCCTGCTGCCCTCCTCTCTCTCTCCCTCCCGACTGCGCGTAGGCGAAGCCCTGCCGCAGAAACTCTCCACCGTTTGCACCACGCCATCGTGTTGTAGATCCAACCTATCTCTCCACCCCACTTGCTGGACCGAGGAAGGAGGAGACGTCAAGGTGCCGTACGTGTGCATCTCTCGGAGGCATCGCCACTTGCGGTGTTGGATCGGATCGGATCGCGAGGAGGAGAAGCGAGTACGACTACATCAACCACGTTCCGTCGAACGTTCCGCTGTGCGAATATTCAAGGGTATGAAGATCTCATCTACCCCCCCTCGTTGTTTGCATCTCCTAGATTAGATCTTGGCTTCCCCGTTCGCATCCGTAGAATTTTTTTGATTTACTATGCTGCGAAACCCTTCAGTGGTATCAGAGCTAGATCTATGTGTAGATGTGTTTCACGAGTAGAACACAACATGCTTGTTGCGGGCGTTGATGTTTTCTGTTGCAAGCCTCTTTTTTGTGTACTTCTTATGACGCGGGATAGTGAGATCAAAGCGGTCCAGGCCAACTTTACGCGACCTCGTTCGTGAGACCGGCTCCGCACTTGACGTGTGGCTTGTTCCACACATGCGGCTGGTGGATGCCAGTTTCTCTCACTATAGTTGTCATGGGATTTACACCGGATGTTGGCAACCATAATATCACCATTGTGGTTTTCCGCAGGTAAGAATCGTTCTTAGCTTGTTACTCCCATAAGCCACGTAAAACATGCAACAACAAAGTAGAGGCGTCTAACTTGTTTTTGCAGGGAGTGTTTCTGTGATATGGTATGGCCCAAGATGTGATGTGTATGTTGTATGCAATGATCATGTTTTTGTAATGTTTCACGACTTGCATGTCGATGAGTACACAACTGGCAGGAGCCATATGGTTGTCTTTATAATTGTGTATAACCCGTGTGTCAACTTCTTATACGCCATGTAATAGCTTTATCGCTAAGTAGTTAGCAATAGTTGTAGTTGATATTCGTGGTGGAGGCAATCATGGTGGAGTGATGGAGATCATGATGGCTCGCACAAGATGGAGATCATTGCGCGGAGATTGGCTATACCATGTCACATAAAATTATATGCATGTGATGTTTATCCTTTTATCTATCTTATTATGCTTAGATCGCGACGGTAGCATTATAAGATAATTCCTCACTTAAAGATCAAGATAAAACTGTGTTCTCCCCATGTATGCACCGTTGCGAAAGTTCGTATTCGTGTTCAAGCATCACGTGATGATCGGGTGCTATAAACTCTACGTTCACATACAACGGGTGGAAGCCAGTTTTGCACACGCGGAAATACTTGGGTTTGACTTGACGAGCCTAGCATGTACATACATGGCCTCGGAACACACGAACTGAAAGGTTAAGCATGAGTCATATGAATGATATGATCGACACTTTGTTGTCCACCATTGAAACCACATCTCTTCTCGTGAAGATCGGATTAAGTGTGGTGAATTTGGATCGTGTTCACTAAACAACTTGAGGGATGTTGAATTTAGTGGGAGTTCATCTAGTAATATGATTAAGTTGAAGTAGTTATCATGAACATAGTCTAAATTGTACTTGCGAATTTTGTAGATCAAATGGCTAAGTCTAACTTCAACTTCAACGTTTTTGCTGAGAAAGAAAAGCTTAAGAACAATGGGTCTAACTTCACCAACTGGTTCTGCAATCTGAGAATCATTCTCTCTGGCAGACAAAAGGACTATGTCCTTGAGAAAGCGCTAGGTGACGCTCCTGCTGTAGATGCGCCGGCTGATGAGAAAGCTGTTTACCAGTCGTGCAAAGATGATTATGGAGTGATTAAGAGCACCAGGTTGTTTGCTATGGAATCGGACCTTCAAAATCATTTTGAAGATTTCCCCGGGCCATTTGAGATCCTTGAGGAACTGAAAACTATGTTTCATACTCAGGCCCATTCTGAGAGATATGAGATCTCTGAGAAATTATTTAACTGCAAGATGGAGGAATGGAGTTCCGTTAGTGAGCGCGCCATTAAGATGTCGGGCTACACTCAACGCCTTGAGCAACTGGACTGCAAGATTCTGTAAGGTTCGCAGCATAGAAAACAAAAATTTTCCTACGATGTGAACTATATACCAAGATCTATCTACTAGATACAAACAACGGGCGGATGTATATCCGTAGAGAACATACCCTTGAAGACCGAAAAAGCTTAACGAGTTCAACTCGTGGTTGATGTAGACGATCTCTTGCCAATCTCAAGATCGAGAGGAAGTCCTAGCGCCGCAAATCAGCAGCGCATCCGTGCTCGCACACACGTTCGAGGCACCGAGAAACCTCCGCCTCCTCGCTCCAGCGATGCAGCGGAAGCACAACTCTTTCTTGCCGAATAGCCACCGAGAACATGTATCTCGCTAGTCCGAGACCATGGGGAATAAATTCTAGAGGGGGAGAGAGATCCTTCACGAGGAGGTGTGAGAGACAAGTGAGGAGGGGGGCTCCTTTTATAGGAGGAGGGGGGCACCCAAGGGGTTGGCCGCCGGCCATGGGGGCTGCCCCCTCCCCTCCTTCATTCATGTGGGTGGACACTCCACTCACAAAATGCCCTTTAAAATCCCTCCACTCAAAAGTCCACTCAAAATCCCATTAAATTTCCACCAAATTTAATGCAAACTCTCATTAAATAAAACTCTTTTATTTTATTCAGAATTTTGTCAATTACTTTAATGACAAACATTCACAAATAACCCCTTGCTAGAATTCTATTTCACATGCATAACCACTTTATGCAATTTCACCCAAAAACCTGTTTCGGTATCTAGTGAAATAAATTCCTGCGCTTGTTCATTCTTTCGGCATGAAACATTTGCTCCAATTGGATGTCGGTGTATCTTAAGTGTGTCACCCTACGGTTCGTGAATAATGCGGACATGATCGATACCCCTCTCGGATCAATAATCAGAAGCGGGATCTGGAGACCCATACTGACTCCCACACATTCAATGATGACTTTCTTGTGATCGTCGGAACCTTTTACGCTAGTATCTTAATCCCTTTGTTTCACGATATATTACATGTCCGAGATTCGATCATCGGTATCTCCATACCTAGTTTGATCTCGTTACCGACATGCACTCTTTTCTCGTTCCTGTGATATAACATTCTAGTGATCAAATCACTTGCTTGCAAGCTAATCAATGTGATATCACCGAGAGGGCCCAGAGTATATCTATCCGTCATCGGGATGAACAAATTCCACTCTCGATCCATGAGCCTCAACATAACACTTTATTAGTTCTGAATCCATCTTTATAATCACCCTGTTACGGTGTGACGTTTGATGTTATCAAGAAACTCTTCCGGTGTTAGTGATAGACATGATCTCATGGTCTAAGGATCAGGATCACTTCGTAAGTTGTTATAGCAATATAAACTCAATGACTTTGATCATAATGCTATACTTTGGATGAATGTTCATCACACCATTACACTGTTGTGATCCCGTTATTAACAACATCCAATGTCCATGATCACGAAACCTTGATCATCTTGTTAATCAACGAGCTAGTTTATGAGAGAGGCATAACTAGGAACTTTCTGTTTGTTTATTAAACACACATGTATTAACGTTTCCGTATTAATACAATTATAGCATGCAAAATAAACATCTATCATATACTTGGAATACACTTAATAAACACTTTATTATTGCCTCTCAGGGCATATTCGCTTCAGTCTCCCACTTGCACTAGAGACAATAATCTAGTTACATAGTGATAAATCTAACACCCATTGAGTTCTGGTGTTGATCATGTTTTGCTCTAGGGAGAGTTTTAGTCAGCGGATCTGCTACATTGAGATCCGTATGTACTTTATAAATCTTTATATCTCCATCCTTGACATGCTCGCGGATGGAGTGAAACCGGCGCTTAATATGCTTGGAATGCTTGTGAGACCTTGGCTCTTTGGCATTGGCAATGGCACCATTGTTGTCACAATAGATCACCATTGGGTCCAACGCGTTTGCCACCACTCCTAGTTCGGATATGAACTCCTTCATCCAAACTGCTTCCTGAGCCGCTTCTGAAGCAGCAACATATTCGGCCTCCGTTGTTGATCCCGCTACCACAGGTTGTTTGGAGCTCCTCCAACTAACCGCTCCGCCATTCATGAGAAATACGTATCCGGATTGAGACTTAGAGTCATCCGGATCGGTGTCAAAGCTAGCGTCGACATAACACTTAGCGACAAGCTCTTATTCACCTCCGTATACAAGAAACATATCCTTAGTTCTTCGTAAGTACTTAAGGACATTCTTGACCGCTATCCAGTGTTCCGAACCTGGATCCGATTGGTACCTACTAGTCAAACTAATAGCATGTGCCACATCCGGTGTTGTACATAGCATGGCGTACATTATAGAGCCTATGGCTGAAGCATAGGGGACTTTGTCCATTATCTCTCTTTCTTCCGCCGAAGCCGGACTTTGAGTCTTACTCAATGTCTTGCCTTGCAACATAGGTAAGAACCCCTTCTTACTTCCGTCCATTTTAAACTTCTTTAAAATCTTATCAAGGTATGTACTTTGTGATAGCCCTATTAGGCGCCTAGATCTATCTCTATAGATCTTTATGCCTAATATGTATGACGCTTCACCTAGGTCCTTCATTGAAAATTTGCTGTTTAGATAACTTTTAACACTGTTTAAAAGATCTATATCATTTCCGATCAATAATATGTCATCCACATATAATATCAGAAATGCCACATTGCTCCCACTCACTTTCTTGTAAATACAAGCTTCTCCATAAGTTTGGACAAATCCAAACTCTTTGATCACCTCATCAAAGCGGAGATTCCAACTTCGTGATGCTTGCTTCAATCCATAGATGGATCGCTGAAGCTTGCACACCTTGTTAGCATCCTTAGGATCGACAAAACCCTTTGGTTGTATCATATACAACTCTTCTTCAATATTACCATTGAGAAACGTGGTTTTGACATCCATCTGCCATATCTCATAATCAAAATATGCAGCAATTGCTAACATAATCCTAACTGACTTTAGCATCGCTACGGGAGAGAAAGTCTCATCGTAGTCAACTCCTTGAATTTGTCGAAACCCTTTTGCGACAAGTCGAGCTTTATAGACGGTCACATTACCATCAGCATCAGTTTTCCTTCTGAAAATCCATTTGTTCTCCACGGCCTTTCGGTCGTGAGGTAATTCCACCAAGTTCCAAACTTGATTGTCATACATGGATTCCATCTCGGATTTCATGGCTTCTAACCATTTGTTGGAATCCGGGCTCATCATCGCTTCTTCATACGTCGCAGGGTCATCATTTTCATCAACCATGAAATTCATGACAGGATTTCCGTACAGTTCGGGAGCTGCACGCGTCCTGTTTGACCTGCGAGGTTCGGTAGTACTCTCTTTCGGAGTTTCATGATCATTATCATTAGTTCCCTCTTCAACAGGTGGAGCCAACTCCGGAACAACTTCCGGCGCTGCGCTACTCGCCATACTTTGAAGAGAAGGTTCCACAACCTCTTTGAGTTCTACCTTCCGACTACTCACACCTTTCGCGAGAAACTCTTTCTCTAGAAAGGATCCATTCTTGGCAACAAAAACCTTGCCCTCGGATCTGTGATAGAAGGAATACCCAATAGTTTCTTTAGGGTATCCTATGAAGACGCATTTTTCCGCTTTGGGTTCGAGTTTATCCGGTTGAAGTTTCTTCACATAAACATCGCATCCCCAAACTTTAAGAAATGACAGCTTAGGTTTGTTTCCAAACCACAATTCATACGGTGTCTTTTCAACGGATTTAGATGGTGCCCGATTTAAACTGAATGCAGCAGTTTCTAGTGCATAACCCCAAAATGACAACGGCAAGTCCGTCAGAGACATCATAGATCGAACCATATCTAATAAAGTACGATTACGATGTTCCGACACACCATTTCGCTGTGGTGTTCCGGCAGGTGTGAGTTGTGAAACAATTCCACACTCTTTCATGTGAGTGCTAAACTCGTAACTTAGATACTCACCTCCACGGTCGGACCGTAGAAATTTGATCTTTCTATTACGATGATTTTCCACTTCATTCTGAAATTCCTTGAACTTTTCAAAGGTTTCAGACTTGTGTTTCATCAAGTATATATAACCGTATCTACTCAAATCATCCGTGAAAGTAACAAAATAACGATATCCACCTCGCGCCGACACACTCATTGGACCACATACATCAGAATGTATGATTTCCAATAAATCTGTCGCCCGTTCCATTGAACCGGAAAACGGCGTTCTAGTCATCTTGCCCATAAGGCATGGCTCACATGTATCAAATGATTCATAATCAAGTGATTCCAAAAGTCCATCCGAATGGAGCTTCTTCATGCGTTTAACGCCAATATGACCTAGACGGCAGTGCCACATATATGCGGATATATCATCATTAAGTTTAATCCTTTTAGCATCAACATTATGAATATGTGTAACATTATCATCGAGATCTAATAGAAATAAACCATTCATCATCGGTGCATGACCATAAAAGATTTCATTCATATAAATGGAACAACCATTGTTCTCGGATTTAAATGAATAACCACTTCGCATCAAACACGATCCAGATACAATGTTCATGCTCAGTGCAGGCACCAGATAACATTTATTCAAGTTTATAACTAATCCCGACGGTAAGTGGAGAGGCAGCGTTCCGACGGCGATCACATCAACACTTGATCCATTGCCGACACGCATCTTGACCTCACCCCTTGCTAGCGGTCGCTTGTTCCGCAGCCCCTGATTCGAGTTACAAATATTAGCAACTGAACCGGTATCAAATACCCAGGTGCTACTGCGAGCACTAGTCAAATACACATCAATAACATGTACATCATATATACCTTTGTTTGCCTTGCCGGCCTTCTTGTCTGCCAGATACTTGGGGCAGTTGCGCTTCCAGTGGCCAGTCCCCTTACAATAGTAGCACTCGAAATCAGACTTAGGTCCAACTCGGGGTTTCTTTTCAGGCGCGGCAACAGGCTTGCCGCCCTTACTTCCCTTCCGTTTTCCCTTCTTGTCTTTCTTGAAACCAGTGTTCCTATTGATCATCAACACTTGATGTTCCTTTTTGATCTCCACTTCTGCAGTTTTAAGCATTGACAAAAGCTCGGGGAGAGACTTCTTCATGCCTTGCATATTATAGTTCATCACGAAGCTCTTATAGCTAGGTGGCAGAGACTGTAGAACACGATGGATGCCTAAGTCAATGGGAATCGATAATCCCAAGGACACAAGCTTATCGGCGTAACCCGACATCTTGAGTACATGCTCACTAACGGAGCTGTGCTCTTCCATCATGCGGCTAAAGAACTTTTCTGAAGCGTTGTAGCTCTCTACAGCAGCATGTGTGTCGAAAATCATTTTCAACTCACCCATTGTATCAAATGCATTGCCGTTTTCGAAACACTTTCGAAGTTCCGGCCCTAGCCCATACAATATGCCGCAATGAACTAAGTTGTGGTCCTCCTGACGAGTCTGATAGACATTCTTCTCCACGTCAGGGGCATCATCAAAAGGTGGGGGGGCCTAACGGCGCTTCTAGCATATATTTCTTTTGTGCAGCAGAGAGGAGAATCCTCAAATTCATGGCCCATTCGGTAAAGTTGCTACCGTTCGTTGCTAGTTTCTCTTTCTCCATGAACACATTGAAATTAAAAGCAGGTGGTGCCATCTACAACAGAATTTGTAAAGTTTAGACTAAGTGTATGATAGATTGAGTTCAACTAATCGAATGAACTCCCACTCAAAAACGACATCCCTCGTGCCTTTTTGGTGATTACATGAACCAAATCCACTACACCAAGTCCGATCATCACGTGAGTCGGTATAGCTTCAAAGGCGAGCATCAAATGGGCATCATATCAACTATATGACTCATGCTTAACCTTTTGGTCCGTGTTCCGAGGCCATGTCTGTACATGCTAGGCTCGCCAAGTTAGAACCTTAGTATTCGCGTGTGTAACTGTTTTACACCCGAAATATGGTCGTGGATCCAAGAACACCCGATCATCACGTGATGTCTTGGAGCGACGAAAACATAATCGGTGCATACTAAAGGAAGAACACATTCTTATCTTGATATTTAAATGAGGGATCGTCTTATTATGCTAACAAAGCGCTAAACAAGCAATATAAGATGCTATCAAACATCATATGTTTATTAGTGAAATTATATGGTTCCCGCAGATGATCTCTATCATGTGCATCGTGGTATGATCACTATCATACCTATATGTGTAAATCCAAGGTCTATGGATTTTAAACGCTATGTGTGTTGTAAGAGTATCATCTCATACTTCTACTTACAACACTACCATATCATAACACTAGCCCAGCAACAATCTAAACTAGACGCCTCTAATTTATCCATTACAAGTTTTACGTGGCTTAGGGCTTTCGAGATAGAACCGTTCTTACCTACGAACATGAACCACAACGAGGATAATCAAATTGTTGACAACTCGCTTGCAAAATAGATATTGACTATAGTAGGAGAGATAGACACCCGCTAGTCACTTATGCAAACTAGTTGCATGTCAAGCGTGGAACAGGTCTCATGTGCGAGGACATGTAAAGTTTGTCCGGGCCGCTTCATCCCACTATGCCACCAATATCCAAAATTACAACAAAGGAGCAACAACATGATCATCATCGCCCACATACTCATATGTGTACTACCCGTATAAAGTATCTACGCATAGATCCAGCTCTAATACCACTGTAAGGTTCGCAGCATAGAAAACAAAATTTTCTCTACGATGTTAACTATATACCAAGATCTATCTACTAGATAGAAACAACGGGCGGATGTATATCCGTAGAGAACATACCCTTGAAGACCGACAAAGCTTAACGAGTTCAACTCGTGGTTGATGTAGACGATCTCTTGCCGATCTCAAGATCGAGAGGAAGTCCTAGCACCGCAAATCAGCAGCGCATCCGTGCTCGCACACACGTTCGAGGCACCGAGCAACCTCCGCCTCCTCGATCCAGCGATGCAGCGGAAGCACAACTCTTTCTTGCCGAATAGCCACCGGGAACATGTATCTCGCTAGTCCGAGACCATGGGGAATAAATTCTAGAGGGGGAGAGAGATCCTTCACGAGGAGGTGTGAGAGACAAGTGAGGAGGGGGGCTCCTTTTATAGGAGGAGGGGGGCACCCAAGGGGTAGGCCGCCGGCCATGGGGGCTGCCCCCTCCCCTCCTTCATTCATGTGGGTGGACACTCCACTCACAAAATGTCCTTTAAAATCCCTCCACTCAAAAGTCCACTCAAAATCCCATTAAATTTCCACCAAATTTAATGCAAACTCTCATTAAATAAAACTCTTTTATTTTATTCAGAATTTTGTCAATTACTTTAATGACAAACATTCACAAATAACCCCTTGCTAGAATTCTATTTCACATGCATAACCACTTTATGCAATTTCACCCGAAAACCTGTTTCAGTATCTAGTGAAATAAATTCCTGCGCTTGTTCATTCTTTCGGCATGAAACATTTGCTCCAATTGGATGTCGGTGTCTCTTAAGTGTGTCACCCTACGGTTCGTGAATAATGCGGACATGATCGAGACCCCTCTCGGATCAATAATCAGAAGCGGGATCTGGAGACCCATACTGACTCCCACACATTCAACGATGACTTTCTTGTGATCGTCGGAACCTTTTACGCTAGTATCTTAATACCTTTGTTTCACGATATATTACATGTCCGAGATTCGATCATCGGTATCTCCATACCTAGTTTGATCTCGTTACCGACATGCACTCTTTTCTCGTACCTGTGATATAACATTCTAGTGATCAAATCACTTGCTTGCAAGCTAATCAATGTGATATCACCGAGAGGGCCCAGAGTATATCTATCCGTCATCGGGATGAACAAATTCCACTCTCGATCCATGAGCCTCAACATAATATTTTATTAGTTCTGAATCCATCTTTATAATCACCCTGTTACGGTGTGACGTTTGATGTTATCAAGAAACTCTTCCGGTGTTAGTGATAGACATGATCTCATGGTCTAAGGATTAGGATCACTTCGTAAGTTGTTATAGCAATATAAACTCAATGACTTTGATCGTAATGCTATACTTCGGATGAATGTTCATCACACCATTACATTAATGTTGTGATCCCGTTATTAACAACATCCAATGTCCATGATTAGGAAACCTTGATCATCTTGTTAATCAACGAGCTAGTTTATGAGAGAGGCATAACTAGGAACTTTCTGTTTGTTTATTAAACACACATGTATTAACGTTTCCGTATTAATACAATTATAGCATGCAAAATAAACATCTATCATATACTTGGAATACACTTAATAAACACTTTATTATTGCCTCTCAGGGCATATTCCCTTCAGATTCCAGAGGACCTCAAGATTGACAGAGTTCTGTAATCACTCCCTCCTAGCTACAAAGGTTTTGTAGTTACTCATAATCAGATTGGTTCCACTGATACGATCACTGAGCTCTTCGCTAAGCTGAAAGCTGCGGAGGTGGACATCAAGAAAGATAATCATGTGTTGATGGTCAACAAGCCCGCCAGCTTTAAGAAAGGTAAGGGTGCAAAGAAGCCCTTCAAGAAGGGCAGCGGCAAGCGCGTTGCCCCTTCATAGAAGAAGCTCAAGTCTGGACCTAAGCCGGACACTGAGTGCTTCTATTGCAAGGACAAGGGTCACTGGAAGCGCAACTGTCCGAAGTACTTAGCGGACAAGAAGGCTGACACCATGAAAGGTATATTTGATATACATGTTATTGATGTTTTCCTTACTAGCCCTCGATATGAGAGTGTGGTGTGTGCGAATGGATTATTCATGTGAATTCTGACAATAAAGATCGCATTGCAGATTGAGCATCCAGTTGCGGCATACCCATAATCATCTTCATCCGAAATCTTGTTTGTTTGCTCGATAGATTCGTGCAAATTTAAGACCACTGTGCACATTACTCTTTTTTGCCATTTTGACTAACATATAGCGTAAAATTAATCCTAAAATTGTGTATCAGACATATTTTTGTCACTTTGTTTCCACACCATCATTTATCTATTTGCAAGGAAAAGACCAAATAATGTTTCTATATGGGCATTATACATAATTAATTTAAGCGAAATCACCAAATATATCAGAGTTCCGTTCTAATATTATAAGATTCTAACATATGGTTAATTTGCATAGAGAAAAGCTAATGTAGAAGTATGAGATCTAGGCATAATTTCTAGATCTAGGTCAACTAATTTGTTTTATCGGTCCCGTTATTAAAATACATCTTACTAAATTAATTTCTAAAATATGTGTTTAGCACCTAATCTCATGTCTAAACATAGTAGTACTTTGGCAGTTTTGTCAAGTTATTTCCATTTTGACTAATATAAATTGTTATAGGCAGTTTCAACGAGAGTCTGTCCATCGGTTCTCATTATTAAAAATGGTAATGAATTCTCCAAAACTGATCATGGTGATTGGAGAAAAAGTAGAAACGCCTAGCATTATGTAAATGGTCTTGCAAAGTCCCCAAATGATCACATAAATCATATCATTTTTATACAACGTAACTATTAATTTCATAAAAAAATGTGTTTCTTCTAGATCCAACCAAGATGGAACAGGGTGAGAAAATATGTGTCACTTCAATGTATTACAACCTCATTATACGTGCTTGTGTCTCGTATGGCATATTATGTATCTTTATAGTGTAGTCTAGAGCGTAGAAGTAAAACAAGTATTTAGTAGGAGTACAAGTTTTTACCTTAAGATCTCTATATCGAGTACTCTAGAGTTTATGTGATATCAATAATTAGTGGTTTATAATATTAAAACATATATGTTGGTAGGAGTCAGTCATATCCGACACCTAGGGTGAAGAATAGAAATTCACCCCTTTTTATTTGTTGTGACCGTAAATGATCGTCAGTAACATTTTTTTACATCAAAGTCGAGTAGAACTTAGGAAAATCTAGACAAGACTATTTTTCTATGTGTTTGACCAAATTTGACAGACTAAAGAAAGAAGAAATGGGATATAGGAGAGGTCAAGGGGATCCACTTGGAGTTGCTCTGAGCTCCGTCTTGATAATCATGTACTATATGGATTTAGCTTGTGGTGTTGAGCAACAACCTGAAATTCAAACACCTCAACTAATGCCAGTCCTGGGAAGAAGATGTACTGCTGGTAGGCTGGTAGCGTCCTAGCGAGCGTCTTGTCATCCTGAATGAACCCACGCTGCTCTGTTCTGCAAGCTCCAATGTCGCAGAAAGAATAAACAGAGCATGTCTATCTAACTCCTTCCGACTTCTGTGCGGCGCGGCACGCCAGTTGGCCTTTGTAGAGCACCACCGCCGCTGGATCCACATCCGGATGCGTGACAACACGAGGTGACTTAGGTTAGCTAGCTTGCTTGGTGGGTCTCACGAGGCCACGCTTCGTGCCCGCCTATCCGACAACGATCACTTTGACCAGTCCTTCCGTGACGACCTTGGCACCGCGCAACAACCAGCTCATGCGCGTACCTACAACCTTCACACACAAGAAATGAGGATGCCCCAGAGGCGGAGCCAGAATTTATCATTGAGGAGGGCAATTAGAGTATATTAGTGTTATAAGTTTGATTAAGGGGGCTGAAATAGATAAAACATCATACAAATAGTACTTTGATGGACAGTTTTAGCTTCAAAATCTAAATCATAGGGGGGGGGGGGGGCTGCCCCTGCTCGCCCCTCCCTGTCTCCGCTCCTGGATGCCCCTGCGCCACAGTGCACAACGCTTCTAAAATGAAAACACAAATGTTAGAGCATCTCCAGTGGAACGTCTAAATCTGAACGTCTATTTGTTTATATAGATGACCGTTTAAAAGGAGAGAATATAGATGATCTTAGTTTTTCAGCGGAACGTGTATATGTAGGGCGTCTATATCCTCTCTCCAATATTTTAATACTTTTTTATAACTACCGTTAAAATTTAGAAGCAATATTCAGTAGCAAACAAGACAACAATATGATTATCAATACAAGCAAATATTTGTATATTAGCAATGTCAGCAACATTCAGTAGTACATCACCTCATCTCTATATTTTGTATCGATGCACAAGCAACAAGTTTAGTACTAGATAAGCCTCCTCTCTTTAACACCGTCGGAGTAGCTCCAGCCCTCCACCATGCCCCTGCCGCTGCTCCTCCCAAACCGCTGCCATGCCCCTTCCCATTCTCCTCCCCGTCCCCCGCTAGGCCCAACGCCTCGTGCGACCCCATGCCCCCCTCCACGCCCGAGCATGTCCCCAATAGGACGAGACGAGACCGCACCCGGCTACATTGATTTGCATCCGGATCCGATAAAAATTGGCTGCCAACGGACGGATCTAGCGTGTGCCTAGGCACCATGGTTGAGCACCTTCTCGTTCTCGTCCAATTTATCTCTCCCTCTCGCTAAATCTACATGGAAAAGGAGAGTATGTGGAGCCGGCGAGCAGAGGGACGACGACCTCGCGCGAGTGCCACCTGCGTCCTACGTCTATAACTGCTGGCATGGGAGTGAGCTCCCTGGCGAGAAGGTGCTTTGGACGGCCGTGGCACCGTCGTCCATATATGGACTATGGGTAGCATGTTTGGGAGGACGTCTAAATTTAGACCTTCGTTTAGATGAGCCACTGGAAAGGTTTTTTCCATCCACAGTCGTCCAAATCGCTTTAGACGGGCATATAGACGAGCCACTAGAGATACTCTTATGTGCCCATGAATAACTTAACATTATGCCAACAAGGAACAAACAACCCGCAAAAAAAGGAGCCATAGAAAAACAACCCAATCGAGTTGGCATCGCCACCTCCCGATGAGCCTAGCAACCCGGAGGACATGCTAGGCTACATGGCCTATACGCGAGTGTCTTTCACTGACGCCTCTATCGTCCTCAACTCCGACTAACATTGTAGAGTTAGAGCTAGATTAGTTTAATTTTTGGTGTTTTAGTTTGAATTTTCGATGCTTACCTAAGCGTTCGAGCCAACTCAAATATTAGTGATATGCTCGTTAACAGTGTTCACTCCGGTCATGGGCCGAACTCATGGACATCAAAATTCTAGCTACAACATGCCTTAAAGGATGTGGGTTTAGGACAAGTTGTGACCATGTAAGTACATTGTCTCTTGCTTCTTCAAGTCTGAATTAGCCTACAATACGGTAGTAAAAGGTGCTTTGCTTTGCATTGTATTATTTTATTTTCTTGCATTGCATTTGGTAAATTTAATTTCCCTTACCGTTCCTTTTATTAAAATATATCTTACTAAATTATTTTCTAAAATATGTGTTTAACAACTTATCTCACGTCCAAACATACTAGTGCTTTGGCAGTTTTTGACAAGTTATTTCTATTTTGACTAATTTAAATAGTTTTAGGTTGTTGAACGAGAGTCTGTCCATGTGAAGTTCTCATTGTTAAAAATGATAATTTAGTGGTTTATGAGATGTCAATAATTTAGTGGTTTATAATATTAGAACATATATGTTGGTAGGAGTCGTCCTATCTACCTAGGGTGAAGAATAGCAATTCACCCCCTTTATCTTCACAACAGTAAATGATCGTTAGTGACATTTTTTTACGTCGAAGTTCGGTACAACTTAGGAAAATATAGACAAGATTATGTTTTTCTATGGGTTCGACCAAATTAGGCGCACTAAGGAGTAATGAGAAATGGGATGAGGTCTAGGGGATTAACTTGGAGTTACCCTGAGCTCCGTCTTGATTACGTCTATTGTATTGAACTTTGCTTGAAATTCAAACACCGCAACTAACTAATGACAGATTTGTAAGAAGATGTACTACTCCTACTTACGAAAGGTACAGACAACACGTGCCAGAAGATGTACTTGGTATATCCTTGTTTGGAGTCGGCGGTGGATGGTGTTAGTGTGATGTTTTGTGGAACGATGCCCTTTGTCTCGGGCTCGTATACGTGTTGATATAGGCCGAACCTCGGCAGGGGATCGATACAAGAGAAGGGTTACAACACACGCGCAAGTCACGGGGAGATCGATCTTATCAGACCGATCGTTTACAACAACCCTTATCTCTATCTTGTCTATCTCTATCTACAGTTTGAATCCTACACTCTAGGTAAACATGACAACACGTTACATTGCATATGTACCGCTAACACCCCTCCTCAATCACAACATCTTGAGGTTGAGATTGTGCTTGAACATCTCAAATTGCCGTGTAGGTAAAGCCTTGGTAAAACCATCTGCCACCTGATCCTTTGAAGAAATGAAACGGATCTCTAATTGCTTATTAGCAACTCTTTCTCTTACAAAGTGAAAATCTATCTCAATGTGTTTTGTTCTTGCATGAAAAACAGGGTTAGCAAAAAGATAAGTAGCTCCCATGTTATCACACCATAGACATGCAACTTGTTCTGTTTTAATACCAAGTTCTCTTAAAAGAGACTCTACCCATATTATCTCAGCAGTAGCATTTGCTACAGCTTTGTATTCAGCCTCTGTATTTGACCTAGAGACTGTTGCTTGTTTTCTAGCACTCTAGGAGATTAGGTTAGAACCAAAGTAAACAGCAAAACCTCCTGTGGATCTTCTGTCATCAATACAACCTGCCCAGTCAGCATCTGAAAATGCACTCACTAGAGTAGATGAGGATTTTCTAAAGGTTAACCCAAGACTTGTAGTTCCTTTGATATACCTTAGTATCCTCTTTACAGCTGTCCAATGAACAGTGGTAGGTGCATGCAAATACTGAGATACCTTATTGACAGAGAAAGCAATGTCTGGCCTTGTAAGAGTCAAGTATTGAAGTGCTCCAACAATGCTTCTGTATCTTGTACAGTCGTCTGGTCCAAGAGATTCCCCTTCAGTGGCTGACAATTTTTCTGAAGATGACAAAGGTGTAGGCGCTGTTTTGGAATCTCTCATGCCAACTCTGTTTAGCAAGTCAGAGGCATACTTTTCTTGGGTTAGTGTAACTCCATCATTAATTTTCTTGACTTCTATTCCCAAGAAATAATGCAAATCTCCTAGATCTTTCAAGGCAAAAGATACACTCAAATCTTGAAGAAGTGCAGTAATAGCCTTGTTGCAAGAGCTAGTAATAATGATATCATCAACATATACCAACACAAAAATTGTGATACCTGACTTGTTATAAATAAACAGTGATGTGTCAGCCTTGGAAGGTGTGAAACCAAGCTCTTGAAGTTTTGAACTCAACTTGGCAAACCATGCTCTCGGTGCTTGTTTGAGGCCATACAATGATTTATCCAATTTGCACACATGATATGGTGCTTTAGGATTTTCATATCCTGGTGGCTGCTTCATGTACACTTCCTCTTTCAGAACACCATGGAGAAACGCGTTCTTCACATCTAGTTGCCTTAAGCTCCATCCTCTGGAAACTGAGACAGCTAAAACAAGTCTAATAGTAGCAGATTTTACAACAGTACTAAAAGTATCTTCATAATCTATGCCATAGCGTTGTTTGAAACCTTTAGCCACTAGTCTAGCCTTGTATCTATCAATGATGCTATCTGCTTTTCGTTTAATCCTATACACGCATTTACAGTCTATGAGATTAATGCCTTGCTTATAGGATACTAAGTGCCATGTTTTATTTTCAACTAGAGCTTTATACTCATCATTCATAGTATTTTTCCAATGTTTATTTTCTAATGCTACTTGCAAATTTTCTGGTTCATCAGGCGAACATGAGAGGCCGTAGCGTACTGTACCGTCCGTATATACCTTTTCTTTTCTTTTGCCAGTGGTTGACCGAGTGCGATGTGCAGGGACTGCAGAATCGACTGCCACAGAGGATCCTGCCTCTTGTTGTGCACCGGATGAAGCAGGTGACGCAGACGATCCGCTGCTCCGACGCTGTGTCTCGTTTTTACGAGCGTCCATACGCGCGCGCGCGGGAGCCGCGTCGATTGGTCCGCGGGGTTCGACAGCGACCTGCCGTCGCCATCTGGTCGGGAGTCCGTGTGTGGGCGCTGTGACGACAGCAAGTGGCCCACGTGGGCCTGCATGTCCCCGCTGCGCTTCTGAAGATTCGCCTGAAGCGGCAGTGTCGATGTCCTCTTGATGTGGCAACGTGGGAGTCGTGGAGCGTGATGATTGCGGCGCGCTGGCGCTGGACTCTGGGTCGCCTGAGGAGAGCGACGTGCCGCCGAGCTCCACTCCTCCCGAGGTTGATTCGCTGACAAACTCCGATTCCGAGACCGATCCGACTGGGACATCAGGTGAATCTGCATCGCTTTCCGTGTCACGTGTATTTTCGTTTGCTTCTGAATTATTGTTTTGTACAAGGTTTTCTCCAGGCGCTGCTTCTGGTACCTGAGGAATAAGAAGAGGCACAAAACTAGTAGAATCATTAGATGTTAGATCAATGCATCCTGACCCCCCTTGATCGATAGGCAAGTTTTGAAGAGACTCTGGAATTTCACGCCGGAGAAGAGCACCAACATTTGGATGAAGTTTAGAAAAATGAAACACAGATTCATCAAATACAACATCTCTAGATATATAAACTCGCCCGGATGCTACATCGAGACACTTGACACCCTTGTGCATGTTACTATAGCCAATGAACACACATTGCTTTGACCGAAAAGAAAGTTTCCGAGTGTTGTAGGGACGAAGATTTGGCCAACAGGCACAACCAAAAGTGCGAAGAGAGTTGTAGTCTGGTGTTTCTTTTAGAAGACGCTCCATAGGGGTGTCATTATCAATGACCTTAGAAGGAAGCATGTTAATAAGATGTGTGGCGGTCATGAAGGCTTCATCCCAAAATTTGAGTGGCATGGATGCATGTGCAAGAAGTGAGAGTCCTACTTCAACGATATGACGATGCTTACGCTCTGCCGAGCCATTTTGTTGATGAGCATGTGGACAGGACACATGATGTGAGATGCCCACTTTTTGGAAGAAAGGATTGAGTTTTTCATATTCTCCTCCCCAATCAGTTTGCATTGCAATGATTTTTCTATTAAATTTTCGCTCAACAAGGTTTTGAAAATTTTGGAAGACTTGAAACACTTCAGATTTCTTTTTGAGAAGATAGATCCATACAAATTTGCTATAGTCATCAATGAAGCTTACATAGTATTGGAACCGACCAATAGAGATAGGTGCCTTTCCCCACACATCGGAGAAGACAAGTTCTAGAGGGGCTGTTGACACGCTAGTGGATCTATTGTAAGGGAGTTGATGACTTTTTGCTCTTTGGCATGAATCACACACAGACTCAATTCTAGACTTACTGGAAAAAGGGAGCTCAAATTTGCTAACAACTTGTTGAACGATTTTAAAGGAAGGATGACCTAAACGATCATGCCACCGTGAAGCTGAAGGCTTGGTGGCGCTAAGAACTTGCTTATTTGTGCTTGATGACGTTGACACCAGCGGATAGAGACCTAGTATGCACCTACCCTTAAGAAGTACTTTCTTCGTTGCCTGATCCTTCACATAGAAAAACCAAGGGTGAAATTCAACATAGACATTATTGTCAAGGGTGAAGCGATGAATAGAGACAAGACTTTTGGTGGCTGAAGGAACATGAAGGACTTTGTGAAGATGTAATTGTTTGGAAGGGGAGTCAATAAATGCATGACCAACATTACTAATGTTCATACCTGTCCCGTTTGCCACATGAATCTTGTCGTGGCCATCATACTTCTCCTTCATAGTGAGCTTGTTCAGCTCACCCGTGAGATGGTTGGTGGCGCCGGTGTCACCATACCAATTGGTGTCGACGCCGTAGGAGGCAGCGTGAGCCCCCTTTTCTTCTTCCTCTTCATCATCGGAATAGCGGTGCCAACACATCCAGGCGCCATGCCCTGGCTTCTTGCATATTTGGTAGACGATGCGGTCGCGGTCGTTGCCGCCTTTGTTACCGCCGCCGCCACGACGTCCATTGCGACCACCTTGTTGGGGTCATCCTTGACCACGACCGTAGCCGCGGCCTCCTCCACGTCCACGGTGAGCTCCACGTCCGCCACCGTCGCCTCGCCCACTGCGTCCACCATGCATGCGGGTAGCAGTGTTGGCAGAAGCTGTGTCGTTGATGTCGACGCCGATCATCTGCATGTGATTATCGTATGCAGTTACCTGGGCGTAGAGATCCCCCACGGTGAGCTTGTTGGTGGGGTTGGCCCCGATGGCAGCGAAGAGGGGGTTGTAGGGGTCGTCGAGCCCGGCGAGGAGGTACTCCACCAGTTCGTCCTCCTCAATCTTCCGGCCTGCGGCTGCTAGTTCGTCCGCTGTGGCCTTCACCTCGGCGAAGTATTGCGGCGTGGTCTTCCCCTCCTTCTTGGTGTTGGCAAGCTTGACGCGGAGGGTGGCGATGCGGGTGCGAGATTGGGCGACGAACATCGAGGAGATGGCCAGCCAGACGGCAGCGGCCGTCCGCATCCCGACGCAGGAGACCAAGATCTCCTTTGACAGCGAATTCAGCAGGTAAGAGAGGACCTGCTGATCCATTTCTACCCACGTTGCATAAGCGGGGTTGCTTTCCTGGTGGCTTCCCTTGCCGTCGCTGTTCTCGACGGTGATCTTCTCGGGCGGCGCCTTGTTGGTTCCATCGAGGAACCCCATCAGGCTACGACCACGGATTGCGGGGAGTACTTGCGTCTCCCATAGAAGGAAGTTCTCCCTGGCGAGCTTTTCCGTCGTTCCTTGGCTCGGGAGAGGATTTGCCATGGCGGCTGAGGATGAGGATGGGTTCATGTAGATGTGTTTAGGAAGAGTGGCTCTGATACCATGTGATGTTTTGTGGAACGATGCCCTTTGTCTCGGGCTCGTATACGTGTTTATATAGGCCGAACCTCGGCAGGGGATCGATACAAGAGAAGGGTTACAACACACGCGCAAGTCACGGGGAGATCGATCTTATCAGATCGATCGTTTACAACAACCCTTATCTCTATCTTGTCTATCTCTATCTAGAGTTTGAATCCTACACTCTAGGTAAACATGACAACACGTTACATTGCATATGTACCGCTAACAGTTAGAGCATCGGAGCGGCGGGCTGCAAATGCACCGTTTAAGTTTTTTTTTGCTGTTCGTGGACAGCGCAGGCGGAAAAACGATCTCCCAAATGGTCTATGGGAACACGACCCAATTTTGGGACGAGTTTGCGCTCCCTCGTGTCCGTACGTGTCCTCCATCCGTCCATCCTGACCCACCTGGCAGCGACCCAAAACGGTCTCCCGAGCTGTTAATTAATAGCGGCCGTTGAACCGCCTGAGCCAACCTATCTGCTTGCTCACTAAGCGCAAAGCAGGCCGCGCCGCCTAATGCCCTTGTGCCACGTGCCGTCCGATGCCTACTTGGCTCTTTATCAATACGGACATCCAATGCCTTGGCCTTGGCCTTCTTAAACAGGCCACTCACGACCATTCCCCACACTCCTACCTTCCACCACCACAGCCTTTCCCACCACAACAACCATGGTCGGCATCATAGGATCGAAAGGGGGGCATCTGAGACGGCCTCCTGGCCCGGGACGCCAAGGCCGGCGAGGAAGGGGTGGGCGAGACCAAAACCTTTCACTACCACCGTCCCCGTCGCCACCACCATCCCCATTGCCACCATCGTCGCCCGTGCCCATTACCATCGATCTCTCCGGGTTCGAGTTGGGCGTCACCATCCAGTTGGGAATGACCTGGGATAGACTGTGGCTCCCCAGAAGTTTGCGTCCGTGCAAGATGGGAAAGAGCCCCACAAGCTCGTGATGCGGTGCCCGATGGCTCCACCAGCCTGTGGTATGTGGACGTGCAGTTAGAACGTGTCGAGCAAATGTACCTCCACATCGGTTGGAGTAAGTTTGCCCACGAGCACGACATTAAAGGCGGACACTTCGTCGTTTTCAAGTACGACGGCAATGACAGACTTGTCATTAAATTATTTGACGAGACCATGTGTCGGCACCATTACCAGAGCGACAAAGATAAGTAGGCAAGGACTAGAGCTGAGTACTGCGGTTCAGATGCTAGGACTTGTTTATTTAAGTTTTTCTACCTTCTCTTCATGCGTTTGCATCAAGGAAAATCTTGCAAAAACTATATACACAAAGCAATTGTAGCAAAAATATTGAAATATTTTTTTCTTGTGTTGGGCGTACCCTCGGACAGGAAGGGCACCGCGCCCAGAGACCGCTCAAAATGGACAAAAGCGGACAATTTGTGTCCTAAATGCTCATCACCACTGTATGCTCTTGGAGTACTGTTTATTTCCATTTTGTTCTCTATGGTCAGTGCGGACAAAAACGAGCTTCCAACTGGGGGAAGGGAGCACAAATGGTTCACAGGCCCTGGACCGACGCATTGGCCCATTTCTGGAGCGCGTTTGGGTTGGCTTGTGTCCACGACAGACCTATTTACGTTCACATTTTGTTCTCCCTGACCCGGTCGCTAGCGTCAATTCCACACTCCTCCCCGCATCCAACCCCTCCATCGCGCCGCAGCCGGGCCGCTGCCACCATTTGAACAACATTCTACCAGTTCCTATATACCTACCATGAAATTTGTGATCAAACAAACCCATAATGTACAAATCTCGTCAAGCACATATGGACGCATGTAGGCCATCAGTAGGTTTATTGTTGGTGTGTTGGACTATTCAATATGTACAACTATTTATATTATGAAAATTCTTGTGGGGACACTTTGTATTATATACGAACATTGTGTTAATTGTTTTTCTTTTAAAATGGTTCTCTTTGAGGCAAAAAAAAACTATGAAACATATCCTCAAAACTATGCAGGTCGGCTTCTATGGCCACGCGCCTGCAAATCCCAAGCCGAACTGGCAGCAGTGGCCGAATTTGGCGGGAGAAATGCCCCCCCCCCCCCCCCCCCCCCCCCCCCCCCCCCGTCGGACGCACGCGCGGACAACACTGGACATCGCACCCACGGACCGACCCAAACGGACCGAATCCGACCGATTCGGTGGCCGGTTTGCGTCCCGCCTCTTGGATGCTGAAAGAACATGTTGGGCCCCCATGTGTGGTTTTGGTAATTAATGACAATCTTTATGGACTAATGTGTGTATTAAGTTATATTTGTAGGATTTGTCCATTGGTATCTCTTGGAGCATGTGTTGGCTTCAAGGTCGATGAAATGCAAAGAAGACATATTGTGCAAGCTCAATATGCGAGGTCGATAATGAGGAATTAAGAAAGACGTTCCATCTTGAGAAGGGCAAGACCGTCTACATCGAGCTCAAGTGGAATGCTCAAGGCAAAGGTATAATCTTGATAGGTTTTCCCTTTTGCCGGTCTTTTATTGTGTGTAGGAGACCGGGTTTAGGATAGATAACCGTACTATCAAGAGGGGCTCTCGTATGAGTAATTCGGTCACATTGTTCGGAGAGAGCTCAAAACTTTGCATACTTGCATTATCGTATTTGGTTGTTATTTGGTCTTGTCCATGTGAGGATATAAAGCTTGTGGTAATCTCCATAACAAGCTCTTGTTCATCAAAATCGGATCTCCCATATATATCTTGTTGCGATTTTTGATTTATGCGGCTTTTCAGTTTCTCACCAAGTGAGATATCTCACATTATACTACTTGATACTTTCTCACTTGGTGATAATCAATATTTCCACTTTTTATTGGGAAACCCTTGTCGTCCCGCCCGGACGGGCCGGTACTACCGCCTGGGCCTAAAAGCGGCCCGTTTTCTTTCTGCCTCGCTAGGTACCTATTTATGGTAGTACCGGTCGGCCCGGTAGTACCGCGCGGGTGGGTCGGTAGTACCGGCCAGCCCAGTTATTTTTTCCAGAATAGCCCAGATCCAGATCTAGATTTTCTGGCCTCGAGCGCGTTGACCCGCATCGCCTTGCGCGCCCGGCTGGCCCCGCTCCTGCTCGCTCGCGGCGCTGCTCCCGCGACCCGCGCGCTGCTCCCTGTGCCTGCCTGCCGTGTGGCCTTGCTGGACCCACCTCCTGCGCCCGCTCGCCCGACCCGCGCTGCCCGCCAATCCCGCCGCATTGACCCGCCTCGCGCGCGCAGCTCCTCCGCACGCCTGTGGGCCCCGCCAACTGCCGCGTCTGCTGCAGCTGCTGCCGCGCGTGCTGGCCCCGCTTGCTGCTGCTGCCGCTGCTTGGCCCCATCGCATGCGCTGGCATCGCGCGCGCTGGCCCCAGATCTGCTGCTGCAGCTTTGTTTTTCCTGGCATTTACAGTATTGGTCCGGTAGTATCGGACCAAACCGGTACTACCGGACCGTTCAGAAAATTGCCCCAACGGCCATATTTTGTCTAGCCCTATATAAGTCTTTTGTCCATTTTCATTTAGGGTTACTTCTTACTCCTCCTCTTGTCCAAGCTTTGCCCCATTTGCTTTACTCTTTGAGCTTGATTTCTACACAGCCCTTCATTGATTCTTGCATATATTTGAGGGGTTTTTGGAGGTGATCTAGATCTACGTTTTGACCAAACCAAAACATCTTTTTGTGAGTGTATCTTTGGGGATCTAGATTTTGGGGGATTTTATGTCTCTCTTTGATTCCTCCTCTCTTGTTCCTCCAATAGCTTTAGTAGCTTTATTGGAACTTAAGAGTGAGGGATTTGAGCATCTTTGTGGTGTTCTTGCCATTTGCATTTGGTGCATCGGTTTGAGTTCTCCTCGGAGGATTTTGTTTGAGTTACTCATTGGAGCTTGTCCCTCTTGGGTTCTTGGAACCCTAGACGGTTTTGTGGCATTGTGGCCTTTTGTGGCATTTGTTGGGAGCCTCCAATTAAGTTGTGGAGAAGTGCCCCACAACCTTGTGAGAGGTTCTGGTTGCCACCGACAAGTGCACCGATAGTGGAAGCGTGGATCGATCCCATTGGGGTGAGATTCACCGGAGAATAAGGGAGGCCTTTTGCGGTGTTGGTGGTTTGATACCACCCCCTCTCCAAACGAGACGTACTCCATGTTGGGAGGAACTTGGTAAAGTATCGGTGTTCTCGCGTGCCTCGGTTATCTCTATACCCGAACTCTTTACTTCTGCACTTTATATTGTGATAGCCTTCGTGCTTGAAGTAATATATATCTTGCTATCACTTTGTTGCTTGTATTGCTTAGCATAAGTTGTTGGTGCACATAGGTGAACCTTAGTTGTTCTAGGTTGTGCTTAACAAAGTAAACACTAGTTTTATTTCGCCTTTGTTGAGCCACTCTAGGAAAAGTTTTATCGCCTATTCACCCCCCTCTATGCGACATCCGTATCCTTTCATATGCTCTTAGGGCATCTCCATCGGGTTGGTCCAACCCGTATGAGCGCGTCCGAACTCATCCGCGCGGACACGCGGGACATGCGCGACGCCCTTGCGGCACGACCCATCCGTACGAACGTGTCCGGCTTGACCCATTCGTGCACCAAATCTGGGCAACGATTGCATCGGCCCGAACGTGCGCGGACCGCGCGGGTTCATGCTAGTCGACCACTCGGGGGCCATATGTAAGTAAAAAACATTAGTACTTAAACGATAGCTTTTTATTAGATTAGCCTTGCCAGTTACAAAAGGATGTTTAAACAAAATAGGGGCACTGCTACTCCTGCTGGAGGAGAACGTCGCTACAGGTACTCGCCGCCATTGATGCGACCACCTTTGCCGCGGCCACCGTTACCGCTGCTGCCGGTCCTGTCGATCGCCGCCCTAGCAGACCAGATTTCCTGCTGCTGGAGGCATTCGCGGAAATGCAGTCGCGCGCCTGGCCACAAACCACCGCCTTGCCCGCTTCCTTACTGTGGCCCTCTGCCGCCCGGTTCGCCAGGGCCTTCTCCATCTCGGCGGCCCAGTGGTCCCCCGCCTCCTTCTCCGTCGTCGCAGCCAAGGCAAACGCCCGACGCTGGGCTTCTGTCTTAGCTGTGATCAACCACTCCGAAGCCAGAGCCGGAGCACCATTGGGGCTGAAGCCCAATGCCCGCGCGATCTGCAGGGGGACGGCGATCACCTCCCCCTCTTCGTCCTCCTCCTTCACCTCCGTCTCATTGCCGTCGACGGGACCCCACGTGGCCGCCACCTCAGCGGTCGTAGCCACACGCTCCTCCTCTGCTGCCGTGTCGGCGTCGTGCTCGTGCTGCGCCGCTTCCTCCTCACTGCGCGCTTTGGCGGCGTGGTGAATCTCGGGGACGACGACCTTGGCGGCCTCCTTGGCCACCTCCTCCACCGTGGTCATGGCCGCCTCGTAGCGCATCTTGCGGAGAGCCGCTGATGCGGCCTCCATGGCCATCGCCTCCACCACCTCCTTGGCAGCGACATGGTGTATGTCGCGCACCGTCCATTGGGCGGCCAGCATGGGGGCCGCCTCCACCACCCCCTCCAACGCCACCTCGACCACACGGCCTTCCTCCTTGAAGGCCAACACATGCGCCTCGCTCATGCGCCTGTCCAGCAACGTGGCTTCGAGGTGGACCTCGTTGAACTCCACCTCCAGGAAGCGGGTGCGGCACATCTCCTGGATCTTGGTCCAGTTGACGATCTTGCGGCGAGGCATGGCTGCTGCTGGCTGGCGCTTTTTCAGCTGCTGGTTTTCTCTTGGTTGGGCTTGTTGTCTCCGTCGTGCCGGCGATCATATTTTATAGACCGCGACAAAGACGGAAAACAGCCTGGGAGGCATGGAAAGTTTCTTGGCCGTGGATAGCGAGACATGTGTGGAAAACAATGATGGGAAACGCCGGCCGCATGGAAAGCCGTCAGCGCTGATAGCCGACGCCGCGTCAACATTAACATCCTATCGCGAGGGTGTCAAGCGGTGACAGCGAGAGAAGACGGACATATGGGTCAGGCCGCTGGACGCAGCTAGTCGAACAGGTCAAACCCTGACCGAAGAACGACCACGACCCGATCCAAACGAATAGTTAAAATCTGATAAAGATGCCCTCAACTACGGCGTCATGTATGTGCGTGCGTTCCCCGCAAAAAAAAAAGTATGTGCGTGCGTTGCGTCGTGTGAGGTGGCCGGGCGCTCACAGCTAGCAACCGTAGCGGCGGCTTGTTTGTCACCCTGAAGAAACCCACGCTGCTCTGCAGTGTCCCAGAGAGAATAAACATCGTATGTCTGTCGGCGTCCGTCCTTCCCTCCGATCCGTGCGGCGCGGCACGCCGCTCGGCCTCTGCATCCGCATGCGCCAGAGCTGACCTATCTAACAGCTAGTAGAGTGTAGGAGGTAGTACCAGACATGTGTGTTTGACCAGTTCTTCATCCAAGGGCCTTGGCTCGCGCTCGCACCGCACAATCAGGCAGCACCAGCTACCCGCGAAATGTGTTTTATTTCTGCAGCTAAAAGCTACTCGCAGGCTGCAGCTAGGTTTTTCTTTTTAAGAATTTAACACTTTATTGATCATATCACATCGATACAAAGTTTTTCCCCGATAAACTCCAGCACATATTCATGGAAAAGAAACTACCGCCAAAATGTTCCGCTCAACGAGAAAAGTATGTAATTGTTAGAGTATGTATTAGTGTATGTATACGGTACGGTGTAGTACACCGACCGTATCCGTACCTCCATATGTACCGTCATGCAGAGGGCTTCTCTCTGCCTATATAAACACGTAGCCGATGCCCCGATGAGGGTAAGCATCGTTCCACTAAAACCAATATGGTATCAGAGCCCTTCTCTTTCTTCTAGTTGCCATCTACACAAACCCTAAAAAAAACCTGTCGCTGCCACAACCTGCCGCCGCCGCCTACACAACCCAAGAATACCCTGCCGCCGCCGCACCCTCATCGTGCCGCCGCCGCTCTACAAAACTAGATCAAACACAAAAACCTAAAACCCTGCCGCCGCTGCCAAGTTGCCGCCGCCGCACCAACAAAAACCCCACGCCACCGCCGCATCTCTTGCCGCCGTCGCGTCTCAACCTCTGCCCTCATGGGATCTTCATCGACAACAACGTCCCTGGTAGCTGCCCTCAGAGCATCTCCCTCGCAGCCCCTCACACGCGAGAATGCGCTGATCTAGAAGGCTCTGGTCGTGCCTGCCTTTCATGGTGCGCGTGTCCTCCCTCTTGTCGAGGGTGTCGACAAGGCACCCAAGGAGCTCATCGAAGTGGAAGACGCCAATGGGAAGAAGATCGAGATCGAGAATCTCTAGTACACGTCCTGGGTGGCTCGCGATCAGCAGGTCCTGCGCTATCTCCTCAACTCTCTGTCACCAGATGTCCTCGCTCATGTTGTGGGTCTTGAGACATCCGCTGAATTCTGGACCTCCCTAAACGCCCACGTCTTCTCCCAATCCAAGACAGGGATCCAGCAGCTCCGCTCTGCCCTCAATGACACCCGCAAGGATGATCTCTCGGCTGACAAATATGTCGCCAAGATGAAGTGCCTCACGTCTGAACTAGCCGCGGATGGCAAACTGCTTGATGATGATGAGATCCTCTGGTACATCCTTCATGGTCTTGGCACCCCCTACAACAATCTTGTTACCGCAGTAAACGCCAATCCCAACAGCACACTCTTAGATCTCCTTGCCCGGATACAAGCCTTCGATCGGATGCACAAAACTGATGACACTCCCTTCACATCCTCCGTCAACGTCGCGCGTCGTGGAGACCTGGACACTCGCCCTCCTCTGCGTGGCCGCCAGTATGATGAAAGCCCTCGCCAGGACTCTCGCATGCGTGGGCGTGATATGTTGGAAACGTATCTATATTTTTTGATGCTCCATGCTTGTTTAGTATCTACTTTGCTTTACTTGTCCACACTTTGAGGTGCTTTTTACATGTTTTCTGGTACTAACCTATTAACAAGTTGCAACAGTGCCATATGCCTGTTTTCTGCTGTTTTTGGTTTCAGAAAAGTTAGTAAAGAAATATTCTCGGAATTGGACGGGACGAACGCCAAAGTCAATAACTTTCCGTGGGGAACAAGAAGTCCAGAGGAGAGACGGAGAAGCGGGCCAGGGAGGCCACCCCCCCAGGCGCGGGGTCAGGTGGACCCGTGCCTGGGTAGGGTTTGCCTACCCTGGTCGCCTCCTGGACTCCCCGCTTCGCCTATAAGAAGCCCCCGGTACAGAAACTCTCGGTACCCGATCAGAAATCCATGAAACCATTTGTAGCCGCCGCCACCATCATACCTAGATCGAGGGATCTGAAGCTCTTCCCGACACCCTGCCGGAGGGAGATCATCCCGGAGGCCTTCTCTCCGGTATGATTCGTGAGTAGTTCCACCTTGGACTATGGGCCCATGTAGTAGCTATATGGTTGTATCTCCTCCTTTGTGATTTCATGTATAGATCTTGTGAGCTCCGTTCATGATCAAGATCTAATCTATTTGTAATCATGCATGTTGTGTTTGCGGGGATCCGATGGATATTGAGATTATTATGTTGGTTTGATTAATGGTTTTATCTTTATGATTCTATCATGTCTGTGTTGTTTGTGATCTTGCATGCTCTCCGTTTCTAGTGGTTATCTTGGCCAAGTAGTTTCTGGTGACTCCAAGAGGGAGTATTTATGCTCGATAGTGAGTTCATGTCTCTAGTTTCCAAGGGAAGTGACAGAAATCTCTTCGGTTGTAGATGTGTTGTTGCTACTAGGTAGAAAACAACGGTCCCTTGTTCATGGAACATGTGGATTGTTTACCTTACACACTTTGCTTAAACCAGTTGTCTGTTGCTTGCAACTTAATACTGGAGGGGGTTCAGATGATAACCTGAAGGTGGACTTCTAGTCATAGGTGCAGTTGGATTATGTTCTATGTATATTGTTGTATTGCCCAATCAACTTCATAGGATCTTTCTGGCTAGTAATTGCATTGTTATGCCTTGCTCAGTTCCTGTCAATTTCCCCGCTGTAATTTGTTTACCCTTCATGCCATGTTGTTTATCTAAGGAGAGCACCTCTAGTGAACTATGCACCCTGGTCCAATATTTACCATTGATACATCTTCCACTCTTACTTGTTTACTTGCTGCAAACCATTACCTTCCACACCATATGTTTAATCCTTTGTTATAGCAAACCGGTGAGCTTGACAACCTCACTGATTCGTTGGGGCAAAGTCTTGAGTTTGTGTTGTGCAGGTCTCCACGTTGCTTCCAACACCTGTGTGACGTTTCCTTCCTCCTTCTGGTTCGATAACCTTGGTTTTTACTGAGGGAAATTTTGCTGCTGTACTCTTCATACCTTGCTTTTGGGGTTTCCAACGAAGCACTCTTCCTCCCTGTTGAGTGTAACATCAAGTTATTTCTGGCGCCGTTGCTGTCAACACCCGGATTTTTTAATCCTAGATGCCTGTTATGCCATACACCGCAATCCCAGGATTACCATTTTTGCGAGACATAACAGAATTGGATACCATAGTACTTCATCCATTACAAACGATACATAAGTTCTTACACAAATAGGGATCTCATGATCCAGTTCTACAACAACAAGCAGCGGAATACGTAATAATAACGATAGCGTAGGCGAAGCTCCATCTTCGGGGTCACAGGCAATGCTGACGATGGGAGATGATCCTAGTTGTCGTAACCTTCCTGGGTTCCATCCTCCAGGTACTCCTCTTCATAGTCTGGCCATGGGAATAGCCAGGGACAAAGCCATGAGTACTCTTTAAGTACTCGCAAACTAATACTAACAAGTAAAGGGGTTTTTTGGATAATAGGACACTAGGCTCTAGGGTTGTTTTGCAAAAGCCAGATTTATCTCTACTAGGTTCTTAAGCTAGTCATAATTTTATAAATCCTAAGTGGGAACTTGTATTTCCGGTCACAACTCTGTTGTGGTCAAGTCAAAGTCTCAAGTCGTTTCACAAGTCATTTTGAAAAGTCTGACGGGGGAACAGTATGGCCACTCCAACTGTCCATAACCGCGGACGCGGCTATTCGAATAGTTTGACACTCTGCAGAGATTGTACACTTTCACCACAACATTCGATACATCCGTCAGGAACAAATCCTGAATTCACCATACTCAGTATGCGGATAATCAATCCTAACCATTCAATTACACTCCCTAGTATAAGCACCTCTCCTGTGAGTTTGGCCTCCCAACCATGACCACTATCATCTTGGGTACTGCACAGGTGGACAATCTTCACAAGGTAGCCTCAGCTCAGACCTTGGCCGTGAGGGAACTAATACTAAGGTATATAAGTTTCCAGTCAAGCCCTACCCAATATTCGGGTATTGTGGTTGTACGATAAAATTGGAATGGTATCGCATCCAGACAACCATCAGTTTTATAAAGGGCTAAGGCTCATGCCTCAACATTTTCATCACCAAAATCATCAAGTGTTTGGAAACACATGTCCAAAACATTTCAATAGAATGATCCATCATTCCAAGGTTTTCATAACCATTTTTCCACCAAGTATTCCCATCTAAAAGTTGATCAAGTTTTATGCTTAGCACTAGCATCTACAGGTGGGGGTAGTGCTAATGGGGGGTGGTAACTAGTGGAGTTTCAACTAAGTCCAACCTTATATCTTAGGCTGATATCAAGGTTTCTAGCTTAGGCCAAATTTTATGCTCTTTATGCAACATTCAGCACAACTGTCTAGTATCTACCAAACTCTTAGGTAGCCTCTAAGTAAGCTTTGATAAAGAAATAAAGAAAGAAGCTTGCCATAAAACTAGGATTGGTTTAGCAAATTGGTATGATCAAATACGCTTAAAGCATAAAGTAGTCATCTCACAAGTATGGGTTTGTGGCATCAGTAAGGTATCTTGCAATTGTTAGCTTGCACATTCACGAGTAGTATTAGGCTTGCCTTGTGCAGAGCAGTGGTTGAAGTTCTCCTCGGCTTCCTCTTCGTAGTATCCTCCTTCCTCCTCGTATCCTTGGTCGGTACTAGCGTCTATGAATAAATACAAGGTACACAATCACCAAACAATACTTAACTACTTGCAATCATCACACACAAGGGTCCTATAGATGATCCAGCATCATCTCTAACATTACAAGGTTATAGCTTGGTTTAAATCCTTTTTTTTATTTTTAGAAAAGTAATTTCTACTCATTGAAAAACTACTTAAGATTTAATATTCTCCAAACTAAACATGGGATCATGTTGACACATGTCATCACCACATATTGTAGTCCATGGGAATGTGATTTAAAGTGGTGTCACAATTTAATAAGGTGTTACCCTTTTATTTTAATTAATTAAAGTGGCTAGAAATGCTTATGAAGCATTATTTTAATACTTGAACATTATTTCTGCAAGTAAACCTATATATATTTTTATATATTCTGAAAGGTATGGTTAAATGTGATTTTTGAGAGTTGGAATCAACTCAAAAGCTTTTATGGTTTAAATTAAAAAAATGTTTGAATGCAGAAAAGCTTCTGCCTTGTTATTTTTACTATGGGTGATCTACAGATCCAAATGACTTGAATCCAATGGGCTTGGATTAAGCATTCACAGACCTTTCCAAAAAAATTGGTTTCATCCAATTTGGTGCACTGAATCGATCTGGGTTGATTTTTGAAGTTGGGTACAGAAGTGTGTTTGAATTTAAAAAGAAAAAGGTTTAATTTGAATTGCTGGGCTGCGCGGGAAATGTTACTGGGCCGGCCTGCTAAGCGCAGTGCTCCCGCGGGCTACTTAAGTGGGTGTCCCCACTCGTCAGTGACATGGGGCTGGGCGAAGCGGTATGGGGAAACGTGGGTCGTTAGATCTAGTTCTAATCCAACGGCTGAGGGTCATCGTCGACGCGAGACAACTCCGGCGAGAACGAAACCTAGCGCGGCCAGTGAGGGGTGCTGGGGGATCACCGGGGTATGGGCGAGGGTCGGCGAGGCGGGGGAACGACGAAGTCGACGACGGCGAACCTCCTGGTACCGGTGGCTTCTCCTGGGGCGGCTCCAATCGCTGGCTCTCTTCTTCTCCGGCAGCGGCAGACTCCAGTGAAATTCCGGCGAGGTGGTGCTCGCCTTGCTCTGAGAATGGTGTGGCACGGTCAGTGGGGAGAGGGGAGTGAGATGGTGTGAAGAAATCGTGCGGAGGTGGCCTCTATTTATAGTCGAGCGAGGGGACCGTCGGGGCGCACGGTGAGCTCGTCGGGGGCGACATTACAGGCAGCTAATGGCATGGGCAAGGATAGGGGACGATGCTGTGTCTCCTGGCGATGCTCAACGACATGGTCGCGAGGCATGGGCGATGTGGTTTGGTCTGGAACGGGCGGTGCTCTGCGCGGCAGAGGCAGCGTCTTCGACGGCGGGCGGTGGCTGTATGGCGCGGGGCGGCAAACGGGGATGTCTGGCGGTCTCCTGGGTCGGTGGTGATCGTGTGTGCGCGCGGTGAGGGCGGCGCGCGGTCTGTGGACGCTGGTCGCGGGTGGCGCTCTGGCGCACGCTCGGCATGGTCTGGGCGTGTCTTGTGCGCGTGGTCCAGGGCTTGGCTACGCTCGCGGCTGGGACAGGCAGTGGCGGTGGACGGGGGGCTGCCTCCCAGACATGCTGGCTAGGCTTGCTGCTGCTCCTAGCTTGCGATCCACATTGGGGTGACATGGGGGTGCTCGGCTGTTCACCATTAATGGCAATGACAAGCTCACAGGGGTGCTAGTGTTGGGCTAACCTTTCTAGATGATCTACTGGATTGTGTGTGAGCTAACTAGGGAACAAGTTAGGCTCAAAACACTGCACACTATAGTGTTTGTGGGTTTGTTTGATTTGTGTCTGCAACCTGTTTGATGAAATGGCCGCATGAAATCAAGTTTTGAATTTTGAAATGATTTTTGGTGGGTTTTCTAGATTGGTTCTGGTGAGTCTGCAGATGCTTGGGTTTTGAAAGTTGAGCTTGTTTGAGTGGGTTTTGAAAAAGTGGGATCTTCCCATATGAAGAAGATTCAATTTTGAATTGTCATTTAAACTATGCATTTGAAAGTTTCTGGATGATCACAAAATGGGCCTTGATACCTTGTTATGAGTACATTCAAGGGGTGCAAAGATCCAGAAAAGTTTCTGTTAGGTTTTGAAAGTTTGAGACAGCCAAAGTAGGCATGGGAGTTAAATTGGTCAAAATGACCATTCACTTAATATACTTGTTTTGATTTACTTGTCTTTAGGAAAAGTGTGGGGAATGTTTTAGATGATGTTTATTTCACCTAAGAAACATTTTACAAGCAATGGATCACACAAACAAGGTGGTTTTTAAAGAAATTCAAAATCCATGCATACACATGTACATGCATTCATGAATTTATTTAGAAAAGTTTTTGTTAACCCTAAACTTGCTGATTAGGGTTTGTTGATCTAAGTTTGGTATTTTTGGGATGTTACAAACCTTCCCCCTTAAACAAAATCTCGTCCCGAGATTTGAAAAAGGACGAAAAGATTACCTAGGATTTGAAGAGATCTGGAAACTCCGTCCTGATGTGATCTTCGCGTTCCCAAGTAGCTTCCTCTTCCGTGTGGTTGCTCCACTGAATCTTGCGAAACTTGATGCTTCGGGTTCTGGTAGTTAGAAAGGCTTCTTCCAATATACGGATGGGTACTTCAGGATAGGTCAGGTCATCATTGATCTCTATGGTCCGGTGATCGATGTTCTTGAACACTTCGGTCTTCTCGGGGACTTCGAGACATTTGCGAAGTAACGAGATATGGAACACATTGTGCACAGCTGACATCTCTTCTGGTAGCTCCAGTTGATACGATACTTCTCCTCGACGGTTCAGAATTTGAAAGGTCCGATATATCTGGGGGCTAACTTTCCTTTGAGTTGGAAACGCTGCATTCCCTTCAATGGCAACACTTTCAGATAAACAAAATCTCCAATGTTGAAGGCGAGGTCTCGACGTCTCTTGTCGGCGTAACTCTTTTGTCGTGATTGGGCTGTCTTGAGGTGCTCGCGAATCTTGTGAACCTTCTCTTCTGCTTCTCGTAGGATGTCGGGTCCGAAAATTTGACTCTCTCCTACTTCCGACCAGTTCAAAGGGGTGCGGCACTTTCTTCCGTACATAAATTCAAATGGGGCCATTTGCAAACTGGCTTGGTAACTATTGTTGTAGGAAAATTCTGCAAACGGCAGACAGTCTTCCCACTTGGATCCATATTCTAGCACACATGCTCTAAGCATATCTTCGAGTATTTTGTTTACTCGCTCCGTTTGTCCATCGGTCTGAGGGTGATACGCGGTACTGAAATCTAGGCGGGTTCCTAAACCTTCTTGGACCTTCTTCCAGAATCTCGAGGTAAACTGAGTTCCTCGATCCGATACGATATTCTTGGGGACTCCGTGCAAACTAACGATCCTAGCGATGTATAACTCCGCTAGCTTCGAACTCTGATAGGTAGTTTTGACGGGCAAGAAATGGGCTACTTTGGACAATCTGTCCACTATGACCCAAATAGAGTCATTTCCCCTACTAGAAGTAGGTAGTCCAGAGATAAAGTCCATTCCTACAGAATCCCATTTCCATTCCGGAACTTGCAAAGGTTGCAACAATCCAGCGGGTCTTTGATGTCCTGCCTTGACTCGCTGACATATATCCTACTTGGCGATATAGCTTCCGATTTCTCTCTTCATCTTATGCCACCAAAATTGCTCTTTCAAATCTTGATACATCTTAGTTCCTCCGGGATGGATAGAATAAAGAGTATCATGAGCCTCCTTCAAGATAACTTCTTTTAACTCAGAATCTGCTGGTACACAAAGGCGTCCTTTGAACCACAAAACTCCTTCTTCGTCCTCGGTGAATTCGGGTACTTTACCTGTACCGATACGACGTTTGATTCCATCGATACTAGCATTTCCTTTTTGCGCCTCTTTAATCTGACTGATCAAAGTGGGCTGAAGTTCTATGCTAGCCAAAAATCCTTCACTTACTAATTCCATTCGAAAATCTTCCATCTCTTTGTGCAAACTTTGTTGCTCCTTCAAAATCATGGAGTTCAAGCGGCACGGCAATCTGCTAAGGGCATCGGCTACCACGTTGGCTTTACCCGGGTGATAGTGAATGTCCAGGTCGTAATCCTTGATTAGCTCAATCCATCTTATCTGCCTCATATTCAGCTCCTTCTGAGTGAATATATACTTTAGGCTCTTGTGATCCGAATAAATCTCACAACGGTTTCCCATAAGGTAATGTCTCCATGTCTTCAAGGCTAGAACTACGGCTGCGAGTTCGAGGTCATGGGTTGGGTAATTTTGTTCATGTTGCTTCAATTGTCGCGATAGATAAGATATAACTTTGCCTTCTTGCATTAGCACACATCCGAGACCAATCTTGGATGCATCACAATACACATCGAAGGGCTTCGTGATATCCGGCATGATCAGAATCGGGGCTGAAATCAATCTCCTTTTGAGTTCTTGAAAACTCGCTTCACACTTGTCTGTCCAGTCAAACTTCTTGTCCTTCTTCAGCAATTGGGTCATGGGTCGGGCGATACTAGAGAATCCTTCTACGAATTTGCGGTAATATCCCGCCAATCCGAGAAAAGCACGAACTTGGGTTTGAGTGGTTGGGGCTTGCCAATCTTCTACATCTTTTACTTTGGCTGGGTCAAGGGCAATTCCTCCGGCTGATACAATGTGACCGAGGAATCCTACTTCCTGTAACCAGAATTCACATTTGCTAAATTTTGCATATAGCTGATGCTCTCTAAGGGTTCCAAGAATGGTCCTTAGGTGTCGCTCATGTTCTTCTTCTGATTTGTTATAAATCAGAATGTCATCGATGAAAATAACGACAAACTTATCCAGGAAGTCCATAAAAATCTTATTCATGAGGTTCATGAAATAAGCGGGGGCATTGGTTAATCCAAAAGACATGACTGTATACTCATACAATCCATATCTGGTGGTAAAGGCAGTCTTTGGGATATCCTTTGCACGAATTTTGAGTTGATGATAGCCAGTTCTAAGATCAATCTTAGAAAACACCTGGGCACCGGTCAACTGATCAAACAAATCTTCTATCTTAGGCAAGGGGTACTTGTTCTTGATGGTGACATCATTCAACTTTCGATAATCCGTACACAAACGGTTACCTCCATCCTTCTTGTCCACAAACAAGACAGGTGATCTCCATGGGGACGCACTTGGTTGAATCAATCCGATTTCCAACATGGAATCCAATTGCTTCTTCAGTTCTTCTAGTTCTGACGGGTTCATACTATAGGGTCTCTGGGCTATGGGTCCTGTTCCGGGGATTAGTTCGATGATAAACTCGATATCCCGATCTGGGGGCATACCGGGCAAAACATCTGGAAATACATCGGGGTATTCACAGACTATCCGAACTTGGTCAATGGTAGGCTGGGATAGACTCTTGTTACACTTGAATTGGCGAGGTAAGGTTTCAGATATATGCTCAACTGATATTCCGGCGGTACTGGTCATGGTAATGGCTTTCTTGGCATAGTCAATCATTCCTTTATGTTTGGACATCCAATCCATTCCTAGTACTACTTCCAAACCTTTAGTTCCGAGTACTATTAGGTTAGCATAAAAATCTATGCCATGGATTCGGATAGGGACGGCTTTGCAAATTTGCCTAGCCTTGGTGGTCGATCCGGGAATTTGTACAATCATCACATGCTTCAGTTTGGTTGGTTGAATTTTACTAGTGCAGGCAAATTCTTCGGTGACAAATGAATGCGATGCACCAGAATCAAACAACACTCTTGCAAGTACTGAATTAACAGAAAACATACCCAGCACGACGTCTGGCGCTTCCTGAGCTTCTTCAGCATGCATGAGAAAAAGACGGCCATTGTGGTTGAGTGAATTCCCTGGGGCAAATCTTCTCCCTGGCTGGACACGACGCTGCTGCTGAGCTGGGACATTGGTATTAGGGGCTGTAGCATTCTTCTTGTTGGGGCACTCGTTGGAATAATGGCCTTTATTTCCACAGCCATAACAGGTCACTTGTGACTTGTCCTTGGCTGCGACAGGCACAACATTGCTTCCAGTCCTCGGGGCAGTGTTGGGGTTGGCGGTAGCATTGTTGGTGTTGAACTTGGGTGGGGCGCGGGTGAAATTGCTAGAGTTGCCGGGGTTGTTGTGATTTCCTCCGGGTCTAGGGTTTCCACGGTTGGGATAGGTCGGACGGGTCATAGGGGGTCTGTTGGTTTTTGGGGCAAATCCTGGAGATGGGTTGGGGCGATACTTTGGGGTCTGATGGGTTCCTGGTTGATGCATCATGCGACGCTTGCGGTTCTCATTGGCCTGGTTGATCTTTCCTTCCATCTGGATAGCAGAGTCGACAAGGGCTTCAATATCAGCAAAGGGGATATTGACTAACACTGTCTGCATCTCGTCATGCAGACCATTCAGGAATCTTTCTTTCTTCTTGGCTTCGGTGTCTATCTTGTCCGGGGCATACCTAGCTAATGACAAAAAATTGTCACGGTATTCCACTATAGTCATCCTTCCTTGTTTCAATTCTCTGAACTCGTCTCTCATTCTCTTGATCAAACCTGGCGGCACATGGGTTCTGCTAAACTTGACCTTGAATTCCTCCCAGGTCATCATTTGGCCTCTGGTCATTGCACGAACACTGTTCCACCATGCCCTGGCATCTCCGGCTAGATAATGAGTGGCGAATAAGACTTTCTCGTTGACTTCCACTCCCGCTACTTCTAAGTTATTTTCCATGGTTTGCAGCCAATCATCGGCGTCTAGGGGTTCTTCTGACTTGGTGAAAACGGGTGGGTTGGTATTCTGGAAATTCTTGAGCTTAGATCCGTCGTTGTCCTGATTTCCATGGCCTTGGTTGTTGTGGGCTAGCTGGGCTATCTGTTACAGAGTGGCTAGGTTGGCTTGACGTTCCGCTCTTTCAGCTTCGCGGTCAGAAGTCAACATTTGCAGGATCTGCAACATCGGATCCGGGGCTAAACCACTTCCTCCACGTGGCATCTGAAGATTGATATAGATCATGAGAAAAGAGGGAAATTTCTAAGGTTTTGGGTCTTTGAAAATTTTTTAGAGTTTGACTCAAGTTTTCTAGCAACTTGCTTTTTCATTCATTCACTCATAGCACACAGTACAACACACACCACAACCAAGAAAAACGGATGGTTTTAAGAACCATTCTGGAAACTACGATACAGTGGGACCTACTACTACTCTCTACACTAGTGCTCAGTGCTACTACTGCTCGGAGTCTGTGGCTTCATCATCTTCTGCATCATCGATGAAGGCGAAATCATCCTCATCGGTGAAGAAGTCCATGGCCTGATCCTCCAGAAAATCATCGTCATCGTTGAGATAGGAGTAAGGGTCTCCACGAAGATCTTCTCCGACATTCTCCCTTTCCTCTAACTGCATGTCTCTCTCATTGATGGTCTCTTCCAGAGATGAGATGCGATGGCGAAGACGGGCAATAATGCGCTCCTTCTTGTCGAGCTGACGGCGGCGAGACTTGCGATCCTTTGCTAGCATGGCGATGGTCTGATCCTTCGTCTTGATGATGGCAGACTTGTGGTTGCAATAGTCACGGCAGTTGTCCAGTTCCTGCTGACGATCATACATCATGAAGCTAAGGTGGTCCAATTGAGTCTTCAGCTCGGGGTGGTATGGGGCTTCCAGTGGTTGTCCATTTGCATCACGTCTTGGGCAAAACTCAAAGCGAGTACCCTTGATCTGATTGATGCTCTGCCCACACAGACGGGAAAGAGCTTCCTGCATTGCTCTGGCAAGTCCATCGAGCCAGTTGTTTTCCCTCAAGGTAAACTGAATTCCCTCCGCAGTGGGAGGTTCAATCTTTCCTCGGAGACTTGCAACAATTAGCCACTGCAGATCTTCTCCCCCTTGATCATTGAGCTGAGCTCCGAAGAACTCGGGATGCGGGCGCTCCAGAAGTTCCGAAAGCTGATCCAGATCCCTCTCAAAGATAAGGTCTCCTCCATTCCCGAGTTGGTAAAACTTGCTGTACTTCACGTCCATCTATAAAAATAGAGGATGAGTAGATTAGCAGAGTGATCAAGTGTGTCAAAATTTTATCTATTTTGCAAGAGTTTTTGAGGAACATGAAGTTTTATTAAAGAATTAAAGAGGTAAGAATGAGAATAAGTTTTCGTAAATATTTTTGTTCTTGGGTTTTGAAACTAAGTTTTTGGTTCAACGTCCAATCTAACTAGGGTCTCCTATGGTCAGTATGGCTCTGATACCAACTTGTCAACACCCGGATTTTTCAATCCTAGATGCATGTTATGCCATACACCGCAATCCCAGGATTACCATTTTTGCGAGACATAACAGAATTGGATACCATAGTACTTCATCCATTACAAACGATACATAAGTTCTTACACAAATAGGGATCTCATGGTCCAGTTCTACAACAACAAGCAGCGGAATACGTAATAATAACGGTAGCTTAGGGGAAGCTCCATCTTCGGGGTCACAGGCAATGCTGACAATGGAAGATGATCCTAGTTGTCGTAACCTTCCTGGGGTCCATCCTCCAGGTACTCCTCTTCATATTCTGGCCATGGGAATAGCCAGGGACAAAGCCATGAGTACTCTTTAAGTACTCGCAAACTAATACTAACAAGTAAAGGGGGTTTTTGGATAATAGGACACTAGGCTCTAGGGTTGTTTTGCAAAAGCCAGATTTATCTCTACTAGGTTCTGAAGCTAGTCATAATTTTATAAATCCTAAGTGGGAACTTGTATTTCCGGTCACAACTCTGTTGTGGTCAAGTCAAAGTCTCAAGTCGTTTCACAAGTCATTTTGAAAAGTCTGACGGGGGAACAGTATGGCCACTCCAACTGTCCATAACCGTGGACGCGGCTATTCGAATAGTTTGACACTCTGCAGAGATTGTACACTTTCACCACAACATTTGATACATCCGTCAGGAACAAATCATGAATTCACCATACTCAGTATGCGTATAATCAATCCTAACCATTCAATTACACTCCCTAGTATAAGCACCTCTCCTGTGAGTTTGGCCTCCCAACCATGACCACTGTCATCTTGGGTACTGCACAGGTGGACAATCTTCACAAGGTAGCCTCAGCTCAGACCTTGGCCATGAGGGAACTAATACTAAGATATATAAGTTTCCAGTCAAGCCCTACCCAATATTCGGGTATTGTGGTTGTACGATAAAATTGGAATGGTATCGCATCCAGACAACCATCAGTTTTATAAAGGGCTAAGGCTCATGCCTCAACATTTTCATCACCAAAATCATCAAGTGTTTGGAAACACATGTCCAAAACATTTCAATAGAATGATCCATCATTCCAAGGTTTTCATAACCATTTTTCCACCAAGTATTCCCATTTAAAAGTTGATCAAGTTTTATGCTTAGCACTAGCATCTACAGGTGGGGGTAGTGCTAATGGGGGGTGGTAACTAGTGGAGTTTCAACTAAGTCCAACCTTATATCTTAGGATGATATCAAGGTTTCTAGCTTAGGCCAAATTTTATGCTCTTTATGCAACATTCAGCACAACTTTCTAGTATCTACCAAACTCTTAGGTAGCCTCTAAGTAAGCTTTGATAAAGAAATAAAGAAAGAAGCTTGCCATAAAACTAGGATTGGTTTAGCAAATTGGTATGATCAAATACGCTTAAGGCATAAAGTAGTCATCTCACAAGTATGGGTTTGTGGCATCAGTAAGGTATATTGCAATTGTTAGCTTGCACATTCACGAGTAGTATTAGGCTTGCCTTGTGCAGAGCAGTGGTTGAAGTTCTCCTCGGCTTCCTCTTCGTAGTATCCTCCTTCCTCCTCGTATCCTTGGTCGGTACTAGTGTCTATGAATAAATACGAGGTACACAATCACCAAACAATACTTAACTACTTGCAATCATCACACACAAGGGTCCTATAGATGATCTAGCATCATCTCTAACATTACAAGGTTAAAGCTTGGTTTAAATCCTTTTTTTATTTTTAGAAAAGTAATTTCTACTCATTGAAAAACTACTTAAGATTTAATATTCTCCAAACTAAACATGGGATCATGTTGACACATGTCATCACCATATATTGTAGTCCATGGGAATGTGATTTAAAGTGGTGTCACATATAACCCCTTGCTAGAATTATATTTCACATGCAAAACCACTTTCTGCAATTTCACCCGAAAACCTGTTTCGGTATCTAGTGAAATAAATTCCTGCGCTTGTTATTCTTTCCGGCATGAAACATTTGCTCCAAGTTTTTTTTGACACAAATACAGTGGGGAAGGCCCCCACTGTGTCATTTTTTTATATTAAGAGAAACACATTTGTACAAGAAGAGAGCATATGATTGCTCCCTGAACTAGTTTCACCTATCTATTACAAAGTATCTAACCAAACAGTCATGCCTTGGATGAGATTGGGTTTAACCCTATGCCTAATCTCCACTATAGATGACTTGTAGATGGCATAGCATTGCTCACTGTTCTTCTCTGCATGCTCAAATATGATCTGATTTCTGAGTGACCAATTGCTCCAACATCCTGCAATCATAGCTATTTTGTAATATTGGTTTGTAGATCTGTTTTGGCATCAATAATTCTGTCAATAATGTCAAGATCCATGTTCCATTCCTCTCCTAGGCTCCACCAGAAGTTCCTTCTGAACTCACATTCGAAGAACAGATGGTCCACTGTCTCCCTGATGTTTTCCTCACATAGCACACATGTGTAATCCTCAAGTTGGAAGTTTTTCCTTTGTAGTAGATCTCTGGTGTTTAGTCTGTCCTGCAGCAGAAGCCAGAAAAAGAACTTGTGTTTTGGTAGGCAAGGTGTTTTCCAAATCCACTTGAAAGGTGTGGGGGCATCAGGTGCTTTAATGATATGCTCATACACCTTCTTTGTAGAAAATTTGCTGCCTTCCCAGGGAAAGCACCATATGTCATGTGTGTCAGTGTTCCTTGGGCTGCTGATCATGTTTTTAAGCTCAACAAGTTGATCATTGGAAATTAAGGACAGGGGGATCTGGAATAAGTTATATTCATCATGAGACATGGTGCTGGATGCAGAGTTGAGACATACTCTATCATTTTTGGCAAATGAGAAAAGTTCAGGGAATTTAAATCTGAGTGAGGTTGATCCTTTCCATTTGTCATACCATAGCATAGTGCTCATCCCGTTTCCAGCAATAGTAGTGGTCATTTCCTTGAAGTTAGGGAGGAAGGAGAGGCAATTTCTCCACCAGAATGAGCCTTTGTTTGCATGTGCATCAGGTAGTGTACCATTGGAGTAGTACTTTTGCCAGAGAAGGTTGACCCAAGGTATATCTTGTCCATTGAAGAATTTGAATAGGTTCTTCATCATCATTCCCTTATTATGTTCCCTGAGATTAAGAATGCCAAGACCCCCCAGCTTTCTTAGAAAGACATACTTTATCCCATTGTACTAAACATTTACCTCTTTTCTGAATCTCCTTACCATGCCATAGGAATGTTCTGGTTGTTTTGTCAATATGATCAGTATGGGTGTAATGCAGTTTCATTGCACACATGATGTGATTTGGCATAGCAGATAACACATACTTGATCATAATAACTCTGGAGCAGTGAGATAGGAGGTTGGATATGCTAGCAAGTCTTTTGTCCACTTTGCTGATCAAGGGAGACAAATCATCAACACTTGGTTTAGTAGTGCCCATGGGGAGACCCAGGTATGTGAATGGTAGTGCTTCGATTTTACATCCTAAAAGTGCAGCCAGGCTGTCCATTTTATCTGGTGAAGTATTGATTGGGACCATGGATGACTTGTGGAAGTTGATCTTCAAACCAGTAGCTTCAGTGAATTTCTGGAGTGGTTATTTTAATTTGCACACTTGATCAGTATCAGTAGGAAGGATTAAGAGAGTATCATCTACATATTGGAGGATTGGGTAATTTCGCCCATAGGAGTTGTCAATGGGGAGTGAGAGTTCCCCATTTTGCCAGGCATGGTTCACAATGATTTGTAGCAGCTCAGCAGTAGCCACAAATAAAAGTGGTGAGAGGGGATCACCTTGTCTAACTCCTCTTCTACAATTGATGGTTTTACCTGGTACACCATTCAGAATAATTGATGTGGAGGCACTGTGCAGGATATTTCTTATCCAGGTAATAAAAAGGTCACTGAAGCCAAACTTTTTGAGCATGGTAAGGATTGCTTTGTATTCTACCATGTCAAAAGCCTTTTCAAAATCAAGTTTCAGTATGATAATTTAATTTTTGGACTTGTGGCATATATGAAGATATTCAAAGGCCCAAGCAAGACAGTTTTGTATAGTTCTAGATTTGATGAACCCATATTGGTTTTTGCTCACAATGGGGATGATAAATTCTGAACTCTGTTAGCAATCAGTTTGGTGATGATTTTGAGTGCCATACTAACCAGAGAGATGGGCCTGAAATCAGAAGGTCTGCAAGGGTGCTGTGTTTTGGGTATGAGAGCAATGTATGCAGTGTTGATGCTAAGCAGGTCAAGTGTGCCATTGTAGAATTGATCACATAGATTGTAGAACTAGTGTTTCATAATTTGCCAGCATTTTTTTCATAAACATACCATTGAATCCATCTGGCCCGGGAGATTTATCAGGTGGCATATGTTTGATGATCTCATCAATTTCCTGATGAGTAAAAACAGCATCCACTTCAGTTAAGTCCTGTGGGGTGATCATATCATCCAGATCAAATTGCATGCTAGTGTCAATGGAGATACCCAGTCTCTATCTGAAGGAGTTCCAAAGTAGAGAAGCTTTATGGTCATGTTCCAGTAAAGTGGCCCCCTGATCATTAGTAAGTGTGGAGATGAAGTTGTGTCTGTAGTTCCTGGTGGCTAGAGAGTTGAAAAATTTGGTGTTTTCATTACCTAGTTTGGCCCATCTGATGTTAGCTCTCTTCCTCCAGTAAATTCTTTTGGCTTCCAGCATTTTGTACTGGTGGTTTTTGACTATATTTTTGAAGTTTTTTTCCTGAACAGTCAGAAGCCTCTGTTCCTCTAGTCCATCCAGCATGGATAGGACAAAGCTGCAGTTACTAATAATTTTTGCCAGGTTTGATAGGTTCTTGCTCCATTTTTTGATGCCTTGTCTGAGGCATTTGAATGTGGCAGCAATGTCTTGTGCAGCATTTTTGTATGGGCATCTGTTTATCCAGCAGCTGTTCACAATGTCAGTGAGACCCTCAAATTCCATCCAGTGTTCCTCAAATCTAAAGATATTGGATCTTGGAATGCCAGTGCCAATATTAATGATGATGGGGATATGGTCAGCTCCCAGTCTGGCCATGGGAGTAGCAATGGTGTTGGGGTACTCAGTTGTCCATTTGTGTGATGTAAAGATCCAATCTAGTTTCTCAAGCAGTGGTTCTGTTTGCATATTGGACCAAGTGAATGCTCTCCCCTTTAGTGGTATTTCCTCAAGGTCATGTTCCTGAATGATGGCATTGAATTTATTTATATTTGCAATATTGCCTCTAGGCCTGTTCCTATCTTCAGTGCTTCTTATCATGTTGAAATCACCCATAAACATCCATATATCAAATGCTGATGAATCAAGTTGCATAAACCAATCAAAGAATTGATGTCTTCCATCATTAGTGCATGGTGCATAGATATTGGTAAGGTACCATGTCTGAGCAATTAGATATGATTCAAATTTGATTGTCATTTGGAAGTGAGATTGGCTGATAATTTTCCCATTAAACTGTGTACCGTTCCAAATAATAATGTGACCACCAGAGTTTCCTATAGATGGTTGATATGCAAATTGGTTTAATCTTCTGGGACAGAATTTCCTGATGTAACTACTGTCAAAGTGCTCCCTCTTTGTTTCTTGTAAACAGATGATGCTACAATTGCTTTGGTTTATTTTTTCAGCAAGATCATCACATCTATCCTGTGAGTTGATTCCTCTAACGTTCCAATCCATAATAAAGATTATTCTATTCATGTTTAACTGAAAGATGGTGCTTGTCATGGTGCCAGGTACTGGCATCCAAAGTGGGATGTGGTCTGTGAGCAGTGGACCATGGGGTCATGCTCCAGATGGTAGAAGCTTTATCTGTGGTGTTGAGGGAGGTGAATAACAGGAGATCATGATGATTACATGCAGTAGTATTTAGGTGTAGCCACACAAGCATATTACAACCCATAATATAAATAAGTCTGCATTGCCAAATAAAGATAACATCCAGGGAACAGATAATTCTGATAGAATAATAAAACTTGGGATAGTTTAACTGATAATAAAAGCTAAGATAGATAGCAGTACAGCATCTGCCCCTGCACTTGGGCCAGCTAGAGGGGTGATTACACATCATTCTTGGCACTGTTCTTGTTTAACTTGTCCTCAGTTACTTCACTAGGAGGTATCTGACAGAATCTAGTCCCAATGGCTTGAATAGTGCTCACAGGAAGCTCAGGTGGTGGGATCCTCTCATTTTCAACCACAATGGCATCAAAGTGGCCAGACAAGTTTTGTGCTGCCATCTTGGAGCTTTCAGCATGATCATCAGCAGCCTTCTGATTTTTAAATCCAGCCTTCAGGCTAGCAATCCTGTGGCTTCTCCTCACATATTTGACAGTGTTGGGTTCAGGCTTCTTGCATTTGGAGCTGGGGAAGTTGTCAGGCCTGGGGATTACAACAATCTCACTGTCAGAGCTATCAGACTGTGTAGGAATTGGGATAAAGCTTTTGCTTGATGTGATGCTCAGGGGTGTGACAGACTGGTAGCTGGGGTTGATAGTGGATATCTCAAGTGAGTACTTGACAACATTGTTCATGTCATCAGCTTCAGTGATCTTGACAGTGGCACCAGTAATGCTGCTACCAACCAGGCTGGGGAATTGCACTTGGTCCTCACCCATGAGACTTGTCAGCAGCTGGGCAAGATTGCTGACAGGATCAGGTACAGGGTTCTGCACAGCTGGCATCTCAGGTTGCATAGGTGGTGTCTGAGGTTCTAAAATAACTGCAGCAGGAGCTTCATGTGCAGGTGCAGCAGGTGCTACATGTGCAGCATTGCCCATAGCAACATCCATACCTGCAACATTAATATGTGGATGTGCAACATTTCCACCAAAGTCTTGATTGAATTGGTTGTCATGCCAGAAGCCATGATGCACCAATGGTGGAGGATGTGGGTTTCCACCATTGGGTGACAGAGGATCTTCATCACCTGCATTGCCTCCTAACATAGTAGTAGATAGAATCACCATCGGGCAAGTCCATGTATCTCCACTTCCATCCTCAGCAACGTTTCTATCGACCACAATACTAAGAGGTAAGGTGTCCATGTTGTGTGCACGAAATTTGACCAAGATTCTGGCTCTGTTGGACAGGTCTTTGTTCCACACGAGGAAACGTCCATATGGAGTAAATGTGCGCATAACAGTATCAGGATCCCAGAGTTGTTGGGGGTAATTAAGAAGCATGCACGAGACATCATGAGTAAAAATGGTGGAGCGTCTATTGATGCCACAGTCTTCATTCACAATCCTAAGAACACTGTCTCCAATATGATATGGGCTACCACTAACAGCAGCATCTCTATCAGTCACAGTTGCAAAGCGGAAAAGTGCAGATCCCATTGCGCATCTAGATGTGCTTCTAACATGCAGACCAAGCTCATGGAGAAACTCACCAATAATGGCCACGGTGCCGATGAAATCTGCAGCAACTGGTTCAGGCGTCAAGGTAGCAATCGCCCACTCATCCGCGTACAGAGGGGCGTCTCCACCAAGGAACACATAGCCCCGCTGGGTGCGAAGAGGTCCAGGAGGCGGGGCATGCATGCCAGAAGGTACATGGGGCAAAGGATCGATGGGATAGTTGGCCATTGTGGTGATCGGTGGTGGGTAGGGAGGTGGAGGTGGTAGGGTTTCTTCGGTAGGAGACAGGGGAAACATGGGAGGCATAGAGGGAGATGAGGAAGAGGGAGGTGATATCTGGGTGGTAGGTTTGGTAGGGATAGATTTGCACCGATAAATCCGAGATATAGTTTTTAAAGAGAGACAAAATCGGGCAATGTGACCGTAGTTGTAGCAAATTCTGCATCGTATTGGGTCTGTGCATGTAAGGGTCAGGTGCGTGCTGTCAGCTAGGCATCTAGCGCATTTAACCAGATGTGATCTTGTCCCATCCGCGCCGTCCGCGTCGCCTGAAGTCGAAACAGCAGGCGTGAAACTAGGCGTGTAAGATTTTGAATAATGATGATGTTTTTGACTATTTCTCTCTGACCGCGGTGCAACCGGTTTGGGCCGATAATGCCGATCAACATGCATGGGGCTTGATGATACATGATCAACAGGTTTGGCGATAGATCTAGTCTGTCCATAATGAATCGTGCTTGAACCAGTGGTGTCCTGATATTTTCTAGAAGTGAAAGATCGAGAAGCAAATGCACCTTGGGCAGTAGTAATATTTTTTCTCCTCGGTTGAACTATGGTCCAATCGAGATCTTGTTCGGCATACCAAAGTTTTTCCTCTCGTTTCCAGTTGGGTCCTCCATTGCTCCATAGATCGAAATAACAAACGAAAACATCGGATTTGAATGATCTCATTTTGACAATAAGGAGCCTAATTGCTTTGGAGCAGACATCGAAAATGAAAGTACGATCCCATAGGGGCGATACACGGATCTTGTCTCCATCGGCTCCCAAGGATGTCTCGATTGCATGGCACACATTAGTCGTGTTGATAGCAAATTTGGCACGCCCAAAAGAGATGACCAGCGAGAAGCCAGATGTGGGAGAGATCTGATGAACTGGGGTAGAAAACATGTTACTAACCTTGGTCGCAAATGCCTGCCCATGTGATCGATCCATGTTGACAAACGTGAGTGGTAGATCCATGAGAAGAGATGTAGATGTTTAGGGGTGTGGGGAGTAGGATGGCCGAAGTGGAAAGTGGATTCTATGGCCAGAGATGTGAGATCGCCGGCGAGAAGCTACGGGTGGGGAGGGGTGGTGGAGGAGCCATTGGGTGAGGGATCGACTATTCCTACACATTTACTCCAACTGGATGTCAGTGTCCCTTAAGTGTGTCACCCTATGGTTCGCGAATAATGCGGACATGATCGAGACCCTTCTCCGATCAATAATCAGTAGCGGGACCTGGAGATCCATACTGACTCCCACACATTCAACGATGACTTTCCTGTGATCATCGGAACCTTTTACGCTTGTATCTTAATCCCTTTGTTTCACGATATATTACATGTCCGAGATTTGATCATCGGTATCTCCATACCTAGTTTGATCTCGTTACTAACATGCACTCTTTTCTCGTTCCCGTGATATAACATTCTAGTGATCAAATCACTTGCTTGCAAGCTAACCAATGTGATATCACCGAGAGGGCCCAAAGTATATCTATCCGTCATCGGGATGAACAAATTCCACTCTTAATCCATGATTCTCAACATAACACTTTGGTAGCTTTGAAGCCATCTTTGTAATCACCCAGTTACGGTGTGACGTTTGATGTCAACAAGAAACTCTTCCGGTGTTAGTGATTGGCATGATCTCATGGTCTAAGGATTAGGATCACTTCGTAAGTTGTTTATAGCAATATAAACTCAATGACTTTGATCGTAATGCTATACTTTGGATGAATGTTCATCACATCATTACACTAATGCTGTGATCTCGTTATTAACAGCATCCAATGTCTATGATCAGGAAACTGTGATCATCTTGTTAATCAACGAACTAGTTTATGAGAGAGGCATAACTAGGAACTTTCTGTTTGTTTATTAAACACAAATGTATTAATGTTTCCGTATTAATACAATTATAGCATGCAAAATAAACATCTATCATATACTTGGAATACACATAATAAACACTTTATTATTGCCTCTCAGGGCATATTCCCTTCAGTCTCCCACTTGCACTAGAGACAATAATATAGTTACATAGTGATGTATGTAACACCCATGGAGTTCTGGTGTAGATCATGTTTTGCTCTAGGGAGAGTTCTAGTCAATGGATCTGCTACATTGAGATCCGTATGTACTTTACAAATCTTTATATCTCCATCCTTGACATGCTCGCGGATGGAGTGAAACTGGCGCTTAATATGCTTGGAATGCTTGTGAGAACTTGGCTCTTTGGCATTTGCAATGGCACCATTGTTGTCACAATAGATCGCCATTGGGTCCAACGCGTTTGCAACTACTACTAGTTCGGATATGAACTCCTTCATCCAAACTGCTTCCTGAGCCGCTTCCGAAGCAGCAACATATTCGGCCTCCGTTGTTGATCCCGCCACCATAAGTTGTTTGGATCTCCTCCAACTAACTGCTCCGCCATTCATGAGAAATACGTATCCGGATTGAGACTTGGAGTCATCCGGATCGGTATCAAAGCTAGCGTCGATATAACACTTAGCAACAAGGTCTTCTTCACCTCCGTATACAAGAAACATATCCTTAGTTCTTCGTAAGTACTAAAGGATATTCTTGACCACTTTCTAGTGTTCTGAACCTGGATCCGATTGGTACCTACTAGTCAAACTAATAACACGTGCCACATCCGGTCTTGTACATAGCATGGCGTACATTATAGAGCCTATGGATGAAGCATGGGGGACTTTGTCCATTTTCTCTCTTTCTTCCGCCGTAGCCGGACTTTGAGTCTTACTCAATGTCGTGCCTTGTGTCATAGGTAAGAACCCCTTCTTACTATCTTCCATTTTAAACTTCTTTAAAATCTTATCAAGGTATGTACTTGCGATAGCCCTATTAGGCGCCTAGATCTATCTCTATAGATCTTTATGCCTAATATGTATGACGCTTAACCTAGGTCCTTCATTGAAAATTTGCTGTTTAGATAACTTTTAACACTGTTTAAAAGATCTATATCATTTCCGATCAATAATATGTCATCCACATATAGTATCAGAAATGCCACATTGCTCCCACTCACTTTCTTGTAAATACAAGCTTCTCCATAAGTTTGGACAAATCCAAACTCTTTGATCACCTCATCAAAGCGGAGATTCCAACTTCGTGATGCTTGCTTCAATCCAAGATGGATCGCTGAAGCTTGCACACCTTGTTAGCATCCTTAGGATCGACAAAACCCTTTGGTTGTATCATATACAACTCTTCTTCAATATTACCATTAAGAAACACGGTTTTGACATCCATCTGCCATATCTCATAATCGAAATGTGCAGCAATTGCTAACATAATCCTAACTGATTTTAGCATCGCTACGGGAGAGAATGTCTCATCGTAGTCAACTCCTTGAATTTGTCGAAACCCCTTTGTGACAAGTCGAGCTTTATAGACGGTCACATTACCATCAGCATCATTTTTCCTTTTTAAAATCCATTTATTCTCCACGGCCTTTCGGTCGTGAGGTAAGTCCACCAAGTTCCAAACTTGATTTTCATACATGGATTCCATCTCAGATTTCATGGCTTCTAACCATTCGATGGAATCCGGGCTCATCATCGCTTCTTCATACGTCGCAGGGTCATCATTTTCATCAACCATGAAATTCATGACAGGATTTCCGTATAGCTCAGGAGCTGCACGTGCCCTGCTAGACCCGCGAGGTTCAGTAGTACTCTCATTCGGAGTTTCATGATCATTATCGTTAGTTCCTTATTAAACCGGTGAAGCCAACTCCGGAACGACTTCCGGCGTTGTGCTACTCGCCATACTTTGAAGAGAAGGTTCAATAACCTCTTCGAGTTCTACCTTCCGACTACTCACTCCTTTCGCGAGAAACTCTTTCTCTAGAAAGGATCCATTGTTAGCAACAAAAACCTTGCCCTCGGATCTGTGATAGAAGGAATACCCAATTGTTTCCTTAGGGTATCCTATGAAGACACATTTTTCTTCTTTGGGTTCGAGTTTATCCGGTTGAAGTTTCTTCACATAAACATCGCATCCCCAAACTTTAAGAAATGACAGCTTAGGTTTGTATCCAAACCACAATTCATACGGTGTCTTTTCAACGGATTTAGATGGTGCCCGATTTAAAGTGAATGCAGCAGTTTCTAGTGCATAACCCCAAATAAAAACGGCAAGTCCGTCAGAGACATCATAGATCGAACCATATCCAATAAAGTACGATTACGATGTTTCGACACACCATTTCGTTGTGGTGTTCCGGCAGGTGTGAGTTGTGAAACAATTACACACTCTTTCATGTGAGTGCTAAACTCGTAACTTAGATACTCACCTCCACGGTCGGACCGTAGAAATTTGATCTTTCTATTACGATGATTTTCCACTTCATTCTGAAATTCCTTAAACTTTTCAAATGTTTCGGACTTGTGTTTCATCAAGTAGATATAACCGTATCTACTCAAATCATCCGTGAAAGTAACCAAATAACGATATCCACCTCGCACCAACACACTCATTGGACCACATACATCAGAATGTATGATTTCCAATAAATCTGTCGCCCGTTCCATTGAACCGGAAAACGACGTTCTAGTCATGTTGCCCATAAGGCATGGCTCACATGTATCAAATGATTCAAAATCAAGTGATTCCAAAAGTCCATCCGAATGGAGCTTCTTCATGCGTTTAACGCCAATATGACCTAGACGGAAGTGCCACATATATGCGTATATATCATCATTTAGTTTAATTCTTTTAGCATCAACATTATGAATATGTGTAACATTATTATCGAGATCCAAAAGAAATAAACCATTCATCATCGGTGCATGACCATAAAAGATTTCATTCATATAAATAGAATAACCATTGTTCTCGGATTTAAATGAATAAACACTTCGCATCAAACACGATCCAGATACAATGTTCATGCTCAGTGCTGGCACCAGATAACAATTCTTCAAGTTTATTACTAATCCCGACGGCAAATGGAGAGGCAACATTCTGACGGCGATCACATCAACGCTTGATCCATTGCCGACACGCATCTTGACATCACCCCTTGATAGCGGTCGCTTGTTCCGCAGCCCCTGATTCGAGATACAAATATTAGCAACTGAACCGGTATCAAATAGCCAGGTGCTACTGCGAGCACTAGTCAAGTACACACCAATAACATGTATATCATATATACCTTTGTTTGCCTTGCCGGCCTTCTTGTCTGCCAAATATTCGGGGCAGTTGCGCTTCCAGTGGCCAGTCCCCTCAATAGTAGCACTCGGTATCAGACTTAGGTCCAACTCAGGGTTTCTTTTCAGGCACGGAAACCGGCTTGTCGCCCTTACTTCCCTTCCGTTTTCCCTTCTTGAATTTCTTGAAACCAGTGTTCTTATTGATCATCAACACTTGATGTCCCTTTTTGATCTCCACTTCTGCAGTTTTAAGCATTGACAGAAGCTCGGGGAGAGACTTCTTCATGCCTTGCATATTATAGTTCATCATGAAGCTCTTATAGCTAGGTGGCAGAGACTGCAGAACATGATGGATGCCTAAGTCAATGGGAATCGTTATTCCCAAGGACACAAGCTTATCAGTGTAACCCGACATCTTGAGTACATGCTCGCTAACGGAGTTGTGCTCTTCCATCATGCAGCTAAAGAAATTTTCTGAAGCATTGTAACTCTCTACAGCAGCATGTGTGTCGAAAATCATTTTCAACTCACCCATTGTATCAAATGCATTGCTGTTTTCGAAAAGCTTTCGAAGTTCTGGCTCTAGCCCATACAATATGCCGCAATGAACTAAGTTGTGGTCCTCCTGACGAGTCTGATAGACATTCTTCTCCTTGTCAGGGGCATCATCAAAAAGTGGAGGGCCTAGTGGCGCTTCTAGCACATATTGCTTTTGTGCAGCAGAGAGGAGAATCTTCAAATTCATGGCCCATTCGGTAAAGTTGCTACCGTTCGTTGCAAGTTTCTCTTTCTCCATGAACACACTGAAATTAAAAGCAGGTGGTGCCATCTACAACAGAATTTGTAAAGTTTAGACTAAGTTTATGATAGATTGAGTTCAACTAATCCACATTAAGAATGAACTCCCACTCAAAAACGACATCCCTCGTGCCTTTTTGGTGATTACATGAACCAAATTCACTACACCAAGTCCGATCATCACGTGAGTCGGTGTAGCTTCAAAGGCGAGCATCAAATGGGCATCATATCTAATATATGACTCATGCTTAACCTTTTGGTCTGTGTTCCGAGGCCATGTCTGTACATGCTAGGCTCGCCAAGTTAGAACCTTAGTATTCGCGTGTGTAACTGTCTTACACCCGATATATGGTCGTGGATCCAAGAACACCTGATCATCACGTGATGTCTTGGAGCGACGAAAACATAATCGGTGCATAATAAAGGAAGAACACATTCTTATCTTGATATTTAAATGAGGGATCATCTTATTATGCTAATAAAGCGCTAAACAAGCAATATAAGATAATATCAAACATCACATGTTTATTAGTGAAATGATATGGTTCCCGCATATGATCTCTATCATGTGCACCGTGTATGATCACTATCATACCTTTATGTGTAAGTCCAAGGTCTATGGAACTTACACGCTATGTGTGTTGTAATAGTATCATCTCATACTTCTACTTACAACATCACCATATCATAACACTAGCCCAACAACAATCTAAACTAGACGCCTCTAATTTATCCATTGCAAGTTTTACGTGGTTTAGGGCTTTCGAAGATAGAACCGTTCTTACCTACGAACATGAACCACAACGAGGATAATCAAATTGTTGACAACTCGTTGCAAAATAGATATTGACTATAGTAGGAGAGACAGACACCCGCTAGCCACTTATGCAAACTAGTTGCATGTCAAGCGTGGAACAGGTCTCATGTGCAAGGACATATAAAGTTTGTCCGGGCTGCTTCGTCCCACTATGCCACCAATATCCAAAATTACAACTAAGAAGCAACAACATGATCTTCATCGCCCACATAATCATATGTGTACTACCCGTGTAAAGCGTCTACGCATAGATCCGGCTCTGATACCACTGTTGGGTTCGCAGCATAGAAAACAAAAAAATTCCTACGGTTGGAACTAAGTACCAAGATCTATCTACTAGATACAAACAATTGGTGGATGTATATCCGTAGAGAACATACCCTTGAAGACCGACAAAGCTTAACGAGTTGAACTCGTGGTTGATGTAGACGATCTCTTGCCGATCTCAAGATCGAGAGGAAGTCCTAGCGCCGCAAAGTAGCAGCGCATCCATGATCGCACACACGTACAAGACACCGAGCAACCTCTGCCTCCTCACTCCAGCAATGCAGCGGAAGCACAACCCTTTCATGCCGAATAGCCACCGGGAACATGTATCTCGCTAGTCCGAGACCATGGGGGATAAATTCTAAAGGGGGAGAGATCCTTCACGAGGAGGTGTAAGTGAGAAGTGAGGAGAGGGTGCCTTTTATAAGAGAGGGGGGAACCCCAAGGGGGTGGCCGACGCATGGGGTCTGCCCCCTTGCCCTCCCCTCATTCATGTGGGTGGACACTCCACTCACAAAATTCTCTTCAAATCCCTCCACTCAAAATCCCACTCAAACTTGCTATTAAATTTCCACCAAATTTAATGCAAACTCTCATTAAATAAAACTCTTTTATTTATTCAGAATTTTTTCAATTACTTTAATAATAAACATTCACATATAACCCCTTGCTAGAATTATATTTCACATGCAAAACCACTTTCTGCAATTTCACCCGAAAACCTGTTTCGGTATCTAGTGAAATAAATTCATGCGCTTGTTATTCTTTCCGGCATGAAACATTTGCTCCAACTGGATGTCAGTGTCCCTTAAGTGTGTCACTCTACGGTTCGCGAATAATGCATACATGACCGAGACCCTTCTCCGATCAATAATCAGTAGCGGGACCTGGAGATCCATACTGACTCCCACACATTCAACGATGACTTTTCTGTGATCGTCGGAACCTTTTACACTTGTATCATAATCCCTTTGTTTCACGATATATTACATGTCCGAGATTCGATCATAGGTATCTCCATACCTAGTTTGATCTCGTTACTTACATGCACTCTTTTCTCGTTCCCGTGATATAACATTCTAGTGATCAAATCACTTGCTTGCAAGATAACCAATGTGATATCACCGAGAGGGCCCAGAGTATATCTATCCGTCATCGGGATGAACAAATTCCACTCTTGATCCATGATTCTCAGCATAACACTTTGGTATCTTTGAATCCATCTTTATAATCACCCAGTTAAGGTGTGACGTTTGATGTCAACAAGAAACTCTTCCGGTGTTAGTGATGGCATGATCTCATGGTCTAAGGATTAGGATCACCTCGTAAGTTGTTTATAGAAATTTAAACTCAATGACTTTGATCGTAATGCTATACTTCGGATGAATGTTCATCACATCATTACACTAATGTTGTGATCTCGTTATTAACAACATCCAATGTCTATGATCAGGAAACTGTGATCATCTTGTTAATCAACGAACTAGTTTATGAGAGAGGCATAACTAAGAACTTTCTGTTTGTTTATTAAACACACATGTATTAATGTTTCTGTATTAATACAATTATAGCATGCAAAATAAACATCTATCATATACTTGGAATACACATAATAAACACTTTATTATTGCCTCTCAGGGCATATTCCCTTTACTTGCAACTTAATACTGGAGGGGGTTCAGATGATAACCTGAAGGTGGACTTCTAGTCATAGATGTAGTTAGATTACGGTCTATGTATATTGTTGTATTGTCCAATCAACTTCATAGGATCTTTCTGGCTAGTAATTGCATTGTTATGCCTTGCTCAGTTCCTGTCAATTTTCCCGCTGTAATTTGTTTACCCTTCATGCCATTTTGTTTATCTAAGGAGAGAACCTCTAGTGAACTATGGACCCCGGTCCAATCTTTACCATTGATACATCTTCCACTGTTACTTGTTTACTTGCTGCAAACCATTACCTTACACACCATACGTTTAATCCTTTGTTATAGCAAACCGATGAGCTTGACAACCTCAATGATTCATTGGGGCAAAGTCTTGAGTTTGTGTTGTTCAGGTCTCCATGTTGCTTCCAACACCTGTGTGACGTTTCCTTCCTTCTTCTGGTTCGATAACCTTGGTTTCTACTGAGGGAAATCTTGCTGCTGTACTCTTCATACCTTGCTCTTGGGGTTTCCAACGAAGCACCCTTCCTCCCTGTTGAGTGTAGCATCAGGGCGCTACGACGACCAGGGACGCCAGGACAACCGTGGCCACGATGATCGCGGTGATCATGGAGATCGTGGTGACCGCGGTGACTACCGCAGCAACCGTCACGATGGAGGATGGCGCTATGACGATGACCGGCGGCGCTTTGATGATGATCATCGTCGCCATGATGATGATCGTCGTGGAGGTGGTCGCCGTGATGATGATGGTCGCCGCCGCAGCCGTGCGCCTACACCTTTTGTTGACGTCACCTGCCAGATCTTCAAGATACACGGACACCTTGCGCGTGACTGTTGGTGGCGCTATCAGGATGAGAGTGACGATGATGGAGGCAAAGGTAATAAAAATGCAAATCATCATGGCGACCAGGGAGTGTAGCATCAGGGCTCTACGACAACCAGGGAAGCTAGGACAACCGCGGCCGCGGTGATCATGGCGATCGTGGTGACCGCGGTGATCGCGGAGACCGCGGTGACTACTGCGGAAACCGTCACGATGGAGGATGGCACTATGACGATGACCGGCGCCGCTTTGATGATGATCGTCGTCGCCACGATGATGATCGTCGTGGAGGTGGTTGCCATGATGATGATGGTCGCCGCCGCAGCCGTGCGCCTACACCTTTTGTTGACGCCACCTGCCAGATCTGCAAGATACACGGACACCCTGCGCGTGACTATTGGTGGCGCTATCAGGATGAGAGTGACAACGATGAAGGCAAAGGTAATAAAAATGCAAATCTTGTGTCTTATGGAGTTGATACAAACTGGCACTATGATTCTGGCTCAACTGATCATGTTGCTGGACAACTAAACAAGCTCTCCACTCATGATAAATACCAAGGGCGTGATCAAGTCCACACCGCGGATGGTAATGGTATGCACATTAGCCATATTGGTCATTCAATTTTAAGCACCCCACTTAGTTCCTTTCGTCTCAACAATATTCTCCATGTTCCACATGCTTCAAAAAATCTATTATCTGTCCATAGATTTACCCTTGATAATGATGTTTTCATCGAGTTTCACCCTTGTTTTCTTGATTAAGGACCAAGCCACAAGGAGAATACTGTTTAAGGGTACATGCCATGGTGGACTCTATCCTCTCATGCCAATCTCCAATGGGTCATCCAAGCATGTGTTTCTTACAATAAAGCTGTCATCATCTACATGGCATCAACGTCTAGGGCATCCCTCTTCATTTATTGTTCAGCAAATTCTTAGAAAACATAAACTGTCATACTCCCCAGAAATAAATCCATATGTATGTGACGCTTGTCAACTTGGCAAGAGCCACCAATTACCCTATCCTATTTCTACTAGTGTGTCCACTGTTCCTCTAGAACAGGTGTTCTCTGATGTTTGGGGTCCTGCACCTTCTTCTGTGGGCAAACACACATATTATGTAAGCTCTATTGATGATTTTAGCAAGTTTACCTAGATTTATTTGCTCAAAAAGCGCTCTGATATTTATCAAGTTTTTCTTAACTTCCAACAATTTGTTGAGCACAAATTCAATAACAAAATTGTTACTATGCAAACAGACTGGGGAGGTGAGTATGAAAAGCTAAATGGCTTCTTCCAGAAAATTGGAATCACACACCATGTCTCTTTCCCACATGCTCACCAACAAAATGGCTCCGCTGAACGCAAACATCGCACATAGTTGAAGTTGGTCTATCCCTTCTTGCCTATGCGTCCATGCCTCTCAAGTTTTGGGATGAAGCCTTTCTCACAGCCACTTTTCTCATTAATTTACTTCCTACAAAAGTTCTCAATAATGAGTCTCCCACTGAGCGTCTCCCTAATGTTAAACCCAACTATGATGCTCTCCGTGCCTTTGGCTGTGCTTGCTGGCCGAATCTTCGCCCATATAACACACAGAAGCTAGCTTTTCGCTCCAAAAATGTGTCTTCATAGGGTATAGTCCTCTTCACAAGGGTGTTAAATGTCTTGATCTTCAAACCGGTCGTGTTTACATTTCTCATGATGTTGTTTTTGACGAAACTGTGTTCCCATTTGCTGAACTTCATCCCAACGCTGGCTCTAGACTCCGTGAAGAAATTTTGTTAATTCCATCTTCCACAAATTCATCTATTGGGGTTGCACAAAATGATGACCATATGCCTCTTGTTATACCTGTTACTGTTCCTGATGATGATAACTTAGAGGAAGATGAAGCTGCAGGCGAAAACCGTTCCCAAAATGGTGCTCCCGATCAGCCAGAATCCTCAGCTGAAATCACTGCACAAAATGACGAAGATGGTGCTGAATCCGAGGCTGATACGGTGGAACCTTCCTCTGCCGTTCCTGGTTCCGAGGCGTCGGATCCCGAGGGGGATTCTCCCGCGCCCGCATCACCACGTCGCGAGCCTGGCTCCTCGCGCGCGCGCCAGCCGCGGTCGGGCGGCCCCGGCACGCCGTCCTCCACTCCCGTGACTCCACGCGGCGACGGCGCGTCCCCCAGCGCCGGATCCTCTGCGTCGCCTCCCCGTGCGGCCTCGCCTATGTCCTCCGCGGAGGCCTCTTCAGGATCTTCTGCGGCTTCTTCCGCTGCAGATATTTCTACGCCAACACCATTGCCTGCACCTTGTACTCAACTACAAAAGGGTATTCGACAACCAAAGGTATACACAAATGGTATTGTTAGATATGGTATGCTTATCTCTATAGGTGAACCACGAAATTTGCCCGCTGCTCTAAATGATCCGCACGAGCGTACCGCCATGCAAGACGAATATGATGCTCTAATGGTCAACAAGACATGGACTCTTGTTCCTCTCAGTCCCAACAAAAATATTATTGACTGCAAATGGGTCTATCGCATTAAACAAAGAGCTGATGGTACTATTGATCGTTACAAAGCAAGGTTGGTTGCAAAAGGTTTCAAACAGAGGTACGGAATTGACTAAGAAGATACTTTTAGTCCAGTTTTTAAAATTTCTACTATCAGACTTGTTTTCTCTATTGTTGTTTCTCGTGATTGGAGTCTCAGGCAACTAGATGTCAAGAGCGCGTTTCTTCATGGTGTTCTGGAAGAGGAGGTTTACATGAAACAACCACCTGGTTTTGAACATCCTAATGCTCCTCGCCATGTTTGTAGGCTAGATAAAGATCTATATGGATTAAAACAGGCCCCTCGATCTTGGTATTCTCGCCTGAGTGCAAAACTGCATGAGTTTGGATTTTTACCCTCAAAGGCTGATACATCCCTTTTTCTCTACAGCAAGTCAGGTGTTATCATTTTTGTTCTGGTTTATGTTGATGATATCATTGTCACCAGTTCTTCTGATCATGTTATCTCTGTCTTGCTAAAAGATCTTAATGACCATTTTGCCATCAAATATCTAGGTGCTCTCCATTTTTTTCTTGGATTTGAGGTTAAAAGAACATCTCATGGTCTAATTTTGACACAGGAAAAGTATGCTCGTCATCTCCTTGCCAAAGTTGGCATGACAGTCTGCAAAACGGCGCCGACACCACTGTCTCCTTTTGAGCCATCGTCTCTACATGATGGCACACCGCTTGGACCTGATGACAGCTCATAATATCGTAGTATTGTTGGTGCTCTCTAGTACCTTACCGACACCCGTCCAGATCTTGATTTCTCTATTAATAAGGTCTGCCAATATCTTCATGCCCCTATTACTGCACATTGGATAGCTGCTAAACGCATTCTCCGATATGTTCAGGGTACTTTACAGATTGGTCTTACATTCACAAAATCATCATATACAGTTCTTAGTGCCTTTTCAGATGCAGATTGGACGGGTTGTCTTGAGGACAGACGTTCCACATAAGGATTTGCCATCTTTTTTGGTCGAAATTTAGTTTTCTGGAGTGCTCGCAAGCAGGCTACCGTGTCTCGTTCTAGCACTGAAGCTGAATACAAAGCTCTAGCAAATGCCACTACTGAGTTGATATGGGTTGAATCACTTCTTCATGAACTTGGTGTTACTTTACGTGAAAAGCCGAGTTTGTGGTGCGATAATTTGGGTGCTACTTTTCTGTCTCACAACCCAGTATTCCATGCCCGTACCGAACAATATAGAAATTGATTATCATTTTGTTCGTGAGCGTGTTGCTGCAGGTCAACTCGCCGTCCAGTTTATCTCCAATAAGGATCAGGTCGCCGATGGGTTCACTAAAGCTCTTCCTGTTAAAAGCTTAGATGAGTTCAAACATAATCTAAACCTCTCCCAATGTTTAGATTAGGGGAGGGGGGGTGTTAGAGTATGTATTAGTGTATGTATATGGTACTGTGTAGTACACCGACCGTATACGTACCTCCACATGTACCGCCACGCAGAGGGCTCTTCTCTGCCTATATAAACACGTAGCCGATGCCCCGATGAGGGTAAGCATCATTCCACTAAAACCAATAGTGATGAGTTATTACATAGACGACCAACCTGACAAAATGTAACGGAAGAAAAGAAAGTAGCTAAACATTTGATGTCCTCAACTACTACATCGACCAACGATCCATCTCTCGAAGGTGAACGGATCCGCTAGATGAGGGAGAGGCAATCCGACAACACGATGAATCTCTCGAGGCCTTCTTCTCGAGCGAGGGTTACTGTACGCCACATGGTGAGTGCTTCCGCAATTTTTGGCGACGTAGCCTCAAGGAGCACCTGACTGCAAGTAGCCAGGAAATTGCCTACCATTGTGGTTCTTGATTACGACGTCGACCCCATCTTGAAGAAGATGAGAACAAAGCAGCATCAACAACGTTAATGACTATACCTTCCGACGGCAGAGCCAAAGTAGTGGATGGTTGGAGGCTTAAAAACATGATGTGGATGGTTGGAGGCTTAAAAAGATGTGACATAATCATCTCAATGTAGGATTTTATTTGCGCATAGCCAGGCTGCACGTTGCTTCAACAGTTCTTCGTTGCGTACATCATCGCGAGAACTCCATAAATGTCACATCATAACACTCAAAGTGACAGCCTCGCGATCCTTCGCTCTTGCAAGGAAGTTGAACAACCATAACTTGATTTTTTTTTCTCGAAATCGGGATAAGACCCCGGCCTCTGCATGGACAGATACATATGGCCTTTATTAACTTATTGAATTTATTACAAAAGACCATAACTTGGTATTGATTAACTGCTTCTGTTGTACTCCTCGCCCCACCTCGTAGGTAAGGGCAAAACGACAGTGTGCTCAATGCGCTCTTCGCGGCTGCCGAAGCAGCAAGCGTCAGAGGCATGAACATATCGGCATCGAAGCCGGTGACCGGTCGGAAGACAGTCATGAGTTGCACGCCACACGGTAATTCATCTTACCCAGGGCCTTGATCCGCCAGAGCTTCTTCCATAGTTTTTCTAGCTCTTTATTTGCTACAGATGTAACGTGCTATTCTTGAGCCCACGCGAGGTGATAACCCGAACGCACTGAATACACACCGCAGTGCCCATGCGGCCTGGAGGAAAAATCCGCTCCACCATGTGTGCTGAGTGGGACTTGGAGAATTTTTTATGCAATCCCATCAGCAAAGATGCTACCAACCACATCTTCATCCCAGGTACTAGACTCCTGATCCAACAACAGCCCCACGGTAACACAACTCCCTCCCTAACTCCCAACAGGCGGTGGCGGAGATCAATTCCTCTAGATCTCAGCCGGCTGATCGCTGGTTCCCTCTCCCTCCGCTTGCCGCTCCGGCGGCTGGAGGAAGGGGAACCTCGTTTCTCCGTCAAATAGTTAAGGTTAGGGCTTGTCTGTTATGGTGCACCGTTGGGGTGGTGGGAGTGGCACGCAGGCAATAAACATGTCTCAACTCTACTCCCACACCGACGGCGTTCTTCACGGCGAAGCCTCGGAGTTGATGGCAACGTGTGCTAGTCGGTCTTTCAGATCGATGGCTTGGTCTTCTCGTCGTTCTTTATATCTGGCGAGATCCGTTTCTCGTTGTGCCGCTGGCTCTTGTCGTTATCCGCGATGGCGCTGGCGGTCGGGGCGAGGTGGTTTTTCTGAAACAAGGATGTTGGTCCGGAGGTGGTGGATCTGTCGTTCCTCTCCGACTCGTCGATGGGAGGCGACGGATCTTGGTCCAAGACAGCACGGGGACGTCCTCCGGTCGACATGCCACAACGACATGTGGATTGCTGCGTGCAGCAGGCCTGTTCATCGACTCACAAAGCCTCGTTGGCGATGGTGCTTTTTTGGATCTTGCAATGGTGGAGTCTCGGCGTCTCTTCCGATGTTCGTCTCGGCGGCGGCCGCTCGATGGTTGCAGGAAAACCTAGGGGTCGATTTGTATATCTTGATCTCTTAAATTTTTCCCTGCAGTGTTTTTAGGATAATCATTTTATCCCGGTCTATCTTTTAGTGTCCACATGCTGCATTTACGGAAGGCAACTTCTATGGCACCTTTTACTACTCATTAAAATACGACTAGTATAATCGCATCTAATGGTCGAGAAAGATTTGACCCAATAAACCTAGTTAGTATTTTTTTGGGAAAAGAATGACTAACATATTGGGCTTAATTTCTCATTTGTTCCTTTGACCGATACCAAGACATTCAAAAGTTCTTGGGGCGCCGCCGCCGCTGCCGCCTCAATCCCTGCAAGCTGTCGTCGCCTTCACCCGCTGCACACGCAAGGATCTACGTCGAGCCATACAAGGACTATACCGCAACATGATTCCTCCTATGGCACCTCTGTATCTGCAGCCCGTGATTGTTCTGGCCGTCGTTTTAGGCGCCGATTCAGTTTGAGTAATTTACGAAATAATAAAGTGGCATAATAATTTTCTGATGAGTTCTCCTTTAAGTTCAAGTCGAAGAGAATATTTTATTAAAACTGATGGAATTGGAAGGAGAACTTGTTGGCACCTTGGCTGTAAGCCTAGACCTTCTTGCCCAGGAGGAAGAAGATTACCCGTGTCCAATGGAAAAAAGAACGGAAAAAAAGAGAGGAAGATCTATACGTACAGGATATGTATTGACCGGGTCGGATTGCTTAATTTCTCCTTATTGGACGGGATTAATTTTTTTTGTCTGGTGCCCAACTTCGGCCTGTTTTAACCGCAGTGCTATTTTGTGACTAGTATAATTTATACTAGTCTTCTTTTTAGCACTATAGTATAAACGGTTTGAAACCTTTGGATGCACTAAAATGAAGGGCCATTTTTTAATTGAGGGTACCTTAAAAGAACTCTTACGAAAAGGTTCGTAAAGAAAAGAATGACCTCATTTCATGATGAAAATGTCGGTATGTCGGATAATGATTCCCTATCCCATGAATTGGACAATTCGCCGACCCCGCCACCGCCACATGGACAAAATGATGCCTTGACATTCCTCGTGTGTATAGGAAATTCATCTCAGTCTCGTGAAGAAATAAATTGGGAGGAGGAAATTGAATTTGATCCAGACAAAAGAACATGCATATATGAGGTGTGAGTACCAAATATTTTTAGTTGTTGTCGCTGTTATACATAAGCACATATGGATTGGCCAATTTGTTTCTTTTCTCTTCTACTTGCAGCTTATGTCCATCACAAACACACAGTCATTGGCTCTACAAAGAAAGGATGTGTGTTCAACAAGAAATACCTTGAATGATCTAAGGATGAATGGATGGGAATCTATCCTAGATGAAGCATATTCCTTTTGTGATAAGAAATCCCTTTCTAAGTTAGAAATGGAAGATCAATATGTGAATCCAAAGAAGCCACAACAAAAAAAGGAATTACCAATAAGCATCAATATCAAGTGGTTGTTTCGACGATGTTATTGACTGCTTGCCTCAAGAACATGGTAACCGCTTCAACATAAAAATTCCTAGCTCATTATCTGCTCAGTTGCTTTGAACCCAAAAGAACCCTTTTATGATTTTAATTTAGAGAGTTTGATGAGTCTTGCTAGACTATATCCAAAAGACTTTTATGATGCAGAATAAGAGATCTCAGACATCACATTCATCGCCTTCATCTTTATGTATCTGATGTGCGAGCAGATGACCGATTCTATGGTATAAATAATATGTGAGCTAGCTCTCTCAAAAATTTGCGGAGACAAGGAAACACATTTACTATCCTTTGGTATATTGACTATTGAAGCTAGCACTAGTCTTGCCAATTGCTACTGCCACAGTTGAGAGTTATTTTCAGCAATAAGTATTGTGAAAACATATTTGCGCAATTGTCTTAATGACAACACCTTGAAATACACCCTCATTTGTTACGTGGACAAGGGAGGAATGAGGAAGGTTACCAATGATATGGTAATTGATAGCTCTGAGGCCGTACAACATATAGCACGAAACCATTTTAAAAGTATTTACTTATTAATTCAGTAGACAAACTTATTTACTATGTTTCTAAGTGTTTTTTTTCTTTCTTGTGTAGGCAATAGAGATCCATTGTCGGTGCCCTTTTTATGTTTTCATAGTTTGGAAAATGGAATGTTTGCGTACTATATGATTCATTTTTGCATGATCAATTATTATTTCAATTCGACATCTTATGTTTTCTATCCAGTAGGCATTCTCACCGTTACACCCCATTATATTTACATTGAGCTGTTAAGTGTGTTACGACAATCCATTGTTTTGGTTGATATGTTCTTGTACATGGGACACCCGGACATTTTTTTTCCTGGGTCAACCGTGGCACAGTTTCTTGGCCTACCCACATGAAACGAGGGTCTATCTGAGACAGGTTCAGCTGTCGCGTTAGAGAAGACCCGTCATTTAGTGACTGCTCTGGAGTAGTGTCATTATAATTTTCACAGGTAGTTTAGTCAGCTAGCAAGCATTGTTTGAAACAATCCACGCTTCAGACGTCAGTTGCAGAGATCTATCAGAAATCAAGAAAACTCATGATAATCTTGCTTGTGCACCTAAACACAACCACCATGCACATATAGAATTACATGTGCACCTTTTCCATCATTGAACTAGTCATAATTGTTTTTTGTAGGAGCTACCGGTTATAATCTTGCACGCAAATCCACGAATGCATGCGGTCGTCAGTGAACTTTCAAACAAAGAGTCTACTGGTACGCGGAGACTATATATCACGCAAAGAGCCTAGATATATTTAGTTGCAGTACGTCTATATTTGTTAGTATCAAGAAACAAAGCTGTCTCTATTGATTGATCTGTTAGTCAGCTTTATCTCATATTCTTAGGAAGCCGTCGATCCAAGCACTGCTATGTTAATTCTACGTGGCTACCGCCCTTAGGAGCCTATATACACTACAGGAATAACCAAATAGGCCGACGGCCTTTTTCTACGCCGACGGCAAAATGTCCGAGCCATCGGCGTAGCTCGATGGGCTGTCGTTTTGCCGTCAGCATATAATAAATAAGCCGACGGCCGTCGTCGGCGTGTCGGCGTAGCCTATTGGGCTAACGGCAGAGCAACGGCGTCAAGTCTACGCCGACGGCAAAGGTTTCAGACCTATGCCGACGGCGGCGTAGCTATTTTTCTTTTTTTGCCACATTAATCTTAGAAAAATCATAACTAAATCATTTAAATTCAGAAAAATACATATAATATATCAAAATTTGTAGAAAAATAAGATCTATCTATATGAACTCAAATATTATATATTTTTATTTAAAAAATACGTAAAAAATACAAATACTTTCATATAACATATTTTTCATTTTCCGAGTGCAAAAAAACGGGGTGTTTTGTGAAGCAACCACCAAAAAAAAGTTTCAAAATGATAATACCATATTTTTCAAAAATACTAGACCATATTGAATGGACAATTTCCTAACCTAGGAATCTCAAACCTTTCCGTTCACCTCTCGTGATAAAGACAAATTCCCGCCGAATCGATAGGAAATGAGTTAGATTTAAACAACAGGTACATGATATGATGCTCATGATTTTTTGCAAAAATCATTTTTAGGTTCACAATATGCTATTTCATCAGAGATCTAATGCAAGTTTAGTGAGGTCCAGCCCCGAGCTAAGAATCTTCATGCCCCCTCGATTTAGAAAGTTTGACGATAGTTTGAAATGGGCATAAAAAATTCAAAAACGATCGAAACAATGCAAAACCTTCGCGTGGTGTCATATTATGTGAGATATGGAAAAATACCAAACTTGGTATATTCATTGAGTCTCAAAAAACCCTTCACAAAATGACCTATCTCAATCGAGGTTTTCTGGATTTCAAGTCAAATGACCAATGTTATTGCTAGAATAGCGATATAGTTTGCGATAATGTGTCCATATTATGCACGCATGTGTATCATGGGATGGTGAACAATATTGCAGGAGAAAATTCTCCTTTTCGTCACACCGAAAAGCCATTTTTCATTTTCTGAGTGCAAAAAACTGGGTGTTTTTGTGAAGCAACCACCAAATGAAAGTTTCAAAATGATGATACCACATTTTTTAAAAATACTAGACCATATTAAATAGACAATTTCCCAACCTGGGTATCTCAAACCTTTCCGTCCATCTGTCAACACCCGGATTTTTAATCCCAGATGCCTGTTATGCCATACATCGCAATCCCAGGATTACCATTTTTGCGAGACATAACAGAATTGGATACCATAATATATCATCCATTACAAACCATACATAAGGTCTTACACAAATAAGGATCTCATGATCCAATTCTTAATACAACTCAGGCAGCGGAAATACGTAATAATAATAAAGGTAGCATACGCGAAGCTCCATCTTCGGGGTCACAGGCAATGCTGACGATGGGAGATGATCCTAGTTTTCGTAACCTTCCTAGGGTCCATCATCCTGATACTATTCTTCATAGTCTGGCCACGGGAATAGCCAGGGACAAAGTCATGAGTACTCTTTAAGTACTCGCAAACTAATACTAACAAGTGAAGGGGGTTTTTGTAGTAGGACACTAAGCTCTAGGGTTATTTTGCAAAAAGCCAGATTTACCTCTACTAAGTTCAGAAGCAAGAAAAGCTAGTTGAATTTTATAACACCTAAGTGGGAACTTGTATCTCATGCCACAACTCTGTTGTGGTCAAGTCAAATTCTCAATTCATTTCACAAGTCATTTTGAAAACATCTGACGGGGGAACATTATGGCCACTCCAACTGTCCATAACCGCGGACGCGGCTATTCGAATAGTTTGACACTCTGCAGATATTGTACACTTTCACCACAACATTCGGTACATCCGTCAGGAACAAATCTTGAATTCACCATACTCAGTATGCGGATAATCAATCCTAACCTTTCAATTACACGCCCTAGTATAGGCACCTCTCCTGTGAGTTTGGCCTCCCAACCATGACCAACTGTCATCTTAGGTACTGCACAGGTGGACAATCTTCACAAGGTAGCCTCAGCTCAGACCTTGGCCATGAGGAAACCCATACTAAAGTATATAAGTTTCCAGTCAAGCCATACCCAGTTTTCGGGTATTGTGGTTGTACAATAAAATTGGAATGGTATCGCATCCAGAAAACCATCAGTTTTATAAAGGGCTAAGGCTCATGCCTTATCATTTTCATCATCAAAATCATCTGGTGTTAGGAAACACATGTCAAAACATCTCAGTAGAAAATCATCTATGGTTTTCATAACCATTTTCGACCAAGTATTCCCATCTAAAGTTGATCAAGTTTTATGCTTAGCACTAGCATCTACAAGTGTGGTAAGTACTAAATGAAGGGTGGTAAACAAGTGGAGTTTAACTAAGTTCAATCTCATGCCTTGGGATGACATCAAGATTATCTAGCTTAGGCCAAATTTAATGTTTTTTATGCAACCTTTAATTATCTTCCTAGAATCTACAAGTCACTTAAGTAAACTCTAAGAAATAGTTTTGATAAAGAAATAAAGTAGAAAGCTTGCAAGTAAAACTAGGATTGGGTTATCAAGTGGGTATGATCACATATGCTTAAGGCATATAGTTGGCATGGTAACAAGCAAGTATTTGCTTGCATAGGTCAACTTGATTAGTAAGGCTTGCATAAGTATCAGTATAAGCTTGCCTTGAGCAGAGCAGTGGTTGAAGTTCTCTTCGGCTTCTTCTTTGTAGTATCCTCCTTCCTCCTTGTAACACCCTCAGAATCAGACCTATGCAAGTTTGAGCGAAACCCGCCAAACCCGCATAGAAACGATTCAAAGGTGCCCACCAGGCACTTTCGTGCGGGTGGAAAACGAAGTAATAACATTACACAACAGTCCTCGATGGGACCCACAGAACAGATATATATAACAGCGACTCAAAAAGTCAAGAATACAGATATACGGTAGAAAGATTCAAATCACCTTGAAAACATGGAGCGTCCGACTACGGACAAGATGCAAATGGGGCTAAGAGCCTGAAGAATAACCAATGGCGTCCATAACCCTGCCCAGTCCAAGCCGGAAGGGTAACCCTGCTAACGACGTCGATCTCAAAACCTGCTTAAACAAAAGGGGGTGCCGACAAAGGGCAAAGGAAAAAGAGGAGCGTCAGTACTGAGGCCAGTACACGGCGAGACTAGAATTCGGCGGTCCTCGCCTACAAAGGTATGGTGGACTGAAGCGGCAGCGGCAGCAAGCACTAAACAACCTATAGAGACTCGATACAACTGGCGGCAATCAGAGAGGGGTAAGAAAGACCTATTCGGAACCAACCTGATACTACCACCAATCAAACCCATCCTGGCGTTCCCCCCTCGACACCGATCGAGGAAGTCAACCGAGGAACTCACACAGTTGGCAGTTTTATTTATTCAGTTATCGTTGCAGCAATTACTAGTCAGGTATAGATAATCATCCTGATAAAATAAGCAGTGGGCACTTTTAGTTAATCATTCCGTTATAGTGGCAGCAATTACTGATCAGATACAGATAACATGAGATAACCCAAAACCCAGCAGTTGTTGGTACTTTTATTCAGCCATTCCGTTGTAGTTGCAATACTTACTAGTCAGGCACAATGGTCGCAAGCGACACTCCAAACAAGCAATGGTGGGCAGTATTATTTAGCCATTCTATTATAGTGAAGCTGATTACTAGTCATTATAAAGTCAAATTTATAGCAGTAAACTTTAGTTATGCTTGTCTATGGTCGAGATACTGTGCTCCAAGTCGTCCATAACCGCGGACACGGCTTTCAGAAAGTTTTAACCCGGCCGGGGTGCACAAATAGCAACACACACACGATCAACCTCGGAAAAACCAAATCAAAACCCAACGAGGTCTTCACGACAGAGCAATCACAAGATTCAGAAATATTTCAGGGGGCCACCCCATTGAGTAGAACCGCAACGAAGTAAGCAAGCTCCGAGACGGACTCAAGGTTTGCGTCAATGGCTGTAAACGACTGGGAACCCGAAAGTGTGGCTGGGCTTGTCGATACCGCGAAAACATTCCGCTTACCTAAACAGTACAGTGTGCTCCTCGCACAATCGTAAATAAAGCAGTAGCATGGCATAAGTACAGGATCGTAAATAAAACCTCAAACTAGTTTGTGGCCCCAAGAAATAAGACGGAATCAAGCTCTGGCTAAGGGGGGCCCATACTCCCCATATGTGGATAGCGCGATAAATCAAGGAACAGGTATCAAGTACTCGGGGTCCTACGGGACACAAGTGGGCGTTCGGAAACCAAATATTTTCTATCACCCACCGATGCCTCTGCTTATTTCAATTTTAGTTGTTAAACAGAAATTAAAGTGAACGATAAGTAAAACTATGATCATCTCCAACAGCAACATGCGGCAATACATCAACAACTGTGGCACTGGACGAAACGCAACAGCACTTGAGCAAGCGACTACGACGCGCAAGTCCAACTATCTACCAAACAACAGGTAATAGGATGTGTCCAAGGCAATATAGGGCTGCACGGTATATCACAGGTACGGAAACTAAAGCATCGCAACACAGATAGCAATAGATCAACAGGAGAGGAGTAAATACTATAAAAGTAAGATAGGTAGAAAAGGGGGAGATGCTCGCCTGAAAACATCGTCGAAGGTTCAACCGAAGATCGGGGCAAAGCTCACATCAACTCAACGGCCTTATCCGCGAAGAAGCAAAACACTAGAATAAACACCGGATGCACTATTTAATTCAACGGCAGAAGATCGGCATGATGCATGTATGATGTATGACATGGCAAAGGTGCGATGCATTTAGGTCATATTAAGCGGAACCGGGGTCCCGACAATTAATTAGATGGTTCAAGTTATTTAGAACCCCCGCAATTTAAATGTTGTTTTAACAAGGCAAGATAAGATACCGGTTCGCTACACAAGTTTAAATGAGGCCGATATGAGACTAGATTTGCCCGCATATGGGCCCCATATTTAATTAGAGGTGAATCGGCCTAAGGCCCCCAAACCACATGAATGTATGCATGCAAGACAATTTAATATGCAGCAAGTTTTATGTTTAGCATTTATAAAAATAGGGGTTCGGATAAGGGCACACATTAGGGTTCGACGATCTTGGTTCCGGGGTTCGGGGTCGGTCTCAGGGTCCAGGGTTCGACGGATCGGTCTCGGCGGAACGTTCTCGGACTCCGGGATCGTTCTCGGATATCGGGGGTAGTTCTTGACGCTCCGGAAGCAGGACTTGGTTCGGCGTCGGGCGTAGCGGGTCCGCCCTGGTCGGTGCCGATCTTGTCGTTGCGCGGATCTTGTCGGGTCCTCAGGTCGGGTCGGTCTTGGCTTCGGGGTTCCCGGCTACGGGAGGACGATCTTGTTGTTTCAGCTTCGAGAAGATCTTGGCGTGCCGTGAAATCTTCGGGTCTCGGCCCTCGGTACGGTTGTTCTTGGCATCTGCGAGGAGGCCCCCGTCTCGTGCAGGCAGATCTTGGGGTCCAGTCTCATACACCGGGATCGGTCTTCGAATCCGGGGCCTTGGCGGGGAACGACCTTCGGCTCCTCAGACTCTGGGTTCAGGGTTCCCTCTTGACGATCTTGTCGCTCTTAGGAAGATCTCGATGTTCAGCGCCAGTACCCCGCAAGCATCACCTCGAAAACCTCGGTATCTCGGCGGAACTCGCGGGTGTAGCAGGTTCGAGGAAGCGTGGCGGGTGCGGCCCAGGGAGGACGAGATGGCGACAGCGCAGCAGGGAAAACAAGCCGGCTCTGGTTCAGGTTCGCGCAGGGAGACGAGGGTGCGGCCGACGGGAAGCAGGCCGAGGCGGAGGACTCGAGCGGCGGGGCGGAGAGGACCTCTGGCGGCGGCGGGCTGGCCGGCGAAGGGCGGAGGACGGACAGAGGTTGCGGAGCTCGGTGTCGGCGGAGACGTCGGCGGCAAGACTCGGGGAAGGACGGCGGAGGCTTCCAACGGTGGCGTCCACGGGGAGGCGCAGGTCGGCGGGGCGTTCGGCGACGGAGGACGCGGCCGGGAAGAGCTCGAGCGGCGGCGCGCGCAGGAGGGCGGCGGAGGGCGGCTCGCCGGCGGGGAGGAGGCACGGGTGCGAGGCGAGGCGTCGGGGAGGAGGAGCTCGCGGGGCGGGGCCGAGGAGGAGCGGCGGGGCCGGCGCCTGCGAGGGGGGGGGGCGAGAGCGGCGGGGTCGACGCCGGCGGGAGAGGAGGCGAGCTCGAGCTGCGGTGGCGCCGCTCGAGGAGAGGGAGAGGGGCCGGAGGCGGCGAGCTGGCCTGCTGCGGGGGCGGAGGCGAGCCGGGGTCGGGGTGGGGAACGTGGGCGCGTGGTCGGAGGAGGTTGAGCAGGGCGCGACGGCGCCGGAGCGGCAGGGGAGGGAGCGCCGGCGGCATGCGGGCGTCGGGGTGGATGGCGAGTGGGAGGAAGAAGACGGGGAAGGAGAGAGGCGTGGGTGGAGGGGCCGACAGGGTGGGACCCGCGTGGGGTCAGCGCGTGGGGAAGGCAGGCGCGCGGTGCGTGGCCCGGGTGGGGGCGGGGCGGTCTGGGGGAGGGTGGACCGGTCCAGGCTGGCCAGGGTGGGTCGGGTGTAGGGCCCACGCGGGGTGGGGCCCGGTGGCAGGGAGGGGGAGCGTGTGTAGCTGAGTGGGTTGTGTGTGTGTGGGTTGGAGAGAGAGAGGGAGTGGGGTAGGATTAGGTGGCAGTTTCTGGTTGGTGGGGGGGAGAGGAGAGGGTGAGGTGGCGCGACGGGGTTGGCCGGGGTGAGGTGGCCAAAGGGGTGTGGGTTTGTTTGTTGGTAGCTTTAGGATTTAGAGAGGCTGTTAGGTGGACCGATCTGTTTGCACGGGGGTGGTCGTTCGGGTCGGGTCGGCCCGTTCGACTGCCCCCACTAAAATAATAAATATTTTTATTTATTCAAACAAGACTTTTGCAAACCGATATCAGACAAAACAACATATTCCGGCGACCCGGGTTTGGCGTTTGAATAAAGTCGGGCGTTTTAGAAAACAAACGGACTTTGCGAAAATAGTTTTATGCAACCAATGCATGATGATGACGATGCAATGCACAAATTCAACGCGATTTTCTAGTAGTGGTTTTGCGGGATGCCACACTCCTCGTATCCTTGGTCAATACTAGCGTCTATAAATAAATACGGGGTACACAATCACCAAACAATATTTAACTACTTTCAATCATCACACAAAGGGGTTCTATAGATGGTCTAGCATCATCACTAACATTACAAGATTAAAGCATTTGTCTTATTTATTTTATTTTTAGAAAAGTAATTTCTACTCATTGAAAAACTACTTTAGATTTAATATTCTCCAACTCAAACATGGGATCATGTTGACACATGTCATCACCACATATTTCAGTACATGAGAATGTGATTTAAAGTGGTGTCAAAGTTTAATAAGGTTCAACCTTTTATTTTAAATAAAATAAGGTGACTAGAAATGCCTATGTGACATTCTTTTATTACTTGAACATTATTTCTATAAGTAAACCCATATATTTTTTATATATTCTGAAAGGTATGGTCAAATGTGATTTTTGAGAGTTGGAATTAACTCAAAAGCTATTATAAGTGAGATCAACGGCTGAGGGTCGTCGTCGACGATGAACAAGTCACCGGCGAGCTCGAACCCTAGCGGCTCGGTGGGGGTGCATAGGGGGCATACCGAGGCTCCAGTGACGACGGCGAGGCGGGCAAACGACAAAGTCGACGACGGCGAACTCAGGGATGGTCGCGGCAGCTTCGGGGGTGGACGAAATCAACGGCTCCCTTCTTCTCTAGAGGCGGCCTGCTCCGGCGCAATTCTGGCGAACTGCTACTCCTCATGCTCCAGCTAAGGGATGGAATGATCAGTGAGGTGAGGGGAGTGAGATGGTGTGAAGAAATCGAGCGGGGGTCGTCTCCTTTTATAGGCTCGACGGCGAGATCGAGAGGGATGGGCAGGCGACGGTGGCGACACGGCTACGGGCGGCTAGAGGCATGGCCGAGATTGGCGATCGACGGGTGGTCTCCTGGCGATGCTCTAGGATTTAAATGCACGTGTAGGGGCGGTGGCAAATGGTCGGGAACGCGCGGTGCTCTGCGAGGCAGAGGCGGCGAACTCTGTGGCGAGCGGTGGCTACGGGGTACGAGCGGTGAAACAAACATGTTTGGTGGTCTCCTGGGACGGTGGGGTGCATGCTGGCGGGCGGCGAGGGCTCGAGGTGGTCGGTTGCGTGGCAACGGTGCGTGCTCTGCGGCGCGCGTCGGCATGGTCGACAGCGGCACGGGCGTGGCGTTCCTGGCGGTTCTGGTTGCTGTCTTCGAGCTAGGGCTGGTCGAGAGGGGGCGGTGAGGCATGGGCTGCATGCTAGACAAGGTTGGCACGACTAGTTATTCTCCTAGCTTGCTGTCCACACTGGGGTGACATGGGTTCTCTCGGCCTGCTCACCACTGATTACAATGGCCAGCTTACAGTGGTGCTGGAGGTTAGTTAAAGTTTCTAGATGATCTACTGAGGCTAGTTGTAACCAGCGAGGGAACAAGGTTGGCCAAAACACTGCTCAAAATAGTGTTTGTGATTTTGTTGATTTGAATCTGCAACATGTTTGATGAAATTGCCGCATGAACTTAAGTTTTGAATTTTGAAAAGATTTTTGGTGGGTGTGCTAGGCATGTGTTGAGGATTCTGTGGATGCTTGGGTTTTGAAAATTGAGCTTGTTTGAGTGGTTTTTGAAATAGTGGGATCTTCCCATATGACATAGATTCAATTTTAAACTATCATTTATGTTGGAGATATGCCCTAGAGGCAATAATAAATGTAGTTATTATTATATCTTTGTGTTTATGATAAATGTTTACATTCATGCTATAATAGTATTAACAAGGAAACACTAATACTTGTGTGATTTGTAAACTAAAATAAGAGTCCCTAGTAAAGCCTCTTTATAATACTAGCTTGTTGGTTAATAGATGATTGTGGTTTCCCTATCATGAACATTGAGATATTATTAACAACAAGATCATATCGTTAGGAGAATGATATGGTGGACATACTCCTATAGATAAGCGTAGCATAAAGATCAAGTCATTTTAATAGTTCAATTGTTATATGCTTTCTGATACATAGTAATCAAATGCCTTCGACCATGAGATCATGCATATCACCTTTGCCGGATGGATGCTTTGATGACATCAAACACCACACCGTAACTGGGTGGCTATAAAGGTGGCATTGAGTGTTCGGAAAGTATTGGTTGAAACACATGGATCAAGAGTGGGATTTGTCCATCCATATGACGGATAGATATACTCTGGGCCCTCTCGGTGAAATGTCATCCAATTAGCTTGCAAGCATGTGACTGGCTCACAAGGGATCACATATCACGGGAACAAGAAAAGAGTACTTATCGGTAACAAGGTTGAACTAGGTATGCAGAGATACCGACGATCATAACCTCGGATAAGTAAACTATTGTGAGACAAAGGGAAATTGATATCGTATGTAAGTGGTTTGTTCGATCGCAAAGTAATCGTAGAAATATGTGGGAGCCATATGAATTTCCAGATTCCTCTATTGGTTATTGATCGGAGAAGTGTCTCGATCATGTCCGCATAATTCACGAACCGTAGGGAGACACACTTAAGGATTCGACGTTGTTTGAGTAGTTATGGAATGATGAGAAAGAGTCTGAATGTTGTTCGGAGTCTCGAATGGGATTCGGGATATCACGAGGAGATCCGGAATGGTCCGGAGAATAAGATTCATATAAGGAAAGTCTCGTTTCAGAGTTGGAGAATGATTCCGGTGTTTTCATCGGGAATATTCTAGAAGGTTCCGGAATGTCCGGCAATGTGTTGTATCAAGTTAGTATGATTGCATCATGTACTAAGTGTCATCGCTGAACAAAATAATGGATAATATCAAATCCTAGTTTGAAAAGTCAAACGGCTAGTTTGAAAGTCAAACGGCTATTTTTGGGAAGTGGAAAAGAGGAGGAAACCGAGTTGGGGAGGAGTCCCTCCTCCCCACCGCCGGCGCCCCACCAAGCCGAGTTGGGGAGGGACTCCTCTCCCTCCCCTTGGCCGGATGGCCCCTCCACCTATATAAGGAGGGGCATGGCTCCCTCCTAGACACACACAAGATCCTCTCCTCCAAACCCTAGCCGTCGATGCCGCCACCTCCATTGCCGCCGCCGCCGACCTAGGTCAAGCCGCCGCCGCCTAGCAACCCTAGCCGCCGGCCAAGCTTCCTCCTCGGCGTGTCTAAACCCTAGATCGTCGAGGGACTCTATCATACTCCACCATACTCGCTCCGGCTTAAGGCGAAGCCCTGCGAGATCTCCCCTCTACTTCCGGTACCACGCCGTTGTGCTGCCGGAATCGCGAGGAGAGTGCTACAACCTCCGCTGCCTGCTGGAACAAGGGAGAGGAAGGTCTTAGTCGAGTACCGAACGTGTGACCGACTGCGGGAGCGCTGCCGGAACGCAGCGCCGGAAGGATCGTCTACGCGATCTTGAGATCGGGAAGAGTACGACTACATCACCCACGAGAATCCGCTCTCGTTAAACACTTTGGAATCTTCGAGGGTGAGTTATTCTATCGACTCGTTGCTACAATCTAGTAGATAGATCTTGGCTTGTTTGTTTGTATGCGGTAGAAATTTTTTGTTTTCCATGCTACGAAACCCTACAGTGGTATCAGAGCCGTGTCTATATGTAGATCTCTTGCACGAGTAGAACACAATGGTCATTGTGGGCGTTGATGCTTTTATTGTTGATTGCTTCTTGTGTACTTTGCATCTTGCGGTATGTTGGGATGAAGCGGCCCGGGCTAACCTTACATGACATCGTTCATGAGACTTGCTCCACGCTTGACATGCAACTTGTATTGCATAAGTGGCTTTGCGGGTGCCTGTTTCTCCTAGCATAGTTAAGATCCAATTTACAACGAGTGATTAACAATACTAGTATCAATGTTGTGGTTCATGTTCGTAAGTTAGAACGACACTTATTGAAAGCCCCAAACCACGTAAAATATGCAAAGAAAGTAGAGGCGTCTAACTTTGTTTTGCAGGGGTGTGCAGTGATGTGATATGGCCATGATTGTGATTATATTTGATGGATGCAATGTTCCTTATTGTAAGTTGGCAACAGGCAGGAGCCATATGGTTGTCTTTAATTTATGTTAAGACTCGCGTGTCTATTCAAAGTAGTTGTAATAGTTGAAGCCGGTGGACGACAACCATGGAGAAGCGTCATTGACCTTGATGCAATGCCGGTGATGATGGAGATCATGTTCGTGCTAGAAGATGGAGATCGGAAGCACAAAGAAGAAAGGCCATATCATATCACATATTATGAATTGCATGTGATGTTAATCCTTTATGCATCTTGTATTGCTTAGTAGACGACGGTAGCATTATAAGATGATCCCTCATGCACATGAATTTCAAGTCATAAAGTGTTCACCCTTAGTTAGCACCGTTGCTAAAGCTTGTTGTTTCGAAGCACCATGTGATGATCGGGTGTGTTAGATTCCGCAAGTGTATACAACGTGAGCAAGCCAGATTTGCTCATGCGAAAACTAAGGTTTGATCTTGACGAGCCTAGCATGTACAGACATGGTCTCGGAACACGGATCACCGAAAGGTAAAGCATGAATCATATGGTAGATATGATGAACATGTCGATTTTTCGCCATTGAAACTATATCAACTCTTGTGATGATCGGTGTTGATGTGGTGGATTTGGTTCGTGTGATCACTAAAACAATGTGAGGGATATTGTTTTGAGTGGGAGTTCACCTAGATTAATTTTATTATTAATTTGAACTCAATTTGTCATAAACTTAGTCTAAACTATTGCAAATATGTTGTAGATCAATGGCAGCCCCTACCATCAATTTTAATGCATTCCTAGAGAAAGAAAAGTTGAAAAACAATGGAAGCAACTTCGCGGATTGGTTCCACAATTTGAGGATTGTCCTCACAGCTGGTAATTTGACCTATGTGCTGGATGCACCGCTAGGTGACCCACCTGCAGCTGATGCTGCCGATGAAGTAAAGAACGTTTACCTCACTCGGAAGACTTAGTACTCCACAATTCAGTGTGCTATCTTGTATGGTTTAGAATCGGAGCTTCAGAAAAGGTTTGAGAATTCAGACCCATATGATATTGTCGAGGATCTCAAATTGATCTTTGAGACTCATGCGGCAATTGAAAGCTATGAGGCTTCTGAAAAGTTCTTTAACTGCAAGATGGAAGAGGGAAGCTCCGTCAGTGAGCATGTGCTTAAGATGTCTAGGCACGCAAACAAACTTCAAAGCTTGGGTATAGTGATTCCTAATGCTTTGGGGATTTACCGTGTCCTCCAATCACTACCACCAAGTTACAAGAACTTTGTGATGAACTACAACATGCAGAACATGAACAAGACGTTGCCAGAACTCTTTGCCATGTTGAAATCTACAGGAGTGGAGATCAAGAAAGAGCACCAAGTGTTGTTGGTCAATAAGACCACCAAATTCAAGAAAGGCAAGTCTAAGCAGAAGGGACACTTCAAGAAGGGTGGTAAGAAAGTTACCACGCCGACGAAGAAGACCAAGGCTGGACCTAAGCCTGATACTGAGTGCTTTTACTGCAAGGGAGAAGGTCACTGGAAGTGGAATTGCCCAAAGTACTTGGCGGATTTGAAAAACGGCAACATCAAGAAGAAAGGTATATCTGATATACATGTTATTGATGTGTATCTCACTAGTACTCGTAGTAGTGCCTGGGTATTTGATACTGGTTCGGTTGCTCATATTTGTAACTCGAAACAGGTGCTGCAGAATAAACGGAAGCTAGCGAAGAACGAGGTGACGATGCGCGTGGGAAACGGATCAAAGGTTGATGTGATCGCGGTCGGCACGCTACCCCTTCATCAACCATCGGGATTAGTTTTATACTTAAATAATTGTTATTTGGTGCCTGCGTTGAGCATGAACATTATATCGGGATCTTGTTTATTGCGAGACGGTTACTTCTTTAAGTCCGAGAATAATGGTTGTTCGATTTATATGAGTAATATGTTTTATGCACATGCACCTTTGATAGATGGTCTATTCTTATTGAATCTCGATAGTGGAAATACACATATCAATAACATTGAGGCTAAACGTTTGAAATCAAGCGATAACTCGACCTATATGTGGCACTGTCGTCTTGGTCACATTGGAGTGAAGCGTATGAAGAATCTCCATTTTGATGGACTTCTTGAATCACTTGATTTCGAATCACTTGAAAGATGCGAAGCATGTCTGATGGGTAAAATGACTAAGACTCCATTTTCTGGTATGATGGAGCAAGCTACAGACTTATTGGAAATCATACATACCGATGTGTGTGGTCCAATGAGTGTAGCATTGCGCGGTGGTTATCGTTATGTTCTTACCTTCACGGATGACTTGAGTAGATATGGGTATATCTATTTCATGAAACATAAGTCTGAAACTTTCGAGAAGTTTAAGGAATTTCAAAGTGAGGTAGAGAATCAACGTAACAAGAAGATTAAATTTCTACGTTCTGATCGTGGAGGTGAATATCTAAGTTACGAGTTTGGCGAGCATTTGAACAAATGCGGAATACTTTCGCAATTGACACCGCCGGTGTAACACCCTCAGAATCGACCCTATGCAAGTTTTAGCGAAACCCGCCAAACCCGCATAGAAACGATTCAAAGGTGCCCACCAGGCACTTTCGTGCGGGTGGAAAACGAAGTAATAACATTACACAACAGTCCTCGATGGGACCCATAGAACAGATATATACAACAGCGACTCAAAGGTCAAGAATACAGATATACGGTACAAGGATCCAAATCACCTTGTAAACGATAGAGCGTCCGACTACGTACAAGATGCAAATGGGGCTAAGAGCCCTGAAGAATAATCAATGGCGTCCATAACCCTGCCCAGGCCAAGCCGGAAGGGTAACCCTGCTAATGACGTCGATCTCAAAACCTGCTTAAACAAAAGGGGTGCCGACAAAGGGCAAAGGAAAAAGAGGAGCGTCAGTACTGAGGCTAGTACACGGCGAGGCTAGAATTCGGCGGTCCTCGCCTACATAGGTATGGTGGACTGAAGCGGCAGCGGCAGCATGCACTAAACAACCTATAGAGACTCGATACAACTGGCGGCAATCAGAGAGGGGTAATAAAGTCCTATTCGGAACCAACCTGATACTACCACCAATCAAACCCATCCTGGTGTTTCCCCCTCGACACCGATCGAGGAAGTCAACCGAGGAACTCACACAGTTGGCATTTTTATTAATTCGGTTATCGTTGCAGCAATTACTAGTCAAGTATAGATAATCATCCTGATAAAATAAGCAGTGGACCGTTTTAGTTAATCATTCCGTTGTACTTGCGGCACTTACTAGTCAGATACAAATAGCATGAGATAACCCAAAACCCAGCAGTTGTTGGTACTTTTATTTAGCCATTCCGTTGTAGTTGCAATACTTACTAGTCAGGTACAATGGTCGCAAGCGACAACCCAAACAAGCACTTGTTGGCAGTTTTATTTAGCCATTCCGTTGTAGTTGCAATATTTACTAGTCATATCATATACAAGTCAATTTATGGCAGTAAACTTTAGTTATAGTTGTCTATGATCGAGATACTGTGCTCCAAGTCGTCCATAACCGCGGACACGGCTTTCAGAAAGTTTTAACCCGGCCGGGGTGCATAAATAGCAACACACATACGATCAACCTCGGAAAAACCAAATCAAAACCCAACAAGGCTTTCACGACAAAGCAATCACAGGATTCAGAAATATTTCAGGGGGCCACCCCATTGAGTAGACCCGCAACGAAGTAAGCTAGCTCCGAGACGGACTCAAGGTTTGCGTCAATGGCTGTAAACGACTGGGAACCCGAAAGTGTGACTGGGCTTGTCGATACCGCGAAAACACTCCGCTTACCTAAACAGTACAGTGTGTTCCTCGCACAATCGTAAATAAAGCAGTAAACATGACATAAGTACAGGATCGTAAATAAAACCTCAAACTAGTTTGTGGCCCCATGAAATAAGTATGAATCAAGCTCTGGCTAAGGGGGGCCCATAATTCCCCATATGTGGATAGCGCGATAATCAAGGAACAGGTATCAAGTACTCGGGGTCCTACGGGACACAAGTGGGCGGTCGGAAACCAAAAGTTATCTATCACCCACCGATGCCTCTGCTTACTTACTTACTTACTTCAATTTTAGTTGTTAAACAGGAATTAAAGTGAACGATAAGTAAAGCCGAGTTCATCTCCAACATCAAACATGCGTCCAGACTCCAACAGCTGTGGCACTTGACGCCACGCAACAGCACTTGAGCAAGCGACTACGACGCGCAAGTCCGGCTATCTACCAAACAACAGGTAATAGGATGTGTCCAAGGCAATATAAGGCTGCAGGGGATATCACGGGTACGGAAACTAGAGCATCGCAACACAGATAGCAATAGATCAACAGGAGGAAATAAATACTATAAAGGTACGATAGGTAGAAAGGGGGGAGGTGCTCGCCTGAAAACATTGTCGAAGGTTCAACCGAAGATCAGGTCGACACTCGCATCAACTCAACGGCCTTATCCGCGAAGAAGCAAACACTAGAATAAACACGGGATGCAATATTTAATACAACTGCAGAAGATCGGCATGATGCATGGTTGATGTATGACATGGCAAAGATGCGATGCGATTAGGTCATATTAAGCGGAACCGGGGGTCCCGACAATTAGTTAGGTGGTTCATGTTATTTAGATACCCCGCAATTTAAATGTTGTATTAACATGGCAAAAGATAGCGCCGGTTCGCTACACCAATTTAAATGAGGCCAATATAAGACTAGATTTGCCCGCATATGGGCCCCATATTTAATTAGAGGTGAAACGGCATAAGGCCCCCAAACCACACAAATATGCATGCGAGTATGACAATTTAATATGCAACAGGTTTTATATTTAGCATTTATAAAATAGGGGCTCGGGAAAAAGGTTCACACATTAGGGGGTCTCGACGAACTTGGGGTTCCGAGGGGTCCGGGGTTCGACGGGGTTCGGTCTCGGCAGAAACATTCTCGATCAATGGGTAGATCTTGTCGCATTCGGGTTCTCGGCGAACTCGGCGTCCGAGAAGGAGAACTTGTCGTCCAGGGTCTTGGTGTCCTGGGTGAAGTACTCGGCGCTCTTTGGTTCCACGTCGACAGCCTTGGTTTCCTCGATGGAGAACTCGGTGTGTCCGTGTCGGGGTTCTTGTCGGGGTCCTCGGCTTCGGGTTCCGTGAGGCGATCTTGCCGCTCCGTGCCGAAGTCCCTGAGGTTTCCTCCTTATTCACCGGTGGCGAACTTGGGAACGGCGCCAGGGTTCGGGGTGTCGAGGCTTGGTCTTCGGGATCTCGACGCCCTTGAATTCGGGGACTCGGCGTTCGTGAAGGGGAACTTGGCGTGTAGGGTTCAGGAAGTAGTACTTGGCGTGGCGCCGGGTTCGGGGTCGGTCTTCGGATCCGTGAAGTAGATCTTGGTGCATCCGAGGGGAACTTGAGCCCGCGATGGAGATCTTGTTGGCCCAGGACGAAGATCTTGTAATAGGGCGCTATTTGGGTTCGGTGTCGACCTTGGTCAAACAGGCGGCAGCTCGAGAGGATCTTGGAAAACTTGTCGATGGACCTCCTTGTCTAATCTGTTGGGCTTGTTCACTAGCAGACCTTGGTCGGCAACAAATGTACTGCGAGTAGCATAGCCTGAAAGATGACGACGACCCGAAACTGGAGCAGACCGCGTGCGTCCTTGGAGCCGTACCCGCAACAAGCAGAGGCATCCACTCGAGGCGATCGAAGCAGAACTTGGCGATGGGACACAGGCCGGGTGGAAGGAGGCATTCAGGCGACACGAGGCTCGAGGCAGCAGGATGCGGAGCGGGAGCAGGGAGTCGCGGCCAGGGGAGCCACGGCGACGACCCGAGGAGGCGCTGGGCCACCCTGCAGCGGGCGGAAAGCTCGACGGGCTGGCAGGGAGGCATGGGGTGGAGCTCCGGTGAGGTGGGGTGAAGGCGACGGCGCGCTCGAGGGGGACGGGCCGGCGGCAGAGTGGACGGGCTCGGTGCCACGGGGAGAGGCCAAGGGAGGCGGACGGCGGAGGAGGCGAGGCAGGTGGTGCTCGGGGCGAGCGGCAGCTGCCGGCGGACGGGGGTCGGAGAAGAGGTGGCGGTCCGGCGAGGGCGTCCAGGCGGCGGGGACGCGCGGCTCCTGGCGACGTCGGCGGGCGGCCAAAGCTCGCGATGGAGGCGCCGGGGCGGCGCCGGGGCGGGGCCGAGGTCGGAGAGGGGAGGGCCGGCAGAGCGGCGGCCAGAGCGGGAGCGGTGGAGGAACCAGAGGAGGGGGAGGGAGAGGAGAGAGGCGGGTGGGAGGTCGCCGGCGGGAGGAGAACGGGCGGGGCGAGTGCGCGGTGCGGAGGGAGGAGGGAGAGGACGCGTCGGGGAGGTGGCCTGCCCGCGTGGGGGCCGCGGGGCGCCATACGGGGAGAGTGGGTGGAGCGGGGAGGTGGGGGACTGGGTGGGGCCCAGGGACGTGGGGCCCGGGGGTCAGAGGGGGGTTGACCGCGTGGGTAGGGGCTGGTGGGTGGCTGACTGGGAGAGAGAAAGGGAGGAAGAGAGAGTTGGGGGTGAGGTGGCAGGGTTTGATTGGCTAGGGGGAAGGGTGAGGTGAGGTGTCGAGAGGAGGTTGGTTGGGGTGAGGTGGAGGGGGGCTGGGTAGATTAGGTTGGGTAGCTTTAGGATTTTGGGGTGGACCGATTAAAATACTGGGGGTGGTCGTTCGGGTCGAATCGGCCCGTTCGACTGCCCCCACAAAAATAATTAAATATTTTATTTGATTAAAACAAAGCCTCTGCAGACCGATAGCAGACAAAACAAAATAATCCGGAGACCCGGTTTTGGTGTTTGAATAAAGATGGGGCGTTTTAGAAAACACAAAATAGGTTTTTCTGCAAATAGTTTTATGCAAGCAAATGCAAGATGATGACGATGCTCAAATGCAATGTGGCATGATGAAATGAGCATGCAGTCATGATGATGCAATGCACAAAATCAACGCGATTTTCTAGTAGTGGTTTTGCGGGATGCCACAGCCGGGAACACCACAGCGTAATGGTGTGTCCGAACGTCGTAATCGAACTCTCTTAGATATGGTTCATTCTATGATGTCACTTACAGATTTACCGCTGTCATTTTGGGGTTATGCATTAGAAACAGCCGCATTCACTTTAAATAGGGCACCATCTAAATCCGTTGAAACGACACCGTATGAATTATGGTTTGGGAAGAAACCTAGATTGTCGTTCCTTCAAGTTTGGGGTTGCGAAGCCTATGTAAAGAAGTTACAGCCGGACAAGCTTGAACCCAAAGCGGAAAAATGCGTCTTCGTAGGATACCCGAAGGAAACTATTGGGTATACCTTCTATCATAGATCCGAAGGCAAAATCTTCGTTGCCAAGAATGGATCCTTTCTAGAGAAGGAATTTCTCTCGAAAGAAGTGACTGGAAGGAAAGTAGAACTCGACGAGGTTGTCGAACCTTCTCTCGAAATTGCGAGTAGCGCAACGCCGAAAGAAGTTCCTGTGGTGCCTGCACCAATAAGAGAGGAAGCTAATGATGATGATCATGAAACTTCGGTTGAAGTTGCTACAGAGCCTCGCAGGTCAACGAGAACTCGTACCACTCCAGATTGGTATGATCCCGTTATGAGTGTCATGTTGGTGGACAACACCGATGACCCTGAGACATATGAGGAAGCGATGATGAGCCCAGATTCCAATAAATGGTAAGAAGCCATGAAATCTGAGATTGGATCCATGTACGAAAACCAAGTATGGACTTTGGTGGACTTACTAGATGGCGGGAAGGCTGTCGAGAACAAATGGATCTTCAAGAAGAAAACAGATGTTGATGGTAATGTTACTGTCTATAAATCTCGACTTGTCGCAAAAGGGTTTCGACAAATTCAAGGAGTTGACTACGATGAGACTTTCTCACCAGTAGCGAAGCTAAAGTCTGTGAGGATTATGTTAGCAATCGCTGCATATTATGATTATGAGATATGGTAGATGGATGTCAAAACAACATTCCTCAATGGAGACATTGATGAAGAATTGTATATGATGCAACCCAAAGGTTTTGTCGATCCTAAAGATGCTAACAAGGTATGAAAACTTCAACGGTCCATCTATGGATTGAAGCAAGCATCCCGAAGTTGGAATCAACGTTTTGATAAGGTGATCAAAAGTTTTGGTTTTATACAAACTTATGGAGAAGCTTGTATTTACAAGAAAGTGAGTGGGAGCTCTATAGCATTCTTAATACTATATGTAGATGACATATTTTTGATTGGGAATGATGTAGACCTTCTTAATAGTGTCAAGGAATATTTGAATAATAGTTTTTCAATGAAGGATCTTGGCGAAGCAGCTTACATATTAGGCATAAAGATTTATAGAGATAGATCGAAACGCCAAATATCATTGTCACAAAGTACATATTTGGACAAAGTTCTAAAGAGGTTTGGAATGGAAGATAGCAAGAAAGGGTTCTTGCCCATGTTGCCCAATACGACCTTGAGTAAAACTCAAAGTCCGACATCGGCAGAAGATAGAGAAAGGATGAGTAAGACTCCCTATGCCTCAGCCATAGGATCTCTAATGTATGCCATGCTATGTACTAGACCCGACATTGCATATGTTGTTAGTTTAACTAGCAGATATCAAAGTGATCCAGGAGTGGATCATTGGACAGCGGTCAAAAACATCCTTAAGTACTTGAGAAGAACTAAGGATATGGTTCTTTCTTATGGAGGTGATGAACAGCTCGTTGTTAATGGTTACACCGATGCTAGTTGGAACACCGATCCGGATGATTCTAAATCACAATCTGGATACGTATTTATTTTGAATGGTGCAGCAGTTAGCTGGAGGAGTGCAAAGCAAAGCGTTGTGGCGAGATCTTCAACTGAATCGGAATACATGGCTGCTTCGGAGGCTTCGCAAGAAGCGATATGGATGAAAGAGTTCATTACAGAGCTGGGTGTGGTTCCTAGTGCGCTGGACCCAATGTCTATCTACTGTGATAACATGGGCGCCATAGCCAATGCGCAAGAACCAAGGTCACACAAGAAGCTGAAGCATATCAAGCTACGTTTTCACACTATTCGAAAACATGTCCAAGATGGGGACATAAAGATTTGCAAAGTACACACAGATCTGAATGTGGCGGATCCGTTGACTAAACCTCTCCCGAGGGCAAAACATGACCAGCACCAAACTGCCATGGGTGTTCGGTATATTACCATGTAATCTAGATTAGATGACTCTAGTGCAAGTGGGAGACTATTGGAGATATGCCCTAGAGGCAATAATAAATGTAGTTATTATTATATCTTTGTGTTTATGATAAATGTTTACATTCATGCTATAATAGTATTAACAAGGAAACACTAATACTTGTGTGATTTGTAAACTAAAATAAGAGTCCCTAGTAAAGCCTCTTTATAATACTAGCTTGTTGGTTAATATATGATTGTGGTTTCCCTATCATGAACATTGAGATATTATTAACAACAAGATCATATCGTTAGGAGAATGATATGGTGGACATACTCCTATAGATAAGCGTAGCATAAAGATCAAGTCATTTTAATAGTTCAATTGCTATATGCTTTCTGATACATAGTAATCGAATTCCTTCGACCATGAGATCATGCATATCACCTTTGCCGGATGGATGCTTTGATGACATCAAACACCACACCGTAACTGGGTGGCTATAAAGGTGGCATTGAGTGTTCGGAAAGTATTGGTTGAAACACATGGATCAAGAGTGGGATTTGTCCATCCATATGACGGATAGATATACTCTGGGCCCTCTCGGTGAAATGTCATCCAATTAGCTTGCAAGCATGTGACTGGCTCACAAGGGATCACATATCACGGGAACGAGAAAAGAGTACTTATCGGTAACGAGGTTGAACTAGGTATGCAGAGATACCGACGATCATAACCCCGAATAAGTAAACTATCGTGAGACAAAGGGAAATTGATATCGTATGTAAGTGGTTCATTCGATCGCAAAGTAATCGTAGAAATATGTGGGAGCCATATGAATTTCCAGATTCCTCTATTGGTTATTGATCGGAGAAGTGTCTCGATCATGTCCACATAATTCACGAACCGTAGGGAGACACACTTAAGGATTCGACGTTGTTTGAGTAGTTATGGAATGATGAGAAAGAGTCTGAATGTTGTTCGGAGTCTCGAATGGGATTCGGGATATCACGAGGAGATCCGGAATGTTCCGGAGAATAAGATTCATATAAGTAAAGTCTCGTTTCGGAGTTGGAGAATGATTCCGGTGTTTTCATCGGGAATATTCTAGAAGGTTCCGGAATGTCCGGCACTCCGGAGGGGAAGGGTACATGAATGTGTTGTATCAAGTTAGTATGATTGCATCATGTACTAAGTGTCATCGCTGAACAAAATAAAGGATAATATCAAATCCTAGTTTGAAAAGTCAAACAGCCAGTTTAAAAGTCAAACGGCTATTTTTGGGAAGTGGAAAAGAGGAGGAAACCGAGTTGGGGAGGAGTCCCTCCTCCCCACCGCCGGCGCCCCACCAAGCCGAGTTGGGGAGGGACTCCTCTCCCTCCCCTTGGCCGGCCGGCCCCTCCACCTATATAAGGAGGGGCATGGCTCCCTCCTAGACACACACAAGATCCTCTCCTCCAAACCCTAGCCGCCGGCGCCGCCACCTCCACTGCCGCCGCCGCCGACCTAGGTCAAGCCGCCGCCGCCTAGTAACCCTAGCCGCCGTCCAAGCTTCCTCCTCGGCGTGTCTAAACCCTAGATCGTCGAGGGACTCTCTCATACTCCACCATACTCGCTCCGGCTTAAGGCGAAGCCCTGCGATATCTCCCCTCTACTTCCGGTACCACGCCGTTGTGCTGCCGGAATCGCGAGGAGAGTGCTACAACCTCCGCTGCCTGCTGGAACAAGGGAGAGGAAGGTCTTAGTCGAGTACCGAACGTGTGACCGACTGCGGGAGCGCTGCCGGAACGCAGCGCCGGAAGGATCGTCTACACGATCTTGAGATCGGGAAGAGTACGAATACATCACCCACGAGAATTCGCTCTCGTTAAACACTTTGGAATCTTCGAGGGTGAGTTATTCTATCGACTCGTTGCTGCAATCTAGTAGATAGATCTTGGCTTGTTTGTTTGTATTGGTAGAATTTTTTTGTTTTCCATGCTACGAAACCCTACAATTTAAACTAAGCATTTAAATGTTTTTGCATGATCACAAAGTGGGACTTGGTGTCTTATTATGAGTACTATAAAGGGGTGCAAAGATCCATACATGTTTCTGTTAAGTTCTGAAAGTTAGAGATAGCCAAAGTAGGCATGGGAGTTAATTTGGCCAAAGTGACCATTCACTTAATATGTTTGTTTTGACTTGTTTGTCTTTGGGAAAAATTTGGGGATTGTTTAGATGATGTTTATTTCACCTAAGAATCATTTTACAAGCAAAGAAACACAGAACCATGGCAATTCAAAAGAATCCAAATTTTAATACACATATATGAATGCTTTCATATTTTTAATTGGAAAAGTTTTTGTTAACCCTAATTTTGATGATTAGAGTTTGATGATTCTAGTTTAATATTTTTGGGATGTTACAAACCTTCCCCCCTTAAAAAAATCTCGTCCCGAGATTTGAAAAAGATTACCTAGGATTTGAAGAGATCGGGAAACTCCGTCCCGATGTGATCTTCGCGCTCCCAGGTAGCTTCCTCTTCCGTGTGGTTGCTCCACTGAATATTGAGAAACTTGATGCTCCGGGTTCTGGTAGTTCTGAAAGCTTCTTCCAAAATACGGATGGGTACTTCGGGATAGGTCAGGTCATCGTTGATTTCTATGGTCCGGTGATCAATATTCTTGAACACTTCAGTCTTCTCTAGAACTTCGAGGCACTTGCGAAGTAATGAGATATGGAACACATTGTGCACGACTGACATCTCTTTGGGTAGTTCCAATTTATACGACACTTCTCCTCGACGGTTCAGAATCTTGAAGGGGCCGATATATCTGGGGGCTAACTTTCCTTTCAGTTGGAAACGCTGCATTCCCTTCAATGTCGACACTTTCAGATATACAAAATCTCCTATGTTGAAGGCGAGGTCTCGACGTCTCTTGTCGGTGTAACTCTTCTGTCTGGACTGGGCTGTCTTGAGGTGCTCACGAATCTTGTGAACCTTCTCTTCTGCTTCTCGTAGGATGTCGGGTCCGAAAATCTGACTCTCTCCTACTTCCGACCAATTCAAAGGGGTGCGACACTTTCTTCCATACATGAATTCAAATGGGGCCATTTGCAAACTAGCTTGATAACTGTTGTTGTATGAAAATTCTGCAAATGGCAGACAGTCTTCCCACTTAGATCCATATTCTAACACACATGCTCTCAGCATATCTTTGAGTATTTGATTTACTCGCTCCGTTTGTCCATCGGTCTGAGGGTGATAAGCGGTGCAGAAATCTAGTCGGGTTCCTAAACCTTCTTGGACTTTCCTCCAGAATCTCGAGGTAAACTGAGTTCCTCGATCCGATACGATGTTCTTGGGGACTCCATGCAAACTGACGATTCTAGCGATGTATAACTCCGCTAGCTTCGAACTCTGATATGTGGTCTTGACGGGTAAGAAATGGGCGACTTTGGACAACCTGTCCACTATGACCCAGATAGAGTCATTTCCCCTACTAGAAGTAGGCAATCCGGTGATAAAGTCCATTCCAACGGAATCCCATTTCCATTCCGGAATCTGCAATGGTTGCAACAATCCAGCGGGTCTTTGATGTCCCGCCTTGACTCGCTGACATATATCACACTTGGCGATATAGCTTCCGATTTCTCTCTTCATCTTATGCCACCAAAATTGTTCTTTCAAATCTTGATACATCTTCGTTCCTCCAGGGTGGATAGAATAAAGAGTATCATGAGCTTCCTTCAGAATAACTTCTTTCAACTCAGAATCTGCTGGTACACAAAGGCATCCTTTATACCACAGAACTCCTTCTTCGTATTTGGTGAGTCCGGGTACTTTGCATGTACCGATACGACGCTTGATTCCGTCGATACTAGCATTTCCTTTCTGCGCCTCTTTGATCTGGCTGATCAAAGTGGGTTGAAGTTCTATGCTAGCCAAAAATCCTTCACTCACTAATTCCATTCGAAAATCTTCCATCTCTTTGTGCAAGCTTGGTTGCTCCTTAAAAATCATGGAGTTCAAGCGGCACGGCAATCTGCTAAGGGCATCTGCTACCACATTGGCTTTACCAGGGTGATAGTGAATGTCCAGGTTGTAATCCTTGATTAGCTCAATCCATCTTCTCTGTCTCATATTCAGCTCCTTCTGAGTGAATATATACTTCAGACTCTTGTGATCCGAATAGATCTCACAACAGTTTCCCATCAGGTAATGCCTCCATGTCTTCAGGGCTAGAACTACGTCTGCGAGTTCGAGGTAAGGGTTGGGTAATTCTGCTCATGTTGTTTCAGTTGTCGAGATAGACAAGATATAACTTTGCCTTCTTGCATTAGCACACATCCGAGACCGATCTTGTATGCATCACAATACACGTCGAAGGGCTTCGTGATATCCGGCATGATTTAGATTGGGGCTGAAATCAATCTCCTCTTGAGTTCTTGAAAACTCACTTCACATTTGTCCGTCCATTCAAACTTCTTGTCTTTCTTCAGCAATTGGATCATGGGTCTGGCGATACTCGAGAATCCTTCTACAAACTTGCGGTAGTATCCCGCCAATCCGAGAAATGCACGAACTTGGGTTTGAGTGGTTGGGGCTTGCCAATCTTCGACATCTTTCACTTTTGCAGGGTCAACAACAATTCCTCCGGCTGATACAATGTGGCCGAGGAATCCTACCTCCTGTAACCAGAATTCACATTTGCTAAACTTGGCATACAACTGATGCTCTCTAAGGGTTCCAAGAATGGTCCTTAGGTGTAGCTCATGTTCTTCTTCTGATTTGGAATAAATTAGAATGTCATCGATGAAAACAACGACAAACTTATCCAGGAAGTCCATAAAAATCTTATTCATGAGATTCATGAAATAAGCGGGGGTATTGGTTAATCCAAAATACATGACAATATACTCGTATAATCCATATCTGGTGGTAAAGGCAGTCTTTGGAATATCCTCTGCGTGAATCTTGAGTTGATGATAGCCAGTTCTAAGATCAATCTTAGAAAACACTTTGGCACCGCTCAACTGATCAAACAAATCTTCTATCTTGGGCAATGGGTACTTGTTCTTGATAGTGACATCATTCAACTTCCGATAATCCGTACACAAACGGTTACCTCCATCTTTTTTCTTGTCCACAAACAAAACAGGTGATCTCCATGGTGACGCACTTGGTTGAATCAGTCCAATTTCCAGCATGGCATCTAGTTGTTTCTTCAGTTCGGCTAATTCAGAGGGGTTCATACTATAAGGTATCTGGGATATGGGTCCTGTTCCGGGGATTAGTTCAATGATAAACTCGATATCCTGATCTGGGGGCATACCGGGCAAAATATCTGGAAATACATCGGGGTATTCACAGACTATCCGGACTTGGTCAATGGTAGGTTGGGCTATACTCTTGTTGCACTTGAATTGACGAGGTAAGGTTTCAGATATATGCTCAATTGATATTCCAGCGGTACTGGTCATGGTTATGGCTTTCTTGGCACAGTCAATCAATCATTTATGCTTGGACATCCAATCCATTCCTAGTACTACTTCCAAACCTTTAGTTATGAGTACTATCAGAATAGCATAAAAATCTATGCCATGGATTCGGATAGGGAAGGCTTTGCAAATTTGCCTAGCTTTGGTGGTTGAACCGGGGATTTTAACAATCATAACATGCTTCAGTTTGGTTGGTTGAATCTTACTAGTGCATGCAAATTCTTCGGTGACAAATGAGTGCGATGCACCAGAATCAAACAACACTCTAGCAAGTACTGAATTAACATAAAACATACCCAGCACGACGTCTGGCGCTTCCTGGGCTTCTTCAGCATGCATGAGAAAAAGACGGCCGTTGCGGTTGAGAGAGTTCCCTAGGGCAAACCTTCTTCCTGGCTGGACACGACGTTGCTGCTGAGCTGGGGCATTGGCATTGGGGGCTGCGGCATTCTTCTTGGGGCACTCATTGGAGTAGTGACCCTTATTTCCACAGTCATAACAAGTCACTTGCGACTTGTCCTTTGCTGCAACAGGCACAACATTGCTTCCAGTCCTCGGGGCAGTGTTGTGTTGGCGGTAGCATTGTTGTTGTTGAACTTGGGTGGTGCACGGTTGAAATGGCCAGAATTTCCGGGGTTGTTGGGACTTCCTCCGGGCCTTGGGTTTCCTCGGTTGGGATAGGTCGGACGGTTCATCGGGGGTCTGTTGGTTCTCGGGGCAAATCCTAGAGATGGGTTATGGCGATACTTTGGGGTCTGATGGGTTCATGGCTGATGCATCATGCGACGCTTGCGGTTCTCATTGGCTTGGTTGATCTTTCCTTCCATCTGGATGGCAGAGTCGACAAGGACTTCAATATCAGCAAAGGGGATATTGACCAATACCGTCTGCATCTCATCGTGCAGACCATTCAAGAATCTCTCTTTCTTCTTGGCTTCAGTGTTGATCTCATCCGGGGCATACCTAGCTAATGACAAGAATTTGTCACGGTATTCCACTACGGTCATCCGTTCTTGCTTCAGTTCTCTGAACTCATCTCTCATTCTCTTGATCAAACCTGGTGGCACATGGGTTCTGCTGAACTTGACCTTGAATTCTTCCCAGGTCATCATCTGTCCTCCGGTCATTGCACGAACGCTGTTCCACCATGCTCTTGCATCTCCGGCTAGATAGTGGGTGGCGAACAGAACTTTCTCTTTAGCTTCCACTCCGGTGACTTCCAGGTTGTTTTCCATGGTTTGCAGCCAATCGTCTGCATCTAGGGGCTTTTCCGACTTAGTGAAAACATGTGGGTTGGTGTTCTGGAAATTCTTGAGCTTAGATCCATGGTTGTCCTGATTTCCTTGGCCTTGATTGTTGAGGGCTAGCTGAGCTATCTGCTGAAGGGTGGCTAAGTTGGCTTGACGTTCGGCTCTTTCGGCTTCGCGGTCAGAAACCAACATTTGCAGGATCTGCAACATCGGGTCCGGGGATGAACCACTTCCTCCGCATGGCATCTGAAGATTGAGATAGATCATGAGAAAAGAGGGAAATTTCTAAGGTTACGGGATTTTGTAAAGTTGTTAATGTTTGACTCAGATTTTCTAGCAACTTGCTTTTCATTCATTCATTCATAGCACACAATACAAACACACACCACAAAACAAGAAAACAGATGGTTTTAAGAACCATTCTGGAAACTACGGTATAGTGGGATCGAATACAACTCACTATGCTAGTGCTCAAGTGCTACTATTCCTCGGAGTTGGTGTAGTCGTCATCCTCATCATCCTCATCGTCATTGATGAAGGCGAAATCATCCTCATCGGTGAAGAAGTCCATAGCCTGATCCTCCAGAAAATCATCATCATCGCTGAGATAGGAGTAGGGGTCTCCATGAAGGTCTCCTCCGGCATTCTCCCTTTCTTCCAACTGCATGTCTCTCTCGAGGATGGTCTCCTCCAAATCCGAGATACAGTGGTGAAGACAGACAATGATGCGCTCCTTCTTGTCGAGATGATGGCGGGGAGACTTGCGATCCTTTGCTAGCATGTCGATGGTCTGATCCTTTGTCTTGATGATGGCGGGCTTGTGGTTGGAGTAGTCACGGCAATTGTCCAATTCCTGCTGACGATCGTACATCATGAAGCTAAGGTGGTCCAACTGGGTCTTCAGCTCGTGGTGGTATGGGGCTTCCAGTGGCTGTCCCATAGCATCACGCCTTGGATAAAACTCAAAGCGGGTACCCTTGATCTGGTTGATACTCTGCCCACACAGACGGGCAAGAGCTTCCTGCATGGCCCTGGAAAGTCCATCGAGCCAGTTGTTCTCTCTTAAGGTGAATTGAATTCCCTCGGAAGTGGGAGGTTCAATCTTTCCTCAGAGACTTGCAACAATTAGCCACTGCATATCTTCTCCTCCTTGATCATTGAGCTGAGCTCCGAAGAACTCGGGGTGCGGACGCTCCAGAAGTTCCGAAAGCTAGTCCAAATCCCGCTCAAAGATAAGGTCTCCTTCATTCCCCAACCGATAAAATTTGTTGTATTATACGTCCATCTATAAGAATGTAGGATGCGTAGGTTAGTAGAGTGATCAAGTGTGTCAAATTTTAGGTATTTTGCAAGAGTTTTTGAGGATCATGAATTTTTATGAAAGAAACAAGGTGATAAGAGTGGGAATAAGTTTTTGTAAATATTTGCTTCCTTTGATTTTGAAACTAAGTTTTTGATTCAAACGTCCAGTCTAACTAGGGTGTCCTATGGTCAGGATGGCTCTGATACCAACTTGTCAACACCCGGATTTTTAATCCCAGATGCTTGTTATGCCATGTCGCAATCCCAGGATTACCATTTTTGTGAGACATAACAGAATTGGATACCACAGTACATCATCCATTACAAACCATACATAAGGTGTTACACAAATAAGGATCTCATGATCCAGTTCTTAATACAATTCAGGCAACAGAAATAAGTAATAATAATAAAGGTAGCATAGGCGAAGCTCCATCTTCAGGGTCACATGCAATGCTGACGATGGGAGATGATCCTAGTTGTCGTAACCTTCCTGGGGTCCATCATCCTGGTACTCTTCTTCATAGTCTAGCCATGGGAATATCCAGGGACAAAGCCATGAGTACTCTTTAAGTACTCGCAAAATAATACTAACAAGTGAAGGGGTTTTTTGTACTAGGACACTAAGCTCTAGGGTTATTTTGCAAAAAGCCAGATTTACCTCTACTAAGTTCAGAAGCAAGAAAAGCTAGTTGAATTTTATAACACCTAAGTGGGAACTTGTATCTCATGCCACAACTCTATTGTGGTTAAGTCAAATTCTCAATTCATTTCACAAGTCATTTTGAAAACATCTGACGGGGGAACAGTATGGCCACCCCAACTGTCCATAACCGCGGACGCGGCTATTCGAATAGTTTGACACTCTGCAGAGATTGTACACTTTCACCACAGCATTCGATACATCCGTCAGGAACAAATCCTGAATTCACCATACTCAGTATGCGGATAATCAATCCTAACCTTTCAATTACACGCCCTAGTATAGGCACCTCTCCTATGAGTTTGGCCTCCCAACCATGACCAACTGTCATCTTGGATACTGCACAGGTGGACAATCTTCACAAGGTAGCCTCAGCTCAAACCTTGGCCGTGAGGAAACCCATACTAAAGTATATAAGTTTCCAGTCAAGCCCTACCCAGTTTTCGGGTATTGTGGTTGTAAGATAAAATTGATATGGTATCGCATCCAGACAACCATCAGTTTTATAAAGGGCTAAGGCTCATGCCTTATCATTTCCATCATCAAAATCATCTGGTGTTCGGAAACACATGTCAAAACATCTCAGTAGAATGACTCATCATTCTAAGGTTTTCATAACCATTTTCCACCAAGTATTCCCATCTAAAGTTGATCAAGTTATGCTTAGCACTAGCATCTACAAGTGTGGTAAGTACTAAATGAAGGGTGGTAAACAAGTGGAGTTTAACCAAGTTCAGTCTCATGCCTTGGGATGACATCAAGATTATCTAGCTTAGGCCGAATTTAATATTCTTTATGCAACCTTCAATTATCTTCCTAGAATCTACAAGTCACTTAAGTAAACTCTAATAAATAGTTTTGATAAAGAAATAAAGTAGAAAGCTTGCAAGTAAAACTAGGAATGGGTTATCAGGTGGGTATGATCACATATGCTTAAGGCATATACTTGGCATGGTAACAAGCAAGTATTTGCTTGCATAGGTCAACTTGATTAGTAAGGCTTGCAAGTATTGGCTTGCATAAGTATCAGTATAATCCTTCCTTGAGCAGAGCAGTGGTTGAAGTTCTCCTCGGCTTCTTCTTCGTAGTATCCTCATTCCTCCTCGATCCTTGGTCGGTACTAGCGTCTATAAATAAATACGAGATACACAATCACCAAACAATACTTAACTACTTTCAATCATCACACAAAGGGGTTCTATAGATGATCTAGCATCATCACTAACATTACAAGATTAAAGCATTTGTCTTATTTATTTTATTTTGAGAAAAGTAATTTCTACTCATTGAAAAACTACTTTAGATTTAATATTCTCCAACTCAAACATGGGATCATGTTGACACATGTCATCACCACATATTTCAGTACATAAGAATGTGATTTAAAGTGGTGTCACAATTTAATAAGGTTTAACCTTTTATTTTAAATAAAATAAGGTGACTAGAAATGCCTATGTGGCCTTCTTTTATTACTTGAACATTATTTCTGTAAGTAAACCCATATATTTTTATATATTCTGAAAGGTATGGTCAAATGTGATTTTTGAGAGTTGGAATTAACTCAAAAGCTATTATGGTTTAAATTTGAAAAATGTTTGAATGCAGAAAAGCTTTTGCCTTGTTATTTTTACCAAGGTTGATCTATAGATCCAAATGATTTGAATCCAACGGGCTTGGATTCAGCATTTCAATATCTTTCTAACAAAATTGGTTTCATGAAATTTGGTTCACTGAATCGAGCCGGGTTGATTTTTGAAACTAGGTACAGAACTGAGTTTGAATATAAATAGAAAAAGCTAAATTCAAACGAGTGGGCTGCGTGGGAAGGGTTATTGGGCCGGCCCAGTGTCACTCCGCAGCGCGGGGCGCAACTGACAGGGGGGGGGTCTACTGGTCAGTGGCTCATAAAACGCGAAGCGGTACGGGGCGATGTGGTGCGTTGGATTAGAAGTGAGATCAACGGCTGAGGGTCATCGTCGACGATGAACAAGTCACCGGCGAGCTCTAACCCTAGCGGCTCGGTGGGGGTGCATAGGGGGCATACCGGGGCTCCAGTGACGACGGCGAGGCGGGTAAACGACAAAGTCGACGACGGCAAACTCAGAGGTGGTCGCGGCAGCTTCGGGGGTGGACGAAATCAATGGCTCCCTTCTTCTCCAGAGGCGGCCTGCTCCGGCGCAATTCCGGCGAACTGCTGCTCCTCGTGCTCCAGCTAAGGTATGGAATGATCAGTGAGGTGAGGGGAGTGAGATGGTGTGAAGAAATCGAGCAGGGGTCGTCTCCTTTTATAGGCTCGACGGCGAGATCGAGAGGGATGGGCAGGCGACGGTGGTGACACGGCTACGGGCGGCTAGAGGCATGGCCGAGGTTGGCGATCGACGAGTGGTCTCCTGGCGATGCTCTAGGGTTTAAATGCGCGTGTAGGGGCGGTGGAAAATGGTAGGGAACGCGCGGTGCTCTGTGAAGCAGAGGCGGCGAACTCTGCGGCGAGCGGTGGCTACGGGGTACGGGCGGTGAAACGAACATGTCTGGTGGTCTCCTGGGACGGTGGGGTGCATGCTGGCGGGAGGCGAGGGATCGAGGTGGTCGGGTTGTGTGGGAACGGTGCGTGCTCTGTGGCGTGCATCGGCATGGTCGACAGCGGCACGGCCGCGGCGTTCCTGGCGGTTCTGGTTGCTGTCTTCGAGATAGGGCTGGTCGAGAGGGGGCGGTGAGGCATGGACTGCATGCTAGACAAGGTTGGCATGGCTAGTTCTTCTCCTAGCTTGTTGTCCACACTGGGGTGACATGGGTGCTCTCGGCCTGCTCACCATTGATGACAATGGCCAGCTTACAGTGGTGCAACAGGTTAGTTAAAGTTGCTAGATGATCTACTGAGGCTAGTTGTAACCAGAGAGGGAACAAGGTTGGCCAAAACACTGCTCAAAATAGTGTTTGTGATTTTGTTGATTTGAATCTGCAACCTGTTTGATGAAATGGCCGCATGAACTTAAGTTTTGAATTTTGAAAATATTTTTGGTGGGTGTGCTAGGCATGTGTTGAGGATTCTGTGGATGCTTGGGTTTTGAAAATTGAGCTTGTTTGAGTGATTTTTGAAATAGTGGAATCTTCCCATATGAAATAAATTCAATTTTAAACTGTCATTTAAACTAAGCATTTAAATGTTTTTGCATGATCACAAAATGGGCCTTGGTGCCTTATTATGAGTACTATCAAGGGGTGCAAAGATCCATACATGTTTCTATTAAGTTCTGAAAGTTAGAGATAGCCAAAGTAGGCATGGGAGTTAATTTGGCCAAAGTGACCATTCACTTAATTTGTTTGTTTTGACTTGTTTGTCTTTGGGAAAAAGTTGGGGATTATTTAGATGATGTTTATTTCACCTAAGAAATATTTTACAAGCAAAGAAACACACAACCATGGCAATTCAAAAGAATCCAAATTTTAATACACACACATATGAATGCTTTCATATTTTTAATTGGAAAAGTTTTTGTTAACCCTAATTTTGATGATTAGAGTTTGATGATTCTAGTTTAATATTTTTGGGATGTTACACCATCCCTCGTGAAAAAGACCAATTCCTGCCGAATCGGTAGGAAATGAGTTAGATTTGAACAACAGGTACATGATATGATGCTCATGATTTTTTGCAAAAATCATTTTTAGGTTCACAGTATGCTATTTCATCAGAGATCTAATGCAAGTTTAGTGAGGCCCAGCCCCGAGCTAAGAATCTTCATGCCCCTCGATTTAGAAAGTTTGACGATAGTTTGAAATGGGCATAAAAAAATCAAAAACGATCAAAACAATGCAAAACCTTCGCGTGGTGTCATATTATGTGAGATAGTTGCATGGAAAAATACCAAACTTGGTATATTCATCGAGTCTCAAAAAAACCTTCACAAAACAACCTATCTCAATCGAGGTTTTCTGGATTTCAGGTTAAATGACCAATGTTATTGCTAGAATCGCGGTATAGTTTGTGATAATGTGTCCATATTATGCACGCATGTGTATCATGGGATGGTGAACAATGTTGCAGGAGGAAGTTCTCCTTTTCGCCGCACCGAAAAGCCATTTTTTCATTTTCCGAGTGTAAAACACGGGGTATCTCAAACCTTTCCGTCCATTCCTCGTGAAAAAGACAAATTCCTGCTGAATTGGCAGGAAATGAGTTATTTGTCGAATTAAGATTTACGGATTTGTAGTTGTGAATTATTCAATATTAAATGGAAAAAGGAAAAATAAATAAAACTTGTTTTATTTTAATTTGAATTCAAGATTATTATTACTTATTCATTGTTGTTTTCTTAAATACATGTTTGAAAATTTAAAAATAAAGGTGAGTGATACCATCCTCCAAGGGTTAATAGGATTGATATGGTAATATTATCAGTAAGTTCTAGTTTTCTGATTGGAAGCTTATCTCGAAGGAACAAAGAAGTTAAGCGTGCTGGAGCTGGAGTAGTGCTAGGATGAGTGACCGATGAGGAAGTTCGACCATTAGTATAATTTAACCGAAAATTAACTATACTTAGAGTTAAAAAAATGCTTGTGAGATTAATGAGTCAAATAATTAAAAAAATACTTGTGAGATTAATAATTCAAAACAAAAAAAAACAAAAAAAATTGGAAAAAATGAAAAAATATAGGCCGACGGCATTGCCGTCGGCATAGCTTCCGCCAGGGCAAACGGCCGTCAACTGTATGATATGGGTCACTAGTAGAAAAAAGGTCTTCGGTTCGATCTAGAGTCTAACACTAGTCCCGATTTGTTACGGACCGGGACTAGTATAAGCACTAGTCCCGGTTCGTACCGTTTTTGGTGGCTAGGAGTCCGAGAAAACTCTAGTCCCGGATCATTTAGGACCTTTAGTCCCAGGTCGTGATACGTCCCGGGACTAAAAGGGTTCGCGCACGGGCAACACCCTTTAGTCCCGGGTCGTGATACGGCCCGGGATTAAAGGGGTGCGGGCCCCGGCAGGAAAACTTAAATTGGCTATAACTTTTGCGTATGATATCGAAAAAAATGTACAACCTATCAAAATGTGTGGAAAAAAATTATGAGTTTGAATTCAACAGCCTTAGGCGGTTTTGGATTATTTTAGATTTTTAAAATTCGAAAAGGAAAAAAAGTTATTTAAAAAATTATTTTTTTGCAATTTTATTTTTTCCATATTTGGATTTCTCACATTTTTCTGATAATTATGGATATATTATTTGTCGAATTTCGATTTACAAATTTAAAGATATTATTTATGCCATATTAAATGAATAAATGGCAAAAAAAGAATAAAATATTATTTTATTTGGTCTTTTACTTTCATTGGATTAAAATATTATTATTACTTATTTATTGTTGTTTACTAAAATAGTTGTTTGTAATTTTAAAAAATAAAGATGTATGGCATATTGATATGGACTAATAGGATAGATATGGTAGTGTTGACAACGAGGTATAAATGGGCTTCGCGCGAGGATATCCTGATGGAACAGAGAAGTTATAAGCGTACTGAGGATGGAGTACTGCTAGGATGGGTGACCGACTGGAAAGTTTACCGTAAGTATAATTTGACCTAAGATTAGATATACTTAGTAATAAAAATGTTCCAAGTGAGAGGATTACGAGTCAAACAATTCAAAAGTTCAAGGAAAAATTCGAAAAAAAAAATTAAAAAAATATTTGAAAAAAGATCTTTAGTCCATGGCCATATTACGACCCGGGTCTAAAGGTCCTTCGTCCCCTCGCTATAAAAACGCATGCGGTGGCCCATGCGGTGACCTCTAGTTCCGGGTTGTAACAAACCGGGACTAGAGATAGGGGCCTTTAGTCCCGATTTCGCAGTCCCGGGAGCAAAATCGGGACTAAAGGCCCTTACAACCGGGACTATATACCATTTTTCTACTAGTGGGTCTCACATCCTTTACGCCGACGGTATCCTTTATGCCGACGGACAAACGGACTACGTCTATGGGGTCATATGCCGTCGACGTAGCCTACGCCGACGGCAATCAAGGGCTACGTCGACGACGGGGTCAGGCCATCGGCGACTGGCATGTTTCCTAGTGATAAGTGAAGACGTACGTACGGAGGAATGGTCTTGGGGCATTTGTGACCAGTACCCCCCATTTATCATCACACTCTTCTTTAGGCGCTGCTTCTCTGTCAAAATTAATCACCCTTAAATAGGTAGGATCCTACACTACACACCCCTTCAAAATACATTTAGGAGTTCTGAGAAAGTCCTGGTTCCGTTAATCGGGTCTATGTTCAACAGGGAAAAAGTCTGAAGAGCAAAGGAAAAGTTGATTCATACTCCCTCCGTTTTAAAATATAAGATGTTTTAGATTTGTGAAGAAAATTTATCTAGACTTTTTTTAGTGTGTTGATTTAGTCTAAAACTAAATGAACCTACATACTAAAAAAAATTAGATATATTTCTTTTATAAAACTAAAACATCTTATATTTTAAAACAGAGAGAGTACATCAGTGAACCCATAATATGGATACAATATCAATTTTACAAACATGCAATAACTTTGAGTGTTGTTTCATCGATAGATATATAGAGATTACAACGATGATGAGTACTTTCCTTTACCATGTCACAATCCACACCATCGTTAAGTGGCACATGAAAATGATCATAAACCTGCTACCCGGTCGTCGTAAATATGTAACGCCGGTCAAGCACACGCACACACCAGGCAATGAACGGCTCTATCTCTAGAAGTTAAGTACTGATGCAACCAACACTAGAAAACATGTTGTGTTGTGTGGTCCTGGAGAGATCAGACAACTTTCATGTAAATGATGTTCTTTGGACCCGATGTAGTACCTTATTGGAGTAGTATTAAGGGCCATGAGAAATATTTTAGAATATCACAACTTTGTAATCCCGCACTGGCATACTCATGCGAAAATTGGTCAAAACTATGTGTTCAGAACCATGTGTATATATAAAACTTCATAAGTTTACGAATGGAACCGAGAGAATAATACTACGTAGAGAAGACGAGAATTCAGAGGAGCTAGATTGCCAACTTTTTTTTTGAACAAACTAGATTGCCAACTTGCTATGCATATCTCCTGTGAATTATAGATGAGCATGGGCTAGATGCCACCGTCCCGGGATCCACCTTGAAACCTGAAAAGGAGGAGAAATCAGAAGGATGGTCAGCCACCTTTTTGCATACTAATACCACTCGGTCGTGCTCGATATATGTAAGCGCATGCACACGTAGGATATACCAACATATGTCCAAACAAAACTAGTAATGTTGAACAGCCAATCAAGTTCTAGCACATAGCAGTGACTGTTTCAATCGGGTTGAACATTTCCTCTCGTGTTTGACAATATGTCCTGTTTGCTTCACTGTGCCACCTTGAGGCAGCCATCTGCGGCTATATATAAGAACATGTATCCATGCCTTAATGGACACAAAAACACATCTCCACAATGGCCTCCTCTTCCTCCCTCTTTATCTTCGCCACCCTTCTTGGGCTGGTTTCATGGCAGGCCGCTGCCTATGATCCTAGCCCTCTCCAGGACTTCTGTGTCGCCGACATGAAGTCGCCTGGTATGTATTAGGTTGTATGTAGATGTATGTGTGTATTTAATCAATATCGCAATGTTCTCGCAGTATATTTGTGATGGCATATGTAGCATTTTGCATGCTATATTGATATTAAAACAAAATATCATTTATAGTTACTCAAACCACGTATTTACTACTCTCTCAGCTTTGTGTTACTTTATCTTTGCGTGCAGTGCAAGTAAACGGATTCCCTTGCAAGGACCCAATGGCCGTCAACCCGGACGACTTCTTCAATCCAGCCATGCTTGACCAACCCAGGGATACCATGAAGAGCAAGGTCGGCTCCAACGTCACCAACATCAACGTCATCAATTTTCCTGGCCTCAACACCCTCGGCATCTCGCTGGCACGCATCGACTATGGTCCATTGGGTGTGAACACGCCACATATACACCCACGTGCCACCGAGCTCCTCACCGTGCTCGAGGGAACACTCTACCTTGGATTTGTCACGTCCAACCCCAACAGACTCTTCTCCAAGGTGGTTAAGAAGGGTGATGTGTTTGTGTTTCCAAAGGCAATGATCCACTTCCAGATGAACCTAGCGCATGACAAGCCGGCTGCTGCTTTGTCATCACTCAGTAGCCAAAACCCAGGTGTTATTACAATTGCAAATGCAGTCTTTGGATCAAAGCCACCGATTTCGGATGATGTTTTGGCCAGGGCGTTTCAGGTGGAAAAGGACCTGATCCACTGGCTCCAATCTCAGTTCTGGGAGAACAACAACTATTAACTTTTCTGTAGGTGTTTGCACCCGTGAGAAAGTTAATATATAGTACTAGTATATAGAATAAATGGCATATATGTGTGCCCGTGAGACGTGATGTTTTTCTTTTCCTTGTGAATCGTGACAAGATATGTTGCTTGTCGGCTTGATATCTTAGTATGGTGATGATGTATGCTTTTCACTATTTAATAAATGGAATATACAATGGCATGTTTTTAGTTCCTTGTTATTGACGTAGAGACATTCATGGAGTTCATGCAGATAACTCTATGATGGAACAACGAGCATCCATGCTGTTTATGGACCCTAGGACTCTGGGTATTTATGAGAAATGCGTTAGAGGGTTAAGAATCACAGAGGAAAGAGTGGAGCATGGAAGATTTATGTGGCATATCAGTCCTATCAACCTAGGAAATATGAGTTTTACTCAAGACCATCAGTCTAGCCGGAAGTCAACTTGACCACCAACTCACAGACTCTCTACAACCCTTTGTAGAGGCGGCAAGGGGAGCCGACTTGCGTTGTCCTGGTTTATGAAGTTAAGCAAGATCAGATTAGTCACCAGCTTATAGCAAGTTGGTCACCAAGGCGTGCGTGCGTGCGTTTGTTTTGCGAAAACCAAGTTGTCTGTTTGTGTATGCTCGAAAAACAAAGTTGCGTGTTTGTGACACGCTGGCACTCTGTATAGACAGGCGTTAAGTTCGTTGATGCGTCACTTTATTTGTTTTGCAAAATACATTCACTTTTTGTCCATATAGATAAAATCTAAGTCAAACATTTTATCAAACAGGTGGCGCATGTTTTGTCGTGCACGCCATGCCCCGCATGGCCACTCCCTCGTCAACCTTGAGCGGGTCGTGGCCATGATGTCGCGCCCCATGGAGACATCGCGAAGGCCGTGAGTAGGCGCATCAGCCGCCAATCATGGAGCTTCGTCTAATCTGAATGACTCCTTATATGCCTATAATATCTATTACTTCTTGGTTATTGTCTTTTTGATACCGAGTACACCATAGTACTGGGCAGAATGGACGAAAATAACCCATAAAAATAACAATTTCACGGAATGAACTCTGGCCAGAAGAAATTCACCGAACTAACCCTTTTTGCAACGCCATACGAGCTGGCGCCGCACCCTGAAGAGCGGCGCCGTTACACTTGGCGCCATGCACCTGCCAGCGTGGCTCGCTCGTGGCCTCGTGGGCCCCAGTCCCGCTAGTGCGGCGCCTTGCCGTGTGGCGCCGCACTGTGTAGTGCAGCGCCGTTGCGCGTGGCGCCGCACTTTAGGTCTTGTACCAGCGCGGCGCCAGCCCTCCCCAGCCCCATCCCATTCTTTCTCACCCACACAGGAGCTGCAGCGGCAGCGGCGGCGGCTCTTCTCCCCCTCCACCTCCTCCCTCCTAGTTCCCAAATCGGAAGCCTCTCTCCGTGGAGTTCGATCCCCCCAAGTGCCTTGAGGTATTCTTCCCCTTCTTCTTTGATTTCACCCATTAATTTCTTGTTTTGGTCCATATCTTGCAAACCCTAGGTTGTTTTATAAGATGCATGGTAGAATGTTGTTGCATTGGCATAGGGGTTGGGTATTGTGTTAATGTTAGCATGGGTATCTATTGAGTGTGTTGACCATGGTATTGTTGCTGGGATTATGTTAGGCATGGCAAGAATTGTTCATGTTCACCATGTAGACAAGGATGCTTTTTTGAGAGGTAACATAGAACCGGACCCGGACGAGCTCGATTTGGTGTTTGAGCGTACTCCAACCTATGCCGAGGTCTTGGATCAATTGAGTATTGAATTGAAATGGATGGACCCAAAGGATGATATTGAGTTGGAGGGAAGACATAATGTTGGCTTGGGAATGCATGTCCGTTGGAAGACCATGCGTGTATCTTCTTCGAGGCCCGTTGGCTTGCATACAAGGAGGTGGTGGCTGAATCACTAGACAAGGCTCTTGAGCTATTTTCCACCAAGAAAGTTGGTAGTTCATTGTCTTTGGACTTGAACCATATGGCATCCCCATTGCGTACTATGAGTCCTCCACCCGTAGACCAAGAGCTAAGCCGTGAACCTCCCTTGACCCAAACATTGAGCCCGATTTCAAGACACCAAGATGAAGTTATGGAAGAGGACAATGATGATTGTGGGGGTGAAGATGAAGATGACAATGATGATGTTGAACTCCACGACAACAATGTTGGAGATTTAGAGAAATATATCACACAAGATGACATGGACCATGACCTCCCGTATTCTCAAGGCTATGCATCGAACTTGGATGATGATGGTCCCGAAGAAGAAGTTGACGAGGAGGGGTTCACGGCTAGAGAGGCCGAAATCCATGATACCGTATTGGGCCGGGACCATCGGGTGCCTTTGTTTCGTGATCTTAGTCTCGCGGATGAAGTCACGGTTGATGGTGGCAAGGGCATAGTGCTTGGACCAAGGACAAGTTCTTACCGGGATGGCAATGAAGTGAATAGTGGCTTTTGCAAAGGATCAAGGTTCAGGACCTTGTTGAAATTCAAGCAATGGATAAAGGACTTCTCGGTGAAGCATCATCGTCCTTACACAGTCGTGCACTCGGACATCAAGAAGCGTTACACGGTGAAGTGCGAGGAGGAAGGATGTCCTTGGATAGTGCGTGCAAGACCATTCAAGGGAGGTCCCGATTGGCACATATCTAGTTGCGTATCAACTCACATGTGCCGAAGCCCGGTGGTGGATGGGAAGGATGCAAAGAACGAGCACCGGCAACTCACCTTCGAGTTCCTCGCTTATAGGCTATCCAATGACATCGCGTCATTTCCAATAATGACCATCAAGATGGTCATGGAGCTTGTGAAAGCCCTATTTCACTACGAGGTGAAGTACGGGAAGGCATGGAAGGCTAAGCAAGGCCGCATTCAAGATGGTGTACGGTGATTGGGAGGAATCTTATAACCGAATCCCAAGGTTGTTGTTAGCGATGGCCAATGCTAACCCCGGCATGGTTCATGTGGTTAAACCTTATGGGAACAAGATAAGGGTTGTAAACGGGAAAACCGTGCGAGTTTTTGGCCGTGCATTTTGGGGTTTTGAGCAATGTGTCCGGGCTTTTGAACATTGTAGACCGGTCATCTCTGTTAATGGCACCTTTATGACCGGACAATTCAAAGGCACTATCTTGATTGCAATAGCCAATGACGCGAACAACCGGTTGATTCCTTTGGTGTTTGCTTTGGTGGAGGCGGAAATCAATCATAATTGGGAGTGGTTCTTCTATCTTTTTAGAACCAAAATATTAACCCCTCAAAGGGAGATATGTGTCATCTCTGACCGTCATCAAGGAATTCTCAATGCGGTGATGATTGATATTACCGGCCATGATCCATTGCACAATCGTTGGTGCATGAGACACTTTTGTGCAAACTTATATAGGGCATGCAAGAGCAAGGATTTGTCCGATGATCTACAAGATTTTTGCCTCGCTTTCACGGAACGTCGTTTCTCTAACTTGTACAAAAAATTGCTAGTTAACAAAGAACTCAATGACGGTGGTCGCGAGTTTCTCAATAGGAATATTAAACATATGGTAAAGTGGGCACGAGCTTTTGATGACGGTGGCTGGAGGTACGGCCAAATGACAAGCAACATGGCAGAGGCATTTAACAAGTTGCTAAAAGGTGTCTGTGCATTGCCCATCACGGCAATAGTCCGATATACATTTGACATGATGAATGAGTATTTTCTGAAATACTCACATGAAACGGACCGACATATTGCGGGGGACAACAAGAACAAGTACAAATACAAGTTCCCACCAAAGGTTGACGATTGGATGCAATTTCAGACAAGAAAAGCGGATTCCCAAGTTGTCACGGAATATGACAATGACGAGCTAATTTACCAAGTTACGAAGCCCGGAGGTACAATGGCTGATGGTGTCCAACACGGAGGCCGAGCTTTCAAGGTCTCGCTCAAGACCTGTGAGTGCACATGTGGAAGGCCATCATTGCTTCATCTTGCGTGCTCGCACTTGCTCGTGGTGTCTCGCAGACGACATTTGGATTACAATAATCCGCTCACGGTGAGAGAGGATGAGTTCTCTATTGAGACTACTAAGAAGACATGGGCTCCTAGATTTCATCCATACTTGGACCAATCACAATGGCCGGAGTACCATGGAATTCAACTATGGACCGATCCGAAATGGAAGGTTGTTGGATGTGGAAGACGCAAGACAAAGCGCTTTAGGAGCGACATGGACGGATGTGGATGTGGTGGTGGTCGGGAAACGGGAAACGACCAATTCCAAGAGCCTCGTGAGAGAGCCCGGTGTGGAACGTGCAATGGTGAAGGGCACAATTCAAGAAAGTGTTCTCAAAGGAAAAGAGCAAAAGGAAATCAAGTAAGTAGTAGCCAACCAAGTAGTAGCCAACAAGCTCCAAGCCAACCAAGTGGTAGCCAACCAAGGACTAGCCAACCAAGTGGTAGCCAACCAAGGACTAGCCAACATGCTCCAAGCCAACCAAGGACTAGCCAACAAGCTCCAAGCCAACCAAGTGGTAGCCAACCAAGGACTAACCAACAAGCTCCTAGTCACAATTTTCTTAGACAACAAGCTCCTAGACAACAAAGAGGTCGACAACTTGGGCTAAGAAGAGGAAGAGGGCGTGGTGGTTTTAATCCCACTAGTATGATAGGTTACTTAGCCGGACCAAATCCGTATGCTCGTAGGTATGTTCACATTTATGCATATTCTTAGTTCTTCATGTGTCCCAACTATTCCATATCATAGCCTCTAACATGCACTATTTTTTTGTAGTATCCCCCTCCGGTATGCAGGTACTATACTTGGATAGATCTCGAGCAACCTCAATCCAACAAGGCTATCCAAGAGATTGACTAGGCCATAAAAAGAAGGCGCTACTACGAAGCCCTGCGTGACGAGGAGATGGCGAAGAAGCGCAAGGAACGTAATGATGAGTTCCGCAAGAAAGAGGAGGAAGAGAATCGCCGCGCTAAGGAGTCTCGGGATGCCGAGAGGGAAAGGCTGCGTCGATCTGCGTGGCGTTCCACGGAGGAAGAGGAAGAGAAGAAGAGGAAGGGCAAAGGGCCTATGTTCTAGACTTTGAGTATGTAACCGGGAGTCATGGACTTGTATGTGTCAACATTTGCTCGTGAACCTCGTGTTATTTCGTGAACCCCTTAAGGGCAAGAACCTCGTGTTATTTCGTATGTGTCAAGAAACATTTCCCCCCTCAAAGCTTTTTTGTTCGATGTGTGATCATTTTCCCTCGAAACTACCCCTTGAAAGCTGGTTGTAGCAGCATCTTCACAGTGCGATGCCAGGCCTGGTGGCGTTGCACAGTGCCGCGCTTTCCAGCCTGGCACCGCACATCTACTCGAAAATAGACAGAATCCGGAAGTAGGGAATCTCGTGCTTGCATATCTAAGTTTTGAGACAGACCTTTCATGGGTTCAAAGAAGAGTACGAGTGGGTGATGTGACGATGTCATTTGCATATCATTGAATAGTGACAAAATCAGTATGATGTTTTTCATCCAAAAGAAAGAGTATTGAACTACAGCAAATCTCCGGAAGAGGTGCTTGGTTTATGACAGTTCCCTGTATCTATCTCCTTTCGTTTGTCCTTACCAGTGGATGTCTTATTTAAATACTTTCTTTGTCGACCTACTTATCAAAGCGCACGTAAAGGTAGGTATGTTCTCCTACGTGTTGAAAGAAGTGCTTCAATCAATAGGTCCTTCCTATAAAAACCATACGCATAAGAGTGGAAATCTCCGCAATATATATGTTAGATCAAAGAAATATTAGTCGTCCGTAATTAGTGTTACCGTGGTAGGATTCTATTTTCGCGTGAGTCAATCTCGCTAGCCGCAAGAGAGAGGCCTATGTTGTCTATTTTCGAGTAGATGTGCGGCGCCAGGCTGGAAGGCGCCGCACTATGCAACGCCACCAGTCTGCGCGTTGCGCAGTGTGGCGCCGTCTAGCCCAGCATCGCACATGTGCTCGAAAATAGACAGAAGCTTCTGTCTATTTTCGAGCACATGTGCGGCGCCAGGCTGGAAGGCGCCGCATTGTGCAACGCCACCAAGTTGCTAGGTTTGGTGTGTAAGGCTTCTTGGGTTGCCTTGGCTTGAGCATGTAGTCGGACCGCTCGTGGACCTTATAGCCAGTGTAGTTGCCCAATGTCATCTCGTCGGAGACGCTTTCCTCATCTTGGGACTGTCAACAAAATAAGATTGGTAAGGACAAATTCAGGAGAAATGCAAGGGAAGGTGGGGGATGCAATGGTTGTACTACCTCGGGTGTGTTCGACTCGTCTCGGATGTGGAGTGATGATCGCCAGAATTGTCACCTTGCGGCGTGTTGGACCGTGACGCGGACGGTGTTGCCACCTCGGGGTCACGACAACCTAGCAAGTTTGATAGCCGCCTTAACCATTGGCCTGCTTCTTAACGAACTCACAAAACAGACCCTCTCCCTTCTCTCCGCGAGGGTATGTGTCCAAAGCGTCCTCGCATGCATCGGCGGACTTCCTAACCTCCGCGCGCTGTCATAGACAAGAAACTAGTAAGTTATCCATGCAAGATGTGAGAAGCGCCAAGACGGGAAAAAATATTTGGCACTCTTTACCACAAAGTTGACCAAGGGAGCAAACTCGGCTTGTCGCCCTTCTTTGACCATGATGTTGTATTGTTCAGTTGAAAGCTCATCAAACACCAATGGCTCCTCCAAGATCGAATCCCGAAATGCCTGTGGGTATATCTCCACCTGCGCGTTGTCAATGAACCATGCGATGTAGTTGTTGAAAGCATCCCGATTGAAGGGCCTATCATGTGTTCCGTTTGCTTTCTTAGCCTCGATCACACATCTCCTGAATTTCTCAAGGTGCTTCCTATGAAGCTTGGGCCAATCCTTCTCCTTCCTCTGCTTCTTCCTATCCAAGCTGCACACAACAACAAGTCCTAGAGCATTATTTGATGAATGATAAGCACATCACATGGTAAGGCAGTTAATAGCTTACCTATGGAGCCCTAAGTCCGTGTCCTTCCACTCAGGAGGGACAATCTGAAATAACCCAAACTAGGTCATGACACGGTGTGGCTGGTGATACTCAACAACCCACATGCACACCATGGGGAAACGCATTAGCCACAAACGAGATTCTCTAAGGCAAATAGGGTTAAGGCGATAGTCCTGCGGAACACCAAAGCGGTCCCCTCGACCATATGGCTCCCACATCACCTGCAGCATACCACACTCACGTCAGGGTAAAAGATTACAAGTTAAAGACATATAATTGACCGCACCCGAGGAATTTACCTGATCCAAGGTGATCGTGTCAAACTCGTTGGTGTACCTCTTGTACGCCTCCATTGGGTCCGTTGGCGGTTCGGAGACCACATCCCACTTGTAAGACCACGTGGGAAGAAGGTAGTCGTTGCCGTTATCAATGTAAGGATTGAATGTCAACAATCTCGGCCGTCCAATGGGGAAGCGTTCCCAGCTCCACACCGAAAGAAGGAGCAAACAACCACCAATCACTAAATCGGCGGCGCTCTTAAGGCAAGCATCATCCAACTGCAGATGAAGTGAACAACCATTTGGTAAGAACAATTTTTTTTTCCAGATAATGCAGAAATATACAGCAATATTTGTAAATAACTCATTACCTGACGGTACAACCAGGCCAACGCCGCAGAACCCCAACTGAGGGTAGAGTCAAAAAAATGATCAACTTGAGCCAATGCCACTGAGCACGATCCCCACTCCTGTCAGGAAACAGATTCCTCGTGATAATGTACCACACATACACACGAGTGTATGTCTTGATCGTCTCCTCATCGGCATCCTCGAGGAAAATCTTGAAATTCTGGATGATCCAAGTAAAAGTAGCCCCGGCAGCGACCCTCGGTCTTTCCCCCTTCGAGTTTATAGCCTTGGGTGGATCCTTCCCTATAAGGTCGACCATCTTCTCACGCCACCCGTCTGAATCCGAGCTTGTGCACACAGGGTTTCCCTCGATTGGGAGTGCTAGGATCATGCTCATGTCCTGCAAAACCGTAGTCTCACCGTCCTAAGATGAAAGGTGTGCATCTCCGGCCTCCACCGGTCCACAAGCGTGGTGATCGCAGCAGGGTTGAAGGCCAGTGTGGACCGAGTGACCATGTGGATAAAGGGGAGGAGTCCTAGCTGCTGGATGTACGGAGTGTACCGCGCATATAAGGCATCTTGTTGGACGAGACCTCGTGGTACCTAAGTCGAAGCGGTTGAAGCTCATGCAAACATACAATGGCAATTGTTAGATTTCCATCTAAACAAACATGGCATCTTGTTCGACTTGCATCAAAGTTTTTAGTACCTGTCTTTTCTCCGACATCTTGTAGGCACGGTGTTGAACATCATAGTGAGCATTGTTTAGAAGGGGGTTTAGAGACATCCTACATATTAAAAACAATAGAGAGAATAAGGATAATTACAAAATGTCCATCTTATTCCAACTATAGTTGACACATATAGTTCTAGCATCTAGCATCTAGTTCTACCCTACTCTACCTATAATTCTAATATGAACAGAAATTTCATCCTACTCTACCTATAGTTCTAGCATACAATTTCTCTACCTATAGTTCTAGGGTTTCACTATCCCAAAATAACTAGGTGCAACCATACAATTTCTCTAACTATAGTTATAGCATCTAGATGTAACCATACAATTTCTCACATAAAACCTAGGGTTTCACTATCCTATAATAACTAGGGTTTTACTGTCCATCTTACAAGCATTCGTAAACCTAAAGATCAAGTAAACATGGCAATGATTCATACAATCTAGGGTTTCACCATACAATCTAGGGTTTGACCAAATATTGCAAATAAGGGACAAAAAAGGAGAAATTTGTGGATGCAATTGAGAGGGATTAGAGAGAATACCTGGGGGAGGGGATTGGGAGCACGATTCTTGGAAGAAATCCCTAAATCTGGCCTGTTTGGGGGGTGTATTAGGTGGAGAGCGCCGCCGCCGCCATGCTTCCTTCTCTGTTCGGGCTGGGAGAGGAATGAGGATGGGGCTGGGGAGGGTTGGCGCCGCGCTGGTACAAGACCTAAAGTGCGGCGCCACGCGCAACGGCGCTGCACTACATAGTGCGGTGCCACATGGCAAGGCACCGCACTAGCGGGACCGAGGCCCACGAGGCCACGCTGGCAGGTGCACGACGCCAGGCATAACGGCGCCGCTCTTCAGGGTGCGGCGCCCGCTCGTATGGCGTTGCAAAAAGGGTTAGTTCGGTAAATTTCTTTTGGCCAGAGTTCATTCCATAAAATTGTTATTTTTATGGGTTATTTTCGTCCATTCTGCCACAGTAATGCTTCTTGTTTAGTTTGACGTCTAAGTGGAATCCTCTTTTTTGGATCGTGGCTCAGTAAGGTATTCCCTCACTTTTTTTCTGTTTCTTTACCTCTTTTCTGATTCTTTTTGTGTTTTACTTTTTTCTTTTTATTATAAAAACAAATATTTTAAAATCATTATATTTTAAAAAAATATGAATATTTTTCAAACCATGAATAGCTTTTAGAAATCTAATCCCTTTTTAAAAAATTGAACAATCTTCAAAACCATGAACATTTTTCAAATCATGATTTTTTTTCAAAACCACGAACAATTGTTCAAAATGTGGATAAACACAAAAACACATCTCCACAATGGCCTCCTCTTGTCACCAGCTTATAGCAAGTCGGTCACCAAGGCGTGCGTGCGTGTGTGTTTTGCGAAAACCAAGTTGTCTGTTTGTGTATGCTCGAAAAACAAGTTGTGTTTGTGACACGTCGGCACTCTGTATAGATAGGCGTTAAGTTCGTTGATGACAGGCGTTAAGTTTGTTGATGTGTCATTTTGTTCAAAATACACTCACTTTTTGTCTATATGGATAAAATCTAAGTCAAACATTTTATCAAATAGGTGGCGCATATCTTGTCATGCACGGTATGACCTGCATGGCCACTCGCTCGTCAACCTTGAGTGTGTCGTGGCCATGATATCGCCCCACATGGAGACATCGCAAACGAAGGCCGTGAGTGAGCGCATCCGCCGCCAATCACGGAGCTTCGTCTGATCTGAATGACTTCTTATATGCCTATGGTATCTATTACTTCTTGGCCATTGCCTTTTTTATACCGAGTACACCACAATACTGCTTCCTGTTTAGTTTGACGTCTAAGTGGAATTCACCTGTTTTCTGGATCGTGGCTCAGCAAGGTATTCCCTCTTTTTGTTTTTTTTCTGTTTCGTTGCCTCTTTTCTAATTCTTTTTGTGTTTTACTTTTTTATTTTTATTATAGAAACAAACATTTTAAAATCATTAAATTTTAAAAAAATATGAAGCTTTTTAAAAATCATGAACAACTTTTAAAAATCTATCCCTTTTTAAAAAATTGAACAATCTTCAAAACCATGAACTTTTTTCAAATCATGACAAATTTTCAAAACCACGGACAATTGTTCAAAATCGTCAGTAAATTTTTAAGCTCGACGAACAACTTTTTAAACCTCGTGAATGTTTTAAAATCCACTAGCAGAATTTTTAGAATCCATGAACAACTTTTTTGAAAGCTCGTGAGCATTTTTAAACTACATATAACGAATTTTAAATGTAGAACCACGCAGCAAGAAAAAGAAATAAATAATTGAAAAGAAAAAATAGATAATGAATCACAATTGTCGTATCGTATGGTCCCTACGAATATGCTATTGTTGCAAGAACAACTATGAATTTGTAAAATTACAAGTTAAATTTGAAGCATAGCAATAGTGTTTTGACATGATGAGACGATTTAATTTGTTGATTACTAGCAAGATCTGGTGTTAATTATAGACCGGGTGAAAATCTCGATATAAAGGAAAATATGAGGGATGCCTGCATGGATGATCTTTTAGATCAATTGTTGGGTCATTTTGGCAACAAATACCTCTATCTCTACTATCTAAAAAAGACGAATTTTCTTTGTTTCCTCCAACTAGGCAGGAACAATTGATCTCGGCCTTTAAATGTATCAGATCTAACTCTCTAGGAATCCCCAATGACATTTCCCAACGGTTTTTGTTTTGCACATCCACCAATTAATACAGGAAATTGATTGCTAACCTGATTACTAGCGGCAATTATAGAGAGAAAAGGAGGCCTTAAAGATTGCTACCCTGATTACACGCCAATGCAATTAATACCTTGATTACTAGCGGTAATCAGGAGTCCCTCTCGTGGACTCCTAGACATCGCAAGGAGCACTCCTTGCCGCCGCCTAGCACCGGCACATCCTCTCCTGAATCTCCTGGACATCGCACTCCTCGTCACACCCTCGCGACGGCGTGCGCCAGGAGTCGCACTTCTCGTCGCCAATTGCATGAGCACGCCGATGACTAGCGACCATACCGCGTTTGTCGCCGACGTGCCACAAACCTCCGACTCGCCGCTGCGCCGTGTCCACAAAATTCCACCTTCACAGCAAGGCTAAAACCGCTGATTCTCGGCTGCCAATTCGAAAAAAATTACAAAGGTAACTGAATTTCATCTAGCAAGTGGCACAACTTGCTGATTAGCCATATCAAACTATTTGGCTTCTCCGATTTGGATGCTTTTCTGCTCAAGCAACCGATTTGGATGCTTTTCTGCCCAAGCAACAAACTGGTTGATCTTTTCATCCACCTCCTTTTCTAATTCTGCAAGTCCATATTGCACCTGGTCACACACACTGAACAACAAAATTGTTATTTTAGTTGGAGCACGTCACAAGTAAATATCAGTACAAACACCAGCATATAGTGTAGAACTAATTGCTTTGCCATGATTATTGGCCTTAAACAAGAAATGAGGTTGCAAACAGGAATTGCTTTGCCATGATTGAATCACCATTCGTGTAGAAATCTAATGCAATATACTTTCTTGTACTCCATGATTCAAATGTTAGCTACTCATTGCTCACTGTTATGTAGGTAAATAGGTTCAGCTTTTAATCTGAGATAAGCATTAACTAGAAAAATAAAGATTGCCATTTAAATAACCATATACTCTATCAGTTCAATTAACCAGACTCAATTTACAGTAAATGCAATAGTGGTTAGCTTTTAAATGCACAAATTGTAGCTTCAGGAAATTCACATGAGTATTGTCATTTTTCAGTGAATTGACTATGAATAAATTCTGTTTGAATTCCATGAATGCAATGCAAATGAGTAGCAAAGCTTGATGGTAGTCACCTCATAAAGCATCTTTTTCCTCCATCAGTACCTGCCATACCTATACTCTTACTTCATTGTGTTGATTCATCTAGGAAAAAAATACGAAAACTTAGGTTTAAAACAATAATAACTTACTTGAACCGGTGTAAATGCCAAACTTGACGTCAATCCAGACCTTATCCCACTGGAGCCATAGTTTTTCTCCTTGTATCTGATAAAACAAAGCAATATGGAACCAAATAAATGATGTGGTCGAGAGAAAATATGAGGGATACAAATCAACATACTGCCAACAATATAAGTTCATGGTGACATCAAATTAGTGACGATTGCATCTATTGTAAATTAAACCCATCGTATGAACATCATGCATAAGACTATAAGAGGTATATATAAACTGTCTCTGTGCAAATTAAATATGAAGATGTCGAGTAACCATTATACAACTAGGTTCTAATCAAATAAGATACATACAGAGGCATCAATCTCCCACTTAATTGTTTAGACTTGGTAAAGAAATCAATAGCCATATCAATTAACGTCCTACTTTTTCTCACGCCAATAGCATCACCATAATATGGAAGTACTCAGATCTGTTAATAAATATAGCATAATCCCGTATCATCAAAATAAACAGGAAAGATCTTGTGACCCAACAAATGCTAATATAAAGAGAGATTACCAAGACCCAAACCATGAGAGTCAAGCACTGACAAATTCCTCGATCCCATAGCCTGTAACGCCCTTGATCCCATGCCCTTCAAGGCCGCATCCAAGAATCAATCAAGCTCAGAACCAGGGGACCGGCATCTGCAGCACATCGAGGACTACGGCTGCGCGGGAGAGCGGGCGCCACATCGACGGTTGTGGCTGCTGAAGGGTTTCGCAGCATAATAAATCAAAAAAATTCTACGGATGCGAACGGGGAAGCCAAGATCTAATCTAGGAGATGCAAACAACGAGGAGGGATAGATGAGATTTTCATACCCTTGAAGAAATCGCATAGCGGAACGTTCAATGGAACGTGGTTGATGTAGTCGTACTAGCCTTCTCCTCCACGCGATCCGATCCGATCCAACGCCGCAAGTGGCGACGCCTCCGAGAGATGCACACGTACGGCACCTCGACGTCTGCTCCTTCCTCGGTCCAGCAAGTGGGGTGGAGAGATAGATTGGATCTAAAACACGACGGTGTGGTGCAAAGGTGGAGAGTTTCTGCGGCAGGGCTTCGCCTACGCGCAGTCGGGAGAGAGAGAGAGAGAGAGAGAGAGAGAGAGAGAGAGAGAGAGAGAGAGAGAGAGAGAGAGAGAGAGAGAGAGAGAGAGAGAGAGAGAGAGAGAGAGAGAGAGAGAGAGAGAGAGAGAGAGAGAGAGAGAGAGAGAGAGAGAGAGAGAGAGAGAGAGAGAGACGACGGCAGCAGCAGGTAGGCGGCTAGGGTTGGAGGAGGTATGGGGGGAGGGTGCGCCCCTGCCCTCTTTATATAGAGGACTGGTCGGCTGCCCTTGCCCCTCCTCCAAGCCCTAGGGTCGGCGGCCACATGGGTGGAGTGGGGGGCAAGTCCCCCCTTCTAGAAGCTGTCCCTAGGGTTTCCCCTAGGGCTTGGCCAGCTGGGCCTATGGGGCCTTGTGCCCCTGGCCCAATGCGGCCAGGGCACTCCCTCGTAGGCCCACACCCCCCTCTGACAAGTGGGGCCACATTGGTCCCACTCCGGAAGCTTCTAGAACCTTCCGGTACAATACCGAACATTCCGAAACAATTCCGAAATCCAAAAATTGCTTTTCCTTATATGAATCTTATTCTCCGAACCATTCCGGAACCACTCGTGATGTCCTGGATCTCATCCGAGACTCCGAACAAAAACTCATAACCCAATTATCCATTCTATCCTAGCATCGAGACACGTTAAGTGTGTGACCCTACGGGTTCGAGAATATGCAGACATGATCTTCTATCAATAATCAATAGTGGGATCTGGAAACCCATATTGACTCCCACATATTCATCGATGATTATATCAGATGAACCACGATGCCAGGATTCAATTAATCCCATATATATTCCCTTCGTGACGCGATATTTTACTTGCCCGAGATTCGATCGTTGGCATCGGTATACCTAGTTTAATCTCGTTCACAGCAAGTACTTTACTCGTTCCGTAATCCGATATCACTTTGTGATCAACTCCTTAACCACGTGCTTGCAAGCGGTGTTGATATCGATTACCGAGTGGGCCCGAAGTATATCTCTACGACTTAGGAGGGACAAATACCATCTCGATACATACAACCCAACAAGTACTTTCCGATCACCTGAGAGACACCTTTATGATCACCCTCTCATAGGATGATGTTTGATGACCTCAAAGCTTTCTTCCGATACCAGGGAGTTGCATTATCTCATGGTCTAAGGAATACAATATTTGACATAAGAAAAAGCTTCGCAAAGACGAACACGATGGCACGATCTAATTGCTCTGCTTGATTTGGGTATGTCCATATCATTCTCCCAATGACATGATCTCATTATTAATTGACAACTCATGTCTATGGTTAGGAAACCTTAACCATCATTAATCAATGAGCTAGTCCATAGAGGCGTACTAGGGACACGGTGTTGTTCACAAACCACACAAGTATTAAAGTTTCCGCTTAATACAATTCTAGCATGGAATATAAACATTATCATGAACAAGAATTATAATAATAACACCTTTATTATTGCCTCTAGGGCATAATTCCAATAGTCTCCCACTTGCACTAGAGTCAATAATCTAGTTTACATTTGGCAACAATCTCACACCCATGGCACTGAGGTGATGATCATGTTTTACACGTGGAATAGGTTTAGTCAATGGATCTGCGACATTCAGATCTGTATGCACTTTGCTGATCTTCAGATCTCCATCTGCTATATAATCTCGGATTATATGAAACTTGCGGTTGATATGCTTGGTCTTTGGATGATATCTTGGTTCCTTAGCGAGTGCTATGGCGCCAGTGTTGTCACACAATATCTCCAGTGGGTCCAAGGCACTTGGAACCACACCAAGCTCAGTGATGAAGTTCCTGATCCAAACTCCTTCACTTGACGCTTCTGCAGCAGCCATGTATTCCGCTTCTACTGTAGATCCCGCGATCACGCTTTGCTTGCAGCTTCTCCAGCTCACAGCTCCTCCATTCAAAATATAAACGTATCATGTATAAGATTTAGAATCATCCTTGTCGGTGTCAAAACTAGCATCGACGTAACCTTTTACGACGAGCTGTTCATCACCTCCATAGACTAAGAACATTTCTTTAGTCCTATTTAAATACTTTAGGATGTTCTTCAGGCTGTCTTGTGTTCCTCTCCTGGATCACTTTGGTATCTGCTCGTCAAACTAAGAGCATTGGACACATCCGGTCTAGTACACAGCATGGCATACATGATAGAACCTATGGCCGAGGCATAAGGCACTTTGCTCATAGCTTATCTATCGTTTACCGTAGCTGGACACTGAGCCTTGCTCAATATATTACCTGACAACATAGGCAATGAACCTTTCTTTGCCTTATCCATTCTGAACCTTTTCAGAACTTTGTCTAGGTATGTACTTTGGCTTAAAGCTATTAGGCGTCTTTGTCTATCTCTATAGATTTTGATGCCTAATATATAAGCAGCTTCCCCTAGGTCTTTCATTGAAAAACATTTGTTTAAATAACTCTTCACATCGTTAAGCATATCAATGTCATTTCCAATAATCAATATGTCATCCACATATAGTAATAAAAATGTCACTGAGCTCCCACTCACTTTCTTGTAGATACAAGCTTCGTAGCAATTTGGAACAAATCCAAAGCTCTTGATCACTTGATCAAAACGAAGGTTCCAACTCCGAGATGCTTGCTTCAGTCCATAAATGGAACGCTGAAGTTGCACACCTTATCAGCATCCTTAGGATCGACAAAACCTTCGGGTTGCATCATATACAACTCTTCATCAATGTTGCCATTGAGGAACGCAGTCTTGACATCTATCTGCCATATTGCATAATCATGAAACGCAACAATTGCTAATAAAATCCGAATGGACTTAAACATCGCTACGGGAGATAAAGTCTCATCGTAGTCAACACCTTGAACTTGTCGAAAACCTTTCGCAACAAGCCGTGCTTTATAGATAGTAACATTACCATCCGCGTATGTTTTCTTCTTGAAAATCCATTTGCACTCAATGGCCTTTCTGTCGCTAGGAGGGTCCACCAAAGTCCATACTTGGTTTTCGCTCATGGATCCCAATTCGGATTTCATGGCTTCTAGCCATTTCTCAGAGTCTGGGCTCATCATTGCTTTCTCATAGTTCGCAGGTTCACTATTGTCTACTAACAAGACAGTTAAGACAGGGTTACCGTACCACTCAGGAGGGGCACGTGACCTTGTCGACCTGCGATGTTCAGTAGTAGCATTGTCCGAAGCTTCATGATCCTCGTCATTAGCTTCCTCCATTGTTGGTGCACGCGGCACTAGAACAATTTTAGGTGTTGCGCTACTCTCCAACTCAAGAGAAGGTTCAATAACCTCGACTAGCTCTACTTTCCTCCCACTCACTTCTTTCGAGAGAAACTCCTTCTCAAGAAAGGATCCGTTCTTTGCAACAAACACTTTGCCTTCGGATCTGTGATAGAAGGTATACCCAATCGTTTCCTTAGGGTATCCTATGAAGACGCATTTCTCCGCTTTGGGTTCGAGCTTGTCCGGCATCAACTTCTTGACGTAAGCTTCGCATCCCCAAACTTTAAGAAACGACAACTTAGGTTTAGAACCAAACCATAGTTCATACGGTGTCGTCTCAACGGATTTAGATGGTGCCCTATTTAAAGTGAATGCAGTGGTTTCTAATGCATAACCCCAAAATGATAACGGCAAATCTGTAAGAGACATCATTGATCGCACCATATCTAATAGAGTTAGATTCCGACGTTCAGACACACCATTGCGCTATGGTGTTCCGGGTGGCGTGAGTTGCGAAACGATTCCGCTTGCTTTAAGATGCGTGAGAAAATCATAACTCAAATATTCACCTCCACGATCGGATCGTAGAAATTTAATTTTCCTGTTACGATGGTTTTCCACTTTATTCTGAAATTCTTTGAACTTTTCAAATGTTTCAGATTTATGTTTCATCAAATAGATATACCCATATCTACTTAAGTCATCAGTAAAACTGAGAAAATAGCGATATCCACCGCGCGTCGAAACACTCATTGGTCCGCATACATCGGTATGTATGATTTCCAACAAGTCCGTTGCTCGCTCCATTATACCGGAGAACGGGGTTTTGATCATCTTGCCCATGAGGCATGGCTCGCACGTGTCAAATGATTCAAAATCAAGAGACTCCAAAAGTCCATCAGAATGGAGTTTCTTCATGCGTTTTACACCAATATGACCTAGACGGCAGTGTCACAAATAAGTCGTATTATAACTATCTACCTTGCATCTCTTAGCCTCAATGTTATGGATGTGTGTTTCATTGCTTTCGAGATTCAGAAGAAATAAACCATTCATAGCAGGTGCATGACCATAAAATATGTTACTCATATAAATAGAACAACCATTATTCTCCGATTTAAATGAATAACCATCTTGCAATAAACACGATCCAGATATGATGTTTATGCTCAACGCAGGCACATAATAACATTTATTAAGGTTTAAAACTAATCCCGAAGGTAAAACTAAGGAGAGCGTGCCGACGGCCATCACATCAACTCTTGATCCGTTGCCAACGCGCATCGTCACCTCATCCCTCGCTAGCCACCGTCTATTCCGTAGCTCCTGTTTCAAGTTACAAATATTAGCAACTGGACCAGTATCAAATACCCAGGCACTACAACAAGCGCTAGTAAGGTAAACATCAATAACATGTATATCAAATATACCTTTAATGGTGTCAGCCTTCTTGTCCGCTAAGTACTTCGGACAGTTGTTCTTCCAGTGACCCTTGTCCTTGCAATAGAAGCACTCAGTGTCCGGCTTAGGTCCAGACTTGAGCTTCTTCTCAGCAGGGGCAACGCGCTTGCCGCTGCCTTTCTTGAAGGACTTCTTTGCACCCTTAACTTTCTTAAAGCTGGGGGGCTTGTTGACCATCAACACATGATTATCTTTCTTGATGTCCACCTCCGCAGCTTTCAGCTTAGCGAAGAGCTCAGTGATCGTATCAGTGGAACCAATCTGATTATGAGTAACTACAAAACCTTTGTAGCTAGGAGGGAGCGATTGTAGAACTCTGTCAATCTTGAGCTCTTCTGGAATCTTGCAGTCCAGTTGCTCAAGATGTTGAGTGTAGCCCGACATCTTAATGGCGTGCTCACTAACGGAACTCCCTTCCTCCATCTTGCAGTTGAAGAATTTCTTAGAGATCTCATATCTCTCAGAACGGGCTTAAGTCTGAAACATGGTTTTCAGTTCCTCAAGAATCTCAAAGGGCCCGGTGAACTCCTCAAAACGATTTTGAAGGACCGATTCCATAGCAAACAACATGGTGCTCTTAATCACACCATAATCATCTTTGCGCGACTGATAAACAGCTTTTTCATCAGTCGGCGCATCTACAGTAGGGGCGTCACCTAGCGCTTTCTCAAGGACAGAGTCCTTTTGTTCGCCAACGAGAATGATTCTCAGATTGCGGAACCAGTTGGTGAAGTTAGACCCATTGTTCTTAAGCTTTTCTTTCTCAGCAAAAACGTTGAAGTTGAAGTTGGACTTAGCCATTTGATCTACAAATTTGCAAGTACAATTTAGACTATGTTCATGATAACTAGTTTAACTTAATCAAATTACTAGATGAACTCCCACTAAATTTAACATCCCTCAAGTTGTTTAGTGAACATGATCCAAATTCACCACACCTAATCCGTTCTTCACGAGAAGAGATGTGGTTTCAATGGTGGACAACAAAGTGTCGATCATATCATTCGTATGACTCATGCTTAACCTTTCGGTTCGTGTGTTCCGAGGCCATGTCTGTACATGCTAGGCTCGTCAAGTCAAACCCAAGTATTTCCGCGTCTGCAAAACTGGCTTGCACCCGTTGTATGTGAACGTAGAGTTTATAGCACCCGATCATCACATGGTGCTTGAACACGACAAACTTTCGTAACGGTGCATACATGGGCAGAACACAATTTTATCTTGATCTTTAAGTGAGGAATCATCTTATAATGCTACCGTCGCAATCTAAGCACAATAAGATACATAAAAGGATAAACATCACATGCATATAATTTTATGTGACATGGTATAGCCAATCTCCGCGCAATGATCTCCATCTTGTGCGTGCCAGCATGATCTCCATCACTCCACCATGATTGCCTCCACCACGAATAGCAACTACAACTATTGCTAACTACTTAGCGATAAAGTAAAGCGATTACATGGCGTATAAGAAGTTGACACACATGTCATACACATTTATAAAGACAAACACATGGCTCCTGCCGGTTGTGTACTCATCGACATGCAAGACATGAAATATTACAAAACATGATCATTGCATACAACATACACATCACATCTTGGGACATACCATATCACAGAAACACTCCCTGCAAAAACAAGTTAGACGCTTCTACTTTGTTGTTGCATGTTTTACGTGGCTTATGGGAGTAACAAGCTAAGAACGATTCTTACCTACGGAAAGCCACAACGGTGATATTATGGTTGCCAACATCCGGTGTAAATCCCATGACAACTATAGTGAGAGAATCTGGCATCCACCAGCCGCATGTGTGGAACAAGCCATACGTCAAGTGCGGAGCCGGTCTCGCGAAGGAGGTCGCGTAAAGTTGGCCTGGACCGCTTCGATCTCACTATCCCGCGTCATAAGAAGTACACAACAAGAGGCTTTCAACAGAAAACATCAACGCCCGCAATAATCATGTTGCGTTCTACTCGTGAAACACATCTACGCATAGATCTAGCGCTGATACCACTGAAGGGTTTCGCAGCATAATAAATCAAAAAAATTCTACGGATGCGAACGGGGAAGCCAAGATCTAATCTAGGATATGCAAACAACGAGGGGGGATAGATGAGATCTTCATACCCTTGAAGAAATCGCACAGTGGAACGTTCAACGGAACGTGGTTGATGTAGTCGTACTAGCCTTCTCCTCCTCGCGATCCGATCTGATCCAACGCCGCAAGTGGCGATGCCTCCGAGAGATGCACACGTACGGCACCTCGACGTCTCCTCCTTCCTCGGTCCAGCAAATGGGGTGGAGAGATAGATTGGATCTACAACACGACGGTGTGGTGCAAAGGTGGAGAGTTTCTGCGGCAGGGCTTCGCCTACGCGCAGTCGAGAGAGAGAGAGGAGGGCAGCAGGTAGGCGACTAGGGTTGGAGGAGGTGTGGAGGGAGGGTGTGCCCCTGCCCTCTTTATATAGAGGGCTGGCCGGCTGCCCTTGCCCCTCCTCCAAGCCCTAGGGCCGGCGGCCACATGGGTGGAGTGGGGGGCAAGTTTCCCCTCCCCCTTCTAGAAGCTCTCCCTAGGGTTTCCCCTAGGGCTTGGCCGGCTGGGCCTATGGGGCCTTGTGCCCCTGTCCCAATGCGGCCAGGGCACTCCCTCGTAGGCCCACGCACCCCTCCGACAAGTGGGGCCACGTTGGTCCCACTCCGGAAGCTTCTAGAACCTTCCGGTACAATACCGAACATTCCGAAACAATTCCAAAATCCAAAAACTGCTTTCCCTTATATGAATCTTATTCTCCACACCATTCCGGAACCTCTCGTGATGTCCTAGATCTCATCCGAGACTCCGAACAAAAACTCATAAACCAATTATCCATTCTATCCTAGCATCGAGACACGTTAAGTGTGTGACCCTACGGGTTCGAGAATATGCAGACATGATCTTCTATCAATAATCAACAGCGGGATCTGGAAACCCATATTGACTCCCACATATTCATCGATGATCATATCGGATGAACCACGATGCCAGGATTCAATTAATCCCATATATATTCCCTTCGTCACACGATATTTTACTTGCCCGAGATTCGATCGTTGGCATCGGTATACCTAGTTCAATCTCGTTCACAGCAAGTACTTTACTCATTCCGTAATCCGGTATCACTTTGTGATCAACTCCTTAACCACGTGCTTGCAAGCGGTGTTGGTATCGATTACCGAGTGGGCCCGAAGTATATCTCTACGACTTAGGAGGGACAAATACCATCTCGATACATACAACCCAACAAGTACTTTCCGATCACCCGAGAGACACCTTTATGATCACCCTCTCATAGGATGATGTTTGATGACCTCAAAGCTTTCTTCCGATACCAGGGAGTTGCATTATCTCATGGTCTAAGGAATACAATATTTGACATAAGAAAAAGCTTCGCAAAGACGAACAAGATGACACGATCTAATTGCTCTGCTTGATTTGGGTATGTCCATCATATCATTCTCCCAATGACATGATCTCATTATTAATTGACAACTCATGTCTATGGTTAGGAAACCTTAACCATCATTAATCAATGAGCTAGTCCATATAGGCGTACTAGGGACACGGTGTTGTTCATAAACCACACAAGTATCAAAGTTTCCGCTTAATACAATTCTAGCATGGAATATAAACTTTATCATGAACAAGAATTATAATAATAACATCTTTATTATTGTCTCTAGGGCATAATTCCAACAGCTGCAACCAATACCTCGCAGAAGAGCGGACGCTACAACGCCCGTTGTGTCCGCAACCAAGACCTCACGGAAGAGCGGGTGCCGCAACGCCGGTTGTGGATGCAAGCGAGCGCCATCACCCAGTCCTTCGACGGCAACACCCAGCTCTGTGCGGTAAGTTCGTAGGAGATGAGACGGGCTATGGGAGATGAGGGGGGCTGGTGAGCTGCGGGAGGGGAGAGTAAGCGGCAGGGTGAGACAGAGGTGTGGACGGCGAGGGGAGCAAACGGCAGCGGGGCAATATGGAGGCGTGGATGGCAAGGGGAGCAACCGGCGGCGGGGCAAGATGGAGGCGTGGACGGCGAGGGGAGCAACCGACGGCAGGGCGGGATGGAGGAGTGTACGGTGAGGGGAGTGATGCGTGCACCCAGTGTTGACGTGGGACACTTCGTTGGAACCCCAAGAGCAAGGTGTGATGAGCACAGCAGCAAGTTTCCCTGAGTATGGCACCGAGGTTATCAAACCTGAAGGAGGAAGGAAACGTCTCAAAGGTGTTGCAAGCAACGTGGATACCTGCACAACACAAACTCAAGACTTTGTCCCAACGAATCAGTGAGGTTGTCAAGCTCACCGGTTTTCTATAACAAAAGATTAAACGTATGGTGTGAAAGGTAATGGTTTGCAGCAAGTAAACAAGTAACAATGGAGATGTATCAATGGTAAAGATTGGACTGGGGTCTATAGTTCACTAGAGGTGCTCTCCTTAGATAACTACATGGCATGAAGGGTAAACAAATTACAGAAGGGCAATTGACAGGAACTGGGCAAGGCATAACAATGCAATTACTAGTCAGAAAGATCCTATGAGATTTGATTAGGCAATACAACAAGATACATAGACCGCCATCCAACTGCATCTAGGACTAGAAGTCCACCTTCAGGTTATCATCCAAACCCCCTCCAGTATTAAGTTGCAAGCAACAGATAACTGCTTTAAGAAAAGTGTGTAAGGTAAACAGTCCACATGTTCCATGAACAAGGGACCGTTGTTTTCTCCCTAGTAGCAACAGCACATCTACAACCGAAGAGATTTATGGCACTTCCCTTGGAAACTAGAGGCATGAACCCACTATCGAGCATAAATACCCCCTCTTGGAGTCACTAGCAACTACTTGGCCAAGATAGATACTAACAACGGAGAGCATGCAAGATCACAAACAACACAGACATGATAGAATTATAAAGACAAAACCACTAATCAAACCAACATAATAATCTCAATATCCATCGGATCCCCGCAAATACAACATGCATGATTACAAATAGATTAGATCTTGATCATGAACGGATCTCACAAGATCTATACATGAAAGCACAAAGGGGAGATACAACCATCTAGCTATTACATGGACCCATAGTCCAAGGTGGAACTACTCACGCATCATACCGGAGAGAAGGCCTCCGGGATGATCTCCCCTCCGGCAGGGTGCTGGGAATAACTTCAAATCCCCCTGATCTAGGGACGATGGTGGCGGATGCTACAGACGGTTTCGTGGAGTTTTGATCGGGTGCTTAGGGTTTCTGCATCGAAGGCTTTTTATAGGCGAAGGGGAAGGCCGAGGAGGCAACCAGGAGGGTCAAACCCTACCCAGGCGCAGGCCCACCCCTGGCCGCGTCAATGGGGGGTTTGGCCGCCCTGGCACGCTTCCTCGTCTCCCCTCTAGACTTTTTGTTCCCCACGAAAAGTAATTGACTTTGACGTTTGTCCCGTCCAATTCCGAGAATATTTCTTTACTAACTTTTCTGAAACCAAAAACATCAGAAAACAGGCATCTAGCACTGTTGCAACTTTTTAGTAGGTTAGTACCAGAAAACATGTAAAACACACCTCAAAGTGTAGACAAAGCAAAGCAAAGTAGATACTAAACAAGCATGGAGCATCAAAAATTATAGATACATTTCCAACGTATCAGGAAGCAATCGGTGGAGGGCGAACGTGCTGTGGAGATAAGAAGAATAGGGAACGAGAACGATGGTGAGAGGAGTGAGATTATTTTGGTATGAATCGACTCGCTTAGTTTCCTGTCAGCTCTTAGTTTTTTAATGTCTGCTCTAATGTTTTTTTATCAAGTCCGCTCTGATGTGAGTGCGTGCATTGCTTTGATTAGATTAGATGGGCCTGTCTTGCCTCCACAACTTGTTTGGTTAGTTTATTTTGCTAATTAGTAGATGGGAAATAATAGTAGACAAGGCAATCATGTGTCAAATCTACTCGATTTAGAAGCTCGAGCCCAGAAATTCTGAGAATTAAATTAGTACATGAGAGGTACAAAACATGTGCTCCTGAAAAATGAAAAATCCATGTTTAATTTTTTTGAAATGGCAATTCCTTATTGAAGTAGCAAAAAAGAAAATTGTTCAAATGCACTGTCATTTAGATGTACTAAACAGACTATTGTCAAAATGGTGCCTTCATGGCAATATGTTATTGGACGCATAGCACCAAAATTTTAAACTTGTATGGATGCAATGCCATTATTTATACATTAATAAGGGGAAATATGTGTCGGGGCTAAAGTGGAGTATAAAAAATAAGCGAATTGTAGCCGCTACTTAGTGGATGCTGGAGAAATCTCGATTATTAGAAAGAACAATGGGAGGACATAACAGGGACTAGAAACCTAGCTAGAGGGCCACACGAAATTATTCCAACTATATCAAAATTCTGGTTGCAATTTCATATTTTATTTTATATTCTATTTTTTTTAGATCAAGTAAACTCATGGAGACAATCGGCCCCGAAATGACAATGTTGGAAGGAAACAAAATAACAACGAGTTTGACGAAATCAAAAGAGCCCCCCCCCCCCCCAAAGATTCAGGTGAAACAAGATAATAGTCTTTTTACCTTTATTTAATGGTATCTATATTACTATATTTATATTTCTATATTTGATATGTTTCATGTTTTTAGCTCTTGCACGGAACGGATACATGTATTGCCGCTGCTCAAAAGAAACCCGTCGACATAGACGGCGACACGATGTTGGTGGAAGAGATAGAAAACTCAACGAGTTTTACACAATTAACGAAGGTGATTATCTTTTTTTCTACGCATGTTACCGTATAACACACCTCCAAATTTATACTTAATTTTTTCTTTGATATATGTTCCACATTTGAAGATCATGGGTGGGACAGAAGCAAATATAAATATTGTCGATGCTCAGAAAGAACTCACTGATATAGGCGACGGTCCAATGTTTAGGAAAGAGACAGAACAATCGAATGAGGTAATTGTATTTTTTCTACGCATGTTACTATATGGATACTTTCAAATTTATTTCCACTATTTTGTGGCTTCCTCCTATAACAGTAGCATCAGCGATGTTCCATTCTAGCCATAGAAAATGATTCTTGAGTCACGATTCATCAATTTTGAGTCACGTTCTAGATAATTTTTTTGCATGTGGTCGGCTTAATTAGAGAAAGATAATTGATTAGCCTACTTAATTTTGCATCTAATTAGCATTTGAAGCTCTGATTAATTAGTCATTTGTCACTGTTTTCGTGTGATGGAAAAGGCTGATGCGAGTCCCTTTAATAAAATCAGGCGGTTCCTCTGTCCCAATTGTAGTTTGAGTTACCACCCCTTTAGTAGCTAGGACATGAGCCACTACATTGATTTTCCTAGAATCATACTCAAACATGATATGGGTGAATACCCTTGCCAGGAAACAACATTTCTCAAATACATCCGTAGACGGTCCACTAAAAGTACCACCATATTGCATTGTGTTTATTTTATTTCTTCCTTACTCATGCTTAAATTTTTATTTTAAGGAATAAAACAAGCTTGAACTTTCTGTTCAGAGCGTCTAGATGCCTAAGTATATAAAAAGCATAATGTACTTTTGTAGGTTGCTGATAATATTGTCAAAGTTCAAAAAAAACACCTCCTTGAGTTCTGAGGTGCAATATAATAAACCAAAAAGAGAAAACACAAAGGTTATTCCTGAAGGTAATTAGTTTCACTCAGTTTATCTTTTCTCTTTTTGCTGCATTATATTTTATGATCTTGCATAATTATATATCAGACTATGTATGAATCAATCATGTCCGCACCTAAAAAACTAAGTTTGTGGATATCAGTGGCGTGGAACTGAATAATCATGACTTGGCATGTCTTATACGTAACGATGGATTCTTACACGACATGGTAAGTCAACGGAAAAAGACCACTACTTACATATTAACGTTTGAAAATTTATAGTGAACTTAACTTTATTTTATGGGTCCAATTGTAGGTGCTAAATGCATACATATATTATATGCATGCATGTGATCATCCGTTGGATAGACCGGATGAAAACATCTATCTAGACAACACTTTTTTCTTCGCAGTCTTAAAACAAGACAAATCACAATACCACCGCGTCATAAAATGATTGTATCTTTATTTGAAGCATGATATGGTCAGAGCTAACTCACTATGTACGTGTCTCATAAATATGTTTGAACATGTGTACATATTAATTTTTTAATATAATATATTTACTTCAGGTCTTGCTACCAATAAAACATTAGTAAGACCCACTGGTACTTAGCAGTCATCAATGTGAAAAAACATTTGATCCAAATATTGGACTCGCTCGGTCCTAAAATGAGTCGAAGTGATCTTAATCTTGTGGTAAGTGTCTTTTGACTTTGATTTCCTCATGGCATTATGTTTGCCACAATATCTAATAGTCTTTTCTTATATATTAGTTGCAGGGACTTGAGAAGCATCTAAAGTTCGCATCTAATTTGAAAGACTTTGACAAGGGCAAAAAGTGGCAGGACCTCAATGTTACAACATGGCCAATAGTCAAACATTTACAAGAACCAGTGCAAACCGATGGGTATGTTGAATACTCATTTGGATCTTATTGACTTTTAAAAATGGTTTAATAGATTAATTGCATTATTTACTTTCATTTGTCTATATGAGGCTAAATCGGTGTCATGTAAACATGTAGTGTGTCATGTGGGTTGTTCATGCTGAATTATATGGAATATTGGACTGACGATGTGTTGTCTGATCATGTCAACCAGGTATGTCATTTTTGTTCATGATAAAACATTAGTATTTTCTTATAGCTTAACTAAATATTTTTGAATACTATTTTGCAGGAGGATATGAAAGAGTTTCGTCGAAAATTAGTCGTTATATTGATAGAATTGAATAAGATAAAAGGAAAACCAATATACTATCGTCATAGCGATGAAAAGAATGTGTCTGATTCTGATTGTATAATCGTTGAGGGGTCAAAGAGACTAGACTTACCCGATGTAGCTAAAAACAAACATCATGTTCCAGTCCACATCACGCCCACAAACCCACGCAAATTAGTCGACGAGCTTTGCAAACACATCTTGTCCATTAAAGATGCCAAGTGTTTGGAATAAGCAACATGTTAACCTTTTTTGCTAATAAGTATTGTTATGATTTTATTATTATTAATATTTTTCTTACAGGCATGAATTGGTGCGAAGCTCTAAACCATACCCAATAGGCTTGAGTCTTAAGAAAATCCAGGACATACTTAGGATGAACAAGACTATGAACAATGAATGTTTCAACTTGACCATACATATAGTGGCATGCGACGAGATCATACAGATGGTAGATACGGATGTACACTACATATATTTGTGTTTTGCGTAAGTTACTATGATCTTGCAATTTTATTGTTATCATTATGTTTCTAAATTATTATTTTTAGACTGCGATGGTCGATTCCACACGAGGTCACAAATGGCGCAAAAAGCCAAAAATCCAGTCTCTCGCAACGTTGCTCGAAAGTTGGTCTTGGACAGACTTCAAAATCTCTTCACGCAAATTGGCAAAGAGAAAGATGTTTCACTTGTCCATCATTGTCTAATTATATATGTTTCTAATGGTTGTCCATTTAAAGGTTTTGCTTCCTTATGCATCAGCGGGATATTATACTTTGTTATCCATCGATAAGCATGTCTCTTCTGTATATGTTTTTGATTCTCTCTCCGTATTGCCATCGCTGGAGAGCAAAATGCATCGTTCTCACAACATGCAATTAAAGTTACAGAGAACTGGAATCTAACTAAGTGAAGCACTTGGATTAGCACAACTTGACTGTGATGGCGATATATTTTATTGGCCAGATCACCAGTTGGTATTACAGAAAGTCCAGACAGATGAATATCTCTTGAAATAAGTTCACATGTTTTTTTGCATTTTAATATTCAATATAACATAATAATGATGCATTCATCTATAAGAATGCGATCTGGTTATTTTATCTTTTATATTATACTCTCATGGAATGGTAGAGAATTGGTTCATTCGATATGTACGGTGGGTGTTCTACCTCGTATATATTATATTTTCCACATAAATGACTCAGGCTCAGAATGTTTTTGAGTTAAGAAAGAAATTTTTGGTGCACATGCTAAAGTACCGTGAAAACAAAGCAGAAGAGAATATCTTTAACATTGCGCGGCAATATCTAATGAGTATCGAGGAGTAGATATTATTGTATTAGTTAAATTGGTTTGAGTATTTATTTCATATCTGAATGATATCAAATTATATTGGTTATCAAGTATAGTTTAAATATGTGGAATATTATGGGTTTGGAATATCTTATAACTTTTTTTATACGTGTGAATTTTGACATGTGTTTTATTGATATATGTAAAACTAATTATAAAACCGTAGTAACGCACGAATATTTAATTAGTAGTATCTTCCATAGATCTTTCCGCAGGCAAGACTGTCAGGCTCCATCCACGGTTTAAAATCTGGGTATAACGGAAAGGATTTCAAAGCGGGCTGGACCTGAACGAACAGTGGCGTCAGGCCGGCCCCTCAGTGCACCGTAGCTGAGCCCGGCCCATGACCCGCGTACGAATCTTCTCTCGCTTCTTCCTCGCCGCAACCGCAGCCGCAGCTACGCCATTGTTCCTCTCTCTGTAGAAGCGGGGGCGAAGCCATGCTCTCGCTCTCCGTCCGCCCCACCCTCTTCCCCTTCCTCCGCAGGCCCAATCCTCGCTCCTTCCTCCTTAAACCCCTCTCCTCCTACGCCACCGCCTCCGCCTCCGCGCTCACGCCGCCGACCCCGCGCACTCCCTGCCTCCCGGAACACACAGACGACCCCACACCGCTTTTCCTCCGCGCGCCGACCCACTCCGTCCCGTCCTCCTCTATAGCAGCCTTCCGCCGCCGGGCTACCGCGCTCGTCCCGCCCTCCGCGCCGCACCTCCACCGCCACCTCCGCTGGTTCCTCGCCGACGCCTCCGCCCCCGCCCCTTCCACCCCTACCGACCCAACGCCACCCAACCACCTCCTCCTCCGCGCGCCGCTCGACGAGCTCGAGGCTCTGTGGCTCGCGCACGTCCGGGACAGGCGCCCGTTCCAGTACGTGGTCGGGAACGAGCACTGGGGCGGCCTGGTGGTCGCGGTGCGGGACGGGGTGCTCATCCCGCGGCCCGAGACGGAGGCCGTGTTGAAGATGGTGGGGGCCGTGGACGGGTTCCAGGGCGGGTGGTGGGCGGACCTCGGCACCGGCAGCGGCGCCATCGCTGTGGCCGTGGCCAGGATGCTGGGGCCGAGCGGGAGGGTCTTCGCCACCGATGTTAGCGAGGTCGCCGTCGAGGTGGCCCGGCTCAACGTCCAGAGGTACGATATGCAGGTGAGAGGATTTCAGCTTTGTTTCGAATTGGGAAAGGGAAATCTAATCTAAGCTGTTTCGTAGCTACAGTACTTTTATCACTATAAAATGATGTACTCGTACCCAGCTTAACTCATGGATGTTCTCCTTGTTATCAACTTATATCATCCATCAGTGTAGTGAGCTAACTGAACCTGTGTTGCAATCGCTGTGGAGTACAAGAGAGCGCTGTCGAACTGGCACTGTAGGTATGAAATGTGGATAGCAAGCAAAATGGGATGGGTTGACACTGCTGGCATGAAATGGTGATGTTTCATGTTCTGATTTCTGACTTATTGGTGTGGAGAGCAAGCAAGTTGAATTACAACTGACATTTATGTTCTGGAAAAATTTCAAGTTGGAACACAACTTACTAGTAGTAACTAACATTACACAGTCTAGTAGTACGCCATCCGTTGTTTACATCCACCTACAGATAGATGGTGAGAACTAACTGAACCTGTGTTGCAATGTTGTACAAGAGAGTGCCGTCGAACTGGCACTGTAGGGCTGAAATGTAGATAGCAAGCAGGTTGAATTACAGCTGAGATTTATGTTCTGGAAAAAATTCAAGTTGGAACACAACTTAGTAGTAGTAATTAAAATTGCGCAGTCTAGTAGTACGCCTTCTGTTGTTTACATCCACCTACAGATAGTGAGAACTACTTGCTGCGCTAGTCCCCACAACTATTCTCAGAAGCAAAATTATTTGTTGCCACTGAGGTTTTATCTGTAAAAAACATTTTACCTTTGCAGAAGAACATGGAATCTCATTGTTAATGTTGAGTTTTGCTGCATTGGAAATAGGATAAAGTTGAGATAAGGCATGGCTCGTGGTTCGAACCTCTGGAAGATGTCAAAGGAAAACTCATGGGTGTGATTAGTAACCCTCCATACATACCAACTGATGATCTACCTGGCCTGCAACCTGAAGTTGGTTGGCATGAACCAAAACTGGCACTTGATGGAGGCAAGGATGGCCTTGATCATTTGCTTCATCTCTGTGAAGGGTTATCTTCGGCACTGAAGCCTGGCGGTTTCTTTGTTTTTGAGGTAAGACATCTTCAAATGCTATGTGCGTTTGAGTTGTTCATTTGTTTGTCTGTCACAACCATTGTACATCGCCACTGCAAATACTGTTCAGCATTGGGGAAGTTTCATCAATATGACTTTTAGTTGATCATTTAGTGGTTGATACATTTGCTTACAAGGCCTGATGTTCACATGGAGACATCATGTGACATGAAACAAGACCAGTGTTGCTTTCTATCCAAACATTGTTAGCCTACGGAACCTTGACTCATATTCCCTACATGAGACAGATGTGCATGATGTTTCCTCTTTTTTGCTTTTGTTACTTTGCAAGTCCTGAAGATGTGACATACAAAATCTCTTTGTGTCTATCTGGCAGACAAATGGCAGCAAGCAGTCCGACTTTCTTGTCGAATTCATAAGTACAAAGTGGAGTTCTTCTTTTTGCAACGTGGAGGCTGTTTTAGACTTTGCAGACATCAAACGTTTTGTAAGAGGATATCGCAGATGAAAAGTAAGACATGGATGCTGATGCAATATTCCAGGAAACCAGTTTTGTTCCCTCATGATTTTGGGTAAGAACAGTCCAATTTCTGACTTGTTTGCAATGCGGTAGTAGCATGCAACACTTGGTTATTTCAATTACCACCATCTGTGTCTGGCATCCCTGATTTTTTTGTTGATCTTTAATTAGTTATAAATAGGGTGCTTCTCCTATGGTATTCTGTAGTTACAGTATGCTAGGATGCTGAAAACTGACTAGCGACAGTCAGTTCTTTAGAGTCATCAAAGTCATGTTGTTTGCTATTTAAGTACTAGAGGAAGCTTGGACATGTTGTAAGCCGGGACATATCATATAGCTTCAAGTCTTTTTCTTTTTCTTCAGATGACGGCTTCTTGATATCCTAATCATTCAAGGTCTGGATCAAGTGATAGAAAACTACAACATGACAAGCTTCTATTCTGGCATGTCATGCTGATGCTGTAACTTGTTGCTTTAAATGGTAGTATCTCCCATGTGTGAAAGATATAACTAAGGTCTTGTAGTTTTCTGTCCTCTCGAGTGTAACACAGGGAAGACTGTAAACCCGCATATCTGTGATATCTTCCTTTTACTCACATGTAGGAATCTCATAAAAGTAACTCCTGATGGATGGTGTAGTTCAGTTAAGTTACGGTTGCATAACTTAATGATTAGTTATCTAACTGATCATTATCTCTTGATGCTTAGTTGTTAGAAATGAGCTGAGTGAACGTTTGGCATTTTGTGCACCCTTGTAATTCTACTGTTTACATCTTCGTGCTCTCAGTGACTCAATGTTGCATTAGGGCTACTGGCTCATAAAGTTTTGTTGATTTCTGGTCTCTGAACTTCCCAGAACTGCTGATTCCAGTTCCTGGTGAGCTCTTCATTTCTGATAACACCTCCAGTAGAGTTTCATGCACTGCAAGTTGTTTTTGCGCAATAATGCTAGCACTACAATAAAGTTCATGCGGAGGAAGTGCAGCAGTGTTGTTAGTGATATTGTTAACAAAGTTTACACGAGGCTGCATCTATGCTATCTAGTGTGAACTGACTGTGTTTTCAAGCAAATGTTTCTCTCTCTATCTGTTGTACTCTTGCTTATTGTTTGTGGTATATAACTCCGCTCTTTCTCTCCCTCTACTTTTCAGGCCCCTTCCCATTTGAAAAGAAAAGGCCCGTCCAATGTTCTGGGCTGGCTTCAGCGGGAAGCGAGCAACTCGATTACATAATCCCCCTCGGCCTCGGGGAGCTTATCGCTTGTGGTTTAAGCGTCTTAGTGGCGGTAATATATTGCAAGTTAATCATGGTCGTCCTTGTGCATGTGAGATGGTGTTTTCTTGCCGAGCTGCCCTGCCATGGATGGTCCAAGGAAGCTCTAGCTGGACACAAAGTCTTGTAGTAGTAGTTCGCATACAAAAAGGTGTATCTGTCAGAATTGTTCTCTTTTGCGTGTTGGGTTGTGATGATGGTGATTTGTGGGGAGAAGCTTCTGTAGCCTCCAAATTGTTCCGACGTCCACAAGCGGATGGTGGGCTACATTATTTGTCTCTGGTGATCATTTTTGTTCATCTTTGCCCACCCTTTGGATCCATCTACAAATTAAATCGTACACGGAAAACTTGACCTGTGTGTGCTTGTGGCAATGGAAATACACTGCTAGGTTCTTTTTTGGTATAAAAGAACTGAAATAAACATGAAAACTTTATGAAAATAAGCAGGATCACATGGCATGATTCATCATGAATGCCTTTATTGGCAACTTCTATTTGCACCATAAGCTGTTGTTCTTGGTTATATTTGGTCGCCAACCATCTCTATGTCTGATGGCCAGAGTTTGGTTGCTGCAACGGATGAATGGTCGGACTTTTTTGGGGGGCTATGAGTTGTTAGTTGTAGGCTGTGTTTGCCACTGCAGGATTATGATAATAATGTTTGCTTAATTAGCGTTTGCTTGTTTTATCATTTGGGTAAACCAAGAAAGAAAAATCAGCCTTTGTGGCATGTACAACGGTGTAGTTCAGCAACCTCCAACATGGCTGCGTGCATCAATCAACTCAGGAACTAGGGTTTACTGTCGTTTTCAAAACAAACAAACCTCAAATTGATCCTAGTATGATTCTCACCATCTTGGTGAAGGAAAAAACAGTTCCATTTTGTTCATATCTATGATGTAAATTTGGTACGCTCATGATGATTTATTTGTAGCATCGGTTCACTTGGGAGTTGTCGGATCCTCCGGTCGAAGAAGATGACGAGACAAGAAAAGAGTGAAGCACAAGGGTCACGGCCCTAAAGAAACAGCTGAGCCTTGATGGAGATGCCGTCTCCTCCTCCTCTTCCACTTTCAGGCCAACTCCTTGACTGAATCTAGAGAGAGAACAATCTTGAGAATGGGTAGGGAAAGAGAGAGCAAAGTTGACAGCAGCATGTGAAGTAGTTCTGCCTCTTTTCAACTATCTCCCCATCCCTGTCGATCCAGCTGAGCTGTTTCAACCAATCTCCTACAAGGACATGGATGTCCCTATTGTGTGAGTTGATTTCCCAACTGTTGCCGCAATCATCATTGGTTGTTTATTCATTTGATATTTTCTCGCTGTCGTAAACGCATGATTAAGGAGGATAATTCTTTGCTTCTGGGTTACCATACCTGCAGAAGATTGGTCCGTTGGAGATCAGTTAGTACAAGGTGTATACAAACTAGGGAGCATGCAAAATATTTTATCAGTGATGGTGATACAGCATGATTAAGTAGCAGTAAGCACAAGTCAAGTCAAGTTCAGGCTAAGTGTAGCTTTGACTTTCTCGGGATGACAATAAAAATTGCACAACACCGAGTCAGATCAGGACATAAGAATTACATTATGGTGGCTTGCAGTTCGAGTTAAGGATATAAAACTGCCTTCAAAATCAGAGTGCAGATTATGAATGCCAGGTCAAGAACCATATAGGATGCCTCTGTTGAGCCCATGCCATTATTGCCAAGGAAACTCGCATCCTTGGTCATCTAAGATCTGGTTTCATGATGCAATGTCTAATGCGTTAGACTTTACTGATGTATAGAAAAACACGGTAAAATAATGTGTAGCAGCTGGGGATCCGATATGAAAAAGAAAAAGAAAGAGGAATAAAGGAGGAAAAGAGAAAGGGCAAATGGCAAGGTTTGCTTTGATTCAGCCAAAACAAATCTCAGCTTAACTAGTGTCACATCTCATCACAGGTCAACTGGCTAGGAGGGTTGCTTGTCTTCCATCTCTACCATGAAGCCCTATGATTGGGTAGCACCTCCCCCAATGATCAGGCATGTGCATAGCATGTGATAGATCTCTTGGTAATTCTTTGATGTTTGATCACTAGCAAGACATTGGCATATGCCCCCCATTTGATAAATGGGGACAAGATTAGTACTCTCTCCGGCACAAAGTAATTGTCACAGGTTTATAGCCAAGGTTTAGGCAAAACTTAACGTAAACTTGCGAAAATTAAATCGAATTGGATGGAGTACTTTTCTTCTTTTCTTTTTCTTTATTGTGATGTATTATTAGTTATGGTGGTTCATCTCCCTCAGCGAGTGGAAGTGGTTCACAGTGTCAGAGCCGCTTTCCAACAGTGTGACACCAAACTGTAACAACCAAGAGCAAGGACCGAATACCTTCAGATAAAGAAGAGGAAAGGAAGGGTATAGGGATCTCTTTTGGGTTATGTCATGTTTTCTCCTTTTGATCAACACTTGCAGGTTGAGATCGCCGACACAGATAGATTCAGGAAAAGAGAAGCTTGCAAGGAGAAACAAGCTGCATATGTGCATTGGGCCCAACACAAAGAAAGAAAGAGAGAACATAGAGAAAAAAAGGAGGCTAATACTCTGGACTTTGCATTCTGGGATGCAAGCAACCGTAACTTCATTGAAAATATGCCAAGCATCAAGACCAGCTAATCGACTTACAACAAAAATAGCAGAGACCATTATCTGGCCTCACAATAAGCCAACTTCTCCATCATGGCATCATATGTTCGGACTTTTGGTTCAGATGACTAGTGCATCAATTCAATACACCGATGTTGCTCGGTCTATCAACCCCTAGAAGTCTAGAACCGGAGATATTTTGCATAGACTGCACAAGAATAATCCACATAGAAACAAAACTCAGCATGGAAAGCTTGGGAACCGTTAAGGAAACATCATAATCACTAGCCCTCAGTGTGGTGATTTGGCTACCGAGCTCCGAAGCTCCCTTGGTGAGGAATAAAGTTTTAGGATGTATTTTTGAATACCAAACAATTTAGAAGAAAACACACGCATACTAATGCTCTAGTACCTTGTTGTTAAAAAAATTATGAGAAAAGAACACGTCGCCACCCTAGGAAAAAAAATAAAAAACCTAATTCTCCTTTTTCTCGTCGGGCAAAAATATACTTTCCATCAAAATCTACAAGCGCATAAGATCATAGTATTTACATATGAAGCCTTTTATGTTCTAAATTAGTTTTCTACCTAGGAGCAAGTATTCTTGGGTGCATCTTTGAGTTTCTTTTTATATGTTGTTCCCTTATATATTAATAAAAGAAAAAAATTAGAACAGAAAATTCTAGACATGGGGTAATTGTCCTCAAATAATAGAGTAGCACTTGCAAAACATAGAAACTAAGCAAACCCTTGGGGGCAAATAATTGTAACATAATTTGTCATCGTAGTCACACATAAAGAACACGAATGAGACTAGAGAAACCACTAAGTCATGGATGTAAACCGAAAGAGCAAACCTCGTTGGAGTCGTCGCGATATAATACTCAACCTATACTTCTTTCTGAATCGGTCCACATATACGATTTTTCTTCGTTATTTATATAACATAGTTTTTTGAAGTATATATAACAAAAAAATTATTATTTACCTATGTAAGAGCATCCCCATCTTATGGTGAATATCATGTAATAGTAGGAAAAACCTTATAGGCGATATCACATTAGTGGTGCCCCACGTATTCTACGCACCACTGGTATTTGCCTAAATAATAACGATGCGTCAACATAGCGCCACGTCACCAATAGCTTACTACCGATGGCATGCAATAATATGTTTCTTCACTAGTGGATGAGACCCACTTGGCTAGCCAGACGTTTTTTCCTAGTGGCGCTACGCCATCAGTATGTTCTACACTGCTAGCGTGGAAAACACAATGTCATTAGTATTTGATACACTGGTGGCATGGGAAAGAGGTGCATGCCACTCGTCCAGTCTATCCCATATAAAAAAGAGGACATTTTTTCTTATGGATCCCCCGCTCCACTCGGTGCAGCAAGCCAGATTTCCTCGACTCTACCCACACACTTGATCCTCCCCCTTCTTCCCCAATCCTTCCACCGATCTCGTCGTTGCCACTCGATCCACATTGCCGTCAGCCACTCGATCCACAAGGCCACATTGTCCCCGTCCGCGTGTCGATCCACATTGCTGTCAGCCACTCGATCCATAAGGCCACATCGTCCCCGTCCGCGTGTCGATCCACATCGCCTTCGACCGGTCAATTGATCCGCGCCGCACTCGGTGATCCCCTAATCACCTATTTTATTTGATGTTAGATGATTTAGCTAGTATAATTTGTTAGGATTGCATTGTTAGATGATTTAGTCAATTGAGATTATTATATGAAATAGTTAGAATCATGTGTAGTTTATTTAGATTTAGTGATAGCTAGTGTAGTTGATGTAGTGGAATGTAGTTGGTTTTAGTTGTTAGAAAAAACAGTTAGATGTGTAGTGTTACAAACAATGCATGTGTAGTGTTAAAAATGGTTAGCTAGTATCATGTCATAGCCGAAGTGTTTAGTGTGTTTATATTTGTTGGTTGAAATTGTTATATCGAATAGTTAGATAGTATACTTATACTTAGTTGATTTAGTTTTGTACTTTTGATTTCTTATGTAGGAGATATAGCATCATGCCAAGTATGCATGAGTGATTGCCAGAGAGTTTGTCGACGGGCTCAAGGTTTAGTGTCCATCTTTTACAAGGTTATTTTGAGAATTTATAGGTATGACAAACTATTTTTTTCATACACTTGAATCCATCTTGTTTTTTTTAGTGATTTTATCATTTATTTAATGTGCGCTTTTAGTGCATAGACTATCCCATGCAACCGTAAGTTGTTGTAGTTTAATAAACTAGTAGATGCAAGTGTGCAATTCGAGGCGCATGGACAAACATATGATATTCATGTGCAGAAAGGACGATCGAAGACTCGTTTGGGAGGCGAAGGGTGGAACCAGTTCATTACACGGAACCGTATTACCACAAGAGAGATGCTTTGTTTTTTCTTGGGAGGATATGTGCCAAAAATAAATGTTGTATATTTCAATGGTGGTGGTGGAACGGAGGATGACCCATACTAAGCTAATAATATGGAACAAAGATGGAAGCATACTGAGAGTGAGCAATATCACCTCTTAGAACTCCTAACGCAAACCAATGCCATAGTTGGGGTTCCATTTGTGACCCATTCAACCAAGCTTAATGTTGATAGGCAAAATATGATATGGTCTTCCAAGTTACCTATCTTTCTTCCTTTTATGTCCATATAGATTTGCTTTCTGACCATCTAGCATCAATTTACCTATTTATCTTTCTTCCTTTTTGGTATTCATAAATTACCTATGAAGGTGGCTTCTTGTCTTAACATCCCTAATGAAGGCTTGGTTGAAGTATGCGTTGTAGCAAGTGGCGGCATTAGCAGCATCGCGTACAGGATGGAGACAGATGGCTGCCTCTCCTTCAGCACTAATGGTTGGAAGACCTTCCTTGAGGGAGAACATCTACAATTTGAACAAGTTGTGCTCATCACCGCCATGACCACGACGCAAAGAAACCTGCATATGGTGTTCTTCATTTACATCGTCAATAATTTGTTAGCGCCGGCATAGGGATCGGATTCAGAGTGATACTTTGTTTCTTGATGCATGCACACACTTTGTTTATTTGATGTGCTGAACTAAATTAGCTAGTTTCGATCTATGTGGAACCACAATTGTACATGTTTGATGATGTTGAACTTTTAGCAAGTTTATACATGATGATGTAGATTTGTGGGTTTAATAATGATTTTCGGGTGATTTTTTAGCTGTGAAATATATATTAATGACGCAAGTTTCTAATCTACTTGTGGTGTGTAACCAGCACGCCACCAGTATTTCAGTTACTGGTGGAGCATTGGGTACACACCACCACCAACATGTATTAGTGGCATGATATTGGTGGGGTGCCACTTAAACACCACTAACCCTCATTTTGACATGCCAAAAATGGTCATTTCTCTACTAGTGTCGAGGAAAACCATATTATCTAAACATTAAGGATGAAATGATGGTACGTTAGAAACTAATACCAAGTGGTTCAAAATCAATGCTAACGTTAGCGCTCATATATAAATAGTGAAAATAGAATAATTCAACGCAAGTCCTCCCTTGTGAGTGTTTCCTCCTCCACAAGGATATTTTCCTGACCTCCAAGTTCCACTCCCCTAGTCTCTCTCCTTTCTTTAAAGAAATTGGAGTCGAAGATACGAGGTGAGGAAATTAGGATCCCCTTCTATATGTTTCTTTACTATTAAAACGGAGTTGGTGGCCAGGGTGTTTTTATCCCACTTTCCATTCTTTCCCCACGATCTCCTTAACATATATGACATAGTTAGATCCAATCTCCCCACTCACTTATCCCACCTCTCTCACTCCTCCCTGCAAAATACACATCCCATCTATCCATGGAAAGGAAGGAAAATTTCGTATCAGATTGTAGAAGAAAAGGAAAATGTGATTTGGTTTTTGTTTTGAAAGGAAAGAAGCAATTAGGTGATTGTTTTCTAGAGAATGTATGGTGGTATAATGTCTGGAGATGACTACATTATTACGTTGCATGCTAATATATTTTATTTGTTTCTCCATTGCAACACATTATCTAGTTATTATATACTATTTAGGTCTTCTTGAGTTACCATATCATTTGTGCTCAATAACATGGTGCCCTCTTTATGCCTTTTCATGTGTGATGTCTCTGGTCTTCTCCTCCCTAGGCCATAATGGCTATGTGATGGAGTCCGGGCCCTTCCTCATGAACCACCTAACTATCAGGAAGCTTTTCTCCATGTATAAAACACACTATACCTATTGTTGAAACCAAATTCAAGTTCCAAGTATTAAGCATGTTAGAAAAAAAGTGCCCTGAGATATCTTGACTTCTCAGTTCAAATGTAATTTTTAAAACCCAAACTGTTCAAATGTATCAAAACCATTAGCTGCAAATTTTCATGGTTCGACCATGGGCCCAATTAGTTTTAAAAACTAAATATATTTCCTCTTAAATAGTTTTTAAGGCGATTTTACCATGGGATTTTGAAACTAGATGCGCTAAGAGTGGCTTTTCAATCTGAACATTGATACGCCGGAAAGTATCTATAATTTTTAATGTTCCATGCTTGTTTAGTATCTATTTTGCTTTGCTTTGTCTACACTTGAGGTGTTTTATATGTTTCCTGGTACTAACCTATTAATATGATGTCGTAGTGCCAGTTGCCTGTTTTATGCTGTTTTTGGTTTCAGAAAAACTAGTAAGAAAATATTCTCGGAATTGGACGGGACAAAAGCCAAAGTTAATATTTCACCGAGGAGAACACGGAGTTCAGAGGAGAGACGGAGGGGAGCCACAGGGCGGCCGCACCCCCTCCAGGCGCGGGCCCACCCAGGGTGTGGGCCCCCTGGTCGCCTCCCTGCCTAGCCTCTTCGCCTATAAGAAGCCCCCGATGCCTAAACCCTAAGTACTCGATCAATATTCCATGAAACCGTCTGTAGCTGCCGCCACCATCGTCCCTAGATCGGAGGGATCTAAAGCTCTTCCCGGCACCCTGCCGGAGGGGAGATCATCCCGGAGGCCTTCTTCTTCTTCATGCCAGCCTCCGGTATGAAGTGTGAGTAGTTCCACCTTGGACTATGGGTCCATGTAGTAGCTAGATGGTTGTATATCCTCCTTTGTTCTTTCATGTCTAGATCTTGTGAGCTCCATTCATGATCAAGATTTTATCTATTTGTAATCATGCATGTTGTGTTTGCGGGGATCCAATGGATATTGAGATTACTATGTCAGATTGATTAAATGTTTTGTCTTATTGATTCTATCATGTCTGTGTTGTTTGTGATCTTGCATGCTCTCCGTTGTTAGTAGCTATCTTGTCCAAGTAGTTGCTAGTGACTCCAAGAGGGGGTATTTATGCTCGATAGTGGGTTCATGCCTCTATTTAATCTAAGGGAAGTGACATAAATCTCTAAGGTTGTAGATGTGCTGTTGCCACTAGGGAGAAAACAACGGTCCCTTGTTCATGGAACAAGTGAATTGTTTACCTTACACACTTTGCTTAAAGCAGTTGTCTGTTGCTTGCAACTTAATACTGGAGGGGGTTCGGTGGACTTCTAGTCATAGATGCAGTTGGATGGCGGTCTATGTATCTTGTTGTATTGCCCAATCGAATCTCATAGGATCTTGATGTCTAGTATTGCATTGTTATGCCTTACTCAGTCCTATCAATTGCCTTGCTGTAATTTGTTTACCCAACATCCCATGTTTATTTATCTAAGGAGAACACCTCTAGTGAACTATGGACCCCGGTCCAATCTTTACCATTGATACATCTTCCACTGTTAATGTTTACTTTATGCAAACCACTATTACCTTCCACACCATACAGTTAATCCTTTGTTACAGCAAACCGATGAGATTGACAACCTCATTGTTCGTTGGGGCAAAGTCTTGAGTTTGTGTTGTGTATGTCTCCAAGTTGCTAGCAACATCTTTGAGTCGTTTCCTTCCTCCTACTGGTTCGATAACCTCAGTTTCTTACTGAGGGAAAACTTGCTGCTGTGCTATCACACATTGCTCTTGGGGTATCTCAACGAGGCGTTGAAAACACGCCCATCATCAAACATCCATCTAATATGTGCAATCCATTCCATAATTATTAGTTCTACTTTTACAATGAGATAGGGCCTCCTTTTAGAATTTTGCAGAGACCTCCGGATTTTGTCGGCCAACCTATTTCTAAGCTTATGCGAGGTTGTCTTGCCTAGCGACTAGACCATGAAATGTTCATCTCCTTCTCAACCCATGGTGGCCACAACCCAATCTAGGGGTTCTCTCATCTCCGTCACATAAGGCTCACCACTTATTTTTTTTGTTGGTGTCGATGTAGCGTTCTCCCTTATGCAATGAAGACTTTTGAGTGTGGTGGTGCCTTCGTATTCTCTAGGTTGGTGTCACCTTGCATATCCATTGTCGGTAGGGATGTAAGCAGCACGCCATTTAATCCCGTGTAATACCGTTTATTAGTACTCTAGTTTAATAAAGTTTGCTTTTCCCGAAAAAAGAACTAGACGCCATTTACTTTTTTTGAAACGCGGCAAAAAGCTTTGCCTATTATATTGATAAAGGAGAAGCAAACATGGATGGCCTAGGCCGAAAAGGAAACACCCATGGAGGGGAAAAGGATAAAATAGTAATCTAAGATATAATCTCCTCTAGATGTTTGGCACCCGCTAGAATCCAATTTTTGCTCTCGTCCTTTATCTTCTGAATGAGAATCGCTGGCGTAGCAAACTAGACGCCATTTACATCCCTAATCGTCAGTGTGATGAGACAATCTGCTCAATACGACTACCGTTGTATAACATGATGCCTCGTGATGGAAGCGCGGTCGCCATTAGCTCATCATGTCACATGACACGTGGCCTGTCACGTGCTCTCTTTGAGTGTGCCATGTGTTATAAGGAGTATTTATTTTATCTTTTTTATGCGAGAGGCCATTTTAGAATTGCATACAAATGCTTTTAAAGGTTCTAACCAATATCTAGATACTTGTCCTTCTATACTTTACTTATGAATATCGAGTTGCATATAATATTATCAACTAAATGTCAATATATTCATCCATGATAGGTTCTTCTACTTTAATCCAATAAAAATTTAACTAGATGCATAAAAAGCGTCTCAGTGTCACATATATATGTGGGCGTGGATACCAGTTTCAAATTCCTTGCACCCCCACCGCATTGTAGTCTTTGGGAACGACCGTTCTTCTTCGTTCTGGTCTTGGCCAGGATGCTTCATCCCCCATAGGGTAGCCACAAGCCAATCTAGGGTCTCTCTCAACTCCGTCGCATGAGTCTTCTCAACTTTTTGTTGGTGTCGGTAGAATGTTCATCCTCATGTAATGGAGGCTTCTGAGTGTAGTCATGTCCTCGCTATTATGTAGGTTAATATCACCTTGAGTCTCTATCACCGGTGTGAGATAACATGCTCAGATAACAACCCTGTTGTAGATGATGATACCTAGTTATGGAAGCGCGGTCGTCACTTGCTCATCATGCCGTGTGACACGTGGCCTTATATGTATTCCTTCCAAGTGTGGTTAGGTGCCATGTGTTGGAGGGGCATTTGTGTTGCATGTGTGTGTCAGAGGGAGATTATTTTCTTTTGTGAATACAAATTCTTATAAAGGTTTTAACCAACACCCATATACGGACCGGTCTGTTATAACTTTATTACTTATAAATATCGAGCTATACAGAATGTCATTTTGTAAATGTCAATATATTTAGCTTTGAGAGTTTTTTCTACTCCCTCCGTCTTAAAATAGATGTCTTAGTTTTTTCAAAATTTGAATGAATCTATATATTAAATAGTGTCTAGATTTATTTAACTTTTTTGATAAATCCGTGACATCTACTTTGAGTTGGAAGGAGTACTTTAATTCTATAAACAAGTTAACTAGATGGATAAAAAACAGCGTCAGATGCATACCTGAGTGTGGATATATCGGTTAGCAAAACCCAGTTAGCACCAGTAGTCGACACGTTGGCCTAAAAAAAGGATACTACACAATCCATCCCAATAATAAAACCCAAAAGAAAGCGTGATTACGCCAGGGAGGAACATGCTAGTATTAATTGGTAGCTGCTTCCAACCACTGCATCCTCAATGACTTTCTCATTATCTTCATCACACAGTCCGTACAGTACCATGCACAATAACTATAATTAATTAATTCTAAACAGTTGGATTAACTCTGCCACATTCCCTAATTTTGATACTAGTAGAGAAAAACAGGTGTCCAACAAAAAAAAGGTTATCCCACTCCAGCTAAGTATCTTGCTCCCTCATTATTCACTAACAAATCATCCATGTTCTCCAACTCTAACATAGCAAAATATTTTTTCATAAAAAACTACAAAGAAACTAAAGTTCCTCTGTATTCAGTGTAATTATTAAATATCATCAAATCATTTAACTAGTAGTACCACTACTTCAAAATAAACAAGCACTCACTTTCCCTCTCTAGCTTAGCTTAGCTAAGCTACTCTCTCTCTAACCACCCACTCTCATCACCACCACCACCACCACCACCAAGCCCCATGCTCTCTCTCACTCTCCCATTTCCATCGACAGTTACTGCTCTCTCACTCCTCATAAGCAACCCTAACCCTCTTTCTCTCTCTAGAACCGGAGAGTGTGTGCTCTCTTTTGAAAGATCCCTTCTTTTCCCTTTCAGCTCCACCTCGCCCCCAATCCTTCTTTTGTCACGAGATGTGCCCTGACCCAAACTAGCAGCCGAGGAAGAGAGAGAGAGAAAGAGAGAGCGGCGAAAGCTCGGGCAAAGCGGCGGCAGCGGCAGGGCCAGACAAAGCTCAGATTCCCGTGGGCGTCGCCGCTATTTTACCACCGCCCCGCCGATTCACCGACGGAAGATCCAACACCCACTCCAGCTGTCGGTCGGCGGCGCCATTCTTTCTTTTCCGCGGTTTCCGGGGGGGATTTCTCGTCGTTTCTCGGGCCACAGACGGCAGCGCTCTGGAGCTGTTCCTGCTGCCGCCGCGGCATCGTGTAGTTCCGGGGCTCGATCCGCTGCGCGGCCGGGCTGGGAGCGACGGCGGTTCTTGACGAGGTCTGCCCGTCCTTCTTCTTCGAGCTGTTTGATTGGCTTTGGGGGCGAAGCTGGTTCTCGTCTCGCGCCAGAGGTTCCCCGGCGAGCGATTTTGTTCCCAATCGGGGGTGAAATGGCGGTCGCGCTGTCCCGGAGTTGACCAATTCGGCCCGACTCCCTCCCGCGGCTGGCGGTCGGCCCCAATGGCGGATTTCGGGCTGTGGAGCCAGGCGTGGATGTGGATGCTCTCCCAGAAGCACCTCGTCGCCTGGGCGGGCTGCGGCAGGGACCGGCTCGCCTTCCTGGTCGACCGGCACTGGCCTGCCGTGTCCCGGGCCTGCTCGAGCTCGTCGCGCCTCTTGCTCGAGGCGCTCAGGCAGTGGCGGGGATGCACGGCGCGGGGCGTCCTGGCGCTGGCCAGCCTCGGCCCCGCCGCCGTGTTCGTGGTGCTCTGGAGCTGCTTCGTGTGCATCACCTCGCCGGCGTGCGCCCTCTACGCTCTCCTTGCCCTGGTTCGTCCTGCACTTCCTGCTCGCCTTGCTGCAATTCTTTCGCACGTTAACTCGGATGCGTACTGGATAAGGGTTTCTGTGTTCCAGATTCTAAATCTTGCTGCTTTTGTTATCTAGTAATTGTGGACTGCATGTTAGACTCCATCCATCTTTTACTAAAGTCTACTTAAAGTAGTAATTGCTGGTGCAAAAGTAGAACCCCATTAATGAACTATCACTGAATTAATTTACTGGATGTATTGCTACTGTCTAGTGTAATCTTGCTTTAGTACTACTCATCTTCATCTATGCTATTTCTAGATTCTATCTATCCACAAGTTTTGTCTATTTTGTCTCAATAGAGGAAGGATTGGATGTCAGTGAAGCACTGCATTACTTAAAGATAGTCACCACAGGCTGTTCTAATCCATTCTGAGTAAATGAGTTCCATGTTGATAATTAGATTCTCCTGTTTGTTGGTCCTTGTGGAATGCTTAAGGTTATTTGTAGGTGATTGACTTCTGCATAAAGCTAGCCCATTTTTGTGTGAAAGCAACTTGCTATTTAAGAAAGCTGATTATGTGGTGCTGTGTGTATAAATCTATCCCAGCAAACCACTAGGTACCTGCAATTCAGTCGCTCTTGTTAAAATGGTAGTTTGAGTAATTGACTATTTACTATCCAGACTGGTGCACCTATTACTACTCATGAAGTTAATTACTACACATGTTTATATACCATAGTTGGAGTTTATGCCTGTTTTGATTGTCATTTTGTTCTGTTGTGAGATGAGTTAGTATGTATTTGTGTGTTGCCCGGGGATATCTGACCCTTTCAGCTAGTTGGCACTACTGAATACAATCACTAGTGAAATAATAGAGAAATATGGCTATGTCTCCTTTTTTTTTCCTCTCCTCCTGCTTTTCTTATTGCAACGCAGACTATGTCGCTTGTTTCATCGCCATCTAATGTATCTGTCTAATTAGTAGCTTCTGCCTACAAGGAAGAATACAAAAAAAAGGATATCAGAAGAGGTATCTAATTGGTTAATGGTGTGCTGTTTCAGGGAGCTGTTGGGGCAGTCATTCACTATATGGGCTATACACCTGGCCTTCTCATCGTAGGACTCTTTGGAATTTTGATTATGTGGATGTATGGCTACTTTTGGATTACAGGAATGCTTCTGGTTGCTGGAGGTTTGTTTATATGATTATTTAAGTCCCTCCTGATGTCTTACCATTTTATTCCATTGAGTCCCTGACCTGTTCTTGCCTACTTATTTGACCCTTTTCATCTAATGGAGGCTCCTCTGTGGTAATGCAGGTTGTATGTGCTCTTTGAAGCATGCACGGCTTGTGATACCTGTGTTGGCTATGTATGCTGTTTATTCTGTGGCTGTTCGTGTCGGATGGCTTGGAGTTTTCCTCACACTGAACCTTTCCTTCCTGACAAATGATCTTCTGAACAAGTTGGTTCAAGGATATGAGGGAAGCACAGAAGAAAGACCATTCGAGGAAATGAAGAATTCTGATCCCGCCACGGATGCCTTCTTTGGTAGCCCTGAGTACCCTCCTCCTGCTCCGGAGAGTGAACCAGAGACCGTGTCTTCTGCAAAGCCCTTTCGATCAGAACCTACCCAAGATACGTTACATGTACAAAAGGAGCCATCTCCTAGTAAAGTAGTAAAATCAGATACTACTTCGTTGGATGAGATCAAGAGGATAATGGATGGCTCGACTTACTATGAAGTTATGGGCGTCCCTCGGAACAAAAGTATCGATCTGAATGAACTAAGAACGGGGTACAAAAGAATGGTAATACACAGTAACCCATTATGCTGAGAGCTCATCCATCTTTCTGTTCCTTATTCTTGTGGTCTGTGTTATGCCTGTCTAGATCCTGCTTGTCCATCCTGATAAAAATATGGGGAATCCGTTGGCATGCGAGTCATTTAAAAAGCTTCAGTCAGCTTATGAGGCAAGTGCTCTGGGAGTATATGCTTCCCCTTTTTCTTTGATTAGATTATGACCAAGTCTGATAGTGTGTAATATTTTGATCTGTGTTTTTTGACCCTTGATAAAGTTAACCGTTGTAGTCATACCTTCATGCAGGTACTCTCGGATTTAACAAAGAAAAACAGCTATGATGAACAACTGAGAAAAGAAGAATCACGTCAAATGAATCAGAGATCACGTGTTGTCTCTCAACCGGTGGGTTCTTGTAATTTACTAAAAAATGGATCTACATGTCTTTCATGTGTACATGATGTGGTTAACTTTTCTAGTGCACAATGTGGTCTCTAGTTTTCTGCACAATCCCCTGTCTGAATGTACCTTTTTGATATCACCTTCCTATGAAGTTCATGTATATTGACTCAGATATCATATGCCACCTCTTGATAGGTATTCTTGTTTTGTTAGTATGGGATCTAGTCAGTTATCTTTTATACATAACCTGGTCAATCTTTCTAACAATGTTATGTCTACATGACTCCCCTGTTTTGGACAATCTTGTTTGGTACTGTTTTCGTTGTGTGGCTCATTTATGATTGAAAAATGAACTCATTTGGTAATACTACCTTTTGCAGAGTGGGGTAGAGTTTCTCTCTGAAGAGTCCAGGCGTATACAGTGCACAAAGTGTGGTAATTTTCATTTATGGATATGTACAAAGAGAAGCAAAGCAAAAGCAAGATGGTGCCAGGTTTGGACCCTGGCATGTACTTTTAGGGCATTTGTTAACTGAGGGTATCACTCCAGCTAATCGAATGAATGATGTGTATGTAGGATTGTTCCCAGTACCATGTTGCCAAGGATGGAGATGGATGGGTGGAAAATGGATATTCAACATCCTTGAAGGTATAATTTTTGTATAATCACATTGATCTCAGTGTCTGTTTACATGAAGCATTTCTAGACAGTCATTTCTGGGTTATTAAATCCAACTAGTTAAATCTAAGTATTGCTGGTCTGAAACAAATGTAGAACGAGGTTTGAAAGCATAATCTTCTGAATCCTAGCACTTTGTACAGATATTTGGTAGAAGGTTCATCAAATCTTCTTCTTACATAGTGAGGCCTTGGTCCTTACTACTTGTTTTATGCTTAAACTGAGCTAGTCATGTACTTCCTGAAGGCAATTTTGAGCTTAAGCAAACTTGGTGAATTGAGCTGTAACAGTCCCACCGTGTTTTGCTTCTGATTATTCCATCCAAGGAAAATATTAAATTTGCTAACGGTGGATGCTCAAAGTACCTGAATAAACTTATATCTCAGTGCTGATATTTGCATAAACAAACTGTTTTATATATGGGACAGCACATTCAGGAAATACTCAGCTGATAACATGCATGTAAGTTTTACAGTTGTGAAAACTAATGCTCAGTAGAACATATATTCATTTCTTTCTTGCTTTGTTCATTTCAGATACAAATACCCCAAGCTTTTGTTTGTGCGGAGAGTAAAATATTTGATGTGTCTGAGTGGGCTACCTGCCAGGTGAGTGTTCATCTCCCTCTTTGTCATCTTCTTTAATTTGCTTATTTGTTTCAGTTATTCGGAGGTTTTGCCTGCATTCCTTGCTTTACTCTTCATATCCTACTACTATGCAGTTTATAATACATGGGCGTGCTGTGATGTTTTACATCAATTTTTTAGTTTGCTTGTGGTTTATGCATGGATATACTAAAATACGCTCTTGGTCCAACTACTTTGCTCATGGCTGAATCTGGTTTATGTAGTTTATGATTTTTCAGATCGGTCGCTCTGCTTCAAAAATAGGTTCTACTGGTTGTTCGATCTCATGAGGTGGATAGATTCAGAGTTGCCGTCTCTTATTGCTTAATTTATTTGAGATAATAAATATCCATGTCATGGCCTTGTAAAGTCCATTTAAGTTCTCTAGAAAAGTAGGACGGAAATTTATATCTTGTGCTTAATAAAACGTTCACATCGGCAGCTGTTATGTCATTTTCTGCCAATTGAGAAAAGGTGCTGCTGGGTGTTATCTGAAAAGGGGCAAAATTTCTCTAACTCGTTCCCTTTTGTTGATTATCCAGGGGATGGAGTGCAAACCAAACACTCACGGTCCAACTTTTATGGTAAACATGGTTGGCGCGGACAGGATGCCTCAGCGATCCTACAGCTCTCGGTATCCCTTCAGCTTGGACGCCGAGATGATCCCTGAAGACGAATTCGAGATGTGGCTCCAGCAGGCGTTGGCAACTGGCGTGTTTGCCGACAGCCCGAAACGCAGGAAAAGCTGGAGCCCCTTTAAACTGCCTCAGAAAGGGATGAGAAGTTGGCGGAGATCGTCATCAGGGAACGACATCAAGTAGCATGGCTGCATGGGTCTCAGGTGACAGTGACATTGGAAAAAAGGCAAATAATACAAGAACTTGTATTTGTAAATAGACTGACCCAAAAAATTGCCTGGATAAGCAACTAATTTTTTGTCCTAAAAGAGGAGTAAAAGAAACTCTTAAACGAAAAGGCGCAGCGATTCTGAATGCTGAAATTAGCTTTGTCTGCACCGGATTCCCCACGAGTTCCATTGGAAAGATCAGGCGCTGGTTCGAAACACGCGAACTTCAGTGGTGCATGGATCAACATCCGGGAGAGTGTCGAGGCACATGCCTGGATTACCGGAGCAAGTTCTACCAGGATTTAAAGGATGTTCTTTTTGAAACATCATTGAGGAAGCAGCAAGTTCTGTGCAACTCGTATCTGTACAACAGAAGGAAGAAATGAAGAAGCTGATGGTGGAAACTGGGTGCTGTACATGCATGGAAGATCTTCCATCAGAATTGCACTGGTTTGTTGTAACATTGTACACTGATAACATCCTATGAAAAAACTCCCATGATCCAGGTCTGCTGTCACACGCCTCGTGCCATCTGTAAAATTTTGGGGAACAATAGAGGTCCAGTCCTAGACTGTCTCCTGTTATCATTTGTTGCTGATTGCTTACTACTGTGTTAATCTGTATTACTCTGGTATATCACCTGAGCGTACACTGGGTGTCTAATTGCTGCAAGTGAATGGTGACTGATATAGACCACATGGGCACTCTATTTTTAGCATTGGATTATGGTTATTATTGCCTGTCTGAGAGAAACCTGCATGAAGTAACATGGTTTCAGTTTTGGCATGTTTCTTTCTTCCTTAAAGTAGCTAAACTTTCCTTCACATTTTGGGGGATGGCCACACCTGTTTTGGGATGCTACTGACTACTGATACTATCTTGAGGCCAGATTGAGAAGAATTACCATCTAATCTAAGAATGTAGTTGCTAAATAAGTAGGAACAAAAAGTGCATTGTAACATGCCATGTGCACTATTTTGTCTTGTGGTCTGAAATAGCGATGCCCTTTTTCCGAACACATGAAACTTCACATATTTTGTCTTATTTTCTAATGAAAACAAAAACGTATTGAATACAAATGTCCACAAGAAGACTAAATGAAAGTGACTGCTGTATTTGTTCTAGTACAATCTTTTTTCATGAGCACTTTGTCTTTCTTTATGGAAGGAGTGTCTAGATCTAAATTAAAAGGATGTGTACTAACAAATCGGTAGCTGATGGTACAGAGCCTACCTAAGTCAAAAATTTGGGATAAATTCTGTTGTACCAGAGGATTATTCGATGTGATCAAGTGCTTTCTGTCAGTTAATCTAGTGCATATACGGCCATTGCATCAAAGGAATTAATTAGGATGGAAAGCAAGGGATTTGTTGGTGGTACAAACGCGGAAAGGAAAAGGGCAAGGCACGGATGAGCACTCCACTGCCAACAAAATGGACCACAAAGTATGGAGAAAAATAACAAGCCACACACACATTCATTACGTGTGCAACTTAAGAACATGAGTAGAATGTATCTTTTCATAGTTGTTCTTTTAGGAACAAAATATAACATCGACACTTACACACGTCGACACAATGACACGGTCCATTGAAGCACAAAGATTAGCGAAGTTACAATTGATGTCTCGCTATTCTACTTACGATTGACCACTCAAAGGATATCCGCTAAAACGACACAGAGCCACATAAAACGTCAAACTTGGATTTTATTCATGTTGAGCTAGCGAGGAATAGAACCACCCCTGCTAACCATCCAACGTATAGTTAGTTCTCATGTCCGTCTGCAATTTGATTAATAAGAAGATAAAAGACACATGTAACATAATATATTATGTAAAAACACTTGAACCTAACATGATTATCAGAATCCGCCCGTTGCAAGGAAATAGTTAGTCATCCAATGGACCCAATGATACTTAAGGACAAAGTCGAGGAGAGATGCGCAGTTAGTTGGTTTGCTCATTTGTTATTGTAAAGGGGGTGCTAGCTAGTGATCTCTTATCTAATAGGACTAGTGGATCAGCAGAAGGGACAAATATTAACGTTTGCATCGAGCTTAGGACTAGTGAGGATAAGCTAAGGTAAAAAGTGATTGAGCCAACTCCACTATAGACCAATCAATCAACAGAAAATGACGCCTCACTTTAAACAATATTAGGGTGAAGTTCTGGTGGCTATACCCTCTTTAGCTCCACTTGAATTCAATGATATAAAGAAAACTAACTTTTGAATTGAGCATGAAAATAACGGGTTATAACTGAATGCGCCGAGCATTGACTATTATAGTCTATTTGGCTCTCAGGATTCTAAAGACCTACAAAAAGAAAAAAACCCGTAACATTATAAACCCAAACGGCTACATTAGTCATACAAGATCGATTTTACAAAATTATTTCACTCATTATAAATATTGATTATTTTCAAGGGGATGAAGCAAATGATTTTTTCCATGAAATGGAGTGCAGAGAAATATTTAAGATTTTTTGGGAGATCCAATCCTATATCCTAATATGCAATCCTAAAAATCAAAACCCATGCATAATGTATTCCATAATATTGTTTTCATACGGTGAACTTCAGTGGTGCATGGATCAGCATCCGAGAGAATGCCGAGGCACATGCCTGGATCACCGGAGCAAGTTCTACGATGATTTGAAGGTTGTTCTTTTTGGAACATCATTGAGGAAGCAACAAGTTCTGTGGAACTCATATCTGTACAACAGAAGGAAAGGAAGAAGCTGGAAAGAGATGGTAGAAACTGGGTGCTGTACATGCATGGAAGACCGTGCATCAGAAATGCACTGGTTTGTTGTAACATTGTACACTGATAACATCCTGTGAAAAAACTCCCATGATCCAGGTCTGCTGTGACACGCCGCGTGCCATCTGTAAAATTTTGGGGAACAATAGAGGTCCAGTCCTAGACTGTCTCCTGTTATCATTTGTTGCTGATTGCTTACTACTGGTTAATCTGTTTTACTCTGGTATATCACTTGAGCCTACACTGGGTGTCTAATTGCTGCAAGTGAATGGTGACTGATATAGACCACATGCGCACTCTATTTTTAGCATTGGATTATGGTTATTATTGCCTGTCTGAGAGAAACCTGCATGAAGTAATATGGTTTCAGTTTTGGCATGTTTCTTTTTCCTAAAAGTGGCTGAACTTTCCTTCACATTTTGGGGGGATGGCCACACCTGTTTTGGGATACTACTGACTGCTGACTGCTGATACTATCTTGAGGCCGGACTGAGAAGAATGTACCATCTAATCTAAGAATGTAGTTGCTAAATAAGTGGGAACAAAAGGTGCAGTGTAACATGCCATGTGCAATATTTTGTCTCCTGGTCCGAAATAGCGATGACCTTTTTTTCGAACACATGAACTTCACAGATTTTGTCTTATTCTAATGAAAAGAAAAACATGTTGGATACTGTAAATTTGTGATAATAATAATAATTGATGATTTTACAATGATAGAATACAATGGTTTATATAGGAGAGGGGGAGAGGAGGTGCAGCGCCCCGGCCTAAACCCTAACTTGATATGCAAGTAAATATAATCTAACATCCCCCCACAGTCTCAACTGTGGGCTCGACAACGTTGAGACTGAAACGAATCTCTGTAAATGGTGTAGTAGCAAGTCCTTTGGTAAAAATATCTGCAAACTGGGTCGTAGAAGGCACATGAAGAACACACACTTCTCCCAAAGCGACCTTCTCTCGAACAAAATGGATGTCAATCTCGATATGCTTTGTCCGTCGATGCTGAACTGGGTTTCCAGACATGTAAACAGCTGAAATGTTATCACAATATACCACTGTGGCCTGACCAAGAGGTTGATGTAACTCAACAAGTAACTGACGCAACCAAACTGTTTCAGCAACTGCGTGAGCAACAGCACGGTACTCAGCCTCTGCGGACGAGCGAGAAACCGTAAGCTGACGCTTCGAAGACCAAGAAATTAAATTATTGCCAAGAAAAACACAGTATCCTGAAGTGGATCGACGAGTGTCTGGACAACCAGCCCAGTCTGCATCGGAATATGCTGTCAATGATGTGGGTGATGAGTGGTTGATATGCAAACTATGATCTAATGTACCTTTGAGATATCTAAGTATGCGTTTGACATGGTTAAAATGCGGGACTCTTGGATCATGCATGTAAAGACAAGCTTGCTGGACAACATATGATATTTCTGGACGTGTAATGGTGAGATACTGAAGGGCTCCAGTTAAGCTACGGTATAGAGTCGGATCAGGAAAAATATCACCATCCGAGGAAAATTTAGAAGAAGTATCTACAGGTGTACGGGATGGTTGACAATCTAACATTCCAGCCCTAGTTAGGAGATCAACAGAGTACTGACGCTGAGAGAGAAAAAGACCAGAAGAATCACGAGTGACAGCTATACCAAAGAAGTGATGAAGGGAACCTAAATCAGTCATAGAGAATTCAGTTTGTAGGAGAGAAATAATATGAGTGAGAAAAGTTGTGGAGGAGGCAGTGAGAACTATATCATCAACATAAAGTAGGAGATATGCAACCTGGGTGTTAGAGTGGTAAACAAAAAGAGAGTAGTCAGAACGAGAGGGAATGAATCCTATAGTTTGAATAAAGGTAGAAAAACGTTGAAACCAGGCTCGGGGTGCTTGTTTGAGGCCATAGAGAGATTTTTGGAGAAGGCAAACGTGATCAGGAAAAGAAGAATCTTCGAAACCGGAAGGTTGTTGAGAATAGACGACTTCGTTTAAGGAACCATGGAGGAAAGCATTTTTTACATCGAGTTGATGGATGGGCCAGGAAGAGGAAACAACAAGACTAAGAATGGTTCGGATGGTGCTAGGTTTAACTACGGGAGAGAAAGTTGTAGGGTTTCGTAGCATGGAAAACAAAAATTTTCTATCGCATACAAACCAACAAGCCAAGATCTATCTACTAGATTGTAGCAATGAGTCGATGGAATAACTTACCCTCGAAGATTCCAAAGTGTTTAACGAGAGCGGATTCTCGTGGGTGATGTAGTCGTACTCTTTCCGATCTCAAGATCGTGTAGACGATCCTTCCGGCGCTGCGTTCCGGCAGCGCTCCCGCAGTCGGTCACACGTTCGGTACTCGACGAAGACCTTCCTCTCCCTTGTTCCAGCAGGCAGCGGAGGTTGTAGCACTCTCCTCGTGATTCCGGCAGCACAACGGCGTGGTACCGGAAGTAGAGGGGAAATCCCGCAGGGCTTCGCCTTAAGCCGGAGCGAGTATGGTGGAGTATGAGAGAGGCTATTAGTGGTCTAGTAATTAGACACACCAATTAGAAGGCTCTAAACCAATTTGAAGGCTCTAAACCGAAGGCTAAAGCAATTAGAAGCTCTAAACCGAAACGGCTCTAAACCGGAGGTAGAAGATAGGAACTTGTGTGTCTAGAGGAGGAGGCCCTGCCCCTCCTTTTATAGGTGGGAGGGGGCTGGGCGCGCCAGGGAGGGAGGGAGTCCCTCCCCAACTCGGCCTAGGGCTGGCCGCCGGCTTGGAGGAGAGGAACTCCTCCTCCAAGTTGGTTTCCAACTCCTCTTGCTTGTTTCCCACCGTTTCTTGTTTTAGCCGTTTGACTTTCAAACTGGACATTTGACTTTTCTGTTTTAGGATTCAATTTAATCCTTCATTTGGGACAGCAAGAACACTTAGTACATGATGCAATCATTCCAATATGTAATGACACATTCATGTACCCCCCCCCCCCCCCCCCCCGGAGTGCCGGACAATCCGGAACCTTCTAGAACATTCCCGATGAAAACACCGGAATCATTCCGCAACTCCGAAACGGGACTTTCCTTATATGAATCTTATTCTCCGGACCATTCCGGATCACCTCGTGATATCCCGGATCCCATCCGAAACTCCGAACAACATTCGGTCTCTTTCTCATAATACCATAACTACTCAAACAACGTCGAATCCTTAAGTGTCTCTCCCTACGGTTCGTGAATTATGCGGACATGATCGAGACACTTCTCCGAACAATAACCAATAGAGGAATCTGGAAATTCATATGGCTCCCACATATTTCTACGATTACTTTGCGATCGAATGAACCACTTACATACGATACCAATTTCCCTTTGTCTCACGATATGTTACTTATCCGAGGTTATGATCGTCGGTATCTCTGCATACCTAGTTCAACCTCGTTACCGATAAGTACTCTTTTCTCGTTCCCATGATATGTGATCCCTTGTGACCAAGTCACATGCTTACAAGCTAATTGGATGACATTCCACCGAGAGGGCCCAGAGTATATCTATCCGTCATATGGATGGACAAATCCCACTCTTGATCCATGTGTCTCAACCAAAACTTTCCGAACACTCAATGCCACCTTTATAGCCACCCAGTTACGGTGTGGTGTTTGATGTCATCAAAGCATCCATCCGGTAAAGGTGATATGCATGATCTCATGGTCGAAGGAATTAGGTTACTATGTATCAGAAAGCATATAGCAATTGAACTATTGAAATGACTTGATCTTTATGCTACGCTTATCTATAGGAGTATGTCCACCATATCATTCTCCTAACGATATGATCTTGTTGTTGATAACATCTCAATGTTCATGATAGGGAAACCACAATCATCTATCAACCAACAAGCTAGTGAAGTATAGAGGCTATACTAGGGACTTCAAATTAAGTTTACAAATCACACAAGTATCAATGTTTCCTTGTTAATACTATTATAGCATGAATGTAAACATTTATCATAAACACAAAGATATAATAATAACTACATTTATTATTGCCTCTAGGGCATATCTCCAACAAAAGTTTCATCGTAATCGACACCGTGTTGCCGAGAGAACCCACGACAAACCCAACGCGCTTTATACCGAGAGAGAGTGCCATCAGAATGAAATTTTTGACGGAACACCCACTTTTCAGAAACAACATTTGCATTAGGAGGTCGGGGAACAAGTTGCCATGTGTTATTGGATTGGAGTGCTTGAAACTCATCACGCATGGCAGCGGACTAGTTCGGATCAAGAAGAGCAGATTTGTATGTTTTGGGAAGAGGTGAGAGAGTTGGAGAAGCATGAAGATTGAGGCGTGTTTTAGGAAGTCGAAAACCAGACTTGGCACGTGTGCGCATGGAATGGTCGTTTTTAGGTGCGATAATGGGAATGGCATGTGGAGGAGGAGTTGTTGCATCCGGCGCAGCGGAAGAGGAGGACGCAACAACATGAGGGGCAGAGGATTGGGTAGTTTGATTGTCGGGGGCAGGAGTTTTGGGGCGGCGAGCGTAAACCTGGGTTATGGGTGGTCGAGACACGGGGTTATGGGTGGTCGAGACACGGGTGCTGATGGGGCTGTCGGGGCAGCCGAGTCGGCCGGGGCAGGGTTAGGGACTACCGTGGCAGGAGAATCGGGAGCGGTATTGGTCGAGGCAGGATAGGAGGCAGCCGTGGCAGGGTTGTAGGGCAGGTTAGGAACGAAAAAGTGAGGTTTTATGGTCTGGGCGAGGGGTGGATGTGGTGGGAGGAGATGTAGGGGTTCTAGTGGCGAAAGGAAAGGTGTTTTCATCGAAAGTGACATGCCTAGAGATGTGAATGTGACCGGTCACAAGATCAAAACACCGGTAGCCTTTGTGTTCATCTGAATAACCTAGGAAGACACACGGAAGTGAACGTGGAGAGAGTTTGTTTGGGGAAGTTGCATAGACATTGGGAAAGCAAAGGCAACCAAAAACGCGAAGCTCAGTGTAGTTTGGGTGAGAGAGAAAAAGGGAGTAGAAAGGTGTGGTGTTTGGGTTAGTGCTAGATGGTCGAATATTGAGGAGATAGGTTGCGGTTCTAAGAGCTTCAGCCCAAAACATGGAGGGCATAGATGATTGAATGAGGAGTGTGTGAACTATGTCATTGATGGTGCGGAGTGATCACTCAGTCTTGCAATTTTGTGGGGAAGTGTAATGGCAAGAGAAACGAAGGAGAATGCCATGTTGGAGAAAGAAATTACGGTTTGCAAAGTTGTTAAATTATTTTCCATTGTCACATTGCATTAATTTTATGGGTAAAAAGGAGTGTGTGTTGACATAGGTTTTAAAGTTGATAAAAAGTGAGTGGACATCAGATTTGTTGCGAAGTGGAAAAGTCCAAACGAAGTGTGTAAAATCATCTAAAATAACTAAGTAGTATTTGAAACCAGAGAGACTCACAGTTGGAGAGGTCCATAGATCACAGTGTAAAAGTTCAAAGGGATAAGTACTATGAGAAGTAGAATGCGTAAATGTTAAACGAACATGTTTTTCTTGTTGACAAAACTCACAAACGGAGGAATTATGAACCTCTTTATTACAAGGGATCGAAAAATCACTAAGGAGAGAGAGAGAGGATAAAGTGGCTTTATTCGGATGGCCTAAGAGTTTATGCCATAGATCTACGGAGGCGAGCATGGATGATGGAGACGAGGCCGCAGGAGTGCCATGAACAGAGTAGAGGTCGCCAGAGCTATCGAAGCGAGCGATCTCCGCCTTGGTCATGAAATCCTTCACAGACAAGCCAAAAGGGTCAAATTCGACGGAAACATAGTTGTCTTTGGTGAAACGACGGACAGAGATTAAATTTTTAATGAGGGCTGGTGCAACTAAGACATCTTTAAGTAGGAGTGGTTTGGAAGTGGAAGATGCAAGGTTTGTATGACCGACACATGAAATTGGTATGGAGGAACCATCACCTAATGTAATGGATGAAAAATGAGATGGTATGCAAGTTGACAGCATAGTATTCGATGAAGACATGTGACTAGAAGCACCAGAATCGAAAATCCAATCAGTACCTGAGTTACCTTGAGCAGGAAAATTATTCATGGCCTGTAGAAACGCAGCTTGGTACCAGCTCGGAGTAGAGGGAGTCGGTGCAGTTGACGGAGCAGAGACTGGCGCAGGTGGTGGCGATGCAGCAGGAGTCGAGTACATGGTGTATGGCGAGTAGTAGCCTCTAGGATTAGAAGTGACCGGTGTCGAAGGGACATAAGGACCCATAACAAAGGGCATCGGCGAGGCATAGGGAGCCGGCGATGGTGCAGCATACATGGGCGGTGAAGGAGCGGCGTAATGAGCTTGTGCAGGGACCCGTGGTGCAAGGAGGCCAGGTGAGCCTGTATGAGGATACACGCCGGGATGCCACGAACCAGTGTAGGCAGGTGGTGCGCCAACAGGAGAGGGCGCGGTCCAGGGCATTGGCCAAGCCTGAACCATGCCAGTCCAAGGGTCCTGAGAAGATCGCCAAGCTGGTGCTGCAGGTGGAGCCGGTGGTGGTGCCGGGGCAGGTGGAGGAGCCGATGCTGTTGGAGGAGGCCGTGGTGCAGGCGGCCGATAGATAGGCCGGGTGCCCCTATAGTTGGGGCTACGGCGCCAACCTAGCGGTGGAACAGGCGCAAGCGGCGCCGGAGGCGGTGGCGGTGCAGGAGGCCATGGAGCAGCAACATAGGCCTGAGGGCGAGACTCTTGAGTGGTCATGGCGCGGTCCGCCCAGGAGAGCATGGAGCAGACTTCTGCAAAGGAAGGAGATGGCCGTATCATGGGGATGAAGGACTGCTGCTTGTCGAAGCGCTGATTGAGGCCGAGGAGGAGGATCTTGATGAGCTGTTTGTCCTCAACGGGATCACCGAGTTCACGGAGTTCATCGGCGATGGTCTGGAGGCGTTGGCAGTATACCCCCACGGGCAAGTCGCCCTGGGCGGTGTTCCGAAGCTCCGTGTTGAGTGTGTTGACACGGGCGTCGGTGTTGTCCTGAAAAAGCTGACGGAGGGCTGCCCAAAGGGCGGCGGCGCTGGTGGCAGCCCTGAAAACGAGATTGAAAATCTCGGTGCTCACCCGCTGGTAGATCCACTGTATCACAGCGAGATCATCCTTGACCCAGCGGGGATCCGAGGGAGACGGCGGGATGTTGGGGTCGACGTGCGCCAGGAGGTTGCAGCGGCCCAAGTGCACCTCAAAAAGATGCCTCCAATGGTAGTAGTTGTGTTTGGGGAGATCTAAAGTGATGGGAATCAATGGAGTAACGTCGGAGATTGTATCGGTGAAGTTTATGGTGGGGGCGATAGGAGGTGGGACGGATGAGGTGGATGGTTTGGCAGCCGCGACGGCGGCCATGGCGGCGCGCCACTCGAAGAACCCCGGAGGGGGCGGCGGCGGCGGGGTGGGAGGCGTGGGAGCCATGCCTTAGAATCTAACATTAATCTGATACCATGTAAATTTGTGATAATAATAATAATTGATGATTTTACAATGAGAGAATACAATGGTTTATATAGGAGAGGGGGGAGAGGAGATGCAACGCCCCGGCCTAAACCCTAACTTGATATGCAAGTAAATATAATCTAACAGATACAAATGTCCACAAGGAGACTAAATGAAAGTGACTGCTGTATTTTTTAAGATCTCTTTTTCCATGAGCACTTTGCCTTTCTTTATGAAAGGAGTGATAGATCTGTGAGTAGGACTAAATGCTGGCTATAGATCTAAATCAAAAGGATGTGTACTAACAAATCGGTAGCTGATGGTGCAGCCTAAGCCTACACAAGTCAAAAAAAATTGGGATAAACTCGTACTGTACCAGAGGATTAGTCGATTTGATTAAGTGCTTATTGTCAGTTAACACTTTTGCTTTGGTTTCTCCCTTCTCTTCAATCTTTAACAAACGAACTCACTTGAAACCCGTATGGTCCGCTTAAACATATACTCACCCTATACGTATATTCATGTGTCTGCAGGAGGCGGGAAATCTGGATATAGCAGTAGCAATAAAATTTAAAACATGACATGTAAAGACATAGATCACGATAATGGGAGGTGGAATCGATCGGCGGAGACGTGGAGTATACCCAGCTCATCCGATTATACCTATATGAAGGTCTACATGGCCTGGATATGGATTGCGACGGGGTCCGACGCAAACTTGAGTTCGAGGAGAAGAGAGGGACACTGAAGCACACCGCGTGAGTTAATCAAGTGTATATACGGCCATTGCATCAAAGGAATTAATTAGATGAAAAACAAGGGATTTGTTGGCGGTACAAACGCCGTAAAGGAAAAGGTCACGACACGGATGAGCACTTACTGCCAACAAAATGGACCACAAAGTATGGAAGAAAAATAACAAGCCACACACACATTCATTACGTGTGCAACTTAAGTGACGTAAATTGAATGAGCGGCTTCCATCTAACATGAGAAGAATGTATCTTTTCATAATTGTTCTTTTAGGAACATCAGTATAACATGGGCACTCACATACGTCGACACAATGACACGGTCGATTGAAATATAAGTCCTGTGAAGCACTAAGATTAGCAAATTTACCATTGATGTCCCGCTGTTTTACGTACGATCGGCCACTAAAAGGATATCCGCTAAAACGAGACAAGGTCACATGAGATGTCAAATTGGGATTTTATTCATGTTGAGCAAGGAATACAACCATCCTGCTAACCATCCATCATATGGTTAGTCGTCATGTCCGTCTGCAATTTGATTAAGAAGATAAAAGACACACGCAACACAATATTTATGTATAGACACTTGGACCTAAAATGATTATCAGAATCCGCCTGTTGCAACAAGTGAGTTAGTCATCCAATGGACCCCATGATGTTTAAGGAGAAAGCCAGGGAGAGATGCGTAGTAGTTAGTTTGCTCATTTGTTATGTAAAGGAGATGCTAGCTAGTGATCTCTTATCTAATATGACTAGTGGAAGGGACAAATATGAACGTTTGTATCGAGCTTAGGACTAGTGAGTATAAACTAAGGTAAAGCACAAAAGTGATTGAGCCAACTCCACTATAAACCAATCAATCAATGGAAAATGACACCTCACTTTAAACAATATTAGGGCAAAGTTGTGGCGGCTATAACCTCTTTACCTTCATTTCAACTCAATGCTATAAAGAAAACTAACTTCCGAGTTGAGCATGGAAAAAGGGGTTATAACTGCATGCGCCGAGCATCGACTATTATAGCCTATTTGGCTCTCAAGATTCTAAAGACTCGGAATAGAAAAACACGTAACAATACAAATGCAAACGCCTACATTAGTCATACAAGATTGATTTTACACAATTTTTTATCTCATCATAAATATTGATTTTTTTTCAAGGGGATGAAGCCAATGTTTTTTTTTCATGAAATGGAGTGCGGAGAAATATTTAAGATTGGGGGGATCAATCTTGTAAATGAAGAAAAATCCTAATATACAATCCTAAAAATCGACACCCATGCATAATAAATTTCATAATATTGTTTTCATACGGTCAACTCATGTACTTTCAACATGATACTAGTTGCCAAAGTTATTAAAATTTGAGCCCATACATTTTAGGGCAACCTATATTTCTGGACCAATGGATAAGTTGCAGATGTCTCGCATTAAATACGAAAGCTATGGTGTTTGAAATTGATTATTTTTTCATCGATCGTAAAACATGAAGCGATGGGATTTTGCTAAACCACAAAAATAGAATGCGCACTTTACATAAACTTTAGAAAGAACACTTTTGCTTCGGTGTACCCCCTTCTCCCAAACCCACGAAACTAGAAACACAAGGATAGCCATGGTTGGCTGATACCTCTTCGATTCGGAGGGCAGGAATGAGTGTGTTTTAAGTTTCATGAGTTTGGAAGGAGGGGGTACACCGAAGCACACCTCAGTGCGAGTCAAACTCGTGCAACTTACACTTGTAGTTTGTTAGACATTATACATATTTCCAAATGTATGTGGGACATGAACTCCCCTCCCTGCATTATCATCTCCCCTCAGGTGCATATTTTGGCGATGGACTCTCCTGTTTTGAGATAGTATTGTACTGTCTCTGCTTGATGCTATCTTGAGGCCAGCCTCGAGGAAAAATGTATCCCCTATGAATGTAGTTGCTACCCACGCAAAAATGTACTTGCTAAATAAGTACTTCCTCTATTTCAAAATATAAGATGTTTTAGTTTTATAAAGAAAATGTATCTAGATACCTTTTAGTGTGTAGGTTCGAAGTGAGCTAAAACATCTTATATTTTAAAACGGAGGGAGTAGGAACAAAAAGTACATTGTCACGTCCACGTGCACTATTTTGTCTCGCGTCCACAATAGTGACGCCCGCTTTGGAACACATGAATTTCACAGATTTTTGTCTTATTATTTTCTAATAGAAACAAAAAAACATGTGGGATACAATGTCGAGAGGGAGACTAAATGAAAGTGACTGCATTTTTAAAATACTTTTCTCATGAAAATAATGTGATGGCACACTGTACTTTTCTTAGTATAGGATTAAATACTGGTTCTAGATCTAAATTGAAAGCACATCCCGTATAAGTCGAGAATATGCCGATAAACTCATGCTGTACCATAGGATTAGTCAAGAATATGTGTCAATTTTTTCTTACAATAATCCATTGTGTCAGTTAATCAATGTGAAACATAGCCATTGCATCAAAGGAATTAATTAGGAGGGAAAGCGACTGACCTATTGGTGGTACAAACGCAGAAAGAAAAAGGTGAAAACACGGATGAGCACTCAACGCCAATATATTTTGGACCACAAGTTAATGGAAGAAAAATAACAAGCCCCCCACACATTCATTACGTCTGCTGATCTGATTTTCAACTGTCGTGGAAAACAAGTTTAAGAAGCCTGCTCAAGATATGAAAATATGATGGAGGTATTTTGGCTCTTGTGTGCATATGCTCCATTATTTGAAATGTATTTTAAATATATTTTAAACTGTCAAAAAAAAACTTACCGATGCGTATATCTCCACATTTTAGGCGTGCACAGAGTTGTTTGAAGGGGAAAAAATGACTTTTTTGTGTGACCTATGTAGAAAGAAAACATTCAGTGCTAAAATAAGGCTCTTCACAAGACAATTTTTGTCTTTTTTACACAATCCATAAAATATATCATTTTTTCATGAATCTTTATGTGAGCACATAGAATATGGAGATGTACACTAGAGTATTTTGTTTTCGGATTTTCTAACAAACTAAAATATGTTTATTGGTAAAGGGAGCATATGCACCTGAGATCAAAAGTGAATTTCTGGAAAACTATGGAGGCATGGTTCGCCCATATACGATGTGTTCCAGTACAGCCATACTAGCCTCTTTAAGTATCTTTCCGTAAGCCATCACGAAATAAAAGTATATATTTTAAGTATAATTTCACATCAATTATTTCTTGTTATTTTCATGAATATTCAGCATCGAGATTTTGATTCCCAGAGTATAATAATGTAGTGAACCTATAAAATGTTGCAAGCCCCCAATTTCTACATCTAGGTCCCCGAACATATCATTGTCTCCTGTCTTTTGAATTTTCATGCGATGTAATGTGAAATCTTTGTCACTTTTGGCTTCGGCTCTGTTTACTCTTTTTAATTAATGAGAAGGCAGATGTCTTGTCCTAGCTTTAAAAAACACACTAAGGCCCGCACAAACAGTCGGTTTTGGATAAGAGTCATGTGATGCATATAAATTTAAGAAATCGCCATCCTATAAATAGACCTGTGTGTCATACAATTGGTGGCCAAAGTGAGATAAGAATACAACCACCCCAATAACCACCCAAAATATGGTTAGTTTTCATGCATGTATGTGGTTTGATTAAGAAGAAACAAGACACATGGAAGCCAATTAAATAAAAGCAACTATACCTAACATGATCATCACAATCCGTTGGTGGCGAGAAAATAATTAGTCATATAACATTCCGGATAAATCAATAAAACTATACACCACAAGAGTAAAGACAACACCAATGATTGTTAAAGAGCTTACTCATTATTATTGTATAGCACATGCAATTGATACATTTCTGCTGTTCTGTAGGACCAACGGAAGTTTCTACCGAACTTTGGACTGGTGAGCATAAATTAAGGTAAGACACTAAAGTGGTCTAGCAACTCACTATAAACCAATCAATCAACTGAAAATGACCTTGCTGTAAAAAAGTATTAGTGACAAAGTTGTGGTGGCTATACCGTCTTTAGCACCGCTTAAAATCAAATGCTATAAAGAACAGAGAAATTTTAGAACCGAGCATGGAAAACGAGATTATAATTAAGTGATCACGCCGAACGTGCAACCCAGCCCATGGGTGTTTCTCATGCCTTCTTTAGTTTGACTAAGAAGAAAGAAGACACATGCAACACAATCATAAAAAAATGGAGCAAACATGATTATCACAATCAATCGGTGACATAGGAAGAACTTGGTCATCCAATGGACTAGTTGAACCAATAAAAATATAAATCAAAGGGAACTAGTAGGCATCCCCAGGGATGAAAAGCCCCTGATCCCCCTATCCCAACACATGTACAAAAAGCCTTCAAATCCCTTTTTTTGCTACAGAAAGTCCCGTATTTGCTGTATTTGGTACACTATATCAAAAAAGGTTCATCCGAGAAACAAACAAAAATGCCCTTGCTGAAGACTTTGTAAAAAAAAATACTCCCTCCATCCAAAAATATAAGTCGTCTAAGGATTAGTCAAAAATTAACATTTTCTAAGTTTGACCAAGGTTATACACAAAAATACAAACATTTACAATAATGAATCAATATCAACAGATTCAGCATAAAGTATATTTTACTAATGTGTCTATTTAATATTGTAGATATAGATATTTTTTCTAAGAATCTTGTCAAAGTTAGTAAAATTTGACTTTTTGACTAATCCTTAGACGCCTTATATTTTGGGACGGAGGGAGTATGGTAGTGTAGCAAAACCTACTTCGGTAGACACATCGTTGGAGACTCGTCAAAGTATACTTTGGAGAATAAAAAAAGTGCCACCGTAGCAAAAACATAAAACAACTATAGCGAAAAATCTGTGACACCATAGCAAAAACTAACTTCGTCGGAAAAAATCGTAGAAATATTTTTATACTATTTTATTTAGCCAAAAAAATAGAACTATTGTAGCAAAAAAGTTCGTGCTAATGTAGCGTCCTAGCAAAATCCTCGAGCGAGGTTGTAGCACCCGGCCTCGTCCGTGGTAGCGCCCGCCCGACATAGCATCTTTATCATTTCCCTAAATCAAATGAATATAGACAACATCAATAATTTAAAGAAAAACTCTCATGGTTAGCTTCCTTATTTATTGTTGCAGAGGATATGCTAGTGATGCATGTGTTTAGTAGGACTAGACATAAGGGACAAACATGAACGTTGTCAAAGCAGTGGAGCGGGCGACTCTACCCGTGACTGACTGGAGCGGGCGAGGAGTGGACAAGCAAGCAAGACAGCGACCGCCAACGGCGCTCCCCTCTTTTTTTTTGGCCGTGACGCCCCCCAACAAACCAACCGCCACCCCGCCCTCCTTCGGCAATGGAATACCCGCCGCTTGCGGTTGACTGGCCCAGTGGCGTCGTGCGCGTGTGGCCACACCAACCGAACCAGAACCAGGTCACCCTCCTCCTCTCCCTTTCCCCCTGCAGTTTCCCGGTGTGGCCTTCCATCCCATCTGGCAACCGCTCTCCTCTCCGCAGCGGGACAGGGACAGGCGGAGGAGGGAAAAGAGGCGCCTTTGCTGGAAAGCACTGCACCCTCCCCCTTTTCCTCCTTCAACCTCGCTGATCGCCGCTGCTACTCCACCGCCCGCCTCTCGTCTTTTGGGTTTTGTAAATTTCCCGCCCCTCAAGCAAGCACAGGGGGTAAATTTTTGAGAGGGGGTTGCGCCTCCTGCTCTGCTCGTGAAGCAAATATCATGGAGGCGGCGGCGGCGGATGAACCCGTGAGTTCTCTCTCCCGATTATCCAACTTATCCTCACCTTTCCCTTTTGTTTTTCTTTGATTTCTCCCACCCACTCGGTAGAACAGCGACCCTTCGTTTTCGTCCCTAAGATTATTCATCCAGTCAACCGGCTGCTCCTCGCTTCTCTTCTTTGACTGGACTCCAGGAGCATATGGCCTGCTCCTCCTAAATTCATTCCGGTTCTTCACTCCTTGTTTAGATTTTTCATATCCAGTAGTACTAATTTGGGATTGGGGGTAATTACGTAGACTCACTGCAGAATCACAACAGTTTGACTTCAAATTCGTAAATTTTCCCTAGCATTTTATGCTGTCTTCATATACTGCTCTGCTCGCCGTCTTCCCTATCATAATATGCTCTGCTTTTGATTTACGTGCGTTCGTGTGTTCAAAGGTTTGATTTCTGCATTTTGCTTTTCTTGGCAGTTGGCACTATCTTTTCTCGTTTGCTTTCTTTTTCTGAAAACAAACACTCTTCGTAGTAGTACTACTGATTCAATGGTCACGCAATAGGTATACTGACTCCCATGTCCTGTGGCCTGTCTGTTGCAGTTGGAGCACGAGTTGCAGCAAGAGCTCTCGGACATCATGATCCAGGGTTACATCGCCGGTCTGCGTCGAGAGTTCGAGACCAAGCTATGGGAAAACCACAGCCGTATCAGCAACCTGAGCAGGAGTTGGAAGGACAACGTTTCCGAGATTGCCGCGCTGCGGGACGAGCTTACCGGCGCCGTCGCGGCAGCCTCGGAGCCCCAAGACAGAGCAGATGACGTGAACACCGGTCTCAGAGACGAAACCGAGCTCGACATCCCGGACTTCTCGCTCCTGAAGCACATGGGCGGCGACGAGATCACGGCGTTTCTCAGGAACGAGTGGCTCAAGCTCCGGAGGGAGTACGAGTCCGAGCTGATCAAGAAGACTGAGGAGCTGTTCAGGCTGAAGAGGGATTTCGCCAAGGACGGCGCTTTCCTGCCGTTTAGGAAAGAGAGGGAGCTTGAATTTATCAAATCAAAGCTGATTCAGGCGATCTCGAAAATGGATGGAATCGTCGCCAGGAAGGAGGGCTCTGCTTGTTGTTTTGATTATGACGAGGATAGTGAGCTCTGCAAACTCAAGGACAGAATCGGTTCTCTGCTGGATGAAAATGAGCATCTCCGAGGTTTGCTGGCCGACAAAACAAAGGAGGCTAAGCAGCTCTCTTCACAAGAGTCGAAGCTTTCGAACCGAGTCGAGGAGCTCAGGGATGAGCTTGACGATGTAAAGATCGAGAGCCACCTGAAAGATTTATTCGAGCTGTCTGTACTAAGGGAAGTTCTGGGTGATTATGAAAATCAGATTGATGATTACAACCAGGAGGAGTGCTTGCTCCGAGAGCTGATTATGGAGAAAGAAGAGCAGCTACGCGGCATGTCTGGAGAGAGGCACAGGCTCAAGTATGAGAATGACCAGCTCGTGTCCATTGTAGGATCCACGCTGGTTCGTCACCATGAGGAATTTGACTTGGTCAACGACGAGCTTAACATGTTCAGGGAGAAAGTGTGCGAGCAAGAATTGATGATCTTGGAGTTCAAAAGCGAGTCGAGTTCAATGAAGAACTGTCTGTATGAGGCTCTGCAACAGATCCATGTGTGCAAGCAAGAGATATGTGGGCTGACTGAGAGCTTAACTTCCATGTCTAATGCTTTGGAGGAAGCAAAAGAACAGAATGCCTCGCTTGATGCCACTATCCGGGAAATGAAGAGAACACCGGGGCCATGTGTCGATGGTTATGGAGGACATGAAGGGCACCTAGAATTTGACCTTATTAGTATGGAGAAATTGTCTAACGCTTACAGTGATTTTGAAAGCAGATTTGCACAAAGTATGAAACAAAATGAAATTAGGTGCGCAAACTCATTAACACCCCTTCCTATTTCGCTATTCTTGTTCATTCAGTTTAATTAGAGGCACACTTGCCCAGCAAGCTAAATTCACCAGAATAGACTTATTCTAAAGTCTAAACATATGCATGTTAATGGAAAGGAGCAGCTTGTACTCTGTCTATTTCTTATTTCCAATTGAATTGGTCAAATCTTATAATTTTTTTAATTTTGATGCAGGTTGACAAGTATAATGTGTCAGTTTAACCCACTGGTGCAGCAAGTTTCTGTATTAAAGAAAAAGGAATTCTGGTATAAACAAATACTTGAAATTAAATGCTCGAATCTCCGGAAAGCAGAAGCTGAGGTTAGCCTTCTTTGCAATTGCTTCATTTTCGCTTTCAGACTGGTTTGGGTTTTATGGTGACGTGTCAGTAGAAAATTCCAATTAATTTTCAAACTTAGGACTGATGTAAAAGAAGAAAAGATACTTAATGATTAGTTACATGTCTGTTTCGAAAAAAAGTTACATATCTGTTTCTCTAAGAGAAACACATGATGCTTGTTAATTTTGCATTCTAACCAATAAAAATGAGGAATCTGGAATCTAGATATGATGTATCTTTTGTCATCTCAATCTCAATGAGACTTCTTCATTTGTTAACTATGCATTTTCTGCATGTAGTGAGATAATTAATAGTTCTTCTAATGTGATTCAGGTTGATATACTTGGTGATGAGGTCGACACCCTTTTAAGCGTTCTTGGTAAAATCTACATAGCACTTGACCATTATTCCCCTGTTTTGAAGCACTACCCCGGGGTAAGAGAGTTACTTCATAAATTTCCATGATACCGATTCTGCAGTTTTGTGTGTATGTTATGGAAGGACCATGGTTCTACAGTTGATAACCACTTTCCATAACTCCTTCAGGTGACAGACATTCTGAATCTAGTGCAGAAGGTGTTGAAAGGAGAAAGTGTTTAGCACTATGACACTCTGGCGAAACATTAACGACACTATCTGTGAATACGTTTGACTTGGACAGTATCTTGGGAGTAGCTTTGTGCAGTCAGTTTTTACAGTGACTTGCAAGGAGGAAACAGAGATGTTAATTTACATACAGAGCTAGTTGCAGTCGAAGTGGTAGATAACATTATTCAATTGCTAGTGTGACTAGGGTTTATTTTAGGCTTCATTTGTATCAGTGTGCAGTGAGTAGTTGTCAACACAAATCTCTAGGGTTTATTTGTGCTCATTATAGCTTTTAGGTTGAGTTGTGGGTGTATTGTTTCTCTCTTTTTGAGAAGATAGGGTGATTATTTCTTTGCATGAAGCAAGTGCAGCATGCTGTAGCCTTAGCTTGTATTGCCGATGTCTGTATAAGTCCTAGTTTGTATTGGCAGTGATTATGTATTTGTAAGTTGTAACTAGTGCAGTTTTCTGTAGCCCATTTTTTAGTTGGAAAGCAGTAGGAATTGTATTACTGCCAACTAGTCAATGGAAGCATTTGCCAAAATTAATGCCACGTTTTACTTTAGTCCAGTAATGCATGGCCAATGACATAAATATGGGCCCATGTCCATGTGCCAGTAAGAAGTACCATATTAGTTGAGAGGATGTGTTAACACATAGACAACAAAATACATACATGTCCATTTGTTTTTCAGGTATATAATCTGCCCATGTCCATCTGCCATTTGGCTCTTTGCCGCAGGTGTTCCAGCCTAAAAAAAGAAATTGCAAGCTGCGAAAAGACCGAAGCAAAATAACACATGCCAAATGTTAGTACCCCCAGTTCACTTTATTTTATGTTTTGCGCATCTTGCGGCATATAAGAGAAAAAAAGATGAAGGCTCTTCTGAATACAATTTTCAGTTATTGACGATGTGTTTGCCGGCTTTCTTTCTTCATCCATGTCGTAAGACCACCAATATATGTTATAATGATTAATCTACGCAAAATCCAAACCCTAAGTTCTATTGCAAATGCTACAGAATAAAAATCACGGACATTACTTGTGTGACAATGACAAAACCACCTTGCAAGTCACACAACTCTAGGATGAAATAGCATAGCACTTTTATGCAGCCCGTGAGAATCTATCCTTTTAATCTTCCTAGATTACTATGGATCTGGTTGCTTGTATGTTCTTGTGCAATTTCTTGTGTGTTTGATCAGTTTTATTGGATAAACTTGATAAGAACAGATTTGGCACTAGATTTCTTGGCTTAGCCTGTGATGCACAGGCTGAGACACTGGTTTGTGTACGACCAAATACTTGATTAGTGAACTCCATATTCTCTATGATGAGCTTGCATGACATCACTATGCAAACTGAGAGAAATCCCCTCCCAACACTACTTTGTGCTTTCTTTTGCTTTCTTTATCTTAAGCTGATAAGAACAGATATATATTGTCCTATATATTAAATGTCTATGAGTATGTCTATTTCTTGCTTCCCCTTGCATGCTAAGAATAGATGCTATATTGATCTTAGAGATCAACCTGCTATTGTATTGTGGTTTGTGGCCTGTTGGTGATCTTGATCTGCTACTGTTAACTCTTATGGTCCTAGTTACTTCTCCTCCTTGGTCAGCTTGATCTGCTCCTGCTTCTATTCTGGTAAGCCTCCTCCTCGCCTCTTGACCTGAGAACTGGCTCTATGTGATCATGGTGGATGCAGTGGCAGATCTAGAATTTGGACGCGGGGAGGTCCACCTTTTAAAAAAGTTTTTTTAACACATCTAATGTTATATGTTGATTCAAATTTTACAAAGTATAGGCCAACTTCTGACGAGTGGAGTGAGACCCGTCGCCGGAAGCTTGGACCGAGTGTACCGTACAGTACCCCGCGGTACGGTACGAATCGTCGAAGACCTAGGTTTTCACCGATATATAAACCCTTTGTAAGCCGTCGGTTGGGATGAGTTGCATCTGTGAAATCCCCGGCGTTTGTAAACACTCCTCGATATAGTGAAGTTTCGCTGGTTGGCGCCCGTGGTTTTTTCCTCTCTTTGTTGGAGAGGGTTTTCCACGTTAAATCCTTGTCCCCTTGCTGTGTTTTTCGTTTTCGTTCTTCATTATCTTCTTGTCGCAATTGTAACAACTAAAGCAAGGCGGTTCGAGGTCCGCGGTCCCCTCCTCCCTTCCCTACCCATCTTGCGTCGCCACCCATTGTGTCCCCGCCTCCCATCTTGTAGCACTGGCAGATCCAGAATTTGGATGCAGGGTGATCCACCTTTAAAAAAAGTTTTTTTAACACAACTAAAGCAAGGCGGGTCGTGGTCCGCAGTCCCCTCATCCCTTCCCTACCCATCTTGCGTCGCCACCCATTGTGTCTCCGCCTCCCATCTTGTAGTGATACTCTCCCTCTCAATTATGCTCCCTCTACGGCTCTACCGACGGCCAACACCCGACAAGGCGAAGGACATGGAAATGACTGGGTACCGTCGGGTCCCCGGTACCCGGCGGGTGGCGAGTATGGTGAAGATCTAAACCCGACGACGGGTTCGGGGGCGGGTCGTATGCGGGTATGGGGTGGGGGCAAACCCGGCCCCGAACCCGGCAGGTGGCATCCAGAGGGACTGCGGGAGGGAGGAGCAGTAGGAAGGAGGTGCGTTGGTTGCCGAGAGTCGGCAAGGTGGGGCGGCGGCGAGACACCGAGCTCAGGCGATGGGCGGTGGTCTCCATATCGAACGAAGGAAGGCAACGAAGCGAACGACTGAACGAAGGAGGCCATCTTGGCAACGAGCGGCGATGTCTAGTATCGAATGGAGGAAGTCATGAAGCGAACGACTGAACAAAGGAGGCCAGCTCGTGTTTTTTCCTGGGTCGACTCGCTTCTCTTATCCTCTGGAAATGGCTTTTTTCTACTCTCTCTATTCCGAAAAGGATGTCTTAGATTTGTCAAAAATTGGATAAATCTATACACTAAAAAATATATATCAAGTTTAATTTAAATTTAGTCAAATTTGCAACATTTTTTTAAGGACAGAGGAAGCATTTTTTTCTACTAGGTATATGGAGCGGACCAAAATTCTAGGGTGGTCCAAGCACCACCCTGGCCACCCTATGGATCCGCCTATGGGTGGATGTGGTGTTGGTTTTTTGGGTGATGAACTTGGAAGAACATGTGGTGTTCTTGATGATGATCTGATGGTAAGTAGTGGTCTGTGACGGGGTGGTTCTGCGACTTTGGTTAGCAGCTGAGCTGCTGCTCTACTGGTCCTTTTGTATGTTGGTTACTTTTACTACTCCCTCTGTTTTTGTATACAAGGCCACTACCAAAAAGACTTTTTTCATATATACAGGGCACTATCTTTAACCAAGGTAAAATTGATGTCATTTCCCTCGTACACCGCACAACTTACCATCATACAAAAGCAGAGCTGCGAGGGGCAGTTTTTTTTTTTTTTGCATGCCCACCGGATGGAATCGAGGAGCTCGCATCAGAGTTTGTGACGTTTTTTGTCAATGCATTAATTGGTTTAAAGTTTTGCCTTGGTATCTGAAATATGACTTTGTGGCCTTGTATACGAGAACGGAGGGAGTACTAGGTTGGCAACACAACTGCTGCATGCCGCCCGCTGCGACAACTAAATAAGGGGCGATTTTGGACGGACGGTGAACGAGATTGCGGCTAGACAAATTTTCGCTGCAGCGCGTGAGCTCGCGGTCCTCCCGCCATCTCCGATGATCCTATCTGTGAGCATGCCATGTTCTCTTTTTGGCCGCAACAAGAGTGGCTCCGAATCGGTCAATTCCGCATTACCCTTTTTTTTTTGAAAACTAGTCGATTCCGCGTTACCTATTGGGCGTGACCCGGAGTGCTTTAATCGGGCCACAAGCGGGCAGATATCCAATCAGCCTAGTTCTAGTTCGGTTGCCCTGGGCCTGGCCGGACGTCCGGCAGCCTACCAAACACGTCCCTATTTTCCTGGACTTTGCTGGCACGGAGCTCCTCCTCAAACGTTCCTCTCCTCCGCTTGTTTTTCCTCTTGTTCCTGTCCGCCTCCTCCCGGTACCGATCCGTCCGTCCTTTTTATTCTGATCCAGTTTTATCGGCGTCTGCGAGATCGAAATCCGCTAGCTTTTTTTTACTCCCAGAATCGGTGCCTGTTTCCCCTCGATTTGGTGAGTTCCTCTCGGATTCCGGCCGGCGCAATTGGTATGATTTGTTTTTTTTCTTTTTCGAAAAGGAATTGATATGGTTTGTGGCGGAATAGAGGAGGCTGGTGATGGCTGGGCGAAATTCTTGCACTCTTTGACCCGATTCGGGGTTTGGGTTGCTCGAGATTGCTCATGTTCAAGTTAATGTAGGGGGCAAAACCGTGCTCTTTTTCTTCTGGGTACGGTGTGGAGCAACAATCTGGTGTTTAGGGTCTGAAACCTGAATCTCTGGTGCCGTATAGGGTTAGATGATTTGGTCGACGGCTTCCCCTTGTGTGCTCATGGATCAAAGGAAGAAGTTCTGAATATTTCGTGTTATCGTTGGCAAATTATTAGGAAGTTTCTGTTGGCACTGGATTTCTGGTAGAGTAAGTGTTTCTGAGTCGTAAGGTTAGACGATTCAGTTGAAGCCTTTCGATTTTAGGCACTTTCCCTGGTGTGCTCATGGATAATGAAGCTCTGACTCTGTTTGTGCTATCGTTAGGAATTAGGTCGTTTTTGTTGGCACTGGATATAGGCCAACATGGGCGGCAGCATGCATGAGGCTTTGATTTTGCAACCTTTACTTTTTTTCGAGGAATGCATAACCTTTACTTGAGAAAGTGCATCATCTAGCTTGCTCAGGAGCGGGAGTATGGTCCTACAGAGAATCCTTGTGGTGTTGGTATACCGTGTATTCGTATCAATGCTTGGAACTTACACCTATGGATAGGCTTCATAATTACTTTGTCAAGTTGAAAACGTTGGCGGACTATTCTGAAATCTCAAAATTATTTGCTCTTCTTAAGACAATCAGGTTATGCTTTCATCTATCGGTTAACACCTTGTTCATGTTCAGGCTATTCTGCAAAAAGTCTACATTTTATGATCCAACAACTTGTCGGGAGCTCCTAGAAGAAGAACTGAGTTGATCCTGCAAAGGCGGATAGCTGGTCCTGCAGGGCTGGCTTCAGGAGATCAGCCACGGCTCTAAGGAAAGGAACTCGTGTCACGTTAAGAAGGGGAAGACAATGTGTCAACCGCTTTCCTAAGTTTCTTCTTGCATCGCCTTCTTTCCACGGTGGCCGTGGTGCCCTCCCGTCTGCAGGGGGGCATCCTTCCGATCTGACCTACCTCGCTGGTGGTGGTGCTGCACAAGTCTGAAGTAGGCTTTTAGCGTCGTAGTTGGTTCAGTTAGTAGTCTGTATTTTAAGGCATTGTAAGTATGGTGTCGGCCACCAAATTAGAAGGGGGATATTCTTTTCATGGCAAGAACCCTCCTCTGGATCAATCTGAAGGTAAGCAATTGGTACTTTGAAAGGTTTTGTCTTCCATAATATTTGTTAATCCTAGAAATTACCAGTTTGAACTATTTCCTGTCTAAAAGGTGTTTATTATCCTTCATGCTGTTCTGGCACCAAAATGAAAAAATCCAGAAGGATGAGCTATTTATAAAATATAAATACATTAGTTTGTTCTTCTATATGTTTAAACTATAAAGGGTACAATCACCAGCTCGGCTACCTATGTTAAAGTTACAATTCATCTTCTGGGGTTCTCGAAAAAAAATCATCTTCTGTGCCTGCTTGATTCTACAGTGGCCAGTTTGACATAGCAAAATACTCCTAGTAATCTTACAGAAACATATTGTTCTTTTCATAAAAACCTAGGTGTTTATTTGCCTTTAAGCAATAGTACATTGAAAGGTCTTATTTATGATTGAGGTTCCATAATATTCTTTAATCCTAGAATTACCAGTTTGAACTATTTCCTGTCAAAGGTGTTATTATCCTCCATGCTATTCTGGCACCAAAATGAAAAATTCCAGAAGGATAAGCTATTTATTAAATATAAATACATTAGTTTGTTCTTCTATGTGTTTAAACTCTATAGGGTACAATCATCAGATCACCTACCTATGTTAAAGTTACAATTCATGTTCTGGGGTTCTCGAAAAAAAAATCATGTTCTGTGCCTGCTTGATTCTACAGTGGCCAGTTTGACATAGCAAAATACTCCTAGATAATCTTACAGAAGAATATTGTTCTTTTCATAAAAACCTAGCTGTGTGTTTGCCTTTAAGCAATAGTACTTTGAAAGGTCTTATTTATGATTGAGGTTCCATAATATTCTTTAATCCTAGAATTACCAGTTCGAAGTATTTCCTGTCTAAAAGGTATTATTATCCTCCATCGCTGTTCTGGCACCAAAATGAAAAATTCCAGAAGGATGAGCTACTTATAAAATGTAAATACACCAACACCAGTTTGTTCTTCTATGCCTTTTTTTATAGGCTACAATCATCAGGTCGGCTACCTATTTACAGTTACAATTAATGTTCTGCGCCTGCTTGATTCTACAATGGCCAGTTTGACATTGCAAACTACTAGATAATATTACAAAAGCATATTGTTCTTTTCACATAAACCTAGCTCTGTATTTGCTTTTAACCCTTCTCTCTGATCTCCTACGTCAGGTTGAGTTACATATTTATTGTCGGGTAATAGACATAAACTTCTCTCTGATCTCTCTGATCTGTAGGTGTGAAGGTACATGTTTACCGTCTTGGTACTGAACAGCGTGGACATGTTGATCTCAAAAGCTTAGCATGTGCTGATCAAGGCAGTCCAAGTTTACTTGATACAATCATTCTGTCTCAGGTTTGTATTACCTGAGAGTTCACACGATTTTTATGTGTTACTGTAACACCATTTGTAATTGATGATTTCCCCTTGCAACAGTGGGAGAATTTTTCTCAGGAGGGCCAGTTGGCATATGATGTTACTGCTTGCAAACTTAAGGTGTTTATTGGATTCCCCTGATTCTTCTGTGGTAGAGAAATGTATATTTAAGCATGTGTCAGCCTGTGCACATTGGATTCTGAAAGAAAACTAAAAACACAGAGAAAACGAGCCAGTGATGTGAAATTAGCAAAAGCAATCGTCACATAATAAAGAAAATACCATGATCAAGTTTCCGTTTGAGCATTAATGCTAATTAATGTTTTTGCATTTATAGTGTAGCTATACTTAGCCTCTTACCATCCACTGTATCCACCATCAAACTGTAGACTAGCATGATAGTAGCTAAATATTCCTGCAATTTTGCCAAACGAAGTGGCAGAAGCTCCACTGTTGTTCATATTCCCACTTCTTGCCACTGTTGCTGTGATCATTGGAACAGACTGACTTCTGCTGCGCTGCCAGTTGTGATGGCTATGTGGGAATAGTACAAAGGAGTGGGATGTTCGGAAACATAGCAGCCGGGAATAAAAGAGGAAGGAGTGGGAAAGATTTGATAAAATACTAGTGGCTGGCACTTGTCCACATCCTAAAGCAGAAATTTATCTTCTTAAGGAACTTTGCAATGCTATAGGTGTACTCAACCAGAAAACGTTTTTTTCTGCCATACATACCATTGACAGTTTGTCAAACTAATGTATTTCCTTTCAAAGATGTCAGTAAGCCGTCAATCCTGTTAATGATATGCCCTGAGTTCGACTGTAATAATTGGTTTTGGACGGTTGTACAGGTCATTGAAGGTGAAAGGGATTTTGTTATCCAAATGAATGATAAGTGGAATTCATTTTTACTCAAGGAATATGGCAACTTCACTCATCCTTTTGGCTGCTTGAAGCCAAATTCTACCAGAAGCTGCGAGGAATTGCTTTTGTGCATCGCAGAAGGTGATAAGAATGAACCGGAGGTGGTTCCTTCGACTACACCTCCAAACGATGGAGTACTTCTGCTTGCGAATGTACGTACCTTCAAATAACCCCTTACCCCTCCCCTACCCTCTGTGAATATAAATATAAATAAAAAAATGCGCTAGTTGCCATCTTCATTGTGTTTTTTCATTTCTGATGGCCATCTTTTCATTTAGGAATATCCTGTTGAATATGGTCACATATTCTTGGTTCCAAATGTGATTAATCGCCTATCTTCCTTTTGGGATAAAAGGATGTTTGAGCTGATTACAAAGATTGCCTCTGAAGTAAACAGTACAACGTTCCGGGTTTTCTTTGATGATGGTACATCCATTGTGCCGAATAACATGTTATTTCAGGTAATATTTTCTAGTACTGGTGCTTAATGTTTTAAACGTATTCAAAGTACATTAGTATTGATCTGCCATTCATTCAGTTGTTTGGTGGTCTGATGTTCACTAAGCATTCAATATAAGCTTACAACATATTTCAAAGTAAAACTTTAGTTGTTAATGCATACAACAGTCTCATTGTTGCAGGCTTGCAACATACTTCAGAGTCCTAGTTGTTCTAATGTTTTTATCTTAATACTCCTTGATTAGTATGATATTAAAAATCATATAAATATTCATGCATGCAATTGTTTTATTGTTCTATTTGCAATCAATCAAAATAAGTGAGTAGAAAAAAAAGTGCAACAAGATGTTGCTAAGATTATAGAATTACCAGTTTGCATTAGAAGCTTGAGGAGAATCTCATGCTGTTATTTCTGCCAAATATTACAGGCCTGTTACTTTGCTAATCCTTTACCAGTGGAGTCTGCATCGACTGTTCCAATACATGATAGGAAGGCGAAATCAGGCATTCGTGTGTACGAAACAGTTGATTACCCTCTAAAAGCTCTTTTGTTCACCAGCAACAACCGAAATGCACTTGCCAATGTTGTCAGAGAAGCATGCTTAGCTCTGCACAAGAACAATACCGCACACAGCCTAATGATCTCCAACAACGGCAGAAACGTTTTCCTCTTTCCACAGGTGAAACTCGTGAAAACACAGTGCTCCATTTCTAAAAAGATAGTTTATACCCAAGGAATGATCATGCATTATCTTTTATTTTATACCCAAGGAATGATCATGTATGAATCTCCAATGTTTGGTTTTTAGGTGAAAAATCTGGTTACTGGCTGCTATCTTTCTGCCTGGGAGTGCTGTGGCTACTTTGTTTATCACACCAAGGTTGATTTCGACCGCGCTTCCGAGGCTGAGATTTCCAACAGAATGGCTTCCTTCTCGTTCGAAGATGGTGCCTTTGAAGACCTGAAGAATCTCTGCTGCGCTTTCGCAGACGATCTTGTTACCTAAGCTTGTGTGGAATGTTACTGCAGCTACCAACAGTTTGTGTGGCTGTACATTTTATGTAAAAATCGTGCAGAGTGTGACTGCAACTATAAACATCATGTGTGGTGGTCCTCCGTTATCTTCCCTGTGTTTGGTGGTTTATGCCTAGATAGCTGTGGAACATATGTACTCCTACGAAAACATTTTGATTGATCAATAAAGCTCCCTGTTCACCTCATGAATAAATCTTGGGATTTTTCACGGATGTGCAATGGCATTTCAATTACTTTACCATGCAGGTGTTTGTTTTGAGCCAATCATTCTGTAAGGCATCAGCTTGATTTTTCTTTTCTTTTTGAGATCATTTGTACCAAAGAAGTATATAAGTTAAACAAAAGATAGGCAAGAGCTAGCATCATATTAATCAGACAGCCCAACCATCAGGTTTCACACATCTGTTTCCACAAACAAAAGATGCATCACATCTGGTGGCCCATCACGCAAAATTCTACTAATAGCCATCACTGGCTAGTAGAGCAACTCAATATTGATATATACAAAAACATGGTAACCATTGGGGATCACTTAGAGCTGAGCAACAGGTGACCATGCATGTAAACTTCCACAACCCGCCATCACCCATCAGCCAGCACTTCTCTTCAGGTAAAAACACATTAGTATTAACATTTTTGTGTCAACGTAGCTATAACTCATTGCCCTGCTCTGTAAGAACTGGAATAACTCAGACAACAATGACAACCGTGACATCATCATGATTTGACAGATGAAAGCTATGTGGTGCACTAGATAGCAAGCAACCAAACTGGCCTCAGATCATCTGGTAAAACAACTCGATACTGAAACTAAATGGTAACCCCGTCACCGGTGATAAGTTAGAACTGAGCTGCACGTATATAAAAGTAAGTCACGTCATAGTAATATTAGCTTAGCTAGGCAGATTCTGTCAAGGCATCCAAGCGTCTGCCTATTCGTTCTTCTATCCAGGCAAAGCCTCCTCTCGAGTTTTAGCACGCTAGCATGCATAATCCTAACATCGACTTCAGCGAGCTTGGCGAACGAACGTACCAACATGTAATAATCAGCATGTCCAACACAAGCAAGGCTACCAGTTACTGTCTTCCTTCTATAGTGAAGATAACCATTAGATCTTGGACGCTTCCTTGGCGGCATATAACAAAATCCATGGTCCTCCATTTCTGACTTGATGCTCTGTATCCCTGATGATGCAGAACCGCACCTTGCACCGACAGAAGTCCCATCGGGGCCTCGTTTATTAACTCCTTTTATGGCTGTCATTTCCTTCCTCCATGTGTGCCTTTCGATTCTTGTCCTACAGTGTAACAGGTTTAGCCACCAAATCAACAACAATCACCCCCAAAATAGCGTGGAGATACAAATGTTAAGTTCAAAGATGCTGCGAATAAACCAGAGATTTTTTTATATAAATAAAAACTTTCTTGTTCTACATCCTTTAATTTTAGGGTTAATTTTATAATTTGGTAGTTCCTCAAAAAAAGGTCCAGTTGTGTTATGTTTCTAAAATCATTTGCGGTTCCTTTTGCTGATTTTGTTCCTCAAATAACATCCATAGATACAAAGTCGTTAATTGTCTATACTCCAGGTTTAGAATAAATATGTGATGACAACGAAATAGAAAACCTTTTTATGAATAGAAACGTTCTTGTTCTTTATCTTTTAATTTTAATAATTTGGCAGTTCCTCAAAATAAAAAAATAATTTGAACCAATTATGTTTGGTTCTTAAGATCATTTATGATTTTTTACATGCTGATTTTGTTCCTGAAATAGCATCCACACACAGAACCTTATTAAATAAGATAAGCAGTAATCCATGATGGACAAACTCTTTCAGAGGCACACACAATTTTACTCGCTGGATGCGGAAAAAGGGATTAAGAGTTGACAACAACATCAAGTTGGGTGCATTACCTCTCGTCCTTTGTACATATCTTGAAAGTCCTCTATTAAGTGCTTGTCTTCATCTGAACATCGAATCCCAGGAAAAACAACATCTTTACAGTATTTTAGATAAGAGTCAAGGTCTTTTGAATAGTCTGCAGAATTAGATAACTAAATCAGTTTTGTACCACTATTAAGTATTTGACACACTCAGAAGAAGTACCACACTAGAATGCACTAGTAATTGTGCACATGTAAGGCACATCACCACTAATGTGAAGCCTAAATATGCAACTGGTACAACATTAGTAATATGTCCATGGAAAATAGACTCAGCATATCTGTCCCAAATAATTCTCACAATTTCCTCAAAAATATTATCACAATTGTACAATATAAACAAGAATAAAATCATAAAAAGGAGAAGGTAAAACAATATTAACAACAAACAAAACATTAAGAAAGTGAGGTTTTAAATCTCTGGACATGTCATTTATATAAGATTGGAAAAATGCATACATTCATGGAAGATGATATCTTAAAAGTCATACAACCATTAACATGGAAAAATTCGTAGTAATCAAATATGCTAAACTACCAAATTCATGTTTGTACTTATATTGCCTACTTTTCATGCATTTCTAAAGCACATGTTGATATAGAAAAATCTTTTTCCCTTGTAGGCACGTGTGCCTTTATTACAAAATCAGAGATAAATTTTTTTCGAGTTTTATCTAGCTGAAATATATACTTGATGATTTCATCATATCACCTGATTACATCTGTTCTAAACTCAAGAGGGATCCCTACGCACAGTGGAAACACAATGACATTAAAGAAACAAGTTAATTCCCTCGCGTTTGGATCACTAACCATCCATACAAAAGAAAGAGAGAAGTGCAGCTTTATCTTAGTTAAATGTTTGAAATGAGATGTTCTAGAATAGTCTCGGTAAGAAAGCATGAGAATATGCTTATTGGTCAATTCAAAGATACCACCAGAAAACCAGTATTTTTCAATGGAAGATAATGGTTCATTGTTTGATAATTTATGTATTGCGGCCTGGTGCACAGGCCTCACAAATGTTCAAGCCTTGTTTTAGTCACTAAGCCTGGTCATAGTGGGAGTATCATAATACTAGTATCATGCATATGATACTAGTGTATGATACTATGTCTTTAGTGCATTGTATCATATAGTAGTGGTATATTTATTGATTTGTAAAATCTCTATGTAAAATGTGTGTATAAGATTTACTTGTCATTATAAATTCTAGTTTTACGTGCTATGATACGATATCTACCTATGATACTCTAACCACCTCTCTCTTCATTAATTATGACGTCATATCAGATTTTTGCCAAGTTGTCATGCATGATACACCTTATAATACTAGCACTAGGACCAACCTAAGAAGCATTATGGAGCTCTCTATTTATAAGTGGGAAGTTGAGATCCAGGAAATGTGAAAAGTTACTTATTGCCAAATAAGCTACAAACTCCATGCACACATCAACGTACTATTCCCTCCATCAATAAATACAAGTATTATTCTAGCCTTGCTATTACCTCCATTCCGGTTTATAAGGCAAATACGTACTTTGAAAAAATAGTTTGATGATAAATTTGGTCAATAAAATACAAATTATATTTAACAAGAAATATATCATTGGATTTATCTTCAAAAGTAGTTTCCAATGGTATAGTTTTTGGGTCATATATTGCATAATTTATTGATCAAAATTAATGGTCAATTTTTTATTAAACTACATGCATGCCTAATAAATCAGACTGGAGAGAGTACTTAAGATAGTGACCCTATATGGGATACTCACCTCACCTCCCATATCCCTTGACCATTGATGTTATACCGAAGTCTTAGAGCCACTATTAGTACAGCCATTACACACAGGGTCGGCTCTATACTTTGCAGGGCCCTAGGGCGAAGTTGATGAATGGGCCCCTAAGGGTAATATATGTCGTTAGGAGAGGAGCCAACAATTTTTAGATCATACTTAACTACAATATATATTGTAGAATTTTTCCTAAGTAAAAATGATAATTGGCAATTTATTATAATAATAAATCAAGCTCTGGTAACAGAAGTGGTCCATTACACCGATTAATTTGAATTGATGAAAATAGAAGTCCTTGCTCTAGGAAGCAAATGATGTACTCCCTTTGTTTGAACATAGATGTCACGAGTATATATTAAATAGTATCTAGATTTAATTAAATTTTGATAAATCTGTGACATATATTTTAAGACAGAGGGAGTAGTTATTCATGATTGTTTTTCAAATAGTTAGACATACTTTAGTATGTAAATACATGTGAATCTAGATAAAACTAAGTCACTTATTTTGGTTGGAGGGAGTATATTTTTACGTAGCATCATCTTCACTATTTTCATTGCCGAAATGCATATGGTCCGTTCAAAACTAGCGGACCACATGCTAATCACTGAATTCCGCGACGTGCTAATCATTGAATTCTGCGAGCGACCGAGGCGGATGATGCCTATATCAGGTCTACGAAAGTCGCATACGAACAGATCAACTCGATTGCTCAGGTTTGATAGGCCTAGCGTTTCAACAACGTGTTTTATGCTCACGATTGCTAGTCCTATGCTATTTTGCTGATGTGCTTCCCGTTCTTTTTTCCGAGCCCAACATAAATACGTATATGTATGTGTACAGGGGAGGATGTAATCGTGGGCCCCAAAAAACATGGGCCCTAGAGCGCTGCCCATGTTGGCCATGGGTTAGAGCCCGCCCTGATTACACAGACCCGTGTAGGGACCCTAGCTGGATTACTAGACAGCCATAGTTCTGCAGGCATGGACCACTCATTAGATGCGGCAAGCATGAGGGAGGATTCTTTCCATGGCAGACAACTCGTTCAAGTAGGGTTGAGCAATAGCATAGAAATTAACCGAAGGAAGCCGCAACCGCAAGCCTATTCTTCATGCTATGGACCCAGCCGCAGCTTCCAGTTGCCAAGCTCCAATCACTTGGACCGACCTGAATAGCTGTCTTGCATTCAGAGCACAGTGTTTTAGAGGGGTCCCAAGAAGTCTGTCCAGTTGGGTAAACGCTGCCACATATGGAAGCTTGCCCTCCATTGCCCACCTGTAAATGTCGGTCGACAGGATGGCTTCCCGGGCAATATGGCAGGCCAGGAAACAGACGAACAATGTCGAGTACACTGGGAGCATCATCCTCAACGAGCGCAGAAAGAAGAACTCAACCCCCGTATTTCTTTTCGATGAGGCAAGGCTTCATCCGCCCGCTCGCATTTCACCTCTCGATGTTTCTGTTGGCCTTTCAATGGCAGTAACTGAACAAGAGCAACACCTCCAATGGAGGAAGAACGCTTCAGTCCCTACGCAGCCTCGTCCTCGGCGAGCAACTTCCTTGCCCACATTTCGTCGAACACCTTGGAGGCGGCCACCCACCGCACCAGGAGAGTCCCAGCCACACCGCAGACGAGGGCGCCCACCTGGTGCCTCTCGACCAGAACCTGGAACTGCTGCTGCTGCAGGATCACCTGCAGCCCATGTACGTAGCGCCGCCGGACCCGAGTCCCCAGCTCCTCTGGCTCGCTGCCCCAAGCGTCGGTGGCGCCGGGCACAAAGTCACGCGGCTCGTCGGGTTCGTCGAAGGCAGGCGCGGCCGGGGGGTGTTAGGACCCGACTCCCTCCTTCTCTACACTCTGCGTCAGGAGGACAACACCCTCACTTATCCAAGGGCTTAGAGCAAAGGACAACGTTCCAGGAGCATCCAACGGCAACCGAATCATCGTCTTGTGCTAAATGCGCTTAAGTGTAATAAACCTTAATTATTATAAAACTTCATTAGCATGGTCCTGCTCTTCGATATAGAGGGCAGGAGAGGGTGGCTGGGAGGCACGCTAGGAAATATCAACTATTTTTATCGTTCTTCTTCCTTTCCAAGTTTACCTAGATGTATCTGGATCTGAGCCACCGGAGCTCCACCTTCTTCCCCTCTCCGGCTTCTGTTAGTGACCATCGGGTCCTGACACGGTGGTATGAGAGCATCGAGCTGGCTGTTCTTCGCATCGATGGAGTTCCCTCCCTCCCTACGTCGCTGAGGTTACCCGAGTGTCAACACCCGGATTTTTAATCCGAGATGCCTGTTATACCATACATCGCAATCCCAAGATTACCAGTTTTGCGAGACATAACAGATTGATACCATAGTTCATCATCCATTACAAAGGTCTTAGAAATAAATGATCTCATGATCTAGTCTTAATACAATCAACACAGCGGAATAATAATAGTAGTAGCATGGTCGAAGCTTCATCTTCAAGGTCACAGACAATGCTGACGATGGGAGATGATCCTAGTTGTCGTAGACTTCCTGCTATCCATCATCCTGGTAGTCCTCCTCATAGTCTGGCCATAGGAATAGCCAGGAATAAAGCCATGAGTACTCTTTAAGTACTCGCAAACTATCACTAACAAGTAACATGGTTCAAGTAGGAATCCTAAGCTCTAGGTTGTTTTGTAAAAAGCCAGGTTTATTTCTAACTGAGTTTAGAAGTATAGAAAACTAGTTTAATGTCTTTCAACACCTAAGTGGGAACTTAGCTTTCACTTTCATAACCCTGTTGTGGTCAAGTCAAAGTCATGATTCATTTTATAAGTCATTTTGAAAACATCTGACGACGGAACAGTATGGCCACTCCAACTATCCATAACCGCGGACGCGGCTATTCGAATAGTTTGATACTCTTGCAGAGGTGGTACACTTTCACCACAACATTCAATACATCCATCAGGAACAATCCCGAATCACCATACTAAGTATGCGGATAATCAATCCTAACCTTTTAATTATACACCCTAGTATAGGCACCTCCCCTATCTCCCAACCATGACCATTTGTCATCTTGGGAACTGCACAGGTGGACAATCATCGCGAGATAGCCTCATCTCAAACCTCTGCTGCAAAGGAACCCATACTAAAATATATAAACTTCCAGTTAATCCCTACCCAAATTCGGGTATTATGGCTGTACGGTAACATTGGAATGGTATCGCATCCGAACCCAACCATCAGTTTTATAAAGGGGCTAAGGATCATGCATCAACATTTTCCTCATCAAAACATCTGGTGTTCATAAAACATGTCAAAACATTTCATTAGAATGACTCATCATTTCAAGGTTTTCATAATCATTTTCACCAAGTATTCCCATCTAAAGTGATCAAGCTTTATGCTTAGCACTAGCCACTAAATTTGGGGGTAGTTACTAAGAGTGGTGCTAATCAGGTGTGACTTATCTAAATCTAATATCATGCCTCCGTATGACATCTAGTTCTATCTATCTTAGGCCAAGTTTTATGCTCTTTATGCTACCTCTAATATCTTTCCAAAATATCACAAACACTAACTAAAAGTAATAAAGAACTTTGATAAAGAAATAAAAGAATAAAGCTTGCAAGTAAAACTGGGATTTGGTATAATCAAGTGGCATAACCAAATATGCCTAAGGCCTCTAATTTTCATAGTTATTATGCAAGTGTTAGCTTGCAAAGTTCTAGCTTGCTAGGATGGCTTGTCTTGAATAGTGCAGTGGTTGAAGTTCTCCTCTGCTTCCTCTTTGTAGTAGTCTCCTTCCTCTTTGTATCCTTGGTCGGTACTAGCGTCTATAAATAAATACGAGGTACACAATCACCAAACAATACTTAACTACTTCTATTTGGCACACACAGGTTCACACTAGATGATCTAGCATCATCACACTCATCACATGAGTTAAAGCCTTAGTCTAATTTATTTTATTTTGGAAAAGTAATTTCTACTCATTGAAAAACTACTTAAGATTTAATATTCTCCAATTAAAATATGATATCATGTTGACACATGGCATCACCACATATTTTAATACTTGGGAATGTGATTTAAAGTGGTGTTAGAATTTAATAAGGTTTAACATTATTATTTTAATTAATTAATGTGACTAGAAATGCCTATGGGGCATTCTTTTAATACTTGGCTAATATTACTGCAAGTAAACCTAGATATTTTTATATATTCAGAAAGGTCTTATCAAATGTGATTTTTTTAGAGTTGGAATCAACTCAAAAGCATTTATGGTTGATTTTTGAAAAATGTTTGAATGCAGAAAAATCTCTGCCTTGATTTTTTTACTATAGGTGATCTATAATTTCAAATGGTTTGAATCCAAAGGTCTTGGGTTAACAATTTCAATACCTTTCTAGCAAAATTATTTTCATGCAATTTGGTTTAGTGAATCTCTCTGAATTGATTTTTGAATCTACTAACAGAACTAGAGTTTGAACTAAATGGAAAAATCTAATTTGAATTAACTGGGTCGCGCGGGAACTAACTGGGCCGGCCCACTGCGCACAGCACAGCGCGTGGGCTGAGTTAAGTGATGGCCCCACGCGTCAGCGACTCTGGCTATGCGAAGCGGTAAGTGGCAATCTGGATCGTGCGATTAGAATCTAATCTAACGGCTGAGGTTCATCATCGACGACGAACAACTCCGGCAAGGTTTAAACCCTAACGCCGCAGTGGGGGTCGTGTGAGGCTCACCAGGGCTCTAGCTAGGGTTGGCGCTGGGGGCGAACGACGTTGTCGACGACGGTGGTTCAAACGGTGGTCACGGCGGCTCCTAGGGCGGCTCCAATCAACGACTCCTCTTCTCCTCCTCCGCGGCAGACTCCGGTGAAATTCCGGCGACCTGGTGCTCGCCTTGCTCCGAGCAAAGGTGGGGGAGGTTCTGTGAGAGGTGAGGAGTGGAATGGTGTGGTGAATCGAGGCTAGGGAGGCCTCCTTTTATAGCCGAGCGAGAGAGGTAGTGCGGCATGGGCAGAGCTCGTCGGGGTCGATGGCACAACGAGCTAAAGGCATGGCAGAGGGTGTAGGCCGGTGCGCGGTCTCCTGGCGATGCTTAAGGACGTAATGGCATGGCAAGGGGCGGTCGAGGTTGGTCGGGAATGGTGGATGCTCTGCGCGGCACCGACGGTGGTTTTGACGACGCACGGGTGCTACGGGTCGCGCGACGGCGAACGGGGATGTCTGGGAGGTTCCTGGGGTCGTGGTGATTGCAAGCACGGGCGGCGAAGGAGAGGCACAGCGTGTGCGAGTGTGTCGGGCGCGGCGCTCTGGCGTGCTCCCGGCATGGCGTAGAGACATTGGGCGCGGCTGTGCTGGGGTGGTCCAGGGCCTGGCTGCGTGCGAGGGTTGGACAGGGGGTGGCGTTGGACGGTCAGATGCCTCCTGGACATGGTGGCTAGGCATGGCGATGGATCCTGCTAGCTATCCATGGTCGGCTGGCAAGGGGTGGCTTCGAGTGGCACGACATGGTGCAAGGGTAGGGGTGGTAGCTGCTTCAATGCGAGTGTGATCACTAGTGGAGACAAAGGGAGTGAGATGAGGACAAATGTTTTATCAAACACTGCTCCAAACAGTATAAGTTAGGCAATTTTGAATTGTATCTCGAGGTGTTTGATGAAATGGCCGAAAGAATTCAAGTTTGAAATTTTTGAATGAATTTTGGTGAGTGTACTGGTCACATACTTGGTAGTCTATGGTTGCTTGGGTTTGTCAAGGTGAACTGGTTTGAGTGGTTTTTGAGAAATGGTGATTTTAGTACCTACACTTGATTCAATTTTAAAATGTCATTTGAATATATTTGAAATCTGTTTCTGTTGGTTTGCAAAGTGGGCTTGGGTTCACTTTTACTTGGTCTAGCAAGGGGTGAAAAGAATTGGATTTGTTTCTGTTAGAAATCTTGGACTAGAAACACTCAAAGTGGTCTAGTGGTTAACTTTGGTCAAAATGACCATTAGCTCATATTGTTTATATTTGAATTTCTATTGATTTGATTCTTCTTGGAAATGATTTAGATGATGTTGTTTTCATCTTTAAACCAATCCTTGCCATTCATAGCAATCAAACAAGTTATGGCAAGCATTCATGCATTCATCACATACACTCATACATTCATATTAGTTTTTAATAACAAAAGTTTTTGTTAACCCTAAACTTGGGTGATTAGAACTTGATAATCTTGATTAATATTTTTGGGATGTTACAAACCTTCCCTCCTTAAAAAAAATCTCGTCCCGAGATTTGAGAAAAAGAAAACTAGGATTAAAGAGGCCTGGAAACTCAGTCCTAATGTAATCTTCTCACTCCCAGGTAGCTTGTTCTTCGGTATGGTTACTCTACTAGATCTTGAGAAACTTGATACTCCGGGTTCTGGTGGTCCTGAAGGCTTCCTCCAAAATACGAATGGGTACTTCAGGATATGTCAGGTCATCGTTGATCTCTATGGTTCTGTGATCAATATTTTTGAAAACTTTGGTCTTCTCCGGGACTTCTAGGCATTTGCGAAGTAACGAGATATGAAACACATTATGCATGGCTGACATCTCCTCCGGCAGTTCCAGTTGATATGATACTTCTCCTCGGCGATTCAAAATCTTGAAGGGTCCGATATATCTGGGGGCTAACTTTCCTTTGAGTTGAAAACGTTGCATTCCTTTCAAGGGTGATACCTTGAGATACACAAAATCTCCGATGTTGAAGTCTAGGTCTCGACGTCTCTTGTCGGCATAACTCTTTTGTCTGGATTGGGAGATCTTGAGGTGCTCACGAATCTTGTGAACTTCACGAACTCCTTTCAAGTGTCCGATATATCTGGGGGCTTCTCGAAGGATGCCAGGTCCGGAAATCTGACTCTCTCCTACTTCTGACCAATTCAAAGGGGTACGACACTTCATTCCATACATGAATTCAAATGGGGACATTTGCAAACTGGCTTGGTAACTATTATTATATGAAAATTCTGCGAAAGGCAGACAGTCTTCCTATTTGATCCATATTCCAACACACAAGCTCTCAACATATCTTCGAGTATTTGGTTTACTCGATCTGTTTGTCCATCAGTCTGAGGGTGATAAGTTGTGCTGAAATCTAGTCTTGTTCCTAATCCTTCTTGGACTTTCTTCCAAAACCTTGAGGTAAACTGGGTTCCTCGATCCGACACAATGTTCTTGGGGACTCCATGCAAACTGACTATCCTAGCAATGTACAACTCTGCTAGATTCGAACTCTGATAAGTGGTCTTGACCGGTAAGAAATGGGCTACTTTGGACAGTCTATCCACTATGAACCAGATAGAGTCATTTCCCCTACTAGACGTAGGCAACCTGGTGATAAAATCCATTCCAACAGAATCCCATTTCCATTCTGGAATCTGCAATGGTTGCAAAAGTCCTGCGGGTCTCTAATGTCCCACCTTGAATCTCTGACAGATATCACATTTGGCTATGTAGCTTCAAATTTCTCTCTCCATCTTATGCCACCAAAATTGCTCCTTCAAATCTTGATACATCTTCGTTCCTCCGGGGTGGATAGAATAAAGAGTATCATGGGCTTCTTTCAAAATAGCTTGCTTCAATTATGAATCTGCTGGCACATAGATACGTCCTTTGTACCACAAAACTCCTTCATCTTCGGTGAATCCGGGTACCTTCCATGTACCGATATGACGTTTGATTCCATTGATACTAGCATTTCCTTTCTGCGCCTCCTTGATCTGACTAATCAAAGTGGGTTGAAGTTCTATGCTAGACAAAAATCCTTCACTAACCAGCTCCATTCTGAAATCTTCCAACTCCTTGTGCAAAATTGGTTGCTCTTTCAGAATCATGGTGTTCAAGCGACACGACAATCTGCTAAGAGCATCTGCTACTACATTGGCTTTGCCGGGGTGATAGTGAATGTCAAGATCATAGTCCTTGATTAACTCTATCTACCTCCTTTGCCTCATATTCAACTCCTTCTGAGTGAAAATATACTTCAGGCTCTTGTGATCCGAATAAATCTCACAGCGGTTACCCATGAGGTAATGCCTCCATGTCTTCAAGGCTAAAACTACGGCTGCCAGTTCGAGGTCATGGGTAGGGTAATTCTGCTCATGTTGCTTCAGTTGTCGGGATAAATAGGATACGACTTTGCCTTCTTGCATCAACACACATCCGAGACTGATCTTGGATTCGTCACAAAACACATCAAAGGGCTTCGTAATATCCGGCATAATCAAGATTGGGGCTGAAATCAATCTCTTCTTAAGCTCTTGAAAACTTGCTTCACATTTGTCCGTTCATTCAAACTTCTTATCTTTCTTGAACAATTGGGTCATGGGTCTTGCGATGCTCGAGAATCCTTCTACGAACTTGCGGTAATATCCCGCTAATCCGAGAAATGCCCGAACTTGGGTTTGAGTGGTTGGGGCTTGCCATTCTTCCACATAATTAACCTTGGCAGGGTCGACAGCAATTCCTTAGGCCGACACGATATGTCCGAGGAATCCTAATTCCTATAACCAGAACTCAGATTTGCTAAACTTGGCATAGAACTGATGCTCCCTAAGGGTTTCAAGGATGGTCCTTAGGTGTAGCTCATGTTCCTCTTCTGATTTGGAATAGATCAGAATGTCATCGATGAAAACAACAACAAACTTATCCAGGAAGTTCATAAAAATCTTATTCATGAGGTTCATGAAATAAGCGGGGCATTGGTTAATCCAAAATACATGACAATGTACTCATACAGTACATATCTGGTGGTGAAGGCAGTCTTTGGAATATCCTCTGTGCGAATCTTGAGTCGATGATAACCAGTTCTAAGATCAATCTTAGAAAACACTTTGGCACCAGTCAACTGATCAAACAGATCTTCTATCTTTGGCAGTGGGTACTTGTTCTCAATGGTGACATCATTCAGCTTCCAATAATCCGTGCACAAACGGTTACCTCCATCTTTCTTATCCACAAATAAAACATGTGATCTCCATGGTGATGCACTTGGTTGAATCAATCCTATCTCCGGCATAGCATCCAGTTGCTTCTTTAGCTCCACTAATTCAGATGGGTTCATACTATAAGGTCTCTGAGCTATGGGTCCAGTTCCAGGGATTAGTTCAATGATAAACTCGATATCCCGATCTGGGGGCATACCGGGCAACACATCTAGGAATACGTTGGGGTATTCACAGACCACTCTGACTTGGTCAATGGTGGGTTGGGATAGACTCTTGTTGCACTTGAATTGACGGGGCAATATTTCAGATACATGTTCTACTGATACTCCAGTGGTACTAGTCATGGTTATGGCTTTCTTGGCACAGTCAATTAATCCTTTATGTTTCGACATCCAATCCATTCCTAGTACTACTTCCAAACCTTTGGTTCCAAGTACTATTAGATTAGCATAAAAATCTATGCCATGGATTCTAATAGGTCTGGCCTTGCAAATTTGTCTAGCTTTGGTGGTTGAACCAGGTATTTGAACTATCATAACATACTTCAATTTTGTTGGTTGAATCTTACTAGTGCATGAAAATTCTTCTGTAACAAACGAGTGCGATGCTCTAGAATCGAACAACACTCTTGCAATACTGAGTTAACAGAAAACATACCCAGCACGACATCTGGCGCTTCTTGGACTTCTTCAGCATTCATGTGAAACAGACGGCCATTGCAGTTGAGTGAGTTCCCTGGGGCAAATCTTCTTCCAGGCTGAACACGGCGCTGCTGCTGAGCTGGGGCATTCACATTGGGGGCTGCTCCAAGCTTCTTGGGGAACTCATTGGAGTATTGACCCTTGGTTCCGCATTCATAACAAGTAACCCGAGACTTGTCTTTTCCTGCAATAGGCACAACATTGCTTCCAGTCCTTGGGGCAGTATTGGTGTTGTTGGCGACATTATTGTTGTTGAACTTGGGCGGTGCATGGTTGAAAGTGTTGGAGTTTCCGGGTTTATTGTTGTGGTTTCCTCCGGGCCTTGGGTTTCCTCCTCCACGGTTGGGATAGTTAGGACGGGTAATCGGGGGTCTATTGTTTCTTGGGGCATATCCTGCAGACGGGTTGGGGCGATACTTTGGGGTATGGTGGGTTCCTGGTTGATGCATCATTCGACGCTTGCGATTCTCATTGGCTTGGTTGATCTTGCCTTCCATCTGGATTGCAGAATCCGCTAAGGCTTCAATGTCAGCGAATAGGATATTGACTAACACTGTCTGCATCTCATCATGTAGACCATTCAAGAATCTCTCCTTCTTCTTGGCTTTAGTGTCAATCTCATCTGGTGCATACCTAGCTAATAACAGAAATTTGTCACAGTACTCAACTACTGTCATCCTCCCTTGCTTCAATTCTCTGAACTCATCTCTCATCCTCTTGAATAAACCCGATGGCACATGGGTTCCGCTGAACTTGAGTTTAAATTCATCCCACGTCATCATCTGTCCTCCATTCATGGTGCGAATGCTATTCCACCAAGATCTTGCATCACCTGCCAGATAACGGGTGGCAAATAGTACTTTCTCATTGGCTTCCACTCCCGCGACTTCTAAGTTGTTCTCCATGGTCTGCAGGCAGTCATCCGCATCTAATGGCTCTTCAGACTTACTAAAAATGGGTGGATTAGTGTTCTGAAAGTTCTTGAGCATGGATCCATGGTTGTCCTGGTTTCCATGGCCTTGATTGTTATTGGCCATCTGATATATGCGTTTAAGGGTGGCTAGGTTGGATTTACGTTTTGGTCTTTCAGCTTCACGGTCTGAAACCAACATTTGCAAGATTTGGAGCATTGGGTCCGGGGATGAACTGCTTCCTCCGCGAGGCATCTGAAGATTGATATAGATCATGAGACAAGAGGGGAATTTCTAAGGTTCATGGCTTTGTTTTTGAAAAGTTTTTAAACTTTAAGTTTGACTCAGGTTTTGCCGACTAGTAACTTGCTTTTCATTCATTCATTCATTCATTCATAGCACACAATACAAATACACACCACACAAGGTAACATATGGTTTTAAGAACCATTCTGTGAAGCTACGATACAATGGTACCGGATACAACTCACAAATAGTGATCGCTAGCGTAGGTGTGAGTTCTACTAAAGTGATCTAGTGCGACTACTCATCAGAATTGGTGGCTTCATCATCATCATCAGCATCATCATCATCATCATCAATGAAGGCGGAATCATCATCATCGGTGTGGAAGTCCATGGCTTGGTCCTCCAGGTAGTCATCATCATCACTGAGGTAGGAGTAGGGGTCTCCACATATATCTTCCCCTGCATTATCCCTCTCCTCAAGATGCATGTCCCGCTCATGGATGGTATCCTACAAGTCTGTCACTTTGTGACGAAGGCGAGCAATAATGCGATCCTTCTTGTCATGCAGACGACAAAAGGTCTTACGCTCCTTCGCAAGGATGGCGAGAGTCTGGTCCTTCTTGACTGCAATGGCATAGTTGTGGTTGGCGTATGCGTGGGTGTTGTCTAACTCCTTCTGCGTGTGATACATCATGAAGATGAGATGATCCACGTGATGCTTCAGCTCCGGGTGGCTTGGTACCTCCAATGGTTGTCCCATAGCATCACGCCTTGCGTAGTACTCAAAGCGAGTACCCTTGATCTGATTGATGCTTTGCCCACACAGAAGGGCAAGAGCTTCCCGCATAGCCCTGGCGAGTCCGTCTATCCAGTTGTTCTCTCTTAAGGTGAATTGGATTCCCTCTGAGGTGGGTGCCTCAATCTTGCCTCTAAGATTGGCAACAATTAGCCATTGTAATTCTCCTCCTTGTTGATCGTTGAGCTGGGCTCCGAAGAACTCGGGGTGCGGGTGCTTGATGACCCACAAGTATAGGGGATCGCAATAGTCTTAGCGGGTAGTATTACCCAATTTATTGATTCGACATAAGGGGAGCCAAAGAATACTTGCAAGCCTTAACGACTGAGTTGTCAATTCAGCTGCACCTGGAAATAGTTCTTGCTCACTGAAGTTTATCAGTAGCAACAGTTTGTAGTAGCAACAACAACAGTGAAACATGAGCAACAATAACAGTAAACAGTGGGATTTGAGTGTGGTAGGCATAGGGATGGATGGACGGGCGTTGCATGGACGAGTCTAAACATGTAACTTCAAGATCTAGGGCATTGCAGATAAATAAGAATAAGCATCCAAGTACTAAACAGTCCTAGGCATGTGCTCCATATATAGTCATGCGTGCTCGCAATGAGAACTTGCACAACATCTTCTGTCTAGCTAGCCCGTGGTAGAGGGGCCTCTAGGGAACTACTGGCAATTAAGGTGCTCCTTTTAATAGAGCACCGGAGCATAGCATTAACACTCCATGAACTGTAGGGTTCGCAGCATAGAAAACAAAAATTTTCCTACGATGGGAACAACTATGTACCAAGATCTATCTACTAGATACAAACAATGGGCGGATGTATATCCGTAGAGAACATACCCTTGAAGACCAACAAAGCTTAACGAGTCAAACTCGTGGTTGATGTAGACGATCTCTTGCCGATCTCAATATCAAGATGAATACCTTAACACTGCAACTTAGAAGTGCATCCGTGCTCGCACACATGTTCGAGGCACCGAGCAACCTCTGCCTCCTCGCTCCAGCGATGCAGCGGAAGCACAACTCTTTCTTGCCGAATATCCACCGGGAACATGTATCTCGCTAGTCCGAGACCATGGGGGATAAATACTAGAGGGGAGAGAGATCATTCACGAGGAGGTGTGAGTCAGAGAGAGGAGAGGGTGCTCCTTTTATAGGAGGAGGGGGGACCCAAGGGGGTGGCCGCCGGCCATGGGTGCTGCCCCCTCCGCTCCTTCATTCATGTGGGTGGACAGTCCACTCACTCAAATGCCTTTCAATTCCCTCCACTCAAAATCCCACTCAGAATCCCATTAAATTTCCACCAAATTTAATGCAAACTCTCATTAAATAAAACTCCTTTTATTTATTCAGAATTTTGTCAATTAATTTAAAGACAAACATTCACATATAACCCCTTGCTAGTATTTCATTTCACATGCAAAAACACTTTCTGAAATTTCACCCGAAAACCTGTTTCGGTATCTAGTGAAATAAATTCCTGCGCTTGTTATTCTTTCCAGCATGAAACTTTTGCTCCAAATGGATGTCGGTGTCTCTTAAGTGTGCCACCCTATGGTTCATGAATAATGCAGACATGATCGAGACCCTTCTCCGATCAATAATCAGAAGCGGGATCTGGAGACCCATACTGACTCCCACACATTCAACGATGACTTTCTTGTGATCGTCGGAACCTTTTACGCTAGTATCTTAATCCTTTTGTTTCGCGATATATTACATGTCCGAGATTCGATCATCGGTATATCCATACCTAGTTTGATCTCATTACTAACATGCACTCTTTTCTTGTTCCTGTGATATAACATTCTAGTGATCAAATCACTTTCTTGCAAGCTAACCAATGTGATATCATCGAGAGGGCCCAGAGCATATATACCCGTCATTGGGATGAAAAAATTCCACTCTCGATCCATGGGCCTCAACATAACAGTTTAGTAGTTCTGAACCCATCTTTATAATCACCTAGTTACGGTGTGACGTTTGATGTTATCAATAAACTCTTCCGGTGTTAGTAATTGACATGATCTCATGGTCTAAGGATTAGGATCACTTCGTAAGTTGTTATAGCAATATAAACTCAATGACTTTTGATTGTAATGCTATACTTCGGATGAATGTTCATCACACCATTACACTAATGTTGTGACCTCGTTATTAACAACATCCAATGTCTATGATCAGGAAACCTTGATCATCTTGTTAATCAACGAGCTAGTTTATGAGAGAGGCACAACTAGGAACTTCATGTTTATTTATTAAACACACATGTATTAACGTTTCCATATTAATACAATTATAGCATGCAAAATAAACATCTATCATATACTTGGAATACACATAATAATCACTTTATCATTGCCTCTCAGGGCATATTCCCTTCATGAACACATGTGATCCTCACATCACAGCCATCCCCTCCGGTTGTCCCAATTTTTGTCACTTCGGGGCCTTTGGATCCGGACAATGATATCTGTACACAACTTGCATATAAGATCACAAACAATACTATCATAATGATTCAATAATAAGTTTAGATCTGAGATCATGGCACTCGGGCCCTAGTGACAAGCATTAAGCACAACAAGTTGCAACAAAGTCAAATAGCACTAATAGAGATACTAGGCACTATGCCCTAAAAATCTTATTCGATTACAAGATAGAACTCATCCAATCCCTACCATCCCCATAGCCTACAACGGGGGATTACTCACTCATGGATGAGGGAAACATCGATGGTTGATGGAGAGGCGTTGGTGATGACGATGGCGATGATCCTCCCCAAATTCCCCATCCTGGCAGGGTTCCAGAACGGAGTTTCTGGATCCGAATTGCGGCTTCTGGTGGTGGCGGCGCAGCGGAACTCTTTCTAGAAAAATGTCGAATCCCCCTCGGTTTTTAGGTCAAGGGGTAACTTATAGGCGCATAGGGAGCCCGAGGGGGTGCCTGGGGTGGTCACACCCCCTAGGCGCGGGCAGGGCCCACCCGCTCCTAGCAGGGGTGTGGGCTCCCCAGGCCTCCACCCCGTTTCGTCTTCTAGCTTCGTGGATCTTCTGGCGAACTATAATTTTTGGCATATTTTCCAGGATTATTCCTGATAGTTGATTTTCTGCACAAAAACTAGACACCAAGGTAATTCTGCTGAAAACAGCGCCAATCCGTGTTAGTTGTATCCAAATCACACAAGTTTAGAGGAGAAACAATAGCAAAAGTGTTCGGGAAAGTAGATACATTTTGGACATATCAACTTCCCCCAAGCTTCGCTTATTGCTTGTCCTCAAGCAATTCAGTGAAAACTGAGTGCGATAAAAGAAATTTCACGAACACATTTGCTTCATATGATGTATATATTCTCAGCATAGGAGTAGATACTTAAACCATTCATAATAAGAAGCATGTAGCCAAGTCTAGTCAATAGTCATTGCAAGCTATGAAGAGAAACCAACTCAATAATAATAAGTAGCATGGAAACATAAGGAACATTGCTATACTCATAGTAAGGTATGATAGAGTGGTATCTCGCTTGCCTTTGTTTGTAGAGCACAATATAAATGCCAAGACACCTCTGAAGTTCACATGAAGACTAGAAGTAAAGATATTAGAGATACAAGCATCAAAGTCATAACATAATTAACCAAGTTTTGAAACAAACACAAGAATGACAACTATGCTCTCAAGAAGGTGCTCATAGAATAAGTGGTGACTCAACATGGAAGTGAAAAGGTTTTGAAAAGTTTGAAAGGCTCCTAATGCTGAAAGGAAGGTACTCATTAGCTTTGAGCTCTCATTGCCCCTATCATAGGCATGTTCATATGGTTAAGGTGAAAGTGAGGTCCAACCTGAGTTATATGCTTGATAGACCATAAACTAGAAATCCCATGTCCCTTGAGTACGAGGGCCGCTCCGCATGCTACTCAACTTTGGTTTACCTGTAAGTTCTTGTCATTGTACATACATGCATATCATAGAGAACCGCCAATGGGGTACCCCTTGCACATGATACATGAGCTATCCCATGATCAAAATGACAAGGCAAACAGACAATGAGCATCTCAGCGATCTTTTTATTTACTATGTGCATAGCTTTTTATTGAGGATGCTTCACAGAATGCTCATTATGGTGATGCTGCAAGTTTCCACCATGATTAGGCATGACTTAGGATAACGGTCCAAGCGTTTCTCTAACACATATATATGCTCCATGAACTCACAAGATCCCCTTTTATTTCACACCGATGACATCCGCAAACAAAAGAGAAAAGTATCAATTGGATAGGATATCTAAAAAGTGTTGAAAGAGTTCCCCGTGAAAGGACGGTTTTGCTAACTCCCAGCATATAATTTGCAAGCATATAACTTTCATGGACAGGTCACAATGGTTCAGGATTATTAAGTGCAAGGAATAAAGTGTGCCATCAAGTTCGTGAGAGCTTTACTAACTAACTTTCTCAAAACAGTCAAACATTTTATTTGGAAGAAAACAAGGCATATAGAATATGCACTGAAATAGCAACAGATGCTAATAGGTAGGTATGGTGGACACTGTTGGCAATATTGTTTTGGGGGAGTTGTAAGCACAAGTAGAGCTCATTCTCAGTGCAAGTGAAGGCTAGCAATAGAGAGGGAGCAACAAACGAGAGAGCAATAATTGTCATAATCATGCTTGCAACAAAACAGGACTAATTATGGCATGAAAGTGATACAAAAACTCTGAGGCAAAATAAATCATCGAGGGTTACTGACTATTGTTTAGTCATATGCGTGCGTGAGCATGTGCCAAGTCGGTTCACATGAAACTTCAGAGGAGGATACCACAATATCATACCAAAATATGAATAAAACAATGCAAGCAAACATTCATATGACACGCTACAAACTATTAGCAAGCTGGAGCTAATCATAGACAAGCAAGAACTACTAAGCATCTATCAGTAACATACTCCTTACAATGAACAGACTAAGCATGCTCACAATGATGAGTATATGTACAAAAATGAAAATAAATAGAGTTTGTTACCAGCCTCTTACCACACCTCAAGTTGTCTTAATCTTCATTATTGCCCTTCACTTGTGTGACTTGAATAATAACATGAAACCAAAATCCACTGAGGACGGCTGAACCCTGCAAAGAACACACAAAACCAAAGAAGAACAACAAATATTTTTGGTGTTTTCGATTTTTCAAACAAGCCAACAAAGCAAAAACAAACAAAGCAAAAACAAACCAAACAAAGCAAACAAAGCAATATCTTTTTGGATTTTTCTTTTAAGGCAAACCAAAGCTATAAAGCAAAGAAACAAACCAAGAGAAACAACGAAAATATTTTTGGTATTTTTGTGTTTTGAGAAAGCAGAAACAAAAACCAAAAAAAGAGAGCGAACAATGGATATACAAAGAACCGGCCGAACATGATATATAGATGAGTGTGATGTCGGTATACCTCCCCCCCAAGATTAGGCTTTTGGCCTAAGTGGGGATCAATCCCATGGTGCCCAAGTAGGTGCACCTCCGTAGTATGATGAGGAGGCTGCCTCGTCCTGGTATGAGCTCGAGGACTCCCCTGTGTAGTATATAGAGGGGTCGTATGAGGGCGCTTCCCCCTGATAGTGTCCATGGAAACCAAGAACGCGCAGCTTGTCATCCATCTCCTCCTTGGAGCGTGACAAAGGTCCGTGAGAAATACTGAACAAAGTGGTTTGGGGAGAGGGATCTCTCTCTCTTCCCCGTCAATAAACAACATTCTATAAACCAAGTTCTCAAGGGTAGAGCTAGTGGTGACAAAGTGATGTGCCTTCATGGCAGCAAGATCAAGCTTCTGAGGGGTCAAAACTGTATCATTTGGATCAAAAGCAAGGTCCAAGGTAATAGGAACACGTGCAACAATAATTCCCCCATAAATGGGTCCCTTAGCATATAAGCGATGAGCAATAAGAGAACCAAGATTGTACTTAGTTTCATTGTTGAGCACAACAGCTAAGAATGCCAAATGATAGTTGGAAATATTACTAGTGTTCTCCCTACCAAGAACACTAGTGGCAAGATAGTAAGCAAAGTACCTGATGGCTAGGAGTTGAATATTTCTTATCTTGCCCCGTTGAGCTCTACGGTCATCATCATTGGTTATCCCGTGGTAGAGCTCCAACAAATCAGCGGGTTGAGCTGGAATCTTCTTTGCCGACCCAGTTGTACCAAGTCCCATAGCCTCGCAAAATTTCTTCAATGTCATATTATAAGACCTGCCATAAATTTTGAAAGAAACATCTGGCTTGAACATGCTGTTAGCAAAGGAGAAGCTCTCCACAAATGTTTTAGTGAGCGTAGCATATTGCACGCTCTCATCCTGCATAAGGCTTGTTAGTATAGCCCTCCAAACCAAGGTTGTAAAATCATCAAGAATCCCAGCAGCCTGCAAAAAGGTTGGGCAAGGAAAGGTGGAAGGGTGAGCATCCCCCTCATCTCCCTCGTCGCCGAATCACGAAGTGAGGAGATCCTCATTGTATGAGGGCCTGGCTCGGAAGGATGATCTTGAAGGCCTTGCCCTCCTAGGTATATCACCCTCAAATATCTCTCCAAATGTGTGGTTGTCCATGACCACTCTTTTCTGAAATTTTTAGAAAAACATCAAACCAAGTGATTTCCAAGTTGATAAATGATGAGAAACTACTATAGGAACTTGCTAGAGGGCTACACATGCATAAAAATGAAATCTCTAAGCATAGAACAAGCATGCAAGCTTACACAACCTGTCACCTGTAGCAGCAAAATACTCAAGATACAATCTATCAATCAAAAATCTAATTGGACAAGTGGAGGAGGCACGTACCAAGGAGCAATCTCTCCAAAAATCAACAGAAAAGATGGGCTGAGCAAGGAGATCGAAAATCGCGAGCAAGAACAACAGGAACTCGAGCTTGAGCAATTTTTTTGGTGTTTTTAGGGAGAGAGAAAGAATATGGCTGGGAGGAGACACTTTGGAGGGGCCTAGGTGGGCCACACCCCACCAAGGCGCCACCAGTAGGTAGGCCGCGCCCACCCTGGGTGTGGGTGCCTGGGGTGGCCCCCTGGGTCACTCCAGGTGTCCCTCTGCCCCTTTTTTCGAGGAAAAATTTATTTTGAATTTTCTGGGATTTTTCGGGAAACTTTATTTTTGGCCAATTTTCAGGGTATGAAAATTGATTTTCTCGCGGAAACAGTTTTTTTAGAAGAACAAAAAGCAAACCAGAAGCCAAACTACAGAAGTTCTAAGACACTCTAACAAGTAAACAACTAACAAAACCAAAGCTAGCAAAAGAAACGCAAAGACTAGGAAGGAGAAAAATAAAAGAAAGCAAGTACAACCACAGTGAAAACATTATTTTGTTCATTAAAATCCTTTTGCTAACAAGGTTGATCAAGTCTTGTTACCAAAACAATCTTATATGAAACAAAATTTGCATTCCACAAGGTGATTATGTTACCTCATACTTGATAGCAATGGTCCCAATCATAATAGTTTCAAAATTTTCTTGTGGAATGGGACAATATATTTCTCCAACCTTGATGCTCTCAATATTTTCAATGGAATTCAGTCAATAGCTCTTAACAACCTTCTTGGGAAATAAACAGTATGTTCTTTGTCATTAATATTGAATGTTACTTTTCCTTGATTGCAATTAATAACAGCACCTGCAGTATTAAGAAAAGGTCTCCCAAGAATAATAGACATATTATCATCTTCAGTCATTTCAAGCACAACAAAATCAGTTAAAACCAAGCAATTATGATCCACTTGAACAGGAACATCCTCACATATACCAACAGTAATAGTAGTTGACTTTTCAGCCATTTGCAAAGATGTATCAGTTGGTATCAACTTTTCTAGCTGGAGTCTCTTATAGAGAGAAAAATGCATAACACTAACTCCAGCTCCCAAATCACATAAAGCAGTTCTAACATAATTATTCTTAATAGAGCAAGGAATAGTTGGTATACCTCGATCACCAAGTTTCTTTGGAACCTTACCATTGAAGGGATAATTAGCAAGCAGAGTAGAAATTTCCTCATTAGGAATCTTACTTTTATTAGAGATAATATCCTTCATATACTTTGAATAAGGAGGCAACTTAATAGCATTAGTTAAAGGAATTTGCAAAAATAAAGGCTTCATTCACTCACAAAACTTGTTATAGTGTTCTTCCTCCTTTGACTTGTGTTTCTTACCTGGAAAAGGCATAGGTTTCTGCACCCAAGGTTCTCTCTCACTACCATGTTTCTTAGCAAAAAAATCTTCCTTAGTGTACCTAGTATTCTTAGTGTGCTTCTCAGGTTCTTCCTCAACTTCCTCCTTATCAGGAGCATCATTTTTATCATTACCACTCTCAGTTTCAGCATCAGAGAGAGATACACTATTAGGATCTATAGCAGGTTCAAGGGGTTCCTCAACTATTTTGTGTTTCTTTTTCTTTCTCTTATGAGGACTACCACTACTCTCACCTTGTTGAGAATCCTGCTCAATTCTTTTAGGGTGTCCTTCATGATATAAAGGATCTTGAGTAGCTATACACTCCTAGTTCTAATTCCATAAGCATGTTTATCTCCTAAGGCATTAACTAGCATAACTTTTTGTACCATAGCAAGTTGATCAATTTGGGTTTGAACCATTTGAAAGTGTTTAAAAATCATTTTAATATCACTAGAAGTTCTTTCCACAATATCTTTCAACTCTTTAATAGCTCTAGATTTTTCCAATAAGTGATTATGAAATTGTTTATTCAAATTACCTTGTTTAACAATAAAAATTTCAAGTTCCTCTAAACATTGATCAGGAGGCTTACCATAAGGAATATCACCTTCATCAAAGTGTTGGAGAGAGTGTACCTAAATAGTAGACGAGTGGGGAATTGGCTTACATAATTCTTCTATAGGAGGTAGATTCTTCACATCTTCAGCTCTAATACCTTTCTCCTTTAGACACTTCTTAGCTTCCTTCATTGTAACACCCTCAGAATCGACCCTATGCAAGTTTCAGCAATTCCCGCCAAACCCGCATAGAAACGATTCAAAGGTGCCCACCAGGCACTTTCGTGCGGGTCGAAAACGAAGTAATACCATTACACAATAGTCCACGATGAAACCCACAGAACAAATATATACAACAATGACTCAAAGAGTCAAGAATACAGATATACAATACAAAGATCCAAATCACATTTAAAACGATACAATGTCCGAGTACGGACAAGATGCAAATGGGGCTAAGAGCCCTGAAGAATAACCAATGGCGTCTATAACCCTGCCCAGGCCAAGCCGGAAGGGTAACCCTGCTAACGACGTCGATCTCAAAACCTGCTTAACAAAAGGGGTGCCGACAAAGGCAAAGGAAAAAGAGAGCGGTCAGTACTGAGGCCAGTACACGACGAGACTAGAATTCGGCGGTCCTCGCCTACATAGGTATGGTGGACTGAAGCGGCAGCGCAGCATGCACTAAACAACCTATAGAGACTCAATACAACTGGCGGCTATCAGATAGGGATAAGAAAGACCTATTCGGATCCAACCTGAAACTATCACCAAGCATACCCATCCTGGTATTTCCCCCTCGAGACCAAACGAGGAAGTCAACCAAGGAACTCACATAGTTGGCAGTTTTATTCATTCCGTTATAGTTGCGGCAATTACTAGTCAGGTATAGATAGCATGAGTCATCCTGATATTATAAACAGTGGGCAGTTTTAGTTAACCATTCCGTTGTAGTTGCAATACTTACTAGTCAGATACATATAGCATGAGGCATCCCAAAACCAGCAGTTGTTGGTACTTTTATTTAGCCATTCCGTTGTAGTGAAGCTGATTACTAGTCATTATAAAGTCAAATTTATAGCACTACTTTAGTTATAGTTGTCTATGATCGAGATATTGTGCTCCAAGTCGTCCATAACCGCGGACACAGCTTTCAGAAAGTTTTACCCTGCAGGGGGGCACAAATAGCAACAAATGCATGATCAACCTCGGAAAGAACCAAATAAAAACCTAACGAGGCATCACGACAGAACATTCGCAAGATTCATATTTGATTTTAGGGGGCCACCCCACTAAGCAACCCGCGACGATGTTGGCCGACTTCGAGAGGTTTTTGTCAATGGCTGTAAACGACTGGGAACCCGAAAGTGTGACTGGTCTTGTCGATACCGTGGAAACATTCCACATTTATTCCTAAACAGTACAAGCGCTCCACGTGCAATCATAAATAAAGCAGTAAAACATGGCATAAGTACAGGATAGTAATAAAGCCCCAAACTACTTTGTGGCCCCCAGGAATTAAATATGACTCAAGCTAGGGTTAGGGGGATTCATGGTCCCACATGCGGATAGTGCGAATATTCAAAGAACAAGTATCAAGTACTCGGGGTCCTACGGGACACAAGTGGACGGTTAAAAACCAAATAACATCTATTGCCCACCTGTGCCTATGCATTATTTACCTACTTCAATTTTAGTTATTAAATGGTAATTAAATACATAATCATCTTCACCATTAAGCATATGACAACCCCCAACAATGGTGGAACATCGACGACACGAAGCAGCACCTGAGAATGCGACTACGACTCGCAAGACCGATTATCTACCAAACAATAGGTAATAGGAGGTTTCGATGGAATATAGAGGTTGCAGGGAAGTATAAAGGGGTACGGAATCTATAGCATCACAACACAGATAGCAATAGATCAACAAGAGGAAAGAAAGACTATAAAAGTAAGATAGGTAGAAAGAGGGAGAATGCTCGCCTGAAAACATTGCCGAAGGTTCATCCGAAGATCGGGTCGACTCTCGCATCAACTCATCGGCCTAATCCATGAAGAAGCAAAGCGCTAGAAGAAACACCGGATGCACCATTTAATACTACGGCAAAATATCGAGCATGATGCATGTATGATGTATGGCATGGCAAAGATGCGATGCAATTAGGCAATATTAAGCGGAACCGGGGTCCCGACAATTAATTATTAAGTTCATGTTGTTTAGATACCCCCAATTTAAATGCTGCATTAACAAGGCAAAAGATAGCACCGGTTCGCTACACAAATTTAAATGGGCCAATACAAGACTAGATTTTCCCGCATATGGCCTCCATATTTAATTATGAGGTGAATCGACAGAAAGCCCCCAACCACATGAATATGTATGCAAACATGACAATTTATGTGCAACAAGATGTATCATTTATAAAATAGGGGCTCGGGAGATATCACACATGGGTTCGACGATCATGGGCTCCGGGGGGTTCGGGGTTCGACGATCTTGGGCTCCGGGGGTTCAGGGATCGGTCTTCGGATCTTCGGGATCGGGCTTCGGAGTCTCGATCGGATTCCATGGAAGTCATGGCGTCCGGGAAGACGACCTTGTCCACTCAGTGTCGATCTTGTTTGTCATCGAGAAACTTTAGTGTCGTCCCACCAGCTGCGAACGGCCGCAGCCGTGGTATCAGAGATCTTGACACTGTTCGGTTCCTCGGGTCATCTTCAGTCTTGTTAGCATCAGAGCGAAGTTAGTCGATGTGGGCTCCAAAATCACCACACCAAAAACACTGCGTGCACATGGGCTCTGATTTGGGCAGACAAAAGTCACGAGAACAGCATCAACACGACATGTTCCACTCAAAACGGCAGCAGGCAGAGCAAACTTGGGAAGGCAGAGGCCATCTCGGTGGCGGTGGTGACCAAAGGGCGGAGGAGATGAGGACAGGGATCGGGGCGCGAGCTTGCAGGGAAGAGGAGGGGACCGACCGGCGGAGCAGCGGGCCAGAGCTACGAGGCAGGGAATCGCATGGCAGCGTCGATCGGAGCCCCATGGCGGGAGGCCAAGACGGCGGAAGGAGGGCCCCGGGCAAGGGCGGTGCTCGGAAGATGGCCTCGACAGAGAGCAGGTGGTGAGGAAGGAGGCGGGGCCGTGCTGCAAGCCGTCAGAGAGGAGGGGCCGACAACGGTCGGTCGCGGCCTAGTCGAAGGGGATGAGCGGCGGGCGGCCGGGGTGGCATGCCGCAGAGAAGGACGACGGGGGTTAGTGAGGGGATCGAGAGGAAGAAGAGGGCCCGCATGGTTTGCGGTGTGGATCAGAAGCGGGGATGGGGTGCAGGTACGGGTTGACCTGGCCCAGTCGGTGAGAGGGAGTGGATGAGGCTCACTGCAGGGTGGGTCCAGAGAATGAGCGGGGACAGCGGGGCTTGCATGCGTGTGTGGTGGTTGCGCGCGTGTGTGGTGGCGGAGGATGGAGGGAGAAAAGTGGGGGAGGGATCAGGGGTAGCTAGGGTTTGGATGGGGATTAGGGTTAGGTTGGGGTGGTGGGCTCCTGGCTGCTGGGCTTTGGGCCTGGCAGCTGGGGGCCTCCCCTAAAAATAGTTTTACTTTATATTTGTATATTTTTATTTTAAAATCTTTTGTAAATGATTGTTGGACAAAACAAAATATTTGGAAAAGACCGAGATTTCAATTTGAAATAGAGGAGGGGATAATTAGAAACAACATAGGCTTTAGAAAATAGTTTTGGCAAAATATGCATGATGATGTCATGATGATGCACAAAGTATTATTTAACACGCGATTTTCTAGTAGTGGTTTTCTCGGGGTGCTACATTCATCACTTCATCATTTAATACAATAACTCCCCTCTTCTTTGGTGCTGGTATTGGATCTGGTTCAGGAGTAATAGGCTCGGGTGTATTTAGCTCAGTTGAAGTCCAATCATCATAATTCTTGCTTATCTTAGCCATTAATTCTTCATTATCTATATGAGTCCTTTTCCTGAAAACACAATCAGCAAAGCTATCTAGGTATGTCCTAGAATCATCAGTTAGTCCATTATAATAAATATCAAGAAGCTCATTCTTAGGCAATGGACATCCAGGATGTGCATGAATCAAGGCATAGAACCTTGTCCATGACTCAGGCAATTTCTCTTCTTCTCCCTGTTTAAAATCAAAAAGTCTCTGCAAAGCAGCATGTCTAGCACTAGGAGGAAAATATTTCTGGAAGAAAGAAGCAATCAAACAATCGGGGCTATCAATGGAACCAGGAGGTAATCTATTAAACCAAGCCCTAGCTACTCCTTTTAGTGAAAAAGGGAAGATCTTAATAACAAAGTACTTGTGCATGTTAAAATCATTAGAGAATAAAGCACTCATAGTAGAAATCTCATTCATATGAGGCACAACACTCTCATTTTCAGTCCCACAAAAAGGTTCTTTCTCAACAATGTCTAAATAGGATAAATCAAGAGATAAATCATAATCTTTATCTTTAATATCTATGGGAGAGGTGGAAAACTTAGGATCAGAGGACAACTTAGGAATAATAGTACGTCTTGCAAGGAGACTCTTAATAGCACTAGTACCATGTGTGTTTCGGCACTCTTCAACAAATTCATCATTAAACTCAATGTAGCCATCATTAATATCATAACTCTCTCTAGACTCAGGTGATCTAACAGGTGTAACAGTGTCTTCACTAGGAGTTTTAGTATTTCCTAGACCAACCATAGTAGCATCTAGGAAAGGACATAATGAACCACTCGCATCAAGCACAGTAGAAGTAACATCATGAATATCAAAAGCAGTTTCAGACTCGGCGGTAGTAGCAATGTGTGTAGCATGTGTATATGGTGGTGGTGTAACAAGCTTCCTTATAACAGACGGTGAATCAAGAGCAACAGAGGTGTTTAGGACTGTACCTCTTCTTGTAGTGGACGGTAAAATAGGAAACTTTCCATCATGAGACTTCCCCATGAGGAAAGGAGTAGCAGTGAACAATAGTAGATCCAAGTGAACTTACAAATAAAGTTATGCTCCCCGGCAACGGCGCCGGAAAATAGTCTTGATGACCCACAAGTATAGGGAATCGCAACAGTCTTCACGGGTAGTATTACCCAATTTATTGATTCGACACAAGGGGAGCCAAAGAATACTTCCAAGCCTTAACAACTGAGTTGTCAATTCAGCTGCACCTGGAAATAGTTCTTGCTCACTGAAGTTTATCAGCAGCAACAGTTTGTAGTAGCAACAGCAAAGCAACAACAATAGTGAAACAGGAGCAATAGTAACAGTAAACAGTGGGATTCAAGTGCAGTAGGCATAGGGATGGATGGACGGGCGTTGCATGGACGATTCTAAACATGTAACTTCAAGATCTAGGGCATTGCAGATAAATAAGAATAAGCATCCAAGTACTAAACTATCCTAGGCATGTGCTCCATATATAGTCATGCGTGCTCGCAATGAGAACTAGCACAACATCTTCTGTCCGGCTAGCCCGTGGCAGCGGGGCCTCTAGGGAACTACTGGCAATTAAGGTGCTCCTTTTAATAGAGCACTGGAGCAAAGCATTAACACTCCGTGAACCCATGTGATCCTCACATCACAGCCATCCCCTCCGGTTGTCCCAATTTCTGTTACTTTGGGGCCTTTGGATCCGGACAATGATATGTGTACACAACTTGCATATAAGATCACAAACAATACTATCATAATGATTCAATAATAAGTTCAGATCTGAGATCATGGCACTCGGGCCCTAGTGACAAGCATTAAGCACAACAAGTTGCATCAAAGTCAAATATAACTAATAGAGATAGTAGGCACTATGCCCTAACAATCTTTTTCGATTACAAGATGGAACTCATCCAATCCCTACCATCCCCATAGCATACAGCGGGGGATTACTTACTCATGGATGAGGGAAACATCGATGTTTGATGGAGAGGCGTTGTTGATGACTATGGCGATGATCCTCCCCAAATTCCCCGTCCTGGCAGGGTGCCAGAACGGAGTTTCTGGATCTGAATCGCGGGTTTTGGTGGTGGCGGCGCACTGGAACTCTTTATGGAAAAACGTCGAATCCCCCTCGGTTATTGGGTCAAGGGGTAACTTATAGGCGCAGAGGGAGCCCGAGGGGCTGCCTGGGGTAGCCGCACCCCCTAGGTGCGTGTAGGTCCCACCCGTGCCTGGCAGGGGTGTGGGCCCCCCAGGCCTCCACTCCGTTTCGTCTTCTGGATCCGTGGATCTTCTGGCGAAATATAATTTTTGGGATATTTTCTGGGATTTTTCTTGATAGTTGATTTTCTGCACAAAAACTAGATACCAAGATAATTCTATTGTAAACAACGTCAGTCCGTGTTAGTTGTATCCAAATCCCACAAGTTTAGAGGAGAAACAATAACAAAAGTGTTCGGAAAAGTAGATACATTTTGGACGTATCAGTGCTCAAGAAGTTCCGAGAGTTGGTCCAAATCACTCTCAAAGATGAGCTCTCCTCCATTGCCCAACTTGTAGAACTTGCTATACTTCACGTCCATCTATAAGAATATAGGATGAGTAAGTTAGTAGAGTGATCAAGTGTGTCACATTTTATGTAAGTTTGCAAGAATTTTTGAGGGACATGTATTTTCATGAAAGAATCTAAGTGATAAGAATGAGAATAGGTTTTTATATACTCACTTTTTTTTGAAACTAAGTTATTTTTGATTCAGGCGTCCATTCTAACTAGGGTCTCCTATGGTCAGGATGGCTCTGATACCAACTTGTCAACACCCGGATTTTTAATCCTAGATGCATGTTATGCCATACATCGCAATCCTAGGATTACCATTTTTGCGAGACATAACAGATTGGTACCATAGTTCATCATCCATTACAAACCATAATAAAGGTCTTCCAAAAAAAGGATCTCATGGTCTAGTCTTAATACAATCAACGCAGCAGAATAATAATAATAGTAGCATGGTCGAAGCTTCATCTTCAGGGTCACATGCAATGCTGACGATGGGAGATGATCCTAGTTGTCGTGGACTTCTTGCTGTCCATCATCCTGGTAGTCCTCCTCATAGTCTGGCCATATGAATAGCCAGGGACAAAGGCATGAGTACTCTTTAAGTACTCACAAACTATCACTAACAAGTAACGTGGTTCAAGTAGGAATACTAAGCTCTAGGTTGTTTTGCAAAAAAGTCAGGTTTATTTATAACTGAGTTTAGAAGTAAAGAAAACTAGTTTAATGTCTTTCAACACCTAAGTGGGAACTTAGCTTTCACTTTCATAACCCTGTTGTGGTCAAATCAAAGTCATGATTCATTCACAATTGATTTTGAAAACATCTGACGACGGAACAGTATGGACACTCCAACTTTCCATAACCGCGGACTCGGCTATTCGAATAGTTTGACACTTTGCAGAGGTGGTACACTTTCACCACAACATTCTATACATCCGTCAGGAACAATCCTAAATCACCATACTCAGTATGCGGATAAACAATCCTAACCTTTCAATTACACAACCTAGTATAGGCACCTCCCCTATGAGTTTGGCCTCCCAACCATGACCATCTATCATCTTGGGAACTGCACAGGTGGACAATCATCACGAGGTAGCCTCAGCTCAAACCTCTGCCGCAAGGGAACCCATACTAAGATATATAAACTTCCAATTAAGCCCTACCCAAATTCAGGTATTGTGGTTGTACGGTAACATTGGAATGGTATCGCATCCGAACCCAACCATCAGTTTTATAAAGGGGCTAAGGCTCATGCCTCAACATTTTCCTCATCAAAACATCTGGTGTTCATAACACATGTCAAAACATTTCATTAGAATGACTCATCATTCCAAGGTTTTCATAATCATTTTCACTAAGTATTCCCATCTAAAGTGATCAAGGTTTATGCTTAGCACTAGCCACTAAATTTGGGGGTAGTTACTAATGAGTGGTGTTAATCAGGTGTGACTTATCTAAATCTAATCTCATGCCTCGGTATGACATCTAGTTCTATCTAGCTTAGGCCAAGTTTTATGCTCTTTATGCTACCTCTAATATCTTTCCAAAACATCACAAACACTAACTAAAAATAATAAAGAACTTTGATAAAGAAATAAAAGAATAAATCTTGCAAGTAAAACTGGGATTTGGTATAATCAAGTGGCATAACCAAATATGCCTAAGGCCTCTAATTTGCATAGTTATTATGCAAGTGTTAGCTTGCAAAGTTCTAGCTTGCTAGGATGGCTTGCCTTGAGTAGTGCAGTGGTTGAAGTTCTCCTCTGCTTCCTCTTCGTAGTAGTCTCCTTCCTCTTCGTATCCTTGGTCGGTACTAGCGTCTATAAATAAATACGAGGTACACAATTATCAAACAATGCTTAACTACTTCTATTTGGCACACAAAGGTTCACACTACATGATCTAGCATCATCACACTCATCACATGAGTTAAAGCCTTAGTCTTATTTATTTTATTTTGGAAAAGTAATTTCTACTCATTGAAAAACTACTTAAGATTTAATATTCTCCAATTAAAATATGAGATCATGTTGACACATGTCATCACCATATATTTTAATACTTTGGAATGTGATTTAAAGTGGTGACACAATTTAATAAGGTTTAACTTTATTATTTTAATTAATTAATGTGACTAGAAATGCCTATGGGACATTCTTTTAATACTTGGCTAATATTACTGCAAGTAAACCTAGATATTTTTATATATTCAGAAAGGTCTTATCAAATGTGATTTTTGAGAGTTGAAATCAACTCAAAAGCATTTATGGTTGATTTTTGAAAAATGTTTGAATGTAGAAAAGGCTCTGCCTTGTTATTTTTACTATAGGTGATCTATAATTTCAAATGGTTTGAATCCAACGGTCTTGGATTAACAATTTCTATACCTTTCAATCAAAATTAGTTTCATGCAATTTGGTTTTGTGAATCTCTCTGAATTGATTTTTGAATCTAATGACGGAACTAGAGTTTGAACTAAATGGAAAAATCTAATTTGAATTAACTGGGTCACGCGGGAACTAACTGGGCCGGCCCACTGTGCACAGCGCAGCGCGCAGGCTGAGCTAAGTGATGGCCCCACGCATCAGCGACTCTGGCTACGCGAAGCGGTAAGTGGCAATCTGGGCCGTGCGATTAGAATGTAAGCTAATGGCTAAGGCTCATCGTCGACGCCGAACAGCTCCAGCGAGGTTTAAACCCTAACGCGGTGGTGGGGGTCGTGTGAGGCTCACCAAGGATCCAGCTAGGGTCGGCGTTTGGGGCGAACGACGTTGTCGATGACGGCGGTTCGAACGGTGGTCACGGCGGCTCCTGGGGCGTCTCCAATCAATGGCTCCTCTTCTCCTCCTCCGTAGCAAAATCCGGTGAAATTCCGGTGACCTGGTGCTTGCCTTGCTCCGGGTAAAGGTGGGGGAGGTTCTATGAGAGGTGGGGAGTGGAATGGTGTGGCGAATTGAGGCTGGGGAGGCCTCCTTTTATAGCCGAGCATGAGAGGTAGTGCGGCATGGGCAGAGCTCGTCGGGGTCGACGACACAATGAGCTAAAGGCATGGTGGAGGGTGTAGGCCGGTGCGCAGTCTCCTGGCGATGCTCAAGGACGTAATGGCGCGACAAGGGGCGGTCGAGGTTGGTCGGGAATGGTCGATGCTCTGCGCGGCATCAACGGTGGTTTTGACAATGCACGGGTGCTACAGGTCTCGCGGCAGCGAACATGGGTGCCTGGGAGGTTCCTGGGGTCGTGGTGATTGCAGGCACGGGCGGCGAAGGAGAGGCGCAGCATGTGCGAGCGTGTCGGCCGCGGCGCTCTGGCGTGCTCTCGGCATGGAGCAAAGACACTGGGCGCGGCTGTGCTGGGGTGGTACATGCCCTGGCTGCGTGCGAGGGCTAGACAGGGGGTGGCGGTGGACGGTCAGCTGCCTCCTGGACATGGTAGCTAGGCATGGTGATGACTCCTGCTAGCTAGCCATGGTCGGCTGGCAAGGGGTGGCTTCGGGTGGCACGACATGGTTCAAGGGTAGAGGTGGTAGTTGCTTCAATGCGAGTGTGATCACCGGGGGAGACAAGGGGAGTGAGATGAGGACACATGTTTGATCAAACACTGCTCCAAACAGTATAAGTTAGACAGTTTTGAATTGTGTCTCCAGGTGTTTGATGAAATGGCCGAAAGAATTCAAGTTTCAAATTTTTGAATGAATTTTGGTGAGTGTACCGGTCACATACTTGGTAGTCTCTGGTTGCTTGGGTTTGTCAAAGTGAACTGGTTTGAGTGGTTTTTGAGAAATGGTGATCTTAGTACCTACACTTGATTCAATTTTCAAATGTCATTTGAATAGATTTGAAATCTGTTTCTGTTTGTTTGCAAAGTGGGTTTGGGTTCAATTTTACTTGGTCTAGCAAGGGGTGAAATGAATTGGATTTGTTTCTGTTAGAAATATTGGACTAGAAACACTCAAAGTGGTCTAGTGGTTAACTTTGGTCAAAATGACCATTAGCTCATATTGTTTATATTTGAATTTCTATTGATTTGATTCTGCTTGGAAATGATTTAGATGATGTTGTTTTCGTCTTTAAACCAATCATTTCCATTCATAGCAATCAAACAAGTCATGGCAAGCATTCATGCATTCATCACATACACTCATACATTCATATTAGTTTTTAATAAAAAAAGTTTTTGTTAACCCTAAACTTGGGTGATTATAACTTGATAATCTTGATTAATATTTTTGGGATGTTACACCGAGAACCTTGATCCGGCTGTAAAATCCCTCTATGCCGACAAGAACTCGCTTCCGATAGTCTTCCCGCGACCGCACCCATCTGTCTCGATCAGCCGTCCAGGGCACCATCACGGATGACGATCACGAGGAGGACCAGATGTGTGGAAAGCTACCGCGTGAAGTCCTATCAATTCATCGCCGAATGGACCGTCATGACCGTACCGCCGCCGAGTCCAGAACCACCCTCAACAGCATCCAAGGTGAGATGGCCAAACTCACAGCCCTGGTAGCATCCCTCAACTCAAACCTCAGCCACAACCCTCCCAACCCACCCTCTACAATTCCACAACGCTCCTCACAAGCCCAAACCTTCACCACACCACCACCACTCCCAAATCAACAACTTTCCCCAATTCAGGAGAACCCCACACCACCTGTCACCGCTCCAATTACACCCACACCACCTACTTTTGGAGGATTAACACTAGACAAACTACCCCATCCAACATATCCACCTATCTCTGAACCCCTGCCAAAATCCATACCTATCCCAATTTACACATCATTAACACCATTAGTGGCTACACACCAAACACAAACAACCAATCCCAGTACCCACCCACACACACACGTACCAAGCCCCACCAAACAATTACCCTAATTTCTCAAATTATCAACCTTACCCCACTCAATGCAGCACCACATACATAATCCCAACCCACACTATCATCCACCATTTTCCCATACTTACTGTGCAAACCCATGCCTTACCACTTCCATCCCAACTACACATTACCACCAGCAGTGTTCACCTGTGATCACTAGCTGCCAAGGGACAGGACAACTCCAACCAGTAGTGCAACAAGTCAATACCTATCGGCAACAACAACCATATGTTCCTGTGAACAATCAACAACCTATTACTCAGAGGTTCCCTCAAATGACTTCCAACCACTCCTACAATCAAGGGATGACACTGCAGTCTGACCCCACTTGAGAACACACCATGTTGAATTCCCTATTTTTTCTGGAGAAGCCCCAAGAGCTTGGTTGTTGGAATGTGAGGACATTTTCACACTGGTTAATATACCTCCAGAGAATAGAGTACGATGGGGAATAGCACACATCAGGGGACAAGCAAATACTTGGTTAAACAGTGCTGGCTGGAATCTGAACACCATTTCTTGGGTGGAGTTAAGTCAGATTCTCATTGACAAATTTCCTGACTCAGCTACCTCTGACCCTATGGACCAACTCCAACAACTCAAGCAAGTCGCTTCGGTTAATGCCTATATTGATACCTATGAGGGCCAGATGAATCAAATGAAGAGGGAAAGGCCTTACTTGCCTCAAGATTTTTTTCGTGGATAGATTCATCAGTGGCTTGAAGGAAGGAAACAAACACTAGGTGCTCTGTCAAAAACCACATGATCTTCTAACAGCATATTGGTATGCCCGGCAATATGAAAAGGCTATCTATCAACAACAAAAAAAACTCCACTCCTACCGTAGCTCCTAGAACATTTCTTGCTCCACAGCCTAGACCAGCACCACCTCTAGCTCAACCAGTTCCTGCTGCTATTCCTAGGGAAAACAAAGTGAGGCCACCTAGGAAGTGTTGGTATTGCCCTGATAACTGGGTATTGGGACATAAATGTCAGAATATGCAGTGAGCTCTGAACAACATTGAGATGCAAGGGCACTCAGATGAATAGCTGGAACAGGTACCTCCTAATAATGAGGAAGGAGTTGAGGACAATCAAGTCCCACAGCCTGTTGGGGAGCAACAAGCTGAACAATTGATGAATATATCTGCTGCAGCGTATAGTGGATGTCCAAGTGAATCTACTATCTCCATTTTACTCAACATCAACAAAGCTCAAGCCATAGCTCTAGATGACAGTAGCAGCACAAACATCTTTATGGATCACTCTTTTCACACCAAGTGCAGAAAGGTGAAAGTGGTAGGAGGAGATTTACTGTCATCTGAATACCTGGCTCCAAACTTCACATTTTCCATTATGGGACACAAGTTCACTGCTGACTTCAGGATACTTAAACTGGAAGGAGCAAATGTAATCTTAGGAGTAAATTCGTTTAAACACCACAACCCTGTCCCATTTGATTTTGTGGAAAGATCTCTCACTATTGGGGTAAATGACAAATTCGTTTAAAAGCAATACTCACAGTAGAAGTTTACTTTACCATTTCCACTCTTCAATAGCGCTTCACTCCCCGGCAACGACGCCAGAAAATAGTCTTGATGCCCACAAGTATGTGGGTGTATCGCAGTACTTTTGATAAATAGGAGTGTCGATCCCAACGAGGAGCAGAAGGTGTTGACTAGTGGTATGGAGCAGGAACTCTCTGCAAATACTTAGCAAACAGATTTTTAGGGGTTTTCTGATAAAGCAACAAAACAAAGTGCAAGTAATAAAGACAACTAACAAACGCAACAAGTGGCCCAATCCATTCTTAGCAAAGGACAAGCCGGTGGAAATACTTATAAGGGCCAAACATTCTCGAGGACACATGGGAATTCTGTCAAGTGCTTTCGCTTCATATAGCTGAGTACTCTTCTTTGGTGTTGTAACTGTTGTGTGGGTGAACCTGTGCTAATGTACTGGCCTTACTTGGACTAATACATACTTGTGATTAAACCCCCTGTAAGCATCCGAAACTATAGGAAAGTAATTAAGATATAAACCTAACCACAACCTTAAACTCTCAGATCCTACACTCCCTTGTGCAAAGGTGTCCTAACGGGGGTTCGGGTTTCTGTCACTCCAGCAACCCCGCAATTAGTAGCCAAATACACAATGCATTCCCCTAGGCCCATAAATGGTGAAGTATCATGTAGTTGACGTTCACATGACACCACTAGAAGAATAGCACCACAACTTAAATACTAAACCATTGAATAATAACTCAACACAAATCCACTAATAACAACATGACTTCTCCCATGTCCTCAAGAACTAAACGAACTACTCATGAGACATCATATGGATCAAGATCAAAGATGATATGGTGACGAATAACAATCTGAATATAAACATTAATCCAATGGTTCCACTCACAAGCATCAACTACAGTAGTAATTAACACCGGGAAAGTTTCCCCTAAGAACTAAAGCAATATCCAACACAATTTTTACAGCGGAAAGAAGTGGTGATGATGGTGCTAGTGGAGATGATGGTGTGGATGATGATGATGATGATGATCTCGATGAAGCCTAGCTTGATGACGGTGTTGATGGCGACGATCTCCCCTCTCTGGGAAGGTATTTCCCTGGCAGAAATCTGCATACCGGAGAGATCTTTCTCTCTCGGTGTTTTTTGCCCCGCAGAGGCGGCAGGAATCTATCTGTGGTCGATCCCCTGGTGTTAGGGTTCCGTAAGGAAGATATGGGAGAGAGGGCGGAGTCGGAGGCCGAGCAGGTGGGCCACACCTGCCCTAGGCGTAGGGCAAGGTGGGCCCATGCCTAGGGGGGTGTGGGCCCCCTGTGGCCCTTCTTCGCCTCCCCTTCTGGCTTCCTCAGTCTTTCGGGATAATATAATTTTCCCATATTTTTCTGGTATTTTTCTAATCTTCACGAAATTGCATCAAAACACCTATTTTTTCCATCAGAATCCAGACTCCGGAAGTCCATCCTCCAAGAATTATACAACATGCAAAAACAGTGGAAAAGACATCAGTGATACCTCATAATAAGACATATATCAATGAATAGAGGCAAATTATGATATAGAATGGTGATGCAAATTGGACGTATCAAATCCCCCAAGCTTAGACCTTCGCTTGTCCCCAAGTGAAAACTGAGCTCAGTAAACATGTCCATAGGTTTATGGAGTGAAGTGTCGATAAAAGAATACGGACAAGAAGCATCACACTTACCATTACACAACTCATAGAAGAAAGCAACTCACCATTATATAACTTAGCTTGCAACAAGTACATGAGTCACAACAGAGAGGCATAAAGATAAATCATAATTGGAATTGGCAAACTTTTGTTCTTGGTCAGAGAACAGCTGGCAAACAGTTTCACAAAAAGCTTTTTGTAGAAGTTTTATAACAGGAGCACTCTTTGCTCAAAAAGGTTTTTCAATGAAGGCTTTCAAAGTAATACTCAATAGATAAGAGCTTTGTGCAAACAAGGAAGAATAAGAACATGATTGAATAATTCACCATATGAATGCTTGAAACACAACAACTCAAAATCTTGCTGGAGATAGAGAGGAAGTAGGTTTGCTGACTCAACTTAGAAAATAGGAGAAATGTCCCTTCATAGAGGGTAGCAGGGATTACAAGTCATAAAGAGCTTCCAAAAGATTATGGTACTTACTATCTTTGAGCCCTCATTGCCCCTATCATAGGCATCTTAATATGATTAAGGTTAAAGTGCACAAAGATGGAGTATATGCTTGACGAAATATAAGTTGGCAATCTCATGTCCCTTGAATATGAGGGACACTCCTCATGCTACTCAACTTCAGTTACCGGTAAGTTCTTGTCATTGTAAGTACATGCGTATCATAGAGAACCGCCAACGGGGTACCCCTTGCACATGGTATAGGAGCTATCCCATAACCAAAATGACAAGGCAAGCAAACAATGAGCATCTCAGCAATCTTTTTATTTACTATGTGCATAGCTTTTTATTGAGGATGGTTCATAGATAGCTCACTATGGTGATGCTACAAGTTTCCACCATGATTAGGCATGGCTTAGGCTAGCGGCCCAGGCGTTTCTAACACATAATACAGACTCCATGGACTTACAAGTTCCCTCTTTATTTCACACCGTTGACATCCACAGACAAAAGAGCACGGTATCAACTATGTACAAGGTACAAGTGCAATGTTGAAAGTGTTCCCCGTGACAGCACGGTTCTTCTAATTCCAACGTATAGATGCAAGCATATACAACTTCGATGACACAATGGTTCAAGTCTATTAGGGGCAAAGAATAAGGTGTGCCATCAAGTTTGTGAGAGCTTTACTAACTAGTTTTCACATAACAAAATACTTTTTAATTCGAAAGATAGATGAAGCTTGAGAATTTGCTTGGAATATAAAAAGCTACTAGGTAGATATGGTGGACACAAATGGCAAAGGTTTTGGTTCAAAGGGATTGGAAACATGAGAAGTATGCCTTCTCAAAATAGGTTTTTGGCTAGCAAGGTTGGGTAGCAAGCAAGAGAGTTGAAAGAAACAAGCAAACATACAAGTAATAAAGCCAAACATGCAATCTTCCTTGAAGACACAGAAGATCTTAAATAAAGAATACTGAGCTTATGAGCTAACAAGAAAGAAAATAAATGATTCAAAATACCTGTAAGCTTTTTCTCTTTTTCTTTCAAACCTCAAAAAGTATTGCTACTGACCAGAACTTGGTTTGCCAAAACCAATTTAGATCCACTTGATGCTCCCAAAGTGGTGCCAATACTGATCAACAAGATCCATCATATAATAGAGATTGCAAACTAAAAATAAGAAGTGCAAAAAGTAAAAGATGAAGCTTCTCACTAATATTCCATAAAGGCACTCACACCAAGGGATACATAGATAATCAACTAAAGAAGAGATACTTCCACATGCAAACCAGCCTGTAATATAACACCTCTACCAAAGATATGAATCCACTAAAAGGGTAAAAGATAAAAGATAATGGTGGTGATACCGCAACACTCCCCCCAAGCTTGGAATAAGCCAAGGGGATGCCAAACCTGATGACGAATTACTCCTTCGGTGGTGGTGTTCTCTTGATAAGCTCCTCAATCATCTTCCTCAACTCCTCAATCTCAAAGGTTAGAGTACGAATCAACTCCGAGTTTTGCTCAATGCGGTTCATGATCATATCGGACCGAGAGTTCCAGTCCTTGCTATTCTTTCCCCACTCTTCCTTCTTAGTGTGCTCCTCACCTGCATGGTTAGAACGAGGCATATCCCACATCGAGGGCAAGTTCCCTTTGTGAACATGTTGATATTGATGCTCATGTATAAGAGTGTGGAAGGGTTTCTTGGTACTTGGAGGAGGTGACCGTGGAGAGAGGGTATGACGTCGAGATTTCCCTCCTGTAGACATCCATGTTGTCCTCTTAAGCTTGGTAGGTTTTGCCACCACTCCAATGCTTATGACGGTAGAGCGGGTGTCTGGTTGCTTGTCCTCCTCCATATCTCCTTCATAACCTACCAAAATCTCCTCCTCCTTGGGTTTGCGAGGATCGTCTTCCTCGGCTTCTTGCCTTTGTCGTTGGCGGAGACCATGGTGCTCTAAACTTGAGAAGATTTCCTGAGAGAAACAGATAGAAACAAAAACACGATGAGAACACGATGCATGAACCTCGGGGGATCCGGGGAGTTATATATTATGAAGTTTCAAAGCATAAGGAAGGTTCTGATACGAAAACGAGGCGGAGTCGGAGCTCGGGGGAGGCACACCTCCTCCAGGCGTGGGGCAAGGTGGGCCCGTGCCTAGGGTGGGTTTGGCCACCCCGGCCTCCGGTTCCTCCTATTTTCCGTCTCGTAACTTCCCTTATGTATTAAAAACATCAAAAATATAAAAAGATTGGGGTTTCACGAACCTTCTGTTTTCACCACTTTTACCTATTCAAAGACGAACTCTGCAGACTCCTTTTTCTCCTTCTCCTAGAATTTTCCTTTCCTCACAAAGCCATACACAAACTTCAATGGCAACATTAGTGTAATCAAAACAACAAACCTTCAGGTTCACACTTCAACTGAAATCTATCAAAACAAAGGATTCCATAAGAGGCAAATGCAAATGATAACAGAAATCTGTCAGAACAGACCAGCAGGTAAAGATTGATTTTTTTCGAAAACCTTCTTTTTCTCAAATCAAAAAGTGCTGAACTAATGAAACTTGGGTCACAACCTAGAGAACAATCTCAGAAAATTACAGCTTCATCCGATGTAATGAACTCCCTCACGAATTTTTACAAAGCAGCACAAAAATCTGTCCCAGGACAGCCACTTTTCACAACTCCTCCACTTCTCAAAAGTAGTTGAACTTGACACAAAAACCAAAACAAAAAGGATAAGGAGCGGTTATTACTAAGGTAATAACTTCCAAGACTCGAAAAAACTCTTGGGTTATCTCCCAACAAGTACTTTTCTTTAATGCCTTTAAGTTAGGCTTGAAACTTTCAAAGATCTTCACAAAGGAGATATATATTTGAAGTGAAAGAGAGCATCAAGAAGCAAATAACCAACACACTTGAGTCTAAACCACTTCCTATGCATGGGGGTGTCATGAGAAAACAAATTGTTAAAACAAAAAGCCACTAGCATAGGAATACAAAACAAATGCAACTTCAAAGCTTTCAAAATAAAACGGGGAAACTTAACATTATTGAGATGCATAAAACCATGTTTCCCTCTCTCATAATAACTTTCAGTAGCACTTTGAATAAAGTTGACAATATAATTGTCACTGGCAACAACATTATCATTGGAATGAGCATAGTTATAGTCACCAAAAAGAGGTACAGGGTCATAAACTGGATCAATAGAAGCAAGTTGTTCCATCCTGAAATCTTTATTAGGCAAGCTATTTTCAAAAGGAGATTTAGCAAATTTGGAAAATATAAACTCATAAGAATCTCCATCAAACTTAGTTAAAACTTTATCCTTTTTACAATCTATAATAGCTCCACAAGTTTTCAAGAAAGGTCTACCAAAAATGACAGGACAAGTTTTGCTAGCTGTAGAATTAAGTACTAGAAAATCAGCAGGATATTTAATCTTACCACAGAGAACCTCCACATCTCTTACAATACCAATAGGGCAAATGGTATCCTTGTTAGCAAGGTGAATAACCACATCAATGTCCTCAAGCTCACAAGGACCAATTTCATGCATAATTTCCCTGTAAAGCTCATAAGGAATAGCACAAGAACTAGCACCAATATCACATAAACCATAATAGCAATGATCACCAATCTTAACAGAAAGCACAGGAACACTAGCTTTTCTAGCATTACTAGGATGAGAGATAATATTAGAAGCGTCTTCACAGAAGACAATTTGCTCATCCTCTATATTTCTAGTGATAGGGTCTTTCACAATAGCTACCACAGGTCCAATATTCAATTGCTCAACATGATCCACAGTTTTCTTAGTACCTTTATTATTTGCACTAATCATCATAGAATACTCCTTTACCTTAGCTGGGAAAGGTATTTTCTCAACATAAGGTTCAGGCACAATATGATTAGTAGTACAAACTTCAGCATTTCTGATAGGAACATGATTAACAACATCTTTATAAGGAACATGGTACTTATTCCACTTCTTTTTGGAAATTTCTATGTAAGAGGCAAATGCTTTAAAACAGTTGGCAATACTTTGGGAATCAAGACTAAACTCATTACTAATATCACGGAAGTCATCAGTTCCCATAAAATATTTAATGCATTCATAATCATAGTTTATACCTGACTTTCTTCCTTTGTCATTCTCCCAAGATTCAGTGTTCTCTTGAATACGGTCTAGTAGATCCCATTTAGCTTCTTCCTTCATACGTGTGAATGATCCAACACAAGAAGCATCTAGTAAATCTTTATCATGAAGAGAAAGCCTAGCATAAAAGTTATTGATAATAATATTGTTAGGGAGTTCATGAATAGGACATTTAAGCATTAGTAACTTCAATATCCCCAAGCTTGAGTTGTACTCTCTCCATCACGAGGCCAAAAGTTATATATCAGATTTCTATCCTTATGAATCTCACTGGGAGGATAGAATTTAGAATAAAAGAGAGATGCCATTTCCTCCCATTCTATGGATTGTCCATTCTTCAGCAGCTTATACCATTCTTCAGCTCTCCCTTTCAAGGATATGGAGATCAACTTCTTATTCATCTGTTCAGTTGTGATACCTGCACACTTAAACAACCCGCATAATTCATGGATAAAAAGCAAGTGATCACCAGAATGGACAGTTCCATCCCAAAAATAATAATTATCCATAACACGGTCAACAATACTTGAAGCTATCTTAAAAGGATCTATCTCAACAGGTGGTGTTTCATCTACTACCTTAGCAGTGGTAGTAGTTTTCCCAAATAGAAAACCAAGTGGGTTATCCATATTGGAAACAAAATAACAAGCAGTAACAAAAAGCAATACTCACAGTAGAAGTTTACTTTACCATTTCCACTCTTCAATAGCGCTTCACTCCCCGGCAACGACGCCAGAAAATAGTCTTGATGCCCACAAGTATGTGGGTGTATCGCAGTACTTTTGATAAATAGGAGTGTCGATCCCAACGAGGAGCAGAATGTGTTGACTAGTGGTATGGAGCAGGAACTCTCTGCAAATACTTAGCAAACAGATTTTTAGGGGTTTTCTGATAAAGCAACAAAACAAAGTGCAAGTAATAAAGACAACTAACAAACGCAGCAAGTGGCCCAATCCATTCTTAGCAAAGGACAAGCCGGTGGAAATACTTATAAGGGCCAAACATTCTCGAGGACACATGGGAATTCTGTCAAGTGCTTTCGCTTCATATAGCTGAGTACTCTTCTTTGGTGTTGTAACTGTTGTGTGGGTGAACCTGTGCTAATGTACTGGCCTTACTTGGACTAATACATACTTGTGATTAAACCCCCTGTAAGCATCCGAAACTATAGGAAAGTAATTAAGATATAAACCTAACCACCGCCTTAAACTCTCAGATCCTACACTCCCTTGTGCAAAGGTGTCCTAACGGGGGTTCGGGTTTCTGTCACTCCAGCAACCCCGCAATTAGTAGCCAAATACACAATGCATTCCCCTAGGCCCATAAATGATGAAGTATCATGTAGTCGACGTTCACATGACACCACTAGAAGAATAGCACCATAACTTAAATACTAAACCATTGAATAATAACTCAACACAAATCCACTAATAACAACATGACTTCTCCCATGTCCTCAAGAACTAAACGAACTACCCACGAGACATCATATGGATCAAGATCAAAGATGATATGGTGATGAATAACAATCTGAACATAAACAATAATCCAATGGTTCCACTCATAAGCATCAACTACAATAGTAATTAACACCGAGAAAGTTTCCCCTAAGAACTAAAGCAATATCCAACACAATTGTTACAGCAGAACAGAGTGGTGATGGTGGTGCTGGTGGAGATGATGGTGTGGATGATGATGATGATGATGATCTCGATGAAGCCTAGCTTGGTGACGGTGTTGATGGCGATGATATCCCCTCTCCGGGAAGGAATTTCCCCGACAGAAATCTTCCTGCTGGAGAGATCTTTCTCTCTTGGTGTTTTCCGCCCCGCAGAGGCGGCGGAAATCTATCTGTGGTCTCTCCCCTGGTGTTAGGGTTCCGTAAGGAAGATATAGGCGAGAGGGCGGAGTCGGAGGCCGAGCAGGTGGGCCACACCTGCCCTAGGCGTGGGGCAAGGTGGGCCCACGCCTAGGGGGTGTGATGTAACACCCTCCGGAATCGGCCCTATGCAAGTTTCAGCGATTCCCGCCAAACCCGCATAGAAACGATTCAAAGGTGCCCACCAGGCACTTGCGTGCGGGTGGAAAACGAAGTAATATCATTACACAATAGTCCACGATGGAACCCACAAATCAGATATATACAACAATGACTCAAGGAGTCAAGAATACATATATACAATACAAAGATCCAAATCACCTTTAAAACGATATAGCGTCCGAGTATGGACAAGATGCAAATTGGGCTAAGGTCCCTGAAGAATAACCAATGGCGTCCATAACCCTGCCCAGGCCAAGCCGGAAGGGTAACCCTGCTAACGACGTCGATCTCAAAACCTGCTAAATCAAAAGGGGTGCCGACAAAGGGCAAAGGAAAAAGAGAGCGGTCAGTACTGAGGCCAGTACACGACGAGACTAGAATTCGGCGGTCAGTACTGAGGCCAGTACACGGCGAGACTAGAATTCGGCGGTCCTCGCCTACATAGGTATGGTGGACTGAAGCGGCAGCGCAGCATGCACTAAACAACCTATAGATACTCAATACAACTAGCTGCTATCAGATAGGGATAAGAAAGATCTATTCGGATCCAACCTAAAACTATCACCAAGCATACCCATCCTGGTATTTCCCCCTCGAGACCAAACGAGGAAGTCAACCGAGGAACTCACACAATTGGCAGTTTTATTCATTCCGTTATAGTTGCGGCAATTACTAGTCAGACATAGATAGCATGAGTCATCCTGATATAATAAGCAGTGGGCAGTTTTAGTTATCCATTCCGTTGTAGTTGTAGTACTTACTAGTCAAATACATATAGCATGAGGCATCCCAAAACCCAGCAGTTGTTGGTACTTTTATTTAGCCATTCCGTTGTAGTTGCAATATTTACTAGTCAGATACAATGGTAACAGGTGACAACTCAAACCAGCAATTGTTGGCACTTTTATTTAGTCATTCCATTATAGTAAAGCTATTTACTAGTCATTATAAAGTCAAATTTATAACACTACTTTAGTTATAGTTGTCTATGATCGAGATACTGTGCTCCAAGTCGTCCATAACCGCGGACACGGCTTTCAGAAAGTTTTACCCTGCAGGGGGGCACAAATAGCAACACACGCACGATCAACCTCGAGAAAAACCAATAAAAACCCAACGAGGCATCACGACAGAGCAATTGCAAGATTCATATAAATTTCAGGGGGCCACCCCACCAAGCTACCCGCGACAAAGTTGGCCGGCTCCGAGACGAACCCAGAGGTTTGTGACAATGGATGTAAACGACTGGGAACCCGAAAGTGTGACTGGGCTTGTCGATACCGCGAAAACATTCCACGTTTGTTCCAAAATAGTACAGGCGCTCCACACGCAATCGTAAATAAAGCAGTAAAGCATGGGATAAGTACAGGATAGTAATAAATCCCCAAACTACTTTGTGGCCCCAAGAAATAATATATAACTCAAGCTCTGGCTAGGGGGATTCATGGTCCCACATGCGGATAGTGCGAATATTCAAAGAACAGGTATCAAGTACTCGGGGTCCTACGGGACACAAGTGGACAGTTAAAAACCAAATAACATCTATTGCCCACCTGTGCCTCTGCATTATTTACCTACTTCAATTTTTAGTTATTAAACGATAATTAAAGCCATGATCATCTCCAACATAAAGCATAAGGCATTTCTCCAACAACTGTGGTACTTGACGACACGCAACAGCACTTGAGCAAGCGACTACGACACACAAGTCCAACTATCTACCAAACAACAGGTAATAGGATGTGTCCAAGGCAATATAAGGCTACAAGGGATACCACGGGTACGAAAACTAGAGCATCACAACACAGATAGCAATAGATCAACAGGAGGAAATAAAGACTATAAAAGTAAGATAGGTAGAAAGGGGGAGAATGCTCGCCTGAAAACATTGCCGAAGATTTATTCGAAGAACGGCCGTCACTCGCATCCACTCACCGGCCTAATCCGTGAAGAAGCAAATCACTAGAAGAAACACCGAATGCCCTATTTATTACTACGGCAGAAAACTGGGCATAATGCATGTATGATGTATGACATGGCAAAGGTGCGATGCAATTAGGCAATATTAAGCGGAACCGGGGCCCCGACAATTACGTATATGGTTATAGTTGTTTTAGATACCCCACAATTTAAATGTTGCATTAACAAGGCAAAAACATGTCACCGGTTCGCTACACAAATTTAAATGGGGCCAATATTAGACTAGAATCGCCCGTATATGGCCTCCATATTCAATTATTAGATGAGTCGACAACATCCCCCAAACCATAATATGTATGCAAGCATGGAAATTTAATATGTAACAATTGTATATAGCATTTAATAAAAATAGGGGCTCGGATTTGGGATCACACATTGAGGGGTCTCGACGATCTTGGGGTTCACCGAGGGGTTCGGGTCGGCGCGCCGGGATCGGTCTTCAGATCTTCGAGCATCCGTGGTCTCGATCATCGGATCTTCAAACTCACTCCGGGAAGGAGCACTTGGCGTTCCGGGTCAAAGATCCTCAACTTTGGGGACACGGGTCCATGTCGACGACCTTGTCACCCATGATGGAGAACTCCGAGGTACGACCTCGGTTCGTGTAGCGGAGGCAGATCTTGGCGTTAGGTAAACTCCGCAGACGTTGAGCTAGGCAGCGAACACGGATGTTTTCTGAAGGTCTCGCCAAAACATCTAGGCGCGCCTGGTCAGATGCGCAGCACACAACAGAGAACAAACAGAGTCCCAAAACGACACTGCAGGGAACGAACTATATGGAACCAACACAGAAGATACAGAGCAACAAATGTTCCTGGAGGTTGGATATGAGGTAGAGGGGCCCAAGGAGAAACATGGGTATGACGAGGATGCCGACACAGCAGGGACGGGGCCCGTGACGAGCAACTGGAGACGGAGCCCGACGACGCCGACGCAGGCCAGAGAGGCGGTCTAGGAGCTTGCAGGCGGCCGACGATTGGTGAGGCGGCGCGGCACCACGGCGGCGGAAGGAGACCCGCGGGAAAGGAGCACTGGAGGTCGACGAGGACGATGGAAAGCATAGGAACGCGACGGCCATGGCGGGGTCGGAGGAGCTCCACAGCGGCACGGATAACAACGACGGGGAACAGGTGATTTGGGGCACAGGGGCGGCCAGGGACGAGCAAAGGCGGCGGGCTCGAGCAGTTGTAGGGCCGACGAGTTTGAGCAAAGGAGAACCGGTGGAGGACGTCAGACGGCGGCGTCCTGGGGCTACGAGCGCGGGGACCGGCTGCAGTGGCGCTCGCGTACCGAGCGGAGGGAGGAGACGCTGGCGGCGGTTCTCTGGGAGGAGGACGAGGCGCGGGGTGGGAGGAGACGCGAGGGGATCGATCGGGGAGTGGTGGGGCCAGGGAGAGCAGTTTTTTTTGGGCCTGGCTGTTGACCAAGCGAGAGTGGGCAGGTGAGAAGGGAGTGGCGGCGACAGAATGGAGGGATGGGGGGTAGGGGTGGTTCTAGGGTTAGGGTTTCCTAGGAGGGATCATATTAAGGGTAGGATTTAACCGGGGTGGTAGGCTGTTGGTTTGCTGGGCTTTTGGCCCGGCAGGCTGGCGGCCTCCCCCAGTAAAACATTTTTATTTATTTTATTTATAAAACTATTTGCAAATAATTTTTAGACAAAACAAAATATTCGGACGACCAGGGTTTTAATTTGAAATGAAGACAGGGGAAATATGTAGAAAAATAAAGAGGGTCTTTCTAAAAATAGTTTTAGTTTAAAACATGTATGGTGATGTCATGATGATGCACATAATAAAAACAACTGCGATTTCTAGTAGTGGTTTTACCCGGGGTGCTACATGTGGGCCCTTCTTCGCCTCCCCTTCTGGCTTCCTCAGTCTTTCAGGAAAATATATTTTTCCCATATTTTTCTGATCTTCGCAAAATTGCATCAAAACACCTCTTTTTCCATCAGAATCCAGACTCCGGCAGTCCATCCTCCAAGAATCATCCAACGCAAAAACAGTGGAAAAGACATAAGTGATACCTCATAATAAGACATATATCAATGAATAGAGGCAAATTATGATATAGAATGGTGATGCAAATTGGACGTATCAATGACCAACTACCTCAATTCCATGATGAGATTACAAACCTGCTGCACCAATTTCAAGACATTTTCCAAAATCCCAGTGGTCTGCCTCCCACCAGAAGTTGTGATCATAGCATTCCTCTGAAGCCTGGAGCTAAACCATGCAACATTCGACCCTACAGAATGTCCCATAGCCAAACAAACTCTGTGGAAATGCTGATCAAAGAAATGTTGCTGAACTCAGAAATTAGACCAAGTAAAATCCCTTATTCTTCACCTGCTATTCTAGTCAGGAAGAAGGACATATCTTGGAGGCTATGTGTGGATTTCAGAGGCCTGAATGATATGAAAATCAAAAATAAATTTCTAATACCAGTGATTGAGGATCTCTTGGATGAGTTGAATGGAGCCAAAATATTCACAAAATTTGACCTGAGAGCTGGATATCATCAGATCAGAATGAACCCACAAGATATACAAAAAACTGCATTTTCCACCCACATGGGTCACTATGAATACTTGGTCATGCCATTTGGACTTTGCAATGCTCTAGCTACATTCCAAGAACTCATGAACAATATTTTCTCTCCCTTTCTGAGAAAATTTGTTTTGGTATACTTTGATGACATTCTAGTCTACAACAAAACACTTGAGGAACATTTGTCTCATATGGAGCAAGTACTCACTACATTCAGGAATCATGAAATCAAAGCAAAGCTATCTAAATGCAGTTTTGGACAGAAACAAGTTGAGTACCTGGGTCACATCATCTCAGGTCTAGGGTTCCAGACTGATCCATCAAAAATAAAAGATATAATCAAGTGGCCTACACCTTCCTCCTTAAAAAAATTGAGGGGATTCCTTGGCTTGACTGGGTATTATAGGAGATTCATCAAGAATTATGCAAGCATATGCCAACCACTTTACAGTGCCTTGAAGAATAAATCCTTCCAATGGGAAAAGGAACATGAAGAAGCATTAACAAACTCAAGCTTATCATGACAAATCCTCCACTGCTGGCCTTACCTGATTTTTCCCTACCATTCATCATTGAGACCGATGCTTGTGCATCAGGGTTGGGGATGTGCTGATGCAAAACTCCAGACCTTTAGCATATTTCAGCAAGTGCTTGGGACCAAACACTCTAACCAAATAAGTATATGAAAAAGAGGCAATGTTCATACTGGAATCTCTTAAAAAATGGCGCCACTACTTCCTAGGAAACAAGCTGATTATCAAAACAGACGAAAGTAGCCTGAAGTACCTAGCAAGCCAGAAACAATTGGAAGGAATCCAACACAAGCTAATGTTGAAGCTACTGGAATTTGATTTCTCCATTAAGTACAAGAAAGGATGTGAAAATACTGTGGCTGATGCTCTCTCTAGAAAATTTCAACCCGGTGATAATGGAAACAAACATGACACTTTCCTCTGTTCTTATATATCCATAGCAATTCCATCTTGGACAGAAGAAATCAGTAGCTCGTACACAGGAGATGCTATTGCTACTAAACTCTTACAAGAGCTTGCAGTTAACAAGGATGGTCAGCAGAATTACTCCTTACAACTGTCCTACTGAGATACAAAGTAAGGTTATACATTGGTCCTAAAGAAGAATTGAAAGACAAAATATTCAACTTTTTTCATGCTTCCAACTTTGGAGGCCATTCTGGCAACAGAGTCACTTATCACAAAGTGAAGCAACTCTTCTACTGACCAAAATTAAAGCAATTCATTGAATCCAAAATTGTTGAATGCCCAGTATGCCAAATTTCAAAGACAGAAAAGATTCAGTACCCAGGATTATTGGACCCGTTACACATTCCTCGAGCTAAGTGGGCAGAAATAAGTATGGATTTTACTGAGGGCCTCCCCAAAGCAAAAGGAAAATATGTCATCTTGGTAATTGTGGATAGATTGACAAAGTATGCCCATTTCCTAGCATTATCACATCCTTATACTGTTCAGAAAGTTGCAGACTTACTCATTAACAACATCTGTAAGTTACATGGTCCTCCTGCGGTCATCACTAGTGATAGGGACACCATATTCACAAGCAAACTTTGGAAGGAAATATTCCACTCAATGAACATCAAACTGAACTACTCAATTGCGCACCACCCTGAGACAGATGGACAGACATAACAAGTCAATCAATGTCTCGAGCAATATCTCCGTTGTATGGTCTTTGCTGAACCCAAGAAGTGGATTGACTGGCTACCATCTGCAGAGTGGTGGTACAACAGTAGCTACCACTCATCAATCAAGATGTCACCATTTCAAGCCCTCTACGAATATCCACTTCCCTTTGTCAGCGAGTTTTCCCCTGTACATGACATCTCGCCTGAAGCACAACTGACACTGATGGAGAAGTAGACAATGTTGACAGTGCTACAATAGAACTTATCCAAGGCACATGAACACATGAAAAAGTATGCCGACCTGAACAGAACTGAGAGAACCTTCCAAGTTGGCGATATGGTGTACTTAAAGATGCAACCATTCTGCGAGAAGGCCCTAGGATGAGGCAGTCCTCTGAAGTTGGCATCCAAGTGGTATGGCCCGTTCAAAATACTGAATCCTGTTGGGAACAGGGCATACAAGATCCAACTACCTGAAGGTACTCTGATACACGATGTGTTCCATGTCAACCAACTAAAGAAACACCTCGGTCCTCAGGCTGTGCCGAATCGTCGCCTGCCCCACCTTACGCCATCAGGTAAACTCAAAACTTTACCATTGACTATCTTGGAACGACGCCAGGTTCCTCGTTCTGCGGGTGCCTATGGCATCCCTGTTGTCCAATGGCTGGCATGACTGTCGACGAAGCTACATGGGAAGGCGCCACCACCATCCAGGTGGATTTTCCGTCGTTCAAGACCCGAAGTCTTGTCTTCAGGGGGAGTACTGTTAGGACCCGACTCCCTCCTTCTCTACACTCTGCCTTAGGAGTACAACACCGTCAGTTATCCAAGGGCTCAGAGCAAAGGAGAACGTTCTAGGGGCACCCAACAACATCGAATCATCGTCTTGCACTAAACGCGCTTAAGTGTAATAAACCTTAATTATTGTAAAACTTCATTAGCATGGTCCTGCTCTTCGATATAAAGGGCAGGAGAGGGTGGTTGGGAGGCACACTAAGAAATATCAACTACTTTTATTGTTCTTCTTCTTTTCCAAGTTTACCTAGATGTGAGCCACTGGAGCTCCACCTTCTCCCCCCTCTCCGGCTGCTATTAGTGACCATCGGGTCCTGACATGGGGCGGCGGTCGTGGTTCGAGATCAGGAGTTTTGGTGGTTTGGTGGGAGGTCGGTGGAAGGGCCGTTTGCTTGGGAAATCGCCGAGGTAAGGAGCGGTCGCCTGGGTGAAGGTGCAGCAGACGTTGTAGTGGGGGAACCATAATAACCCGTTATCCGCGGCGTCATCGGGGTTGTAGTCGTACTCGTCATGACATTCATCGCAGGCCACACAGTTGCTCCCTCCTCCTGCACCACCACCACCATGGTGATCAGGGGAGGCGCCATCGTAGTCGTCCATTTTGATCAGGTAAGCGACACTTCGTCAGTTAACATGTTCAGAAAAGGGTTTCAGGTTGAGGCCTAACATTTCCGGCCGTCACCGAAGCCACTTTTGCCTATTATTTCCTATGTTCCCACCGCTTGCAAGCTTGAGGTGTTGTGCTGGACCAAGCCTCCATCATCGGCCACCTAGACATCGGTGGAGAACCACTTGCCGGTAGGTAAGCGTTGATTCCGATGATTCCGTCGAGAAGCGCAGGAAGGGCATGCAAACCAAAGGTTGAGAAGAAAGTCATCATGGCGCCTGGAATCGCCGCCCTTGTGGTAGAAGATCACATATGCAAACTTGTCCTCTGCGTGATGTGCTCGATACTACAATAGGAACCATGACCGCCGTTGTGAAGATATACATGTCATAGTTGGACAAGAAGCTTTTCTTCCTCTCCTCTCCCTTGTGAAGACTGGGTTTGACAATTCTTTCATGAGCATAGTATTGCACCCCTACAACTCTTGGATTGACCGAGCGGAGCTCTTCCTTCAAAAGATGTGGGCTTTCATCCAACAAGAGTGCAACAATTTTTGTGGCCCTTATGATCATATGCTCAAGAGGCCCGTGAGTGGCATCAGATTCCAAGACATGGTGCTCCAAGCTTTGGACTACTTCAAGGTGAAATATGATAGATATAGATCACCTTGACACATTGTTAGCGCAAAATCAAGGGTTATAAGAAGTGGGAAGCAATCTATGGGGCCTTCAAAAAATAGAAACCCAATGGAAGAGCAGCGGCAATGATTCAATGATTGCGGACCTTGAAGAGGCCGGACCAAGTGAAAGGCCACAAGGCTAGCAAGCAAGAAGTCCACCATGCGGCCAAATATGAGCTCAAGAAAAGGAAAGTTGATCTCAAGCTGCTCACTGAGGATTACAAGGTCATGATGGTCAACTTGAGCAAGTTGGATGTAGACCAAAAATCTTGGTTCGATAAGATAATGTACAAACGAGACGAGTGATCACTCCATATTATCTCATTTTATGTGTTGCACTATTTTTCTATTCATGTGTCAACCTATGTGTTATGTGTAGCTTTCTTTTTGAATTATTTGTGTGGACGATGTGGCATAGAATTTGAACTATTTGAGTGACCCGTGTGGCCTTTTATTTAAGTTATTTGTGTGTAGAAAATGGAAGCAGAAATGGCCAAGGTCACCGATCTGGCAGGGAAAAATGGCCAAGAAGGTCAAAATGGCAGGACAATTGGCCAGGAAGGCCCAAAACCGGGGGATAATTGCATAGCCCCATTGGTCGCAGTGCAGGACAGAGGAAGTACATCCCATCAGATCATGTCCTCCCGATAGCGCAAACGGGACCAAACCGGACCCAAATCGTGTCCGAAATGCATTGACCCGTTAGAGATGCCCTAAGATATTGGATCAAGGAGGGTTTCATAACAGAGAAAATAGAAAAAAATGTAAAAGTGATTCTTAGGAGTATAGAGTGCAAAGGAATCCTTTGAAAACATTCCTAAAAAATCTAATCATGTGAATCAACAAGCTTTGTGGAATTTTATTCTAATAACCCAAACAATATAGAACCATTGAATCAAAGGAGCCCAAACATCGTTCAACGCATAAAATTCGAGGGCGAGGCTATTGATCCTAGTTCATATAATTGGTTTATCAATGATTTTAGAATGGTATCCCAGGTAATGGTGTATTTTAAGAGTAACCCAAAATATTTGCAACATAGATAATTAAATAGGAATATGCAACGATTATTTGTGATTAAATTCATCGCTATCGCTCGCTATACGGTACCTCGCCCAATTGGAGCAAGGGAAATCATGTGCTTCGAGCTCTTGATTAGACCAATTTATATAGTCGGTGTTGAGGATGGAGTGGTGATGTCCCGGGTATCAGCCGTATCATTCTGCTTCCTCGCCCGATTAGTAACCATGAAATCTTCATGGTAGTCTCGTGGATAAGGAAAGTTGTAGTCAATGAGCTTGGACTCTATCTTCTTGACCATTGGAGCAGTAGGATGTATGCATCATCTTGTATGAACCATGCATCTTGTAAACGAGCAATGAGTGGTCTTTAGAATGAAGAATTAATGCATCATCTATATGAAGGATGTACACTAGAAAAGTGCATCATTATCATGACCAAGGCAACACCCATAATGCCATCAAAATGACCAATGATTCAATCCTATAAGCAGATGCAGCATCATCCATACGTACCATGTACCATTAATAAAATGACCAATACATCATCTAGTATGTGAATCAATGCATCATGAAACGTTGTTGTTGGCACCATGATACTTCTGAATCGTCATCGTCACATTAGTAAATCTAGAGCGAGGGGCCTCCGCGAAGAAGAGAAAAATGCTTGGAGTTGGCCACCACCATGGTTTTTTTGTGAGTGCCTGGTGGGCCCACCCTCACGGGTTAGTGAGAAATGGACAAATTCGTATTGGAATCATCGGCTGGTTCCATCTTTTACTAATATAGAAAAAGAATAAATTTCTACTCAAAAAAAGGAAAAGAATAAATTTGTGAGTCATACTAGTACTAGCTGTCCCAATTACAACTGTACTCCTACTAAGCTGTAAATACTACGATCGATTTTGCAGATATAGTCCATTAATTACTCCATTACTCCTTCTCACATGGAGGTTTTGGCAACTCCTTGTTGCAAAGAAAAGAAAGAAAAACAAAAGAACCCTTAATCGCTCCGCTAAACCGTCCTTGATTCGTGGTTAGACCACGATAAGAATGATAACTTTCCCCGTCCGTCCCCGCTCACGTCGCTCGCACGAGGGAAGGCTCAGTCAGCTTCACTCCCTCCTTCAGATTCAGCAGATTCAGACTTGAGCCAAATCCATTTTGGGGCCTTACGTTGTACTACGTGACAACCATATTTCGTAGACTCCAAACGCACGCCAAGAGCGGCCAAAATTTGTTAGTAATAGCTCATGCCGGACGTGCACCGCCAGACCGAGACTGTGTGCGGCGACATCTCTATCTCTATGCGTGTCGACGAGCCATTCTTCAGGAGTAGTATTGACCGACTATGGCAACTCGTAACAATAATGAGATAGATACGTATATATATATATCTTCAAATCGAATCGGGCGAGTAAATAATTTCAGAAAAGGAATGTGATTAACGCGTAGGATTTTGCTTGGTTTTAGTATTTAAGTTTGGAAAAATTCCTTCATTATTAGTATCGCCGCCGTGCCGTGCCGTGCTACTCGGGGAGACTGTTAGCCTGGCTAGCTTAATACTATAAACCACACCCTGCGCCCATCGCGGTCGTCCACCTACCTCCCCTCTCTTTCTCTCCCAACTTGCCTCCTCCCTCCTCTGTACCCTTTCTTCTTCAACCATGGAGCCGAGCCATGCCATGGGCACTTCTCATCGTCGACCTGCCATGGCTCCAGCCAGCTCCAAGGAGTCTCTGAGCTCCCCCTGTGCTCATAGCACGGCCAGCGTGCACGCCAGGGAGCCTACGTGTGTGCCCATGGTCCCCTGTTCTGAAAGTTGGTGAAGGTCTGTTCACTGATGGGATGAACCTCAGCTCACCTCACCTCACCTCACCTCGTGCAGGAGGAGGAGGCGTGCCAAAGGTATTTTGCAAGCTCTGATTCGTTTTCCAATCCCTCTAATCGGATTTGGCTTCTATGTTCTTCTCTGCACCCGACCCATTTTTTGATCTGCTTCTTCTTGCTCTAGATCTGAGCTCTTTTTTTCGAGCCTCTCGGAGCCTGCCTGCCTGCCTTTGTGAAGACGGGTGCCGGCGCCGATTGAAATTGGTAGCTAGCTAGCCAATCCGGCGAGACGCCTGCGACACATCCTCCTCGGGCATAGATCATTCTTTTCGCGTCTTCAATCGGATCGATTTCTTTCGGTTTTCCTCTTGCTCAAGTTTGGGCATACTTCTCCGTTCGTATCTACGTATCTGATTGCGTTCTTCGATTAGCTCTGAACCGTTCCCTTGGGCAGAAGCAGAATCCCTGGCGGCTGGTTGTTTTCCCCGATCAGAAACGTATTCTTCTGACAGAAATTGCTTTCTCGTGCATGAGAACGTATTAGTTCGATGACCGCCTTATCGGATCGGAAACGGCGCGTTGCCGGACGACCTCACTCTCTCTGCGGGCGGGCTTCAGGGTTTAGCCCGCACGCGCTGCACTGTGCTGCCGAGGCCCATTCGTGAGGCGTCCCTCGATGATTTTTTAGGGTTTCCCCGCTATAAAAATAGCGCAAACCTCGCCGGCTCACCCCCCAAAATTTCGGCGCCGCCACCTCCGTCGCCATCGAGATCTAGGGTTTCGTCCACCTCCCGGAGTCCCCCCGTCCTCACCGAAGCTCGCAAGGGTGTGTTTCTTGCGTCTGTTCTTTGTGGATCTGTTTGGTTTTTTGTGGCCCTGCTGATCCTTTGCCTAATTTTGTTTCTGTCTGTTCAGATGAGTTTCATTTACCCCAACGCGATGCAGAAGAGGGAGATCCGCAAGGGGAAGCGCGAGCTCGAGTCGGAGAAGAAAGAGCAGGAGCGGGACCTAAGGTGCAAGACGAGAGAAAAGGAGAAGAAGCTCGCGGAGCAAGAGAAGGACCTAAAGGACCGTGAGAAGAAAGTGAGGCAAGCCTAGAAGGAGCTCGTCAAGGAGCGGGAGAGGCTGCGCCTCCTCAAGGAGGAGCTCGACAACAAGGCCGGAGACCCCACGCACGGCGAGCTGCCCAAGGAGGATGCTGATGCCAAGGGCCCGGCTGCAGACCACTACGATGAGGCCGATCTCGGCGAGTTCGGGGACGGGGAGGGTCCTAAGCCTGTTCGTGGTCAGGTTAATCGTGGTGACACAAAGTGAGGAGCGAGCCCGTCATCCCCGAAAATCTCCAAACAATTCTTGTTTCCGTTAGCTGATGATCTGTTCCTGTGTTTTAGTAGTTGATTATCGCCTCTGAGAACTTGTATGTCAGAACTCGTGGCATCGAATCACTGGAAGTGATATCAAGTTAGTACTACTGCAGTAAGCTTGTTGGAAATTCAACTTCTGTGGCAAGTCTTGTGATGATTTTTCTGTCTTTGGTGTTCCAACAACGCGCGCTCGTTATTGTTGTTAGGGTTTCGCAATGGACGTTCTGCGGTAAAACAATTAATTCATTCATTCATTCATGTTTCTTGTCCACTGTGGTAGTAGTAGTGTATACTGTTGCTGACAACATCTGTTGCTGGTGAACACGGACGCCTGATCTGGCTGTCAAATCATTACCAATGCAACAGCCGAGGCATACTCCACCGGTTAAGGATCGGCGATGAACTAATAGGCCAATAGTATTTTGCAAAAGCAACACCATGCTTAAAAACCGGAAAGTTGCTTGTATTACTACTTCAGAGGATATCTTTGTGAACCCAAACGCCTGATCTGGTCGTCCCAGCATACAATGCAACAGCTGAGGAAGATTAGCAATGTAACAGGCCAGTAATACTTTGCTAAAATAACACTGGAAAGCTGCCTATTACTTCACAGGATAGCTGATTAGTTACATTTGGGACTGATAATATGTGACCACATTAAACAGGACGAAAAGAAAAAACTTTATGTATGTAGTAGTCATTTGCCATCAGCTGTACTCCATGAGAGATTAGTCCAAGGAAGGAACAACCTACAATGGCCTGTAACACTCTGGGTGTATCATTAACATTTATATGGCGTACTAAGTTTTTTTAAGGGAAACTCACTTGTTTAGCAAGTTGTCAGTTGCCAGTTGAATTCACTTCTAGCATCGCGATATTCCTTGAGAAGTTAAATCTCTGGCACCTAAAAAAAACAATGGCAAGAAGTGCAAATGTGACAACTAGTGGATCTTTTGCCACTTTGTTTGGGCAATTTTGAAGGAATATTTAGCTGCTATCGTGCCACTCCGCAGTTTGCTACTTTTTTTATAAATAATGCTTTTTTTAATAATTTTCACGAATTGAAAGATTTGCAATTCTAGCGCGGTGTCGGCATTTGAATAGCCGACAAGACTAAAAGCCGATTAGTCATGTCGGCTTTTTAAAAGCCGACCAGTCCCGCCTATTCTTCACACCGCCCCTATAACCTGTCGGCATTTTCAAAAGCAGACGAGTCCTCGTCTGCTCAACGCGCTAGAATTGCAAAAATTTCAATTTGTGCATTATTTGTGAAAATGATTTAAAAAACATATTATTTTAAAAAAATTAGCTTCCAGTTTGATGGTGGACTAGAGGCTGGGCTGCCCCTTGGGCAGCTTCTCCCTGTACTGTGGCGGCAGTCACTATTTTACACCGTCATGGAATTCACATAAAAGTCCGCTTCAAGATCGCCATTTTAGGATGACGCAGCAGCAGCAGCGAGAAATGCACTCCAGCAACACTTGCACAGAGGAAGTCGCTCCTGCTCTTCAATGTCCCAAACTTACAGCCCGCCCAATTCATCAAGGCAATGTTGACTGATACAGAAACAAAACAGAGGAATTAGTGGAAATAGATTCAAGTCAAGCAAGGATAAATGAACTGCACATGATATGAATGGTATAAAAATAATTGGATACTCCAATTCATGCGATTTTAAAAACGCCACTGCAATTTCCAAACTTCAAAAAATGCCACTGCAATTCTCTCATACGTTTGTAGATGCCATTTCACCCATTTAGGCTTCTTTTTGGTAGAAAAACTGTCTTGTATTCTTTTCCGTATTTTAACCAGGATGAAATTACCCCTGATCCCACGTACGTAAAATAACAGAGGAGCTCATCGTCTCCAACTTCTCAGTCCAGTGTTCCTTTCCTCTGTTTGACAAACCCGGCAGGGAGCCGCCACCCGCCGCTGCGCCGCAGACCTTACCTCCAGCGCGCCCTGCAACTACCAAGCACCGCCGCCTGCAGCCCACTGCCGCCACCTCTCCTCTCCCCCTCCACCTGGCCGAGCCGTCCGAAACTCGAGTTCCTCGGTGCGTGCTCCATGCTGGAGCTGACCATGGCGGCAAAGGACCCTTGATTCCTTGAACAACGCATCCCCAGGCCTGAAACTCGAGATCCTCACATGTGCTCCATGCTTGCCACCTGCTTACTTGTAATCTGTTCTGGACCGCTATTAGTGTAGCAACACCGGGTAGGAAAAACAGTAGATGTATCCCAATCTCAAGAAAATGCAAGGTTACACTCATTCTAAAATGCGGCCATGAGTTGTATAGACATGATGGAAGAGAGCATAGTTACAAGAGATAAAATGGATGGATAAATAGGAGCATAAGTGGTGTAATTTGTTTCGTGGAAATTTAGAACCCATGTAAACATGCAGACTTATTACTTATGAGTTACATAGAAAAAGTTTGTTCCTCCATCTAGGCAAAAAGAGGTCTAGTAGAACTCCTGACTGAGGTATGCATAGCTTTCAATTGTACCATCATATTAAACATGAACAAATAAATACAAGTTATGCACTCAACTATCTATAAATACAGTTTTTTTTTTTGACAGAATAAATACAGTTCAGACTATTGCCCTGAGTTAATAGTTGAACCACAGGCTGCATTAGGAACCTCTTTCTTGATATTGGGATTGAACAGACAAATTTCCATGACACATACATAAGTATAACTAGCAAAAGAGCCCTTGTGCATTGCAACGGCTTAAGAAACTATGCATTGGCTTATAGCCCTCGAGAAAGGTTTTTAATAAGAAAATATATGGGGAAACAGTTAATCAATGCCAGCTCAACACATCAGAAATATTACTATGGAGTATCTAATATCGCTAAAATTTGCAACCTCACCTATCTCTGGCCAATTCTAAGACAGACGACATGTCACACTACAAGTTTTTCTAAAATCAGAATTTAGAGTCCGTAGCAGATAAGAGTTTGGGATCCGATGATAAGAATGCCAGGTGGAAGCAACCTGAGTTTGCTCCATATTGATGAAAAGAATCCTGTAATTCTAGTAAATGATTTCTCTATATCCTTTAGTAACACTATCAAGAGCCGTTTTTGCTTTCATCTGAGATGTGACCTGCCATGCAAGGAGAATCATCCTATCAGTATTACAACACGAGGTTAATTTATGTTTGTGAATTTCAAACTACAGAGAAGATATTGTACCTCAAAGTTTGTGAATTTCAAACTACATTTATGTTTGTTAATTTATTACTCTCTCCGATCCATAATAAGTGTCGCTCATCTAGTACAAAGTTTGTACTAGCTTAGTACAAAATAAGCGATACTTATTATGGATCGGAGGGAGTACTGTTTTGCGCAATGTAAAAACTCAGATTATGAGAAATGGGTATAGTAAACGGCAAACCCAACACAAGAATACAAATGAGCATCACTGCCCATAAAGAGTACATGGCAAACTGAACAAAAGTCTACAAATCACAATACCTTTGGAGCAGACCTTCATGGCAGTGGGAAAGCTTGAACACGGCGCCCCGTTATGAACTGAATTAATTAACTATCAAATCAGATTACGTTCAAACTGTGTACAAGAAATAATGTTCTTTGCAGAAAGAGAAACTAACAACAAGTCACCTGCTCCATCTGTCTTTTAGACTGCTCTTTTCCTCATGCTTCTTCCATTGATCACTCACAGTAAAAATAATACTCCCTCCTCTGTCCCAAAATAAGTGACTCAACTTTGTCTCACATGTTTTAGTGTGAGATACATATGTATCTAGACAAAGTTGAGTTTACTTATTTTGGGATGGAGGGAGTACATCTAAACTGACCACTGATGAACTATATTGGAAGTTTTTCTTCCTATAAACTATAAAGTATATGCAAGTTACACAATTTTGCTGGCGGTATATTTCTACGCGTAGCCTGAAGCAAGAAACGAAATGAAGAGCATACCATGCTTGGCCCCACCTCCAGAAAACATCCGGCTTCTAAGCCAGCTTCATGAAGCCCATCCTGGAAAAAAAAGGAAGGAAAAGATCTGACTCCCTAACTCCAAATTCAGGGCGCCAAGCTATCTGTATTATCTTGTTTTAGATAGATTTAATGTGGCAAAAATAGTTACAAAAAGTGGCAAAATTATGACTCGTCTTACCTGTACTTGCAAATCAAAATTGTAGTGAGATCTTTCTGCAGAATTGCAACTCGGTCAAAATACCTGATCCAAAGTGTAATTTACCAAAGAAACATGACTAAGAGTACAATACAGTCCGGAAAATAGAAAGAACAAAGATGACAGCAATGAGGCACGTAGCATTTCTGGCTAAGACCGGATGAAAAACATATTCATGTTATAGTTGGAAAATAAGGGATAAACACATGCAACACTCCATGCAACCATAGTAAAAAAGCTAGCAAAAGAACACCTGGTGATACATCATAATGGTACACTACATGAGTTCTTTTTTTGGGTGGGACTACATGAGTTCAACATGGTTCTGAAATAAACATAACAAACTTTTCTTTTCACAATTTTTTTCGCATGCCACTACTGCACTTCACCACAAGTTTTGTGAATGAAATAATATACTTGAATCTGGACAAACCTAAGTCAGTTATTTCTGAACGGAGGGAGTAGAAGAAAATGACTGTCATGGATAACTGTGTCGAGCATCATAACAAACAAACAAACAAGCTATGTTAAGTTTGCAACAGTAGGTTACAATCTTAAGATTATCAATTGTTCAACACACATGAGCTCCATTCCCCACTCAAACCAATCCCAATATTCCATCCAAGAATGGAGATTCCTCTAAACCAGTGAGATTCTCATGCATGGACGCGAGCATTTCCCTTGGATAACTAAGCAGAATAATAGGAAATCCACCCTTTAGGAAACAAACGAAACAATTTCTGTGCATGCATTTAACCTTAGTCGAAAGCAAGAAAGTTTATACTTTCTAGCAAAGAAACTTTAAGCAAACCTTTCTAGCATTTGAATATTGTAGATATACTAGATTATCAGGGTAATACATCTAAACATTGGAGACCTAAGGTCTGACTCAGTCAACCACAAATAAAAGGAGTTGGTGTGCATCTAGCTAACTCATTTAAAAACTGTAGAATAATGGGTATAATATAGCACAAGCAGAAAACAGTAGTGCATCAGTTGGTTTACAACTTGTAAAAGGTACAACAGATCAGTTTCTCCAAAAACCTATCACCCAATGGGGAGCGTCACATTGATTATTATATTTTGGCCCTAAGGCATCAGTACAAATTTCTGTTGAAGGAATAAATAAGAGTACAAATGCAGTGACTACCCAATTATGGAGCACAAAAACTACTTGGATCTACATAGTAGATGATTTACAAATGCCATGAAAGATTTACAGACTCTAGATTATAGTGATGGCATGCATCAGACTATTCAATTATTAGGACCTGAAGTGAATGACAGCAGGCGATGCCACTCGCAACTCCTTAGTGATCTCCTTCCTCAACATATCCTTCTCCTCATTTATCCGCGGATACCTAGAAGGACAAACCTTGATACTGGGATCCAAGTTCCCGCAGTGCCCACACACCTCCCTGTCATGCAGAGATATCTCCTCCATGTTCACTGCAATTTCCATAACACGCCTAACATATCGCACAAAGTTTTCCTCAGGTTGGAAGCCATAGATGGTGAGCTTAACCAGGTTCTTGTGCTTAAAATGAACAGCCGAGGGTTGCCACTCCACGTTTGCTTTCTCGCAGTAACCATTTTCCCTTCGAAAATCCTTGTTTGTCTGCATTTCACACCAATGATCCCACACCAAGATGGATAGCTCCTTTAGGGAGCTTGCAGCTTCAAGAATGAACATGGTCCAAGCGATATCACATCCTTCACGAAGATTATCCAGCTTCACGATCTGTAGCTTGCCAAGCACAGGGACAAGCAGTTTGGGGCATTCTGGTAAAACCCAAATCTGGCACAGAAGAAGCAAATTAATAGCCGTGTAAACCGCAAGAAAATTTACACCCTCAAGAGCTAGAAAATACTCACTTAAGTTAGTATTATTATAAGCATCACAGAGTAGGAATGAGACATAGACGGGTAAACCGAGTACCTTTTCACTTTTAAAATCCAGATGCAGGTTGCTTATCCAGGGTACATTAGCAAGGAGTTGACTTAACTGGAGATTACTAGTCGAATTAATGCCATCCTTTTCAAGGCTTAGCTTTGAAAGCTGCGGGACAAAACCAAAAATCAGAGGATCTTGGTAACCCCAATAATTATAGTTCATACGCTGGAGTTTTGGTAGACAGTTGAGCTGGACTGACTCAAATTCCCCATAGTCGATGTGGAGCTCAACAAGTTGAGCATGTTCTACTTGCAGCACGGAACAGACCCCTGCGTCACAGTAGGAAAGACGGAGGTATTCCAATCGCTTGCAGGTGCTGAGGATGTTGGGGATGTCCAGTTCACCAAACCTCAAATTGCGCAGACACAGGCGCGTGAGACCAGCAAATACATCTGAGAAATCACCAAACCAACTATTGAACTGCTTGGCAAAGCAGAGGAGATCGTCTGGAGTGCACTTTAAACAAGTCTTCTCTGTGAGAAGCACAAACTCAGTCTTGTCCACCTTCTGGGTTGCCATGGCGTGGGCAACAGCTTTGCTGATAGAGAGACATTCGCCACGCCTCAAACAGAACCTGACTCTCAGCTTGCGGATGGGGATCTCGAGATTCCTTGCATGCAGAATTTTCTCAGTTACACCAGCAACAGCAATGTTGTACCGAACAATCTGAGAAAAGGTCTTGACATGGGGCTTGTGGTAACGCACAAGGGAACCAATATTTATGTCAAATTGCGAGAGCATAGGAGGGAGCTTCAGCATTCTCCTAGAGAGGAGGCAGGTTCTTAAGGCATCTAGTGTTTCAACCCTCTCCAGGATGTTGAGTAGAATGTCATCAGGCAGCTTGTTAAGCCTATCACCTCCAGATTCGTCAAAAGCTGCTTCACCTTCACGGCAAGCTGTGGCTTTCTGCATCGCATTTAATTGCAGAAAGAAAATAAGCCTCGTACGATGAACATGATGATATGAACAAAGGAGAAAGCATAAAAAACACTTACATTGTGGCTGCAACGAGTCCCCTTATTGTTTTTCATCTCCAAGTCTCCAATCAGCCAATGGATCACCTTATTAGATGGACCTAAGAACTCAAATTCTACTCCTCTGAGGCCTTTTTATCTAGTATGGACGAAGGCAGTGCAAGAAAGCAGACAACTACCCGGCTCTCCTCTGCGGGCTTTATTTATGGAGGAAGGGCGGCACAACAAAGCAGACAATTAGGCTGGCTCAACACAGCGGGCCGGATTTCCGGTTTCGATCCTGATTAGAGCATCTCAGGATGAGAATTGGAAAAAAATAGCTCCTTTTCGAGTCCGCTTGGGATCTGAATCCAAGCCGAAATCGACCCCCTTTCTAGCACGATTACACAAGGAAGACAACTGCTCCCGTGAGATAATTCTGCCCAAAACGCAAAAAGACATACCCTTGGATGGAGGAGGCAAGGGCGGGGCGGGGAGTGGTTGTCGCCGGCGGCGGCAAGGGCGCGGAGGAGAGCTGGCGGCGGGGGTGGGATGGCCTGCCCAAAGGCACGGAGGGGATCGGGTCAATTAGTGTTTATCTTATGGTGAGGCTACTATAAAGGGGCCTCGCCCCAGCGTGCTACGGTTTTTTTTAGCTGTTGTTGAAAATCAAAATTGTAGTGAGATCTTTCTTCAGGATTGCAACTTGGGGTGAAAATACCTGATCCCAAGTGTAATTTACCGAAATAAACATGACTTATAGTGCAACACAATGCTAGAAAATATAAAGGACCAAGATGACAACAACGAGGTAAGTACCACTCCTGGCTAAGAGCCGGAGAAAACATATTCATGTTATCGTTGGAAAATAAGGGATAAACACATACAACACTCCAGACAACTATAGCCAAAATACACACATATTACACTATAGGAGTTCAACATGGTTCTGAATTATGGATGTAAAGAGCTTTTGTCCTGCCACTACTGCACTTCGCCACATGTTTTTGAATGAAATAAATTATAGAAGAAAATGACTTGAGATAACTGTCTCGAGCCTCAAAACAAACAAGCCATGTTCAGTTTGCAACTGTAGCTTAGAATTATCAATATTTCAATGCAACTGAGCTCCATTCCCCACTCAAACCAATCCCAATATCCCATCCAGGAATGGAGATTCCAGATTCCTCCTAGACCTACGAGTTTCCTGTGCATGGATGTGAGCATTTCCCCTGGATAACTGAGCACAATAATTGGAGATGCTCCCTTTAGGAAACAAACAAAATCAATTTCCATGCATACATTTAACATTATTGACAGAACTGCTCGTTCGATATCTGACAGTCAATAAGAGCTTGCTTATGCAGACCTAAATTTAATCTTTACTACTCCCTTCGTTCCATAACATAAGCCGTTTTAGCTAGCTAAAAAGGCTTATATTGTGGAACAAAGGGAGTACTACTTAAGAAATAGACCTCACTCGAAAGCAAGAAAGTTCATACTTTCTAGCAAAAAAAACTTTAAGCGGACCTTTCCAGCACATTGTAGACATACTCCATATATCTGGCTAATACATTTGAACACTGGCTGGGTCAACCACAGTGAAAGGAACTAGTGTGCATCAGGCTAACACATTTGAACATTGTAGACATAATGGGCAGTATAAATATAGCCCAAGAAGAAAACCGAAGTGCACCAGTTGGTTTGCGACTTGTAAGAGGCACGGATCAATTTCTCCAAAACCATATCACCCTAAGGGGAGCATCATGAAGACCATGATATTTGAAACGTGTATTAATAACTATTTTCGCCCTATGGCATCGGTGCAAGCCGTCAGTTAAAAAAAGAGTACAAATGCAGTGACTACTCAATTATGGATCACAAAAACTACCTGGATCTACATAGTAGACGATACATAAAAGCATCTCTAAAAGCATTTGTATATTGGATTGCTAAAAATCGGGTATAGGAAAAGGAGAGAGGGGGTTTAGCAATCCAAACACAAATATGCTTTCCCAGCCTTCCTATAATAGCAATTGCCAAAATTGTAGGACCTATCTGTCAATGGGTCTCTGTTTTAGTATAGATACATGTATATAGTTGTAGCATTGTATACAGACTAAAACACATCGCATACACATGTATAAGTACATGACTGCATAAATACACGGTTGTACATACATGTACATTGCTGCACATACTAGGCCATATAAACACCACACACGTATACGGCCACACGTATACACACGTACGCACATACATGACACACACACCACGCGTGTACACGGCCATGTATACACGCGCACGCACGCAGCACACACTTACACATGCACGCATACACTACATCAGGCGCATACACTACACGTGTACTAGTACACTTTAAATTGTCAAAAGGTTGGTCCCACATGTCAATGGAACAAATGGGAGGCAGGGGACCACTTTAAAGGGTTGCTAAAAAATTTAGCAATTTGGCATTGGATTGGCAAATATACAAAGTTGGCCACAACTTATAGGAAGCTTGCTAAAAATTTTTAGTGGAGACCACTTATAGGAAGGCTGTTGGAACAGTTTTTTTTGGGCTCAATTGGTAAAATAGCAATTTGGGCAAAATATAGCAATGCTCTTGGAGATGCTCTAAGAGTACAAATGCCAGAGTTAATAGCATAGAACTACCAGTTTTTAGGCAAAATTTCGGAAATCTACCAGTTTACGTTGTCGCAGCAAAAATCTACCACATTTGGCGTCTGTTTTCTCAAATCGCACTAAACTCGTCCTGATCGCGAATTGACACGGAAACTGACAAGGCTGGCCTACCCGTCAGGCTGACGTGGCAGTGCGAGACTGTGTGCCGTCTGCCGTTTTGCACGTAGGTCCTCAAGTTTTGACAGAAAATTGCGCAGAAGTCCCTGACACTATTAAAACCTTCATAACTTTTGAATACGAAGTCAAATGGAAAAAGTTTAAATACGAAAAGTGCTCAGAATTGTTTGAATATTTTTTTACAAACTTTATTTATTATTTTATATAATTAAAATATTAAAAATATTTTTTTAATTATACAAAAACTTTGGAAATTCATAACTTTAACTATATAACTTCAAATAATATAAATAATATGTCTAAATTTATTTTAAAAATCCAAGGAATCCATTTCTTATATTTATAATGCATGAATCATTTCTTATATTTTTAGAAAAAGATTCAAACAATTCTGAGCACTTTTCGTATTTAAACTTTTTCCATTTGAATTCGTATTCAAAAGTTATGAAGGTTTTAATAGTGCTAGGGACTTCTGCGCAATTTTCTATTAAAACTTGAGGACCTACGTGAAAAACGGCAGACGGCACACCGTCTCGCACTGCCACGTCAGCCTGACGGGTGGGCCAGCCTTGTCAGTTTCCGTGTCAATTAGCGATCGGGACGAGTTTAGTGCGATTTGAGAAAACGGACGCCAAATGTGGTAGATTTTTGCTGTGAAAACGTTAACTGGTAGATTTCCAAAATTTTGCCTAGAAACTAGTAGTTCTATGCTATTAACTCACAAATGCCATGAATGGTTTACATAGAGGTAGAGTCATGGACTCTAGATTATAGTGATAGCATGCATCTTATTCTTCAATTATCAGGAGCTGAAGTGAATCACAGCAGACGAAGCTATCGGCAAGTCCTTAGTAATCTCCTCCCTCAACATATCCTTCTCCTCACAGGTCAGCGGATACCTAGATGGACAAACCTTGATATTGGGATCCAAGTTCCCGCAGTGCTCACACACCTCCCTGTCATGCAGAGATATCTCCTCCATGTTCACCGCAATTTCTATGGTGCGCCTAACGTATCGCACAAAGTTTTCCTCTGGTTGGAAGCCATAGATGGCGAGCTTAACCAGGTTCTTGTGCTTAAAATGAACAGCCGAGGGTCTGCATTCTCCAGGTTTGCTTTCTCGCAGTAACCATTTTCCCTTCGAAAATCCTTGTTTGTCTGCATTTCGCACCAATGATCCCACACCGAGATGAGATGGATAGCTCCTTTAGGGAGCTTGCAGCTTCAAGAATGAACATGGTCCAAGCGATATTACATCCTTCAGGAAGATTATCCAGCTTCACGATCTGTAGCTTGCCAAGCACAGGGACAAGCAGTTTGGGGCATTCTGGTAAAACCCAAATCTGGAACAGAAGAATAAGCAAATTAATAATTGTGTAAACCGCAAGAAAATTTACACCCTCAAGAGCTAGAAAAGACTCACTTAAGTTAGTATTATTATAAGCATCACAGAGTAGGAATGGGACATAGATAGGTAAACCGAGTACCTTTTCACTTTTAAAATCCAGAAGATGTAGGTTGCTTATCCAGGGTACATTAGCAAGGAGTTGACTTAACTGGAGATTACTAGTCGAAGCAATACCAACGTTTTCGAGGCTTAGCTTTGAAAGCTGTGGGACATAACCAAAAATCAAGGGAGTTTCATAAGACCAACAATTATAGTTCACGCATTGTAGGTTTGGTAGACAGTTGAGCTGGACTGCCTCAAATTCCCCATAGTCGATGTGGAGCTCAACAAGTTGAGCATGTTCTACTTGCAGCACCGAACAGACCCCTGCATCACAGTAGGAAAGACTGAGGGATTCCAGCCGCTTGCAGGTGCTGAGGATAGATGTTGGGGATGTCCAGTTCACCAAACCTCAAATTGCGCAGACACAGGCGCGTGAGACCAGCAAATACATCTGGGCAATCACCAAACCAACTATTGAACTGCTTGGCAAAGCATAGGAGATCGTCGTGAGTGCACCCTGAACAAGTCTTCTCTGTGAGAAGCACAAACTCAGCATCATCGACCTTCTGGGTTGCCATGGCACGGGCAACAGCTTTAATTTGCTGATGGTGAGACATTCGTCACGCCTCAAACAAATTAAACCTGACTCTCAGCTTGCGGATGGGGATCTCGAGATTCCTTGCACTCAGAATCTTCTCTGTGACACCAGCCACAGCAATGTTTTACCGAAAAAGGTGAGAAAAGAAGTTCACACGGGGCTTGTGGTAACACGCACAAGGGAACCAATATTTATGTCAAACTGCGAGATGAGCATATATAGGAGGGAGCTTCAGCATTCTCCTAGAGAGGAGGCAGGTTCTTAAGGCATCTAGTGTTTCAACCCTCTCCAGGATGTTGAGTAGAATGTCATCAGGCAGCTTGCTAAGCCTATCACCTCCATGGCTAGCTGTGGCATTCTGCATCTCATTTAATAATTACAGAAAGAAAATGAGCCTCGTACCATGGACGCGGCGACATGAACAAAAGAGAAATCATAAAAGACACTTACAATGCGGCTGCGACGAGTCCTCTTCTTGTTATTCATATTCAAGTCTCCAATTGACCAGGGAACGCCTTGTTAGATGGATCGATGAACTCAAATTCTCCTCCTACTCCAGTATATATTTGGAGGACGGCACAGCAATGGGAGGACTCGCATCCTGATTACTACTTCTCGAGACACAAACTTTTCTAATAAAAGCAGCTCCTTTCTCTTTCGATTACACAAGGAGATCAGCCTGCTCCTCAGTCCTATATTTATGGACTATGGTGTAAGGTGGCGCAACAAAGCAGACAACAGCCAGCTATTCCTGGGTCTTCACGGTCACGGAGGTGTTCGGCGGCGCAGTCGTTCCCGGCGGCAGCGGAGGTCGACTGGAAGAGTGCGCCGGCCGGCGGATATTGTTGCAGATTCAGTTAGTTTGGACTACTAACAGGTTCAGCTGCACTAGTTTTCAGTTAGGAATAAACGGCATGGCACGAGCCTGTTCCTGCCATGACCAAGTCCTTTGTTTCCTTAGTCGTAGCTGCCGTCGTGAGCGCACCGTGGGATGGCACAGAGTACATGCGATCATGGCGGCGATCTCGGGAGGTGGCGAGTGGTCGTGGGATGGCACGGCCGCATAGCTCGGACTCTCTCGTGCTAGTGTATGTAGGACTATAAATAAGAGAAGATAGAAAGAGAAAAGCTGCAAAGTTTTGCGCAACGAAAATCCCGTGTAAATCTCTGTCAGTTCGTGTGTTAGTTCAGTTGCAGGTCTGTCAAGTGGTATCAGAGCCTCGTACGCGAGGTTCATCGATCCGCCATGGCCGGCAGCGCGAAGGACGGAGGGACGCGAGCAAGGGGAACGCCGGCGACAAGACTCCACCTCCATCACGATCACCCTCACGCCCTCCACCCACGCGCACACGAGGGAGGAGCCTGAGCAGAAGGGGCGGCAACGAGATCGTCGTCCACGAGAGGGTGATCCAGAGCGGTGGCGGCGGGAACATCGTCTACCCCACGCTGACATCCACGAACTACATCGAGTGGGCGCTGGTTATGAAGATCAACCTGCGCGCACAAGACCTATGGGAGGCCGTGTCTGGTATGGGCGAGCCAGGCGACCGCGAAGACATGGAGGCACTCTCCGCGCTGATCCATGCGGTACCACCAGCGATGGTACCGGTGCTCGCGGTCAAGGAGACTGCGGCGCAGGTCTGGCAGGCCATCAAACTCTTGCGTATGGGAGTCAACCGCGCGCGGGAGGCGACTACGCAGCGCCTACGGAAGGAGTTCGAGGACATCGCGTTCAGGGGCGGTGAAACCCTGGACGCGTTCGACGTGCGCATCACCACGCTCGTCAACAATCTGCGCACTCTGGGTGATACTGTCGAGGAGGTAAAAGCCGTTTAGAAATTTCTCTCTGAGGTTCCTTCTCAGTATTCGCAGATTGCATGCTCGATCGAGACCCTGCTCGACCCTGATGACATGACTGTCGAGGAGCTGATCGGGCGGCTTCGCTCGGCAGCATAACGGTGCGGGGTGGGCAGCTCAGACAACTCCGGCAGCAAGCTCCTTCTCACGGAGGAGGAGTGGATCGCACACGGCAAGAAGAAGGAGCAGGGGCAGGGCTCCAGCGCCGGCAGTGGCAAAGGCAAAGGCCGGGGCAAGCAACAGAACAGCAAGGGCAGCGACGACCGCGACATGTCACAGATCAAGTGCTTCAACTGCAACAAGTACGCGGGCCACTTCAGCAGGGACTGCAAGGAACCTCGCCGCGAGCGAAAGGGGCAACCGCAGCAAGGTCGAGCCCAAGCTCACCTAGCTCAAGCTGAGGAGGACGCACCGGTCACCCTTCTCGCACGTACCTGCTCCCTCAGCAACGACGACGTCCCGTCTCTGCTGATGGCGACCGTTACTGAAGCTCCACTGCTGACAGCGCGTGTGAACGCATCAATAGCAATCATATGCCGCGACGATAGCTGGTTCCTCGACACAAGGGACAGCAACCATATGACTGGCCACCAGTCTGTCTTCGCCGAGCTGGACACATCCGTCACCGGCACGGTGAAATTCGGTGATGGGTCGGTGGTGGACATACACAGGCGAGGCACGATCCTCTTCGTGTATGCAAACGGCGAGCACCGCGCCCTCACCGATGTGTACTTCATCCCGCGGCTACGGAGCAACATAATAAGCCTCGGGCAGCTCGACGAGAACAGATGCCAGATCGCCATTGCCAACGGGCACCTGGAGCTACACGATTGACAACGACGCCTCCTCGCCAGGGTACCCAGGGCGCGCAACCGGCTGTACGTCGTCTCCCTGGACATCGCCGAGCCCGTGTGCCTCACCGCAATGCGGGGCGATGACTCCTGGACATGGCACGCGCGCTACGGGCACCTCAATTTCGATGCCCTGCGGAAACTCTCACGTCGTGGCATGGTGCGTGGTCTTCCGCCGATCGAGCACATGGAGCAGTTGTGTGATGGGTGCCTGGTGGGGAAGCAGTGACGCTCGTCATTTCCGCGGCAAGCCAAGAAGCGGGCCACGGGCCTGCTCGATTTGGTGCATGGGGATCTTTGTGGTCCCATCTCTCCGGCAACGCACGCCGGCAGGCGCTATTTCCTGCTGCTGGTAGATGACCTGAGCCGCCACATGTGGATCCGTCTGCTGACCACGAAGGACCAGGCTGCAACGGCGATCAAGAAGTTCAGGGCAGGAGCGGAGGTGGAGACTAGGCGCAAACTGCGCCTACTCCGCACATATCGAGGAGGAGAATTCACGGTGGCCACTTTCTCCACGTACTGTGTCGACGAGGGCGTTGGTAGGCAGCTCACGGCGCCGTACTCTCCGCAATAGAACAGTATTGTGGAGCGCCGGAACCAGACGATCTTCGCCACCGCACGGAGCATGCTGAAAGCGGCGGGATGCCAGCGAGCTTCTGGGGAGAAGCGGTAACGACCACCGTCTACCTCCTGAACCGTTCACCCACGAAGAGCGTCGACGACAAAACCCCTTTCGAGGTATGGTACAACTATAAGCCAGGCGTGAGCTACTTGCGTGTGTTTGGATGTGTAGCACATGTCAAGATCACGAAGCCTCACCTGGTGAAGCTCGATGACCGGAGCTGTCCGGCCGATGGTGTTTCTCGGATACGAGCCCGGCACGGCGGCATACCGCATCTTCGACCCCATGGGGAAACGCGTGCACGTCACACGCGACGTCATCTTCGACGAAAGCGCAAGATGGGACTGGGAGAAGACTAGAGGTGCGCAGGAAGCAGCACTGTTCCATGTCGAGTTCCTGACAGTACCATCCACGGGCAATACCACGGCAGGCGCTGCCGCGGCAGCGGAATCACCCGCACACGCTCCAGCATCAGCCACAGCACCTGCGACACCAGCCTCCGTCACGCACCTGGGCACGCCAGGATCGTCCTCCGCTCCATCGTCAGGAGCACCGGCCATGCCAACTACGGAGCTCGTCAGTCCGCCTCGCCACGTACACCCCATGGTCACGCGGGCACGGGCCGACATCGCGCAACCTAACAGGCAGTACGAGGATTTCGTCATGGCGGCGGAAGCTGAAGGTCACGCGGGCGACGAGCTATGCCTTGTTGCAGCTAAGGAACCTGCGAGCGTCGACGCCGTGCTGTCTGAGGCATGCTGGAGGCACGCCATGGACAACGAGCTAGCATCGATACAGAGCAACAGAACGTGGGAGTTCTGCACCCTCCCAAGTGGCCATCGGGCAATTGGCCTCAAATGGGTGTTCAAGGTCAAAAAGGACCCAGATGGCTGCATACTCAAGCACAAGGCGCGCCTCATTGCAAAGGGCTATGCCCAACGGCAGGGGGTGGACTTCAATGAGGTTTTTGCCCCGGTGGCGAGGATGGAGACGGTGAGGCTGCTACTTGCCATTGCTGCTCATTGTGGTTGGCAGGTACACCATATGGACGTCAAGTCCGCGTTTCTGAACAGCGACCTCGCGGAGGAAGTCTACGTGCACCAGCCGCCGGGCTACGCCAGCATCGGCAACGAGGACAAGGTCCTTCGGTTGCGCAAAGCTCTCTACGGGCTTCGGCAGGCACCAAGATCGACGCATCGCTTCTCTCGCTTGGATTCGAGCGAAGACCCCTTGAGCATGCCGTGTATCGGAGGAACAATGGCAAGGCTACGCAGATCGTCAGCGTCTATGTCGATGATCTCATCATCACCGGCACAAACGACAAGGACATCACCGCGTTCAAGGAATAGATGCATAATCTGTTTGACATGAGTGATCTTGGTCCTCTGAGCTACTACCTTGGGCTAGAAGTGAAGCAGGACGCCGGCACGATCACACTCTGCCAGAGCGCCTACGCGATGAAGATCCTGGACGCGGCGGGCATGGTAGGCTGCAACGCCTGCCACACACCGATGGAGAACCGTCTGAAGATGTCCAAGGCCGGCATTGGTGATGCTGTGGACGCCACACGTTACCGCAACATTGTTGGGAGCCTGTGCTACCTCTGCAACTCCAGGCCCGACATCACGCACGCCGTCGGCATGGTGAGCAGATACATGGAGGCACCCACGGCGTCACACTGGGCGGTAGTGAAGCAAATCCCACGCTATGTTAGCGGGACTGCTGGATACGGCTGCTGCTGCTACATGAAGGGGGCGACGGAGGACCCAGTGCTAACTGGGTTCAGCGATAGCGACCTCGCCGGTGACTTGGATGATCGCAAGAGCACGACAGGCGTAACTTTCTTCATCAACTCCGGCATCATCACATGGACCTCGCAGAAGCAGAAGGTCATCGCGCTGAGCTCCTGCGAGGCGGAGTATATTGCGGCGGCAGCGACAGCATGCCAAGGGGTGTGGCTTAGTCGGCTTCTTGGTGAGCTGATCGGTAGACCTCTGGCGACGGTGAAGCTGCGCGTGGACAATAAGTCCTCGATTGAACTGAGCAGAAATCCGATGCATCACGAGCGAAGTAAGCACATTGACACTCATTTTCATTACATTCGTCAGTGCATCGAGGTGGACATCGAGCACGTTGGTACTGATGCTCAACTCGCCGACATTCTGACCAAGGCATTGGGCCGCGCCAAGTTCGTGGAGATGAGGCTCAGGCTCGGTGTCATGGAGGTTTCGTTGTCAGGGTTAGGAGGGGATTTGTTGCACATAATCCTAACAACCAGATTTAGTTAGTTTAGACTACCGACAGGTTTCGGCTGTCAGTCAGTCAGTCAGTCAGCTGCACTAGTTTTCAGTTAGGAATAAACGGCATGGCACGAGCCTGTTCCTGCCATGACCAAGTCCTTTGTTTCCTTAGTCGTAGTTGCCGCTATGAGCGCACCGTGGGATGGCACGGAGTACATGCGATCATGGCGGCGATCTCGGGAGGTGGCGAGTTGTCGTGGCATGACACGGCCGCACAGCTCGGACTACAGCTCGGTCTCTCTCTCGTGCTAGTGTAGGACTCTCCTCTATAAATAAGAGAAGATAGAAAGAGAAAAGTTGCAACGTTTTGCGCAACGAAAATTCCGTGTAAATCTTTGTCAGTTCGGTGTGTTAGTTCAGCTGCAGGTGCGTCAGATATCTCCGTCGAGGTCGGCTAGGATTTGTTGCGGGGCCGCGAACGGGGAGGCGCGCAGGCAGTGGTGATTCGCTGGGAGCAAGGCGTGGACGCAGTGCTAGTAAGCATCGGAGGCGTCGCCGGCAGATTGCAAGGAGTGACGGCGCCGCCGAACCAGCGGGCCCCTCTGATCTATCGGCAAGACTGGAACCAAAGCCGAGCGGGTCGAGCGATTTTTTTTTGAGAGAGCGGGTCCGGGGATTTAGGGCTTGGTCGGGGCTAAATTTCTCCTTTTTCCTAGACCTACTTGATTGATCAAACGCAAATTGCTGCTCAACCCGGCGTGCCGCGCCGCATTGGGTCGGCCCATTTTAGCTGCTTTCACTTTTTTTCTGTCAATTTCTTTATTTTTTTCAGTTCTCTTTTTTCCTGTTATATTTTTCTGTTTTATTTCTATGTTTTTTATAGTTCCTAAATTTAAAATACGTTAATGATTTTAAAAATATTCATGTTTCTTAAAAAAAATCATAAAAATGCTCACATTTTTTAGAAAAATATTTATGAATTTTGAATTTTGGTTCATGAATTCTTAATTCTGGTTCATGATTTACGAAATTTGGTTTATGAATTTTAAAAATTAATTCATGATTTTTGAATATGTTCATTATTTAGTATTAAACGTATGAAGCAGTACGATCAATCATGAACTCGTGAGGTGCGTCCGGGCAAGTCGAACGGGCAAAAAAAATCGCAGCATGAAGCGGTAGCAGTTTCTATTGGATGAGTCGAACATGCAAAAAATTATACTAATTTTTATTAATACTTTCTTCGATCTATATTATTTATCACAGAATGTATTTAGCATGTTTTAATATTAAATATATTCGTTTTAATAACAGTAATATGCATCAAAAGGAGTATTAAATTGCTTAAGGTGATAATGATAGGTATCGTCATTTTTAGTTTTCGATTCTACCCTAAAGTGCTAGGCCGAGGTATAAAAAAATGCAATAGCGCCGGTGATACGAATAGTTGTTCAACAGGTGTAAGGGCATCTCTACCGGGTCGACCCATCCCGTCCGAACGTGTTCAAACTCGTCCGCACGGATGCGCGGAGCGTGCATGACGTTCCAGCGGCCCGACCCATCAGGACAAACGCGTTCCGCTCGACTCATTCGTGCATCAAATCTAGGCAATGATTGCGGCAGCCCGGACGCGCGCGAACAGAGGGCGTATCCTGCCCGTTGGTGCCGCTGGCCCATCCGTCAGCCACCGCGGCGTTGACTCATACGCGCAGTGGCACCAATTCAAACACAACATCGACAACAATTCAGAGGCGTTGGTGAAAGGCTGACCAGCGGCAGCCTACGCCATCAATGGCGACGAGGCGACACACTGATTGGCTAGATGCCACGCTCTCCACCGCGCTGCAGGCGTCGCCTGATATCTGCCCTCCTGACTGGACATTTCAATGTCGTCTCTTCGGCCTCCGCGCCGGCATCCGATGCCGATCCTTTTAAACTCGCCGCCCGCGGCCATCTTCCCCCACACCGCACCACACTCTCCTCCTCCTTTCCGTTCTCCAGTACTAGTAGCTAGCCATGGCCGGCGGCAATGGATCGAGGAGAGGGCGTGCCGGCTGTGGACCTCGAGGGAGGCACGGAGAACGCGACCAAAGCAGTGCGCCACCACGCTCTCCCTCATCGACGTCGTCACTCGACGAGGTCGGCCCAGGCGTCCAGTTCGTCGTGGCCATCCACTTCGCGTCATGGCGCCTGACAGACTGCTCCTCCCTCGCAAGTTTGCGTCGCTAGTCGCCGACCCACCGTCCCATCTTGTCTTTTTGCGGGCGAACGGTTTCTAGAAACCAGGTAACCGATGGAGTTGATGTTCGACCACCTCGGTGTAGGGGTTCGTAGCAAGGAAAACAAAATTTTCTACCGCATGAACACAAACAAGCCAAGATCTATATACTAGATTGTAGCAACGAGTCGATTAGAGTACTCACCCTCGAAGATTCCAAAGCGGTTAACGAAAGCATATTCTCGTGGGTGATGAAGTCGTACACTTGTCGATCTTAAGATCGCTTAGACGGTCCTTCCGGTGCTGCGTTCCGGCAGGGCTTTCGCAGTCGGTCACACGTTCGGTACTCGATGAAGACCTTCCTCTCCCTTGTTCCAGTAGGAAGTGTAACATCCCAAAAATATTAAACTTGGATCATCAAACTCTAATCATCAAAATTAGGGTTAACAAAAACTTTCCCAATTAAAAATATGAAAGCATTCATATATGTGTGTATTCAAAATTTGGATTCTTTTGAATTGCCATGGTTCTGTGTTTCTTTGCTTGTAAAACGATTCTTAGGTGAAATAAACATCATCTAAAAAATCTCCAAACTTTTCCCAAAGACAAACAACTCAAAATGAATAAATTAAGTGAATGGTCACTTTGGCCAAATTAACTCCCATGTCTACTTTGGCTATCTCTAATTTTCAAAACTCAACATAAACATGTATGGATCTTTGCACCCCTTGAGAGTGCTCATAATAAGGTACCAAGACCCACCTTTTGATCATCCAAAAACATTCAAATGCTAAGTTTAAATGATAGTTTAAAATTGAATCTAGCTCATATGGGAAGATCCCACTATTTCAAAAACCACTCAAACAAGCTCAATTTTCAAAACCCAAGCACCCACAGAATCCTCAATACATGCCTAGCACACCCACCAAAAATCTTTTAAAAATTCAAAAATAAATTTCTTGCAGCCATTTCATCAAACACTTGAGACAGAAAATCAAATTGGCTAAACATCACTGTTTTGAGCAATAATTTGGCTAAGCATGTTCACCATTGATCACACTTGTCTCCCCCAGTGCCAACCAGTGCCTTGACCACCCCTAGCCCCTACCCATTGCACCATGCCATGCCAACCCGAAGGAACCCTTGCCAGCTGTAACTACCTCGGTGAATTACGCTCCTAGTTACAAACCTGGACGAGCGGAAATGGTTAAAATAGTACGGTGGGGCCCAAATGCCACTCACAGGTAGACCTTTCGGCCGTCCTAACCATTTCCAAACATCGGGACAAGACGGGCGGCGTAATCGGCAGGCGAAGGGATCAACTACATACACAAATGAGTATGTATGCAAGCCACCATACAACAGTCCTCAGAGCCATTCCATCTAAAAGAAATAGAAATATTGCAACGCCATACGGCAAGATCCAAATATCCTAGATAGATATATAGTTTAGGATATCTCCTCATACATCAAACATCAGAGTATCAGGCGGAAGCGGAAAACAAGATCCGAGTACGGATAAGAAGCAAATCGGCATAAGATGCCCCATAAATAAACACATCCCGCCCACAGATCTCACGGATCCCCGTTCCTGGAATCTCTACACCGAATGATCGTTGCCCACATCGTCCGTCTCCTCCACCCAGTATCCATCTTGTGAGTGTACCTGTTCATCTGAATCAAATAATTTATCGTGTGAGACCCTAGGGGTACTCAGCAAGTCTTTATGGCTCTAAAGGGGACACAACCTAGGTGACGCAATTGCAGCAAAAGATAATACCTAACAATTCTAAAGATACTCGCTAACCATCCGCCTAACCATAGATAGACGGATGTCCGTGAATTAATAACAACAGTTATAATAGTAATATTAACAGATCCATCCTCCTCCTCGCTTACCAACGAGGAAGCGGACGAACACCCCCCATCCGTTGGCAGTTTTATTATCCATTCCATGAGTGTTGCACTATTTACTAGTCAGTTACTCAGTCAAATTAAAAGCGGTACTTTAGTTATACTTGTCTATGATCGAGAAACTGCGCTCCAAGTCGTCCATAACCGCGGACACGGCTTTCAGAAAGTTTTACCCTGCAGGGGTGCACAAATAGCAACACACACTCGATCAACCTCGGAAAAACCAAATCAAAACCCAACGAGGCAGTCACGACAAAGCAATCACAGGATTCAGAATTATTTCAGGGGGCCACCCCATTAAGCTACCCGCAACGAAACTGGCCGGCTCCGAGACGGACTCAAGGTTTGTGTGGACTGCTGTAAACGACTGGGAACCCGAAAGTGTGACTGGGCTTGTCGATACAGCGAAAACGTGTCACGGACCTAAACAGTACAGGTGCTCCTCGCACAATCGTAAATAAAGCAGTAAAGCATGGCATAAGTACAAGATAGTAATAAAGCCCCAAACTAATTGTGGCCCCAAGAAATAAGAATGAATCAAGCTCTGGCTCAGGGGGGTCCCATAAGCCTCCCGGATGTGGATAGCGCGAATATTCAAGGAACAAGAATCAAGTACTCGGGGTCCTACGGGACACAAGTGAGCATGAAAAACCAAATAGCAGATATTGCTCACCGGTGCCACTTTCATTAGTTATCCCATACTACTCAGGTTAAGTTGTTTAGGTACCTCGTTATCCATCAGACACTCACATACCCTACGCATGCTGTTCTACGACCCGCATGGCTCAAACAACTCCTGTAGTAATGGCTCATGGGATGGAGGAACAAGCTTCGGTGGGGTTTAAAAGTAAAGGCTATGCAATACTTGGGATTCAGTTTAATGCGATCGCGACTCAATGATGCAAGAATAAGATAGAGGCAGTAGGTACTATATGTATGCAAGCATGTGGTAGTGCTTGCCTGTCAGCTCAGTTGAAACGAGAGAAGGATCTGGGTAGTGCTCCTGGGTTTCTTGATATATCCCCTGCTCAGCGTCTATTCCAAGAAGAACCAAACAAACAAGGGCCGACATAAATAAAGTGCACAAGCATATGGTTAAAATGCGACAAGCAAACAATCATGCTATGATGAATGATGCACAATTTGCATGGCAATAATGTAGCATGGCATGGGTGAGGTGTGGAATACAAGAATAAAACCTTTTATTGAGTTTTAATCATATTTTATACTCAAATAAGTTGTTGTAATCTTTATATTTATATGATGCATGCTGCAAAACAGAACATGGAATGCATAAACAGAAAGGTCTCGTCGAGCTAATCATTTTAGACATATCATTTGTTAAATTTGGAGTTATAAAACAAAAGTTATTAATTAATTAAGAAAAAGGGCATTTTAGTGTGATTTTAATCAACTTGAAATTTAAAGTGTTCGAAATATATTTTGAAGGCCATATTTGAATTCCTCACATTTTCCTGACTTCAAAACATATATTATTTGTATTATTTGGATTTATATTTTAAAAGTTATTTAAATACAGATTTGAATTTGAATTAAAAACATTTTTGGAAAAGGTTTATTTAAAACAGACAGACAGAAATCCTTTTGCTACTCACCCAGATCTAGCCACAGCCACAAACAGGTGGGGCCAGGCTGAATGGGTGACACAGTGCGCAGAACAGGTTTTTCTCACCGCGGCCTGCCTAGCCCGTGCGACTGCGGGGCGGGACCAATCGGCTGAGGCCCACGTGGCAGTGAACGATCTCGCAGAAGCTGGCAGGTGGGACCGAACTGGAGCGCGGGTTAAGGTACTGGAAACAGGGGTGCTTTTCTGCAAAACTCCCGCGGAGGCAGACAGGTGGGACCGAGAGGAGCGCGGGTTAAGGAATCAAAAAGGTGGGGGGGGGGGGGTAAACGCAAAGTGACGTCGCGTGCACTGTTTCTCTTCCTCTCTTTTCTGACGAAACTGTCGGCACGCACGGCGACAGCGGGCGCGTGGCGCGGTGGGGATTCGATCCGGGGACCTGGGGCTCGCGCGCGCGGAGGCGGCAGCCACTGCGGTGGGCTAGGGTTGGTGTTAGAAGGGCGGATGGCGGCTGGTTAAGCCGTCTGCGAGGCGCAGCGGCGAGCAGACGACAGCGCCGCCGGCGCACGCAGCGTGCTCGCCGAAACGAACGGTGAGACTAGAGGGGGTTGGCGAGGGAGAGGATGTCAGAGGGTGTCAGAAGCTCACCGCGGGGCTCTCGGTGGTGGTGGATCGGGCAGACGTGCAGCGGATAGGCGGTGGAGCTGGAGGACAGCGAGCTAGGGTTTCGCTCGGGCGATGACGGTGTGCAGCGGCCCGGGGCTCCTCCTCCTCGCTGGTACGTACATGACGAAGCAGGGGAGGGTCCTCGGTCTTCCTCGACACCCAGAGCACCTCGCCACCGGCTGCTAGAGAGGGGGACGGTGGAGACCGACGGTGGCCGGCGATGGGGTAGCTGGTGGCGGTGGAGAAGAAAGGGAGGAGAGGAGGCAGGCTCGGGCGGATCTGGAGAGTCCAGAGGAGGCGTGTGGGAGGAGGAAAAGCAGAGAGGGAGAGGAAGATGCCGTGGGGAGGTGGTGAAGGGAAAAAGGTGGCTCGGGTGCCACCTTTCCCTCTCCTCTTCACGTGCTCGAGCTGGGCTCGTCCAGGGCAGGTAGGCAGCTGGCAGGTGGGGCAAGGTGAGGCCAGGGAGGTAGGCTCGGTGTGGGGCATGCACGGCAGAGAGAGAGCTAGAGGGAGAGAGGGGGTAGGCTCTGGTAGATGCTAGGGTTTGGAGAGAGGGGGGTATGGCTCGGGTTAGGGCTTGGTGTGGTGGTAGCTAGGTGGGTCCAGGGTGGTCAGGTGGGGCCTACAGGGCAGAGAGGGGAGAGAGGCCGAGAGAGGTCATGTGGGCACCTAGGGTAGCTAGGAAGGAAGCTCGGGTTAGGTTAGAGAGGGACTAGGGTTAGCTAGAGAGGGTAAAGGGAGAGGGTGAGATGAGAGAGATGAGGCCTAGGATTAGAGTTTAGAATTTTAGATGCTTGCATGCACCAAAATAGATCAAACAAGAATATGTGGAATAGGTGTAGGGTTTAGCAAACTCAAACAAGATCAACAAAAGGAGTGGAAGAGAGGGATAGAAGTGTGGTGGTGGATTTTAGCAAGACCAAACTAGATCAAGCCAAAAGAGAGGGAGAGAGATGAGATGGGAGATGATCCCCTCAAGAATTCAAATAAAATCGAAAAGACTTAAATGTGGTGGTTCTTGCATGGCCCATGCAAAACAATTAATGCCATGCTTATTCTTGTGAAAACAATAATATTTACATGGCATTATTCCTATGCATTCCCAAAAGTGGAATTAAGCCAAGCAAAAGAATTTAAAGGAAGCCCCATGTGAATTAGATGGAGATGACCATATTTGAATAGAAATGGGACTTGCTAGTGTGTATGTGCCACTAGGTATTTAGTAAGCCAAAAAATATCCCAACATGATAATAACCCCAAAACAACCCATATGGAAGCTAGGTAAAAGGTTCCACTCACAAGGCATGCAAAGGTGGCCATGTGGCTCTCATAAACCAATAATGTGGAAACAATATGGTGCCTATATGAGAGCATGTGGAGATAGAATTGGATCCATTCCAATCCACATGATCTAGAGGTAAAACCAAATAAGTTGCAATGCTCATATATGGTGGAATGGTGGAATGATGGGGTGATGACAAGAAAGGTGGTGGAGTTAGTAAAAGATATGCCCCCAACTCAACTTGGGCATTTAAACAATATATCAAGAACCAAATACAATATCAAGAGGCAAATACAATTTACAATGCATATGAGAGAAGAACCAACACAAAAAGGGTTTTATATGATGCTCAAATGCAAGGTGGCATGATGACATGAGCATGATATAATTATGATGCAACAATTATATATAGGAAGTAGCATTTATATAGACTAGGTTAGTAGCATTGCAATTGTTAGACAATTGGGATGCTACACCAGCCGACCATGGATAGCTAGCCAGAGCAAGCACCAAGCCTAAACACCATGTCTAGGACGCACGCCACCGTCCATCGCCACCCCCTGTCCAGCGCTTGAGCCCTGCCAGCCACTGGACCACACGGAGCACTCATGCCAAACTTCTCTGAGAGCATGCCGAGAGTGCGCCAGAGCGCCACCCTCGACACAAGCCCACAGACCGCACGCCGCCCTCGTCGCGTGCACGCGTGATCACCACCACCCCAGCAACCCCGCAGACACGCCCGTTCGCCGCCGCGCGGACCACGCGTGCAGTGCGCTATCAAAACCTCCGTCGGACCCGCTCAGAGCGTCAAAGAATTCCGACCGATCAGCACCGCCCCACGCCTCGCCACCACGCCGTTGAGCTTCGCCAGGGAGCACAACACCGCCCCCTACCATCGTCCGTGCCAGTAGCCCTCTGTGCCGCCGACCATGACGAGCTCAGCCCGCGCCCGTCGGTCCCCTCTCGCCACTATAAATAGAGGCCTCCCCCGCTCGATTTCTTCGCACCAGTTCGTTCTCCTCTCTCTCAGAAACATCCCACACCCTTCCCCGGAGCAAGGCGATCACCAGGTGGCCGGACTTTCACCGGAGTTCGCCGCTGCAGAGGAGGAGAGGCGCCGTCGATTGGAGCCGCCCCAGGAGGAGCTGCCGGTGCCAGGAGAATCGCCGTGGTCGACTTTGTCGTTCGCCCCCATCGCTGACCCTCGCCTGAGCCCCGGTGAGCCTCCCACGACCCCCACTGAGCCGCTAGGGTTCGAGCTCGCCGGTGACATGTGCATCGTCGATGACGACCCTCAGCCGTTGATCGCCCTTCTAATCCAACGAACCATATCGCCTCGTACCGCTTCGCGTGTTATGAGCCACTGACGGGTGAACCCCCTGTCAGCTGAGCCCCACGCTGCGGAGTGACACTGGGCTGGCCCATTAGCATCTCCCGCGCAACCCAACCGTTTGAATTTAGATTTTTCTATTTTAATTCAAACTCAGTGCTATAACTAGTTTCAAAAATCAACCCAGCTCGATTCAGTGAACCAAATTGCATGAAACCAATTTTGTTAGAAAGGTACTGAGATGCTAAATCCAAGCCCGTTGGATTCAAATCATTCGGATCTGTAGATCAAACTTGGTAAAAATATCAAGTCAGGAGCTTTTCCGCATTCAAACATTTTTCAAATTTCAACTATAATAGCTTTTGAGTTGATTCCAACTCTCAAAAATCACATTTGATCATACCTTTCAGAATATATAAAAACATTTGGGTTTACTTACAGAAATAATGTTCAAGCAACAAAAGAATGCCACATAGACATTTCTAGTCACTTTATTTAATTATAATAAAAAGGTTAAACCTTATTAAATTGCGATACCACTTTAAATCACATCCCCATGTACTGAAATATGTGGTGATGACATGTGTCAACGGAATCCCATGTTTGAGTTGGAGAATATTAAATCTTAAGTAGTTTTCCAATGAGTAGAAATTACTTTTCTAAAAATAAAATAAATAAGACAAAGGCTTTAATCTTGTAATGTTAGTGATGATGCTAGATCATCTATAGTACCCTTTTGTGTGATGATTGAAAATAGTTAAGTATTGTTTGGTGATTGTGTACCTCGTACTTATTTATAGACGTTAGTACCGACCAAGGATACGAGGAGGAAGGAGGATACTACGAAGAAGAAGCCGAGGAGAACTTCAACCACTACTCTGCACAAGGCAAGCCTTACTAACCAAGTTGACCTATGTAAGCTAACACTTGCAACTTAACAAGCTTATTCCACTTGATAACCCAATCCCAGTTTTACTTGCAAGCTTTATACTTTATTTCTTTATCAAAGGTTTCTCTTAGAGTTTACTTAAGTAACTTGTAGATTCTAGGAAGATAATTGAAGGTTGCATAAAGAGCATTAAATTTGGCCTAAGCTAGATAATCTTGATGTCATCCTAAGGCATGAGATTGAACTTAGTTAAAATCCACTTGTTTACCACCCCTCATTAGTACTTATCACCACCTGTAGATGCTAGTGCTAAGCATAAAACTTGATCAACTTTAGATGGGAACACTTGGTGAAAATGGTTATGAAAACCTTGGAATGATGAGTCATTCTACTGAAATGTTTTGACATGTGTTTCCGAACACCAGCTGATTTTGATGATGAAAATGTTGAGGCATGAGCCTTCCCCTTTATAAAACTAATGGTTGTCTGGATGCGATACCATTCCAATTTTACCGTACAACCACAATACCCGAAAATTGGGTAGGGCTTGACTGGAAACTTATATACCTTAGTATGGGTTCCCTCACGGCCAAGGTCTGAGCTGAGGCTATCTTGTGAAGATTGTCCACCTGTGCAGTACCCAAGATGACAGTTGGTCATGGTTGGGAGGCCAAACTCACAGGAGAGGTGCCTATACTAGGGCATATAATTGAAAGGTTAGGATTGATTATCCGCATACTGAGTATGGTGAATTCAGGATTTGTTCCTGACGGATGTATCGAATGTTGTGGTGAAAGTGTACAATCTCTGCAGAGTGTCAAACTATTAGAATAGCCGCGTCCGCGGTTGTGGACAGTTGGAGTGGCCATACTGTTCCCCTGTCAGATGTTTTCAAAATGACTTGTGGAATGAATTGAGAATTTGACTTGACCACAACAGAGCTGTGGAATGAGATACAAGTTCCCACTTAGGTGATATAAAATATCAACTAGCTTTTCTTGCTTCTAAACTTAGTAGAGGTAAATCTGGCTTTTTTCAAAACAACCCTAGAGCTTAGTGTCCGACTACAAACACCCCCTTCACTTGTTAGTATTAGTTTGCGAGTACTTAAAGAGTACTCATGGCTTTGTCCCTGGCTATTCCCGTGGCCAGACTATGAAGAGGAGTACCAGGATGACGGACCGCAGGAAGGTTACGACAACCAGGATCATCTCCCATCGTCAGCATTGCCTGTGACCCCGAAGATGTAGCTTCGCCTACGCTACCCTTATTATTACGTATTTCCGCTGCTTGAATTGTATTAAGAAATGGATCATGAGATCCTTATTTGTGTAAGACCTTATGTATGGTTTGTAATGGATGATGTACTGTGATATCCAAATCTGTTATGTCTCGCAAAAATAGTAATCCTGGGATTGCGATGTATGGCATAAAAGGCATCTGGGATTAAAAATCCGGGTGTTGACAGGAAGCGGAGGTTATAGTTCTCTCCTCGCGATTCCGGCAACACGACGGCGTGGTGTCGGAAGTAGAGGGAAGATCTTGCAGGGCTTCGCCTGAGCCGGAGCAGGTTATGGTGGAGAAATAGTGTTCCCGACGATTTAGGGTTTAGAGGCCGGAGAGGAGGAGGTGTAGGAGTCGGCGGCGGCTAGGGCGGTGGCGCGGCGGCGGTGTGGGGAGGGACTGGTGTTGTGTGTCTCTTGGGGCACCCCCTCCCCTCTATTTATGAGAGGAAGGGCAGCTTGGGAGAGGGGAGTTTGAATCCTTCCCCGACTCCCTCTCCTTGTTGGCTTGTGGTGGAGGGAAATAAGTATTCTTTCCTTCCTCCACCAGGATACATTGCCCCAGTTTGACTTTTCAAACTTGCCTTTTGACTTTCAAGTTGGAGCTCAATTTATTTCTTACAAATGCCCAACCAAGTGACCTAGGACATGATACAATCATTCCACTTATTCATGACATATTCATGTACCCTTTCCCTTCCGGTCTGGTGAACCTACTAGACCCTTCTAGATCATTCCGGTGAAAACAGCAGAATCATTCCCGAACTCCAGAATTGGACTTTCCTTATATGAATCTTATTCTCCGGACCATTCTAGGTCTCCTAGTGATATCCTGGATCCCATCCGAGACTCCGAACAAAATTCGGTCTCCCTACTTACATTCCATATCTACTAAACAACATCGAATCCTTAAGTGTGTCTCCCTACGGTTCATGAATTATGCAGACATGACCGAGACTCTTCCTGATCAATAACCAATAGAGGAATCTGGAAATTCATATGTGAAAGAACATTTATTATCGCTAGAGATTTTGGTGTTTATTACAACACATATAACGGACTAATTATTTGCCAAGTATTATACAGGTTGCATGCCTAGAATTCCCTGACTAATTTCTCACAAAAAGGACTTGCCTGCTACTCCATATTTTGCCTCAGTAATGTCCGGTAGTACAGGATAATTCATCCGGTACTACCGGTCAAGTCCGGTAGCACCAGGTTTCTCTACCGGGCCTGGCAGTGTGATGGGCATACTGGCCAAAGGCCTCATTACTGAGCGGTATCAAAAAGCAGTAGTACCGCATTTTGGTACCGCTCATGACTGAAGAAATTGACAAGCTCGCCAAACTCCTCAGAACTAAGCGGTATCAAAAAGCGGTAGTACCACATTTTGATACCGGTCAAGACTGAAGCGATTGGCAAGCTTGCCAATCTCCTCAGAACTGACCGGTACTAAAATGCGGTAGCGGTAGTACCGCATTTTAGTACCTGTCACTTCTGAGGAGATTGGCCAGTTGGCTCACACTGATGTTCCTCCGGAATCAAAATGCGGCACTACCACAAGTGTCCGGTAGTACCGCTCTATAGGGCCGGTACTACCGCCGTGCGGTAGCACCACACTTTGATACCGGTGGAAACTGTTGGGTTATGCAAGTCAAGTTGCATCTCCGGTATCTGTCCTATAGTACCGGTTGTTTCCGATACTACCGCTTGGAAAACCCGGTACTACCGCTGCATTAAATGCTGCAACGGTCAGATTGGAGTTGGTGCTATAAATATCCCTTCACCTACCTTGGGAAAAGGTGCTCATTTGAATTAAAGTCAAGACCACAATTGGAGCCACCAAATCCACAAGATCTCTTCAATCCACCACCCAAAGTCCTTGATCTTTGGGGAATCGAAGGAGGAGGCCTTGATCTACTACTTCACCAAAAGAGATCTTCATTTCCCCCACATTCACTTGAGGGCCCCTTTGCTCTAGTGTTTTCTTGGAAACCCTAGTTCTAGATTTGGTTCTTACAAGCTTGTCTTTGATTGTCTTGACAACTTGCTTGTATTTGGGAGCCTCCGATTAAGTTGTGGATGTGTGCCCCAAACTTGTAAAGGTGTCAGCTTCCACCTTGAATGTTGCCGATATAGTGGAAGGTGGATCGATCCCGTTGGGGTTAGATTCATCGGAGAACAAGGGAGGCCTCTCATGGCGTTGGTGGTTTGAAACCACCCCCTCTCCAAACGTAGACGTACTTCCCCTCAAAAGGAAGGAACTACGGGAAACAAATCCTTGTGTCTCCGCGTCCACCACTTTGGTTACTTCTATCCTTCACCGCACTTTACTTACTCGTTCTTACTTAGTATTGTGTTTTCTAGTGCATATTTGTCATATAGGTAAATTCACCTTAGTTACATTATCTAGAGAATTTACCTTATTGACAAACCTTAATTTGAAAAGGAAGAAAATTTGAAGTAGCACCTATTCACCCCCCCTCTAGGTGCCCATACGATCCTTTCAATTGGTACCAGAGCCTTGGCTCTTTATTTGGGCTTTACCGCCTAAGAGAATATGGGTAGCCACGAAGGGGATGGTGATGGTGAGCCTACCACGGTGACCATGGAAGATCTCAAAAACTTGGAAACAAGATTGAGCTCTTCCTTGGTCAACAAAGTAAAGAAGATGCTTGAGCAACTTCTTAAAGACAAATATGGCTCATCATCACCCTCTCCTCAAGAGGATCCTCCATCCGTTTTACCTAAAGGGAATACTCCGGTATCCCCCGAGGGTTTGATGGTAAGGGGTAAACAAGACAATAATAATTCCTCCACACAAAATGATGGAGGGAAGGGTGAGCACCGTGATTCATGGTACACTCCCGACCCTCCAATCCCTCACCCTCATGTATACAATAGAGGTGACCCACCTAAGCTTAAGAATCTGCTAATTTTGCTCAATGGCAATCACTAATGAGAACTCATATGCGCAACTCTTGCATTGAACTATGGAACACCATCGAGCATGGACTCTTTATTGGGGATCCAAACAACTTGATAAGAAGAGAGGTTGTCAATAGTCAACTTAATGCCACTGCCTTGCATATGATTCAACAAGGATTAGGTACAAAGGATTATCCACACATTGAGCACTTTAGCATTGCCAAGGAAGCTTGGGATGCCCTCACTGTATTGTTTCTTGGAAATGAGAGTATGAGGAGGAACCGGTATGATGCTCTAAGCAATGAAGTTGAAGGCTTCTACATGAAGGAGGGTGAAGATCGCGAAGACATGTACCAAAGGCTCAAGACCACCGCCACCGCTTTTAGAAACATGGGTGCCTCACATGTGGATGATGCATGGATAAAAAGGAAGTATGTGAGTTCACTCATGCCCTTTGAGCCCACCGACTTGAAGAGCCTACAAGGAAGACACAACTACCATCTCATGACCTCAAATGAAGTTATGCAAGAGATGGCCGCCTTCAAAGTTGCCGCCAAGAATGCCAAAGATGCCCGTGCCCTTGGTATGAGCAACGTTGTCAACGTTGCTTTGAAGGACAAAGTTGTGGACCATGAGGATGAAGATGATAGTGATGAAGGCCTCTCCATGGACCATCCCGATGAAGTCAATATTGCTCATAGTCAATATATGGCCTTCTATGCAAAGAACTTTTGGAAGAACCCCGCCAAGGCCAAGATGGAAATGCAACGAAGAAGCAATCCAAATGGGAAAAGAGAAAATACTACTAGATTGAGAACTTGCTTCAATTGTGGTGACCGCTATCACTTTGTGGCAAGTTTCCCCTATGAGAAGAGAGAAGATCATGGGGGTAACCTTGTGTTGAAGAAAACTCTCAAAGCACCCTACAAGAAACCCTTCATCAAGAAGAATCCCATCAATAAGAAGTCAGGAGAAATTGTCTTGATCACTCATGAAGAATACTCCTCCGACAATGAAGATGATGATGATGAGGAAGAGGAAACTTCTAATGGTGTGGCGGCTTTAGCCACTACCTCTACTCCAACATTCTCTCTCTTTGATTATCCAAATGAGAATTCTCCCATCAAGAACGTCACTTGCCTTATGGCAAGAGGAACAGAGGTATCCTCATCATCTCACTCCACTCCCTTAGCTAATGATGAAACTTATGATGAGATATCTCTTGATGTTAAAAAGGAATTAATTTCTTTTGATGAGTTTATGACTAAACTACAAGGGGATGCTAAGATACATTTTGGTAACATCCTAGATTAACTTTACCACACACAAGAGCTCCTAGATGTAAGATGTAAACTTGGGCATGAACACATGATTGAGCTAGAGGCTTTAAACAATGCTCTAGAATAAGAACAAGAGACTAGGTTGTCACTTGAATTAAAACTTGAAGGGCTTGATGAGGCCAATGACATTATTGTTAACAAACTCATCAAAGAGCGTGATCATGCTATTGCTAAATACAAAAGGGATAAAAAGGACAAGATTGAGTTTGGTGTGGTTCATGAAAATCTTGCCGAGGACTTTAGTTTGCTTAACAAGGCTCACAAGGCTTTGGAAAGTGAACTCTTGTCACTCACAAAGTCCCATGAAACGCTTCAAACTCAATTGGCCAATATTCCTTCACCTAGTAACTTCATTCTATCTAGTAGTACAACTGTTCTTGAAGAAAATGCTAGGTTGAAGGGGGAGCTAGCCAAGGCCACATTTCCACAAGGCAACAAGTCCATTGATGATCTTTTGAGTAAGCAAAGACCTTGTGGTGAAAAGGGGGGCATTGGTTTTGTCTCCAAAACCAAGAAGAAGAACAATAATAAGAAGAAGGCCAAGCCCACACAATAGACCAACAAGACCATTGTGGATAATAAGACCATAAGTGGTAAAACTATGTCTCATGATGACTTTGCGGGAAGTGCTAACCCTCACTATGTTCTAATGCGTGATTATTATGGTGATGTGTATGCACAATATGTTGGGCCATATGATGGTTATATTGATTGGTATATTTGGGTTCCCAAGACCCTTGTTGCTAACAAAAGAGGACCCATTGAAAAATGGGTACCTAAAAATTAGCTTGATCTTTTGTAGACTTATGCTTCCGGAGGGTCAAAGTGGGTGCTTGATAGTGGTTGAACAAGTCATATGACCGGAAGCTCGTCTATTGTCAAGGACTTAAAGCCAAATGATGATCAAATCACCGTGACATATGCCGACAAATCAAAGTCTAAGGTAATGGGTTTCGGCAAGGTTATGGTTGCTCACTACATTACACTCGTGAATGTCATGCTTGTTGAGACCCTTGGATACAATTTAATTTCAGTCCGTGCTCTTGGAAAGATGGGCTTTGCCGTCTTTATTGATGTTTATATAGTGGTCCTCTTGTGGAGCAAGTCTCTCAAGGTCGCTTTCGTTGGGTACGTTGAACATGACTTGTATGTGGTGGACTTCTCGGGGCAAGCCACTACAAGTCCGGTGTGCTTATTCGGAAAGGCCGATGTGGGTTGGTTGTGGCATCGCCGACTATCCCATGTCAACATGAGAACTTTGCAAAGTCTCCACAAGGAGGGCCATATTGTTGGACTAAAAGAAAATGTTTCCTTTGCCAAAGATCGTGTTTGCAGGGCATGTGTTCTAGGGAAGATGCATGCTGCTCCTCACAAGCCTAAGAACCACATCAAGTCTACCAAGATCTTGGAGCTCCTCCATGTGGACCTTTTCGGTCCTCCATCTCATGCAAGTCTTGGTGGGAAGAAATATTGTTTGGTGATCGTTGATGACTTTTCAAGATATTCGTGGGTATATTTCTTCAAGTTGAAGAGTGAGACCCAAAAGACCTTCATCGACTTCATCAACATGGTCCAACGTCAAAACAATCTTCCCGTATTGATCATAAGGAGTGACAACGACACCGAGTTCAAGAACTACACCTTGAATGATTTCCTTAGTGATGAGGGGATAAAACATCAATATTCTGCTGCATACACCCCTCAACAAAATGATGTGGCCGAAAGGAAGAACCGGACTCTTATTGAAATGGCTAGGACCATGTTGGTGGAGTTTAAATCTCCATACAACTTTTGGGCTGAAGCCATCTCCACCGCTTGCCATGCTTCAAACCGGCTCTACCTCTGCAAAGAAATCAACAAGACTCCATATGAAATACTTACCGGTAACAAGCCCAACATATCTTACTTCCGGGTGTTCGGTTATAAGTGTTTCTATCTCATAAAAGGTGTTCGTTTGTCCAAATTCGAGTCTAAAGCATTATAGGGTATTTTTGTTGGCTATGGTGTCGAATCTCACACTTATAGAATCTATGATAAGCTCTCCGAAGCCGTCATAGAATCTTGTAGTGTGACCTTCGAAGAATATGATGGTCCCCAAGGGGGGCGTGTTGATGCTTGTGATGCAGATGATGAAATGCCTCGGGATGCCATAGGAAGAATGGGCGTGGGATATATCCGCCCCGTTGAGGAACCCCTTATGGCGGATCGAGAAGAACTATGCTCCACTCAAGTATAGCCCTCATCTTCACAACATCAACAAGCTCCATCCACCGAGGAGGGCAATGACTCAAGCCAAAGACAAGATATGGACCCTCAACATGATGATCTTAGTGACAACTCTAGTCAAGGGGAGCTTGATTCATTCTCCAGGATGTCAAGTGGTGCCAAGGCAATTACTCAAGGAAGATCGGTACAAACTGCTTTGAGACAAGCTCAAATTGATGCTAGAAGAGCACTTGATCAAGACCAAGGTCAATCTTTGCCTCTCAATGAAGAGAATGATTCCGATGATGATCAAGGTCAAGATGATGGTTAAGACGAGGATCAAAATGATGAAGAGGGTCCCCCAAGAAACAACACGAAGATCCATGCTCGTAGCGAAGCTAGAAAGGAAAGAATGTTGGAATTAAGAGACCACACTCTACAAAATGTGGTTGGTGACCTAAGGAAATGCATTTCCACAAGAGCACAATTGAAGAGGTTCAGTGAACATCAAGCACACATCTCCATGATTGAACCTAAGAAAGTGTGGGAAGCTCTTGAAGATTCGGATTGGTTAGAAGCTATGCACAAAGAGCTCAACAACTTTGAGAGAAACAAAGTATGAAAGTTAGTTGAGAAGCCAAAGGATTGCCGCAATGTTATTGGAACAAAGTGGATATTCAAGAACAAGCAAGATGAGCATGGAATTGTAGTAAGGAACAAGGCTAGATTGGTTGCACAAGGGTTCTCTCAAATTGAAGGCATTAACTATGAAGAGACTTATGCACCCGTGGCTTGCCTTGAGTCCATCTATATCCTTCTTGCTTATGCGGCACATCATAACTTCAAGTTGCAACAAATGGATGTAGAGAGTGCATTTCTTTATGGTCCATTAAATGAGTTGGTATATGTTAAGAAACCCCCCGGATTTGAGGACCCAAACTTCCCAAACCATGTCTACAAACTTGATAAGGCGCTCTATGGGCTCAAGCAAGCCCCATGCACGTGGTATGAGCACCTTAGAGAGCTATTGTTTGACCGTGGGTTTGAGGTTGGGAAAATCGATCCCACTCTTTTTACTAAGAGAGTCAATGGGGAGCTTTTTGTATGCCAAATATATGTTGATGATATTATCTTTGGCTCATCTAACAAAGCTTTTAATGATGAATTCTCAAAGATTATGACTAGTAGGTTCCGGATGTCTTTGATGGGGGAGTTGAGAGTATTTCTTGGTTTTGAGATCAAGCAAGTTAGAGGAGGGACATTCTTCAATCAAGCCAAGTATACTCAAGATATGCTCAAGTGATTCCGCAAGATTTAAATGGAGCTCCTACTCCCATGGCTACAAAGACTCATCTAGAACAAAATCCAAATGGTAAAGATGTGGATCAAAAGGTATATCGGTCTATGATTGGTTCTTTGCTTTACCTTCGTGCATCTAGACCCGATATTGTGTTGAGTGTAGGTGTGTGTGCAAGATATCAAGCGTCTCCTAAAGAAAGCCATTTGATGGCAGTCAAGAGAATCTTTCGATATTTAGTTCATACCCCATTTTATGGTCTTTGGTATCCTCGAGGCTCAATATTTGCTCTTTGTGGATACACGGATTCGGATTGGGCGGGTGATAAGGATGATAGAAAATCAACATCTGGGGCTTGCCAATTCCTTGGTAGGTCCTTGGTATGTTGGTCTTCTAAGAAGCAAAATTGTATATCTCTCTCCACCGCCGAATATGTGGCAGCTTCTAGTGCTTGCACCCAATTTCTATGGATGAGGAAAACTTTAAAGGAATACGGTGTCCATTGTGACAAAGTGCCTCTTCTATGTGACAATGAAAGTGCCATCAAGATTGCCTATAACACGATGGATCACACAAGGACAAAGCATATTGAGATTCGCCATCACTTCATTCGAGATCATGTTGCTCGAGGTGATATTGATCTATCATATGTGTCAACCAAAGATCAACTTGCCGATATCTTCACGAAGCCACTTGATGAAGCAAGGTTTTGCTATTTGCGGAATGAACTAAATATCGTAGATTCAAGGAGCTTGACTTGATTATCTTGCATTCTCACCTATGCTTCGACCCATATTTGGTTTAGGTGTAGGCATGGACATAGGGGGAGTGAGGTCCTAATTGATTGGACTATCCCTCCCCCATTATGCCCAAAGCAATCAAAATCATTCCTCTTAATATCATTTTGTGATATGTGAGCTTAAATGATGAGTTTCGGTAATGGACCCAAGATATATCTTCGTGGTGCCAAGCCGAATATACTCAAATATGGTGGCCTAGGCCACCGCCCTCTCCCACTCGAGAGGTTGATGTGCTTACTCATGTTTGTTATTATTTAGTTGGTTTTTTACCCTCGGTCAATGCACTCTCATTTGGTTCTCCATATTTGAGTTTGATGTTTTATTTGTTAGAGTGCATTGGCCCATATCACTATGACTCTCTCAACCCAAGCCTTCCTTATCCTATGACAAAACTCATCTACTCTGCACAAGAACCTTCCAGTTTTCAAAGCTTGGCTGTCTGTTCTGGTGGTTACGGTACTACCGATTCGAAACAGCGGTACTACCGTGAGATGGTAATACCATAAGAAACTAGAGTTACTACCGCGCAGGGACCTGTTTCCAGGCTGATTTTCTAGAAACCTTCCAGGTGCAATACTACCGGACGTTTCCTACAGTACTACCGCCAAGTGGTACTACCGCTCCTCTGACCGGTACTACCGCTGTGCGTCTCGGTTAAGGGTGGAGATGCTAGGAGGGGCACCTCTCAGTGCCTCACTATTCCCCATCTCCACCCCTAACCACCTCCTCCGCCGGAGCCAAGATCGCCGCCGGAGCTCCGCCCCTCCCTCCTTTCCACGGATCCGCACCGGATCTGGCCTCCTCGTGGGCTCCTCCTCATTTTCCACCACCATGGACACCGGTACTACCATCCTTCACTTCTTCTCACTTGTTTTCCCTATTGAATCTAGGGAAACTTTGATTCTTGGTCAAAACTAGTGTTTTTGAGGTTGTATCGTGTGCACGCTCATACGACAACTCCTTGTCCGATGGATTCTCGTTTTGCATAAGTTTTGCTGCTAGTCCTTGGATCGATTTCACCAGATCCGTGATGTAGTCGCATGACCGGTAGTACCGGACGATTGTCCGGTACTACCGCCGTGCGGTACTACCGCCCGTAGATCCGGTACTACCGCTCAGTACCGACAGCAAAATTTCTTCTAAAACTTGAAATTCGTCTTCTGTTTATTTCGGGTTCTTGTGCCCTTATCCCACTGCTACCCCTCTTATTCTTTCACAGGTGCAGGGGGCTCCCAGGGATCACGCAAAAGGTCCAAAGCTCGCCATGAGATCGAGGACTTTGAGTCAGAGTCAGAGACAGAATCCGAAGCAGAGATCATGTCGCAACCTAGCAACCGTCTGAAGCTAAAAACCACTCAGGGCCGACGTGGAGGGGGGGGGGGGGGTTAAGATGAGTGCTAGTCGAGGTAGTGTTCCTCCTTGTCCTCCTCGCAGGAGTCGCCGCAAGAGTCAGAGTTCAGGGCCATCTGGGCCAAAGAAGTAGTCTGACATCTCTGATGCTGAGTTTCTTGCCCTACGGTCTGACAATCCATATGTTACTGCTCGTCATGAGTCTAGGGACAATAGTCTATTTTTCACCGACTTCCAAGAGCGGGTCTACTTTGAGGTACTCATGAAGGATGAGAAGATTGTGGTTCCTCAGAAGTGGATTGATATGAACCATGTGAACAAGAACTTGAACTACTTTGGTGAAACACTTGAGATTTGCACAAACATTGGTTTTCTTCCCATTATGCAGTTAAAGTGTGACTATGACCCCTTTCTCATTGCGCAGTTCTATGCCACCGTTCACTTTGCCAAGAACCAGACTCGGACTATCACCTAGATGACAGAGGGAGTTGTTAAGACTGCAACATTGGCTGAGTTTGGGAAATCCTTGGATATGAGGACCGTGGGAGAGATACTCTGTTAGCTTCCGCTGTCACAACAACGAGCGTCCCATGAAGAAGGATGTTCTTGTTCCACTTTACATCTGTGGGCGTGGTATTGCTGGAAATATCAAGGGGCTTCTCCCAACATATGATATCTTTCATCGTATTTTTCGTGAGACCATAGTGTAGGGTTCGCAGCATAGAAAACAAAAAAAAATTCCTACGATGGGAACTATGTACCAAGATCTATCTACTAGATACAAACAACGGGCGGATGTATATCCGTAGACAACATACCCTTGAAGACCGACAAAGCTTAACGAGTCCAAACTCGTGGTTGATGTAGACGATCTCTTGCCGATCTCAAGATCGAGAGGAAGTCCTAGCGCTGCAAAACAGCAGCGCATCCGTGCTCGCACACACGTTCGAGGCACCGAGCAACCTCCGCCTCCTCGCTACAGTGATGCAGCAGAAGCACAACTCTTTCTTGCCGAAAAGCCACCAGGAACATGTATCTCGCTAGTCCGAGACCATGGGGAATAAATTCTAGAGGGGGAGAGAGATCCTTCACGAGGAGGTGTGAGTGAGAGAGAGGGAGGGGGCTCCTTTTATAGGGAGAGGGGGGCACCCAAGGGGCCATGCTCCCAGCCATGGGGCTGCCCCACCTCTTCCACATTCATGTGGGTGGACACTCCACTCACTCAAATGCCTTTCAATTCCCTCCACTCAAATTCCCATTAAATTTCCACCAAATTTAATGCAAACTCTCATTAAATAAAACTCCTTTTATTTATTCAGAATTTTGTCAACTAGTTTAATGACAAACATTCACATAAAACCCCTTGCTAGTATTTCATTTCACATGCAGAAACACTTTCTACAATTTCACCCGAAAACCCGTTTCGGTATCTAGTGAAATAAATTCCTGCGCTTGTTATTCTTTTCGGCATGAAACTTTTGCTCCAAATGGATGTTGGTGTCTCTTAAGTGTGTCACCCTACGGTTCGAGAATAATGCGGACATGATCGAGACTCCTCTCATATCAATAATCAGAAGCGGGATCTGGAGACCCATACTGACTCCCACACATTCAACGATGACTTTCTTGTGATCGTCGGAACCTTTTACGCTAGTATCTTAATCCCTTTGTTTCACGATATATTACATGTCCGAGATTCGATCATCGGTATCTCCATACCTAGTTTGATCTCGTTACCGACATGCACTCTTTTCTCATTCCCGTGATATAACATTCTAGTGATCAAATCACTTGCTTGCAAGCTAATCAATGTGATATCACCGAGAGGGCCTAGAGTATATCTATCCGTCATCGGGATGAACAAATTCCACTCTCGATCCATGGGCCTCAACATAACACTTTAGTAGTTCTGAATCCATCTTTATAATCACCCTGTTACGGTGTGACGTTTGATGTTATCAAGAAACTCTTCCGGTGTTAGTGATTGACATGATCTCATGGTCTAAGGATTAGGATCACTTCGTAAGTTGTTATAGCAACATAAACTCAATGACTTTGATCGTAATGCTATACTTCGGATGAATGTTCATCACATCATTACACTAATGTTGTGACCTCGTTATTAACAACATCCAATGTCCATGATCAGGAAACTTTGATCATCATGTTAATCAACGAGCTAGTTTATAAGAGAGGCATAACTAGGAACTTCCTTTTTTGTTTATTAAACACACATGTATTAACGTTTCCGTATTAATACAATTATAGCATGTAAAATAAACATTTATCATAAATAAGGAATACGATAATAACCACTTTATTATTGCCTCTCGGGCATATTCCCTTCAGTCTCCCACTTGCACTAGAGACAATAATCTAGTTTGAAAAACTTTGCGTATTGAACACCTATGGCTTTCTGGTGTTCCATATACGCAACTGCAAGTGGTTGACATAATCTACGGATCTGACGCTTCAGGTCCGTGTGTATTTGCATGTCTTTGCGTCTCCACGCATCACTCATTCTCCAATGAGATGGCATTGTATAAATTTGGTCTTTCGGTGAGACCTTTAGTTCCTTGGGGTTAAAACACATCGATACTATTGTCATACAATATATCTTTAGTGTTAGCCCGTTGCGAACCACACCTTAGTTTGATAACAAACTTCTTGACACAAATTCCCTCCTTTGCTACTACTATAGCAGTCATATACTTAGCCTTTTTGTTGTAGTATTCGTCACAATGTCTCAACTATGGATTTCTTCCAAATCCATCATGGAATCTCCTTTCCATTACATTGTGCCACCCATAGTTTAAATTGAGATAAACTTAATTTGTATCTTGTGACAAAACTAGTATCAATGTAACGCTTTACAATGAACTATATGTAATTGTTTGTCACCTCTACACAAATATATTCTTAGTTCTTCCAAAAGATCATAAGAATATCCTCACTATCGTCCAATGATCATTTTATGATTCATTCTGGTATATGCTCATAACACTTAGAGCATAGGACATATCTGGATGTGTACATATCATGGTATGATTGATCAAAGAATCCTTGTGATTTCACTCATCAAGTGTCAAAGCACTTGAATCTTGTTTCACTTATCAAGTGTTAATACACTTGAATCTTGATTCAATTACTTTCCATGCAACAAGAACTGTTTCTTGTCGTTTCTATATTGAACTCCTTCAATATCTCATATATGTATATTTGGCACAACCATATTGGCGTCACAGTCTATCCACTATAGACATTCACGCTAAATATTCGGGTTTTGCCTAAGTATTTCATCGAAATGAAATTCTTAACCTTTGTCAATAAAAGATACATCATTTCCAATCAACAAGATGTCCTCCACATAATGTATTAGAAATATGTCTCAGCGCTCTCACTTAATTTCTTGCAAATGCAAGCATCTTCATTGTCTCCTGATGAAAAAATCATTTTTCATCATGGTGAAGATTCCAACTCCGTGATGCTTACTTCAACCATTGAAGTTTGCATGCCCTTTTAGCATCCTTTGAATTTAACAAAACCCTTTGGACCGTGTCATGTACACGTCCTAGGTAACCATTCTATTAGAAGAACTTTGTTTTGTTTATTCATCTACCATATACCAAATTATATGTTGTGGTTGCTACTTTAATCCGTCCAGACTAAATATCGCTATGAAAGATCAAATCTTGTCATAGTCAACTCCTTGAACATTGTCGTAAAATACTTTACGACATGTTGACTATTTCATAGATGTGAAACATCCATGTCTGTTTCTTTATAGATCCAAATATGACCGATAGGTTTTTACACCTTTCCGGAGGGTCTTCCAAGTTCAAAACTTGATTTCTCGTGTATGGAACTATCACGGATTTTATGGCTTCAAGCCATTTGACGGAGTCAGGGCCCATCATCGCTTCTTTGCATGTAGTTGGTTCATCATTGTCAGACAATAATGATTTACTCTCAAATCTTAGCATTTGATTGTTTAACCGACCTTCTTGGTTCAATAGGAACTTAGATCTCTGTGACCACAACCTTTGAGGCACATAAGCTATGAGCATTATGGCAGCCTTCGGAACGATTTCCGGCGCTGCGCAACTCAACTCATATAGCTAAGGTTCGTTAACCTTATCAAAGTTCTATTGTCCTCCCAGTTAACTTTTACGAAAAATTCCTTCTTCAAGAAACTTCATATTTCAAGCGACAAACCCCTTTGTCCTTGGTGTTATGGAAGAATAACCAATTGTTATTAAAAATAACCTACAAAGACATGCTCATCCGACTTCGGTTGTAAACATCTTACTTATGTTTAACATACCAAAATTTAAGAAATGACAACTTGGGTTTTACCCCAAACCATAACTTCCATGGTGTCATTTCAACGGATCAATATGGAGCTCTTTTCAGTGTAAAAGCGGTAGTCTCTAAATCTTTAATCTTTTAAAACATAATGGCAGTTTTATAAATAACACCTTTGATCCTACCATGTCAAACAAGGTTTCATTACAAATCTCAAACATTCCATACTCCTATGGTGTTTCGGGATATGTAAATCTAGGTGTTTTGCTAAACTTGCAACTCAAATAAATCCCTTCATGATAAAATCATAATTTATTTATTTTCTTGTTACACTTGTAACTCAAATAAATCCCTTACGATAAAATCATAAACCATTTATTTTCTTGTCACAATGATTTTCACTTCATCTTGAAATTCTTTGAACGTTTTCAAATATTTCATACTTCTTTCTCATTAAGTGAACATTCACTCAAATTTCCGAAGAAAGTATATGAAGTTGAAACCCATCGCTTACGACTATACATAATGGACTACATACATCAATATGTATAAATTCCAATATTTTAGTCGATCGTTCTTCTTTGGCCTTTGAACGAAGTTTTAATTATCCCGAGGAAAGTCTCACAAGCGTCACTTGATCAAATCAAAGACTCCAAAAATCCATGAAAATGGAGTTTCTTCATGTTTTATTTCCAATATAATTTAAACAGCGATGTCACTTCATAAGTGATCTTTCAATCATTTGTCTTGCGATATTTTAGCATTAGGTTTTATGGATGTGATTTCTCCAACTATATTTGTAAATCATCCATCTTATATGGAATACGGTAATTATTTGAACAACCTTTGTTCTCATAATACCAGATTTAAATAACAATTATTAAAACAAATCTTAAAGTCAAGCTTTGATATCAACGAGAAATACAAACAACAGTTTGTTTGTTTTCAATGAACATCATCACATATTCTCTTGCTAGTTACTTAGGCCATTGTGGTTCATGAATTGCGTTGTTCCGTATGAAATTTCATACCAACCAATTCGGTATCCAATACCCAAGAACCACATTGTTTAACAAGAAAAGAATACAACCATAACATGTATATCATATATATATACCTAAATTGGATATTTCCAATCTTTTCTTTTCTGCCAAATATATTTTATAGATTCTCTTTCAACATTTCCTTTTCCTTTTTAAAAGAATCTATCAACATCAAAAGTGGCGCCATATACATGACACATAGTCCAAAGCGTGTATATTCAAATAATAATACCTTTGGACTTGCACTTTGAAGTAGATCACCATCATCAAAATGATCGGTATTCTTTCAAAATCCATTCTTTAGTAATCTTTTAGTGTAGTAAACATTTTACATACATATTCTATTCACCCTTATCATGACGACTTTCATGATCAAGCTACTGTAGCTTATAAAGGCGAATCGTGAGTATAACATTACTTTCCAAAACCCTTTTGGATGATTAGGATGTCTAGCATCTCCAACCTTCGTAAATTCTCATCCAATATGAGAACATATATTATACTCTATCATATTGCAACCAAAAAATTGTTTCAGATATCGTTATACCTGCCACACATGATGGTTTCTGAAACAATTCTTTCAGCTCCTAGATAAACTTGATATTAAAACAATCAAGAATCATGGAGGCAAACATGATACTTAAGATACTAACACTGGAATTGTTACTCTCGATTTTATACCAATTATTAAATTTCACAGAGTAAACAGAGTTTGCTGAAAGTTTGCAATAGGACTTTAAACTTTAGATTGACACTCAACACAATACGATACCAGTTCGTAAAGTATATATCCAGAATTCTATAGTTCTATTATCTCAATTACAACTATGCATAAGGTGGTGAACGAATGCCAATGACTACAACAAATTATGCAAATTCACTTTGATTTAATTTTATGATAAATTGAGTTCTACTAATTTAAATTAGAAATAAACTCCCACTCAAAAACGACATCCCTCGTGTCTTTTTGGTGATTACATGAACCAAATCCACTACACCAAGTCCGATCATCACGTGAGTCGGTGTAGCTTCAAAGGCGAGCATCCATATGGTCATCATATCAAAAACATATGACTCATGCTTAACCTTTCGGTCCGTGTTCCGAGGCCATGTCTGTACATGCTAGGCTCGCCAAGTAAGAACCTTAGTATTCGCGTGTGTAACTGTCTTACACCCGAGATATGCTCGTGGATTCAAGTACACCCGATCATCACGTGATGTCTTGAAGCGACGAAACATTGTCGGTGCATACTTAAGGAAGAACACATTCTTATCTTGATATCTAAATGAGGGATCATCTTATTATGCTAATAAAACGCCAAACAAGCAATATAAGATGCAATCAAACATCACATGTTTATAAGTGAAATGATATGGTTCCCGCATATGATCTCCATCATGTGCACCATAATATGATCTCTATCATACCTTTATGTGTAAGGCCAAGGTCTATGGAACTTACACGCTATGTGTGTTGTAAGAGTATCATCTCATACTTCTACTTACAACATCACCATATCATCACACTAGCCCAGCAACAATCTAAACTAGACGCCTCTAATTTATCCATTGCAAGTTTTACGTGGCTTAGGGCTTTCGAAGATAGAACCGTTCTTACCTACGAACATGAACCACAACGAGGATAACCAAATTGTTGACAACTCATTGCAAATTAGATATTGACTATAGTAGGAGAGACAGACACCCGCTAGCCACTTATGCAAAACTAGTTGCATGTCAAGCGTGGAACAGGACATGTAAAGTTTGTCCGGGCCGCTTCATCCCACTATGCCACCAATATCCAAAGTACAACTAAGAAGCAATAAAATGATCATCATCGCCCACATACTCATATATGTACTACCCGTGCAAAGTATCTACGCATAGATCCGGCTCTGATACCACTGTAGGGTTCGCAGCATAGAAAACAAAAAAAAAAATCCTACGATGGGAACTATGTACCAATATCTATCTACTAGATACAAACAACGGGCGGATGTATATCTGTCGAGAACATACCCTTGAAGACCGACAAAGCTTAACGAGTCCAAACTTGTGGTTGATGTAGATGATCTCTTGCCGATCTCAAGATCGAGAGGAAGTCCTAGCGCTGCAAAACAGCAGCGCATCCGTGCTCGCACACACGTACGAGGCACCGAGCAACCTCCGCCTCCTCGCTCCAGCGATGCAGCGGAAGCACAACTCTTTCTTGCCGAAAAGCCACCGGGAACATGTATCTCGCTAGTCCGAGACCATGGGGAATAAATTCTAGAGGGGGAGAGAGATCCTTCACGAGGAGGTGTGAGTGAGAGAGAAGGAGGGGGGCTCCTTTTATAGGGAGAGGGGGGGCACCCAAGGGGCCATGCGCCCAGCCATGGGGCTGACCCCACCTCTTCCACATTCATGTGGGTGGACACTCCACTCACTCAAATGCCTTTCCATTCCCTCCACTCAAAAACCCACTCAAATTCCCATTAAATTTCCACCAAATTTAATGCAAACTCTCATTAAATAAAACTCCTTTTATTTATTCAGAATTTTGTCAATTACTTTAATGACAAACATTCACATAAAACCCCTTGCTAGTATTTCATTTCACATGCAGAAACACTTTCTACAATTTCACCCGAAAACCCGTTTCGGTATCTAGTGAAATAAATTCCTGCGCTTGTTATTCTTTTCGGCATGAAACTTTTGCTCCAAATGGATGTCGGTGTCTCTTAAGTGTGTCACCCTACGGTTCGAGAATAATGCGGACATGATCGAGACTCCTCTCATATCAATAATCAGAAGCGGGATCTGGAGACCCATACTGACTCCCACACATTCAACGATGACTTTCTTGTGATCGTCGGAACCTTTTACGCTAGTATCTTAATCCCTTTGTTTCACGATATATTACATGTCCGAGATTCGATCATCGTTATCTCCATACCTAGTTTGATATCGTTACCGACACTCTTTTCTCGTTCCCGTGATATAATATTCTAGTGATCAAATCACTTGCTTGCAAGCTAATCAATGTGATATCACTGAGAGGGCCCAGAGTATATCTATCCGTCATCAGGATGAACAAATTCCACTCTCGATCCATGGGCCTCAACATAACACTTTAGTAGTTCTGAATCCATCTTTATAATCACCCTGTTACGGTGTGACGTTTGATGTTATCAAGAAACTCTTCCGGTGTTAGTGATTGACATGATCTCATGGTCTAAGGATTAGGATCACTTCGTAAGTTGTTATAGCAACATAAACTCAATGACTTTGATCGTAATGCTATACTTCGGATGAATGTTCATCACATCATTACACTAATGTTGTGACCTCGTTATTAACAACATCCAATGTCCATGATCAGGAAACTTTGATCATCATGTTAATCAACGAGCTAGTTTATAAGAGAGGCATAACTAGGAACTTCCTTTTTGTTTATTAAACACACATGTATTAACGTTTCCGTATTAATACAATTATAGCATGTAAAATAAACATTTATCATAAATAAGGAATACGATAATAACCACTTTATTATTGCCTCTCAGGCATATTCCCTTCACATAGCTCCCCGTGCTGGCAATGTTGATGAGATGCATGGTTTCATGGTGGACCTCATGATCACCACTCACCGCCAACGTGATTCAGGACAACCAATTGATGTGATGGACGTGATTTGGAAGGAGATGGTTAATGCTACTTACACTCGGCGGGTTCCTCCTTTTGCCCCGTACATCATGGCACTTATTCTTCGCAAGTGCCCATCTCTTGCTCGGAACATTTCCTCTCAATGACTTGTTACTCATCGGCATAAGAATCTATTAATCAAGACCCATCTTAAACCACGCAACACGAATGGTCAACTTATTGATGAGGATGGGTCCGGTGATGATGATGATGCCCAAGATACTGATTTTGTGGCCTCACGCCGCAAGCCTACCCAACCATCATGGGCCAAGAGGATTGAGGCTAAGCTCAAGAAGGTCTTCTGCTTCCAGGTGGACAATCAAAAGCGTATGTATGAGGCCCATGTCTATGCCAAGAAAGCCTGTGCACGTCAGAAAGAATTAATGCAAGCTCAAGGTTTGATCACCTCCGAGGGATCCGAGGACAACATCACTCCTGAAGAGCAATGGATCTCCAAGCACAGCCACTGGGACGATGATGCCTCTTCCACTTTCCATGCTCCGCCTCCTTATGGGGATGAATCTGATGATGACTACCAGTGATCTCCGGGACGTTAGAGTTGCTCTTGTCCCTTTTTGGTGTCTTGATGCCAAAGGGGGAGAAGAGTCACATTAGGCATGCGGGATTTGCATGGGAAAGTCACAAGCTCGCTCTTGCCTTTGATTTTTACTCGCTTGTGAACTTTATTTGCTACTTGCCTCTTATTATGCGTGAAACTTATGAACTAAATATTTGTGCTATGTATGCGAAGACTATGCGGTTATCTTATGGATCCATCACTTGTGTGGTATGGTTATTGTCATTTGGATCCATCTTATGTGGTGTGTGATGATATTACATATTCCTTATCATTGTGTTTCTCATCACACACTTGTGTGCAAAGGTATGTGTGACTATGCACTCCCATGTATCTTGTAAAATAGTATGGGGCTTGTCTCTACTTATCTAGGGGGAGCCCCATCTCTATTTTACAAAATCTTATTTGTCATCACAATTCTATCATACAAAATGTGTGTTGTCATCTAACACCAAAAAGGGGGAGATTGAAAGAACATTTCTTATCCCTAGAAATTTTGGTGTTTATTACAACACACATAACGGACTAATTATTTGACAAGTATTATACAGGTTGCATGCCTAGAATTCCCTGACTAATTGCTCACAAAAAGGACTTGCCTGCTGCTCCATATTTTGCCTCAGTAATGTCCGGTAGTACCGGATAATTCATCCGGTACTACCGCTCAAGTCCGGCAGCACCGGGTTTCTCTTCCGGGCCTGGCAGTGTGATGGGCATACTGGTCAAAGGCCTCAGTACTGAGCGGTATCAAAAAGCGGTAGTACCGCATTTTGGTAGCGCTCATGACTGAAGCAATTGGCAAGCTCGCCAAACTCCTCAGAACTGAGCAGTATCAAAAAGCGGTAGTACCGCATTTTGATACCGGTCAAGACTGAAGCGATTGGCAAGCTTGCCAATCTCCTCAGAACTGACCGGTACTAAAATGCGAAGATTGGCCAGTTGACTCACACCGATGTTCCTTCGATATCAAAATGCGGCACTACCACAAGTGTCCGGTAGTACCGCTCTATAGGGCCGGTACTACCACCGTGCGGTAGCACCACACTTTGATACCGGTGGAAACTGTTGGGTTATGCAACTCAAGTTGCATCTCCGGTACCTGTCCGGTAGTACCGGTTGTTTCCGGTACTACCGCTTGGAAAACCCGATACTACCGCTGCATTAAATGCTGCAACGGTTAGATTGGAGCTGGTGCTATAAATATCCCTTCACCTACCTTGGGAAAAGGTGCTCATTTGAATTAAAGTGAAGACCACCATTGGATCCACCAAATCCACAAGATCTCTTCAATCCACCACCCAAAGTCCTTGATCTTTGGGGAATCGAAGGAGGAGGCCTTGATCTACTACTTCACCAAAAGAGATCTTCATTTCCCCCTCATTCACTTGAGGGCCCCTTTGCTCTAGTGTTTTCTTGGAAACCCTAGTTCTAGATTTGGTTCTTACAAGCTTGTCTTTGATTGTCTTGACATCTTGCTTGTATTTGGGAGCCTCCGATTAAGTTGTGGATGTGTGCCCCAAACTTGTAAAGGTGCTGGATTCCACCTTGAAGGTTGCCGATATAGTGGAAGGTGGATTGATCCCGTTGGGGTGATATTCATCGGAGAACAAGGGAGGCCTCTCATGGCGTTGGTGGTTTGAAACCACCCCCTCTCCAAACATAGACGTACTTCCCCTCAAAAGGAAGGAACTACAGGAAACAAATCCTTGTGTCTCCGTGTCCACCACTTTGGTTACTTCTATCCTTCACCGCACTTTACTTACTCGTTCTTACTTAGTATTGTGTTCGCTAGTGCATATTTGTCATATAGGTAAATTCACCTTAGTTGCATTATGTAGAGAATTTACCTTATTGTCAAACCTTAATTTGAAAAGGAAGAAAATTTGAAGTAGCACCTATTCACCCCCACTCTAGGTGCCCATACGATCCTTTCAATATGGCTCCAACATATTTCTATGATTACTTTGCGATTGAATGAACCACTTACATACAATACCAATTTCCCTTTGTCTCGCGATAGTTTACTTATCCGAGGTCTGATCGTCGGTATCTCTGCATACCTAGTTCAACCTTGTTACCGATAAGTACTCTTTTCTCGTTCCCGTGATATGTGATCCCTTGTGAGCCAGTCACATGCTTGCAAGCTAATCGGACGACATTCGACCGAGAGGGCCCAAAGTATATCTATCCGTCATATGGATGGACAAATCACACTCTTGATCCATGTGCCTCAACACATACTTTCCGAACACTCAATGTCACCTTTATAGCCACCCAGTTACAGTGTGGTGTTTGATGTCATCAAAGCATCCTTCTGGTGATGGTGATTAGCACGATCTCTGATGACCCACAAGTATAGGGGGTGTATCGCAGTACCTTCGCTAAATAGGAGTGTCGATCCCAACGAGGAGCATAAGGTGTTGACTAGTGGTATGGAGCAGGAAATCTCTACAAATACTTAGCAAATAAATTTTTAGGGGTTTTCTGATAAATCAACAAAACAAAGCGCAAGTAATAAAGACAAAGAACAAACGTAGCAAGTGGCCCAATCCTTTCTTAGCAAAGGACAAGCCAGTGAAAATACTTATAAAGACCAAACGTTCTCGAGGACACATGAGAATTCTGTCAAGTGCTTTCGCTTCATATAGAAGAGTACTATTCTTTGGTGTTGTAAGTGTTGTGTGGGTGAACCTGTGTTGATGTACCGACCTTACTTGGACTAATACATACTTGTGATTAAACCCCCTGTAGGCATCCGCAACTACAGGAAAGTAATTAATATATAAACCTAACCACAACCTTAAACTCTGAGATCCTACGCTCCCTAAAGCAATGGTGTCCTAACGGGGGTTCAGGTTTCTGTCACTCCGGCAACCCCAAAATTAGTAGCCAAATACACAATGCATTCCCCTAGACCCATAAATGGTGAAGTATCATGTAGTCTACGTTCACATGACACCACTAGAAGAATATCACCACAACTTAAATACTAAACCATTGAATAATAACTCAACCCAAATCCACTAATAACAACATGACTTCTCCCATGTCCTCAAGAACTAGACGAACTACTCACAAGACATCATATGGATCAATATCAAAGATGATATGGCGGTGAATAACAATCTGAACATAAACAATAATCCAGTGGTTCTACTCACAAGAATCAACTACAATAGTAATTAACAATGGGAAAGTTTCCCCTAAGAACTAAAGCAATATCCAACACAATTCTTACAGCGGGACGGAGTGGTGATGATGGTGCTGGTGGAGATGATGGTGTGGATGATAATGATGATCCCGATGAAGCCTAGCTTGATGACGGTGTTGATGGCGACGATCTCCCCTCTCTGGGAAGGAATTTCTCCGACAGAAATCTGTCTGCCGGAGAGATCTTTCTCTCTCGGTGTTTTCTGCCCCATAGAGGCGGCGGAAATCTATCTGTGGTCGCCCCCCGGGTGTTAGGGTTACATGAGGAAGATATAGGCGAGAGGGCGGAGTCGAAGGCCAGGCAGGTGGGGCACACCAGCCCTAGGCGCGGGGCAAGGTGGGCCCGCGCCTAGGGGGTGTAGGCTGCCTGTGGCCCTTCTTCGCCTCCCCTTCTGGCTTCCTCTGTCTTACAGGAAATATAATTTTCCCATATTTTTCTGGTATTTTTGTGATCTTCGCGAAATTGCATCAAAACACATCTTTTTCCATCAGAATCCAGACTCCGGCAGTCCATCTTCCAAGAATCATCCAACATGCAAAAACAATGGAAAAGACATAAGTAATACCTCATAATAAGACATATATCAATGAATAGAGGAAAATTATGATATATAATTGTGATGCAAATTGGACGTATCAATCTCATGGCTGAAGGAATTAGGTTACTATGTATCTGAAAGCTTATAGCAAACGAACTATTGAAATGACTTGATCTTATGCTATGCTTAACTATAGGAGTATGTCCATCACATCATTCTCCTAATGATATGACCTTGTTGTTAATAACATCTCAATGTTCATTATCAGGAAACCATGATCATATATTAACCAACAAGCTAGTTTAACAATAGGCTTCACTAGGGACTCTTACATGTTTACAAATCACACAAGTATTAATGTTTCATGTTAATACAATTATAGCATGGTATGTAAACATTTATCATAAGCATGAGTATATGATAATAACCACTTTATTATTGCCTCTTGGGCATATCTCCAACAGTCTCCCACTTGCACTAGAGATAATAATCTAGTTTCAAATCTTTGTGTATTCAACACCTATGGCTTTCTGGTGTTGTATGTACACGATTTCTAGTGATCAACCGATCTTCGGATCCGACACTTTCAGGTCCATGTGTAATTGCATGTCTTTGCGTCTCTACGCATCACTCATTCTATAATAAGATGGCTTTGTATAAATTTGGTTCTTTGGTGAGACCTTTAGTTCCTAGGGGTTAAAACATGTTGACAATATTGTCGTACAATATATCTTCATAGTATTATCCCACTGTGAACTACACCTAGTTTGATAACAAACTACTTGGCACAAATGCCCTCTTTTGCTGCTATAATAGCAGTCATATACTTAGCCTTTTGTTGTAGTATATGTCACAATGTCTTAACTTTGGAACTCATCCAAATCCATTATGGAACTTACTTTCCATCATATTTTGCCACCCTTAGTTTAGATTGAGATAAAATTAATTTGTACTTTGTGACAAAACTAGTATCAATGTAGTACCTTTTACAATGAACTAACCATGTATTTGTCACTTCTACAAAATAATATATTCTTAGTTCTTCCAAAATATCATAATAATATCCTTACTATCGTCCAATGATCATCTTATGAATGATTCTGGTATATGCTCATAACATTTAGAGCATATGACATATCTGGATTTGTACATATCACAATATGATTGAAAAATACCTTTTGTAATTTTATTCATCAAGTATCAATCAATACTTGAATCTTTGTTTCACTTACCAAGTGTCGATACACTTGAATTTTGATTTGATCCTTTCTATGTGGCAAGAACCTTTCTTGCCATTTCCATATTGAACTCATTCAATATATCATCTATGTACATTTGGCACAACCATATTAGCGCCTCAATCTATCCATATAGATATTGATACCAAATATTCGGTTTTTGCCTAAGTCTTTCATCAAAAATGAAATTCTTAACTTTTGTTAATAAAAATACATAATTTCCAATCAACAATATGTATTTCACAAAATGTATTAGAAATATGTCTTACAGATCCCACTCAATTTCTTGCTAATTCAAGCATCTTCATTGTCTCTAACGAATTTAAACTCTTTTAATAGTTTCGTCATGGTGAAGATTCCAACTTCGTGATGCTCACTTCAACCATTGAAGTTTGCATACCATTTTAGCATCCTTTGAATGAAAAAAAACCTTTGAACCGTGTTATGCACATGTCCTAGGTAACAATTCTATTAGAAGAACTTGTTTTGTTTATTCAACTACCACATAACAAAATTATATGTAGTGGTTGCTACATTAATCCGTCTAGACTAAATATTGCTATGGAAGATCAAATCTCATCATAGTCAACTACTTGAACATTGTCGTGAACTCATTCCCGACATGTCGATTATTTCATAGATGTGAAACATCCGTGTCTATTTCTTTATAGATTCAAATACGACTGTAAGGTTTATACACCTTTCCAGAGGGTCTTCCAAGTTCAAAGCTTGATTTCTCGTGTATGGAAGTATCACAGATTTTATGGCTTAAAGCCATCTTACGGAGTCAGGGCCCATCATCGCTTCTTTGCATGTAGTCGGTTAATTATTGTCAAATAATGATTCAACCCTCAAATCTTGGTATTTGATTGTTTACCCGACCTACTTGGTTCAATAGGAACTTAGACCTCCGTAACCGCAACATTTGAGGCACGTGAGCCATGAGCATTGTTGCTACCTCCGGAACACTTTTTGGCACTGCACAACTTTGCACATATAGCTAAGGTTCGTTTAACCTTATCAAAGTTCTATTGTCCTCCCACTTAACTTTTCACGGAAAATTCTTTCTCAAAGAAACTTGACGTTCTAAGCGACAAACATTTTTATCTTTGGTGTTATGGAGGAATACTCAACGATTATTCGAAATAACATACAAAGACATGTTCATCCGACTTTGGTAGTAAACATCTCACTTATGCATAGCATACCAATGTTTAAGAAAGGACAACTTGGGTTTTATCCCAAACCATAACTTTATATGGTATCATTTCAATGGATCATGATGGAGCTCTTTTCAGAATGCGCCTCTATTCTTCAGGGAAGATATCCGTCACCCTAGCTCAAGTCCTATGCTCTGCGGCCGCTCGCTTGACCGCTCCACCGTAGTGAAAAACCGTTAGTCTCTAAAGCTTTTAATCTTTAAAATATAATGGTAGTTTTATGAATTACACCTTTGATCTTACCATGTCAAACAAGGTTTCATTGCATATCTCGATTATTCCATACTCATATGGTGTTTTTGGAAACGCAAATCCATGGAACGATTCCTCAAATCTTAGGTGTTATGCTAAACTTGTAACTCAAATATCTTCCTTTATGATCCTATCATAAATTCTTTATTTTCTTGTTACATTGATTTTGCACTTCATCTTGAAAGTCTTTGAAGTTTTTAAATGTTTCACACTTCATTCTCATTAAGTAAAATATTCATTTATTCACTCAAATTTTCGGAGAAAGCATATGAAGTTGAAATCCATCGCTCTTGATAACATATAATGGACTTCATACAATAATATGTACAAGTTACAATAAGCTAGTCATTCGTTCCCTTTGGCATATTGATACACCCAATTTGCATCACCATTCTATATCATAAATTACCTCTATTCATTGATATTTTTCTTATTATGAGGAATTACTTATGGCTTTTCATCTGTTTATGCATGTTGGATGATTTCTGGAGGATGGACTGCCGGAGTCTGGATTCTGACGGAAAAGAAGGCGTTTCGGTGCAATTTCACGAAGATTAGAAAAATATGGAAACATATTATTTTACCAGAAGACGAAGGAAGCAAGAAGGAGGGACGGAGATGGGCCTCAGGGGCCCCACACCCCCTAGGCGTGGGCCCACCTGACCCCGCGCCTAGGGCAGGTGTGGCCTACCTGCCCGACCTCCGACTCTGCCCCTTCGCCTATATCTTCCCTTCGAAACCCTAAGGCTTGGGGAGCGACCACTGATAGATTTCCGCCTCCTCTAGGGGAGAAAAACACCGAGAGAGAAAGATCTCTCCGGCAGACAGATTTCTGCCCGGGGAATTCCTTCCCGAAGAGGGCAGACCGTCGCCATCAACACCATCATCAAGCTAGGCTTCATCGGGATCATCATCATCATCCACACCATCATCTCCACCAGCACCATCATCACCACTCCGTCCCGCTGTAACAATTGTGTTGGATATTGCTTTAGTTCTTAGGGGAATCTTTCCCGGTGTTGATTACTATTATAGTTGATGCTTGTGAGTGGAACCATTGGATTATTGTTTATGTTCAGATTGTTATCCATTACCATATCATCTTTGATCTTGATCCATATGATGTCTTGTGAGTAGTTCGTTTAGTTATTGAGGACATGGGAGAAGTCATGTTATTAGTAGTGAATCTATGATGAGTTATTATTCAATGGTTTAGTATTTAAGTTGTGGTGATATTCTTCTAGTGGTGATACTTCACCATTTATGGGCCTAGGGGAATGCATTGTGTATTTGGCTACTAATCATGGGGTTGCCGGAGTGATAGAAACCTGAACCCCCGTTACGACACCTTTGCACAAGGGAGCGTAGGATCTCAGAGTTTAAGGCTGTGGTTAGATTTATATCTTAATTACTTTCCTATAGTTATGGATGTTTGCAGGGGGTTTAATCACAAGTATGTATTAGTCCTAGTAAGGGCGGTATGTTAGCAAAAGTTCACCCACACAACACTTATAACACCAGAGAAGAGTGCTCAGCTATTTGAAGCGAAAGCACTTGACAGAATTCTCATGTGTCCTCGAGAACGTTTGGTCCTTATAAGTATTTCCATCGGCTTGTCCTTTGCTAAGAAAGGATTAGGCCACTTGCTCCTTTTGTTAGTTACTTTTGTTACTTGCTCTTTGTTTTGTTGCCTTGTCAGAAAACCACTAAAAATCTGTTTGCTAAGTATTCACAGGGATATCCTGCTCCATACCACAGTTCAGCACCTTCTGCTCCTCATTGGGATCGACACTCCTATTTATCGAAAGTACTACGATACACCCCCTATACTTGTGGGTCATCAAGACTATTTTCTGGCGCCGTTGCCGGGGAGTGAAGTGATATTGAAGAGTGGAACTGGTAAAGGAAACTTTTACTATGAGTATTTCTTTTGTTACTGCTTGTTACTTTGTTTCCAATATGGATAACCCACTTGGTTTTCTGTTTGGGAAAACTACTACCACTGCTAGGGTAGTAGATGAACCACTCCAGTTGAGATAGATCCTTTTAATATACCTACAAGTATTGTTAATCGTGTTATGGATAATTATTATTTTGGGGATGGAACTGTCCATCCAGGTGATCACTTTCTTTTTATCCATGAATTATGCGGGTTTTTTAAGTGTGCATGTATCACAACTGAACATGTGAAGAAGAAGTTACTCTCCATATCCTTGAAAGGGAGAGCTGAAGAATGGTATAAGCTGCTGAAGAATGGACAATCCATGGAATGGGAGGAGATGTCATCTCTCTTTTACTCTAAATTTTATCCTCCCAGTGAGATTCATAAGGATAGAAATCTTATATATAACTTTTGGCCTCTTGATGGAGAGAGTACAACTCAAGATTGGGGGATATTGAGGTTACTAATGCTTAAATGTCCTATTCATGAACTCCCTAACAATATTATTCTCAATAACTTTTATACTAGGCTTTCTCTTCATGATAAAGATTTACTATATGCTTCTTATGCTGGATGATTCACACATATGAAGGAAGAAGCTAAATGGGATCTACTAGACCGTATTCAAGATAACACTAAAGCTTGGGAGAATGACAAAGGAAGAAATTCAGGTATAAACTATGATTATGAATGCATTAAATCTTTTATGGGAACTGATAGCTTCTGTGATATTAGCAATGAGTTTGGTCTTGATTCCCAAAGTATTGCCAACTATTTTAAGGCCTTTGCCTCTTATATAGAAATTCCCAAGAAGAAGTGGAATAAGTACCATGCTCCTTATAAAGATGTTGTTAGCCATGTTCCGGTTAGAAGTAATCAAGTTTGTACTACTAATCATATTGTGCCTGAACCTCATGTTGAGAAAATGCCTTTCCCAGCTAAGGTAAAGGAGTATTCTATGATTATTAGTGCAAATAACAAGGATACAATGAAAACTGTGGAGACTGGTAAGCATTTGATGATGAACCTGTGGTAGCTATTGTGAAAGACACTATCACTAGAAATATAGAGGATGAGCACATTGTCTTCTGTGAAGACGCTTCTAATATTGTCTCTCATCCTAGTAAGGCTAGAAAAGCTAGTGTTCATATGCTTTCTGTTAAAATAGGTGATCATTGCTACTATGGTTTATGTGATATTGGTGCTAGTTCTAGTGCTATTCCTTATGAGCTTTACAGGGAAATTATGCATGATAGTGGTCCTTGTGAGCTTGAGGACATTGATGTGGTTATCCACCTTGCTAATAAGGAGACCATTTGCCCCATTGGTATTGTAAGAGATGTGGAGGTTCTTTGTGGTAAGATTAAGTATCCTGCTGATTTTCTAGTGCTTAATTCAGCAGCTAGCAAAACTTGTCCTATCATTTTTGGTACACCTTTCTTGAACACTTGTGGAGCTATTATTGATTGTAAAAAGGAAAAAGTTTTAACTAAGTTTGATGGAGATTCTCATGAGTTCAACTTTTCCAAATTTGCTAAAGCTCCTTGTGAAAATAGCTTGCCTAATAAAGATTTCAGGATGGAACAACTTGCTTCTATTGATCCAGTCTATGACCTTGGACCTCTTTTTGGTGACTGTAAGTATGCTTGTTCTGATGATAAAGTTGTTTCTAGTGACAGTTATATTGTCAACTTTATTCAAAGTGCCACTAAAATTTATTATGAGAGAGGGAAACACGGTTTTATGAATCTCAATGATGTTAAGTTTCCCCGTTTTATGTTGAAAAGCTTTGAAGTTGCATCTGTTTTGTCTTCCTACGCTTGTGGCCTTTTGTTTCAACAATTCGTTTTCTCGTGATACCCCCAAGCATAGGAAGTGGGTTAGGCTCAAGTGTGTTTGTTATTTGCTTCTTGATGCTCTCTTTCATTTCAGATATATATCCTATGTGAGCATCTTTGGAAGTTTCAAGCCTAACTTAAAGGCATTAAAGAAAAGTACTTGTTGGGAGATAACCCAAGAGTTTTGTCGAGTCTTAGAAGTTATTACCTCTGTAATAACCGCTCCTTATCCTTTTTGTTTTGCTTTTTGTGTCAAGTTCAACTACTTTTGTGAAGCAGAGGAGTTGTGAAAAGTGGCTGTCCTAGGACAAATTTTTGTGCTGCATTGTAAAAATTCGTGAGGAAGATCAGTACTGGATGGATTTGCATTTTTCTGATCTTGTTCTCCAAGTTGTTACCCAACTTTCATCAGTTCTGCACTTTTTGATTTGAGCAACAGAAGGTCTTCGAAAAATCAATCTTTACCTGTTGGTCTGTTTTGACAAATTTCTGCCGTCATTTGCATTTGCCTCTTACAGAAGCTTTTGTTTTGATGGGTTTTCAGTTGAAGTGTGTACCAAAGGTTTATTGTTTTTGCTTACACTAATGTTGTCTTTGATTTTGTGCAAGGGTTTTGTAAAAAGGAAATTCTCAGAAGAAAGAGAGAAGGATTCTGCAGAGTTCGTCTTTGAATAGGTAAAAGTGGTGAAAACAGAAGGTTCGTGAAACCCCAATCTTTTTATATTTTTGATGTTTGTAATACATAAGGGAAGTTACGAGACAAAACTGAAGAGGAAGCGGAGCCCGAGGTGGACACACCCACCCTAGGCACGGGCCCAGCCTGGCCGCGCCTGAGGAGGGTGTCTCCGCCTCGTTTCCGGGTTAAAACCTTCCTTATGCATTGAATATTCATAATATATAACCCCCGGATCCCCCGAGGTTCGTGCATCGTGTTCTCGTCATGTTTTCGTTTCGATCTGTTTCTGTCAGGAAATCTTCTCAAGTTTAGAGCACCATGGCCTTCGCCAACGACAAAGGCAAGAAGCCCGTGGAGATAGAGTTGGAAGAATAAACCGCCATAGGAACAAGGGGAAGGAAACCTACTTTTGTAGGAGCAATTAACACTGCGGATGCTTTTTCTCGTCACATGCAGGGAATCACAGCCTTTAGTCCAGAACTCATATACTGCCCCGAGGCAGCAGAATCCCTTCGAACCACCAACGAGTTTTATGATAAGTACTGTTCTTTGAGGATGAAGGTGGATATGCTTCAAGAGGAAAATAACAGGCTTCGTAAGATGCTGGAAGATTTCCTGACCTATGACAAGAGAACACCACCACCACCGAAGGAGTAATTCATCATCAGGTTTGACATCCCCTTGGCTTGTTCCAAGCTTGGGGGAGTGCCGCGGTGTCACCACCTTTATCTTTAATCTTTTACCTTTTTAGTGGATTCATATCTGTGGTAGAGAGGTTATCTTATAGTTTGGTTTGCATGTGGAAGTATCTCTCCTTTAGTTGTTTATCTATGTATCCCTTGGTGTGAGTGCCTTTATTGGAATATTAATGAGAAGTCACATCTTTTACTTTTTGCACTTCTTATTTTTAGTTTGCAATCTCTATTATATGATGGATCTTGTTTATTAGTATTGGCACCACTCTGGGATCATCAAGTGGATCTAAATTGGTTTTGGCAAACCAAGTTCTGGTCAGTGGCTTTAGTTTGAAAGAAAAAGAAAGAAAGAAAAAGCTTACAGGTATTTGGTATTATTTGTTGTCTTTCTTGTTGGCTCATAAGCTTAGTATTCTTTATTTAAGATTCTTTTGTGTCTTCAAGGAAGATTGCGTGTTTGGCTTTATTACATGTATGTTTACTTGTTTCTTTTAACTCCCTTGCTTGCTATCCAGCCTTGCTAGCCAAAAACCTGTTTTGAGAAGGCATACTTCTCATGTTTCCAAAAACCTTTCAACCCAAAACTTTCGCCACTTGTGTCCACCATATCTACCTTGTAGCTTTTTCTATTCCAAGCAAATTCTCAAGCTTCATCTACCTTTCGAATTAAAAAGTATTTTGTTATGTGAAAACTGGGTAGTAAAGCTCTCACGAACTTGATGGCACACTTTATTACTTGCGCCTAATAGACTTGAACCATTGTGAACATCGAAGTTGTATATGCTTGCATCTATACGTTAGAATTAGCAGAACTGTGATGTCACGGGGAAAGTTTTCAACATTGCACTTGTACTCTGTACACAGTTGATATCGTGCTCTTTTGTCTATGGATGTCAACGGTGTGAAATAAAGAGGGAACTTGTAAGTCCATGGAGTTTGTATCCTGTGTTAGAGAAACGCCAGGGCCGCTAGCCTAAGCCATGCTTAATCATGGTGGAAACTTGCAGCATCACCATAGTGAGTCATCTATGAAGCATCCTCAATAAAAAGTTATAACATAGTAAATAAAAAGATTGCTGAGATGCTCATTGTCTGCTTGCCTTGTCATTTTGGTTATGGGAAAGCTCTTGTACCATGTGCAAGGGGTACCCTATTGGCGGTTCTCAATGATATGCAAATACTTACAATGACAAGAACTTACCTGGACCCAAAGTTGAGTATGCATGAGGAGTGGCCCTCATATTCAAGGGACATGAGATTGCCAACTTATATTTCGTCAAGCATATACTCCATCTTTGTTCACTTTAACCTTAATCATCTCAAGATGCTTATGATAGGGGCAACGAGGGCTCAAAGCTAGTAAGTACCATAATCTTTTGGAATCTCTTTATGACTTGTAATCCCTGCTACCCTCTAAGAAGGGACCTTTCTCCTAGTTACTAGTGGAGTCAGTAAACCTACTTCCTCTCTATCTCCAGCAAGCTTTTGAGTTCTTGTGTTTCAAGCATTCATATGGTGATTTATTCAATCATGTTCTTCATCTTCTTTGTTTGCACAAAACTCTTATCTATTGAGTATTACTTTGAAAGCCTTCACTTGTGAAAAACCTTTTTGAGAAAAGAGTGCTCCTGTTTTGAAACTTCTACAAAAAGCATTTGTGAAACTATTTGCCAGGTGTTCTCTAACCAAGAACAAGTTTGCCAATTCCAATTATGATTTATCTTTATGCATCTCTATTGTGACTGCTGTACTTGGCTGCAAGCTAAGTTATATAATGGTGAATTGCTCTATTCTATAAGTTGTGCAATGGTAAGTGTGATGCTTCCTGTTCGTATTCTTTTATCGACACTTCACTCCATAAATCTGTGGACATGTTTACCGAGCTCAGTATTCGCTTGGGGACAAGTGAAGTCTAAGCTTGGGGAAGTTGATACGCCCAATTTGTATCACCATTCTATATCATAATTTACCTCTATTCATTGATATTTGTCTTATTATGAGGTATTACTTATGGATTTTCATCTGTTTATGCATGTTGGATGATTTCTGGAGGATGGACTGCCGGAGTCTGGATTCTGATGGAAAAGAAGGCGTTTCGGTGCAATTTCGTGAAGATAAAAAAAATACCAGAAAAATATGGAAACATATTATTTTACCAGAAGACGAAGGAAGCCAGAAGGAGGGACGGAGATGGGCCTCAGGGGCCCACACCCCTAGGCGCGGGCCTACCTGACCCCGCCCCTAGGGAAGGTGTGGCCCACCTGCCGGCCTCCGACTCCGCCCCTTTGCCTGTATCTTCTCTTCGAAACCCTAAGGCTTGGGGAGCAACCACAGATAGATTTCCGCCGCCTCTAGGGTCGGAAAACACCGAGAGAGAAAGATCTCTCCGGCAGACAGATTTCTGCGGGGGAATTCCTTCCCGGAGAGGGGATACCGTCCCCGTCAACACTGTCATCAAGCTAGGCTTCATCGGGATCATCATCATCATCCACACCATCATCTCCACCAGCACCATCATCACCACTCCGTCCCGCTGTAACAATTATGTTGGATATTGCTTTAGTTCTTAGGGGAAATTTTTCTCAGTGTTGATTACTATTGTAGTTGATGCTTGTGAGTGGAACCATTGGATTATTGTTTATGTTCAGATTGTTATCCATTACCATATCATATTTGATCTTGATCCATATGATGTCTTGTGAGTAGTTCGTTTAGTTATTGAGGACATGGGAGAAGTCATGTTGTTAGTAGTGAATCTGTGATGAGTTATTATTCAATGGTTTAGTATTTAAGTTGTGGTGCTATTCTTCGAGTGGTGTCATGTGAACGTCGACTACAGGATACTTCACCATTTATGGGCCTAGGGGAATGCATTGTGTATTTGGATACTAATCGCGGGGTTGCCGGAGTGACAGAAACCTGAACCCCCGTTAGGACACCTTTGCACAAGGGAGCATAGGATCTTAGAGTTTAAGACTGTGGTTATATTTATATCTTAATTACTTTCCTATAGTTACGGATGTTTGCAGGGGGTTTAATCACAAGTATGTATTAGTCCTAAGAAGGGCGGTATGTTAGCACAGGTTCACCCACACAACACTTACAACACCACAGAAGAGTACTCAGCTATTTGAAGCGAAAGCACTTGATAGAATTCCCATGTGTCCTCGAGAACATTTGGTCCTTATAAGTATTTCCACCGGCTTGTCCTTTTCTAAGAAAGGATTGGGCCACTTGCTCCGTTTGTTAGTTACTTTTGTTACTTGCTCTTTGTTTTGTTGCCTTGTCAGAAAACCACTAAAAATCTGTTTGCTAAGTATTCACAGGGATTTCTTGCTCCATACCACTGTTCAGCACCTTCTGCTCCTCGTTGGGATCGACACTCTTATTTATCAAAAGTACTATGATACACCCCCTATACTTGTGGGTCATCACCTATGAACGCAGTTTTAATTATCTCTAGGAAAGTTTCACAAGCGTCATTTGATCGAAATCAAAAGACTCCAAAATTTCCATCCACATGGAGTTTCTTCATGTTTTCTTTCCAATATAATTTAAACGGTGATGTCACTTCCTAAGTGATCTTTCAATCAGTTATCTTTCGACATTTTTAGCACTAGTTTTATGGATGTGATTAATCCAACGAGATTTGTAAATCATCCATCTTTTATGGATTATGGCAATTATTTGAACAACCCTTTTGTTCTCATAATACCTGATAAAACAAATCTTGAAGGCAAGCTTTGATATTAATGAGCAACACAACAACCCTTTATTTGTTCTCGATGAACATCATCACATATTCTTTTGCTAATTAATTAGGCCATTATAGTTCATGAATTATGTTGTTTCGTATGACGATTCACACCAATGAATTTAGTATCCAATACTCAAGAACTACATTGTTTAACAAGCAAAGAATACAAACATAACATGTATATCCTCTATATACCTAAGCTGAACAATTCTAGTCTTTTCTCTTCTGCCAAATATTTCTTAGATTTCTCTTTCAGTATTTCTTTATCCTTTCAAAAGAATTTATCAACATCAACAATGGAGCCATACTTATGACACATAGTCCAAAACATGTATAGTTAAATACCAAGGTCTTTGGACTTGCACTTTGAAGTAGATCACCATCATCAAATGTTTGGTGTTCTTTCAAATTCCATTCTTTAGTAATCTTTTAGTGTAGTAAACATTTTACCTACATCAAATATTTATCCTTATCATGGAACTATTCATGATCAAGCTACTTTAGCTTATAACGGTGAATCGCGAGTATAATGTTGTTCTCCAATACCTTTTGGAGGATTAGGATAACTAGTGTCTCCAACTTTTTGCAAATTCTCATCAAATATGAGAACATGACTTTTTCCATATTATACTCTATCATGTTGCAACCAAAAATTCGTTTCAAATATCACAATATCTTTCACACATGATGGTTTCTGAAACAATTCTTTCAGCTCACCGATAACCTTGATATTAAAACAATCTTTTGAATATCAAGAATCATGGAAACAAATATGATACTTATATACTAACATTGGAATTGTTACTCTTGATTTAATACCAATTATTAAACTTCATGGAGTAACCCGAACTTACTGAAAGTTTGCAATAGGACTTTTAAACTTCAGATTAACACTTCAAAACAATACGATACCAGTTCGTAAAGTAACTATCCAGAATTCTATAGTTCTATTATCTCAATTATAACTAAGCGTAAGGTGGTAAACGGATGCCAATGACTACAACAACTATGGAAATTCACTTTGATTTAATTTATGATAAATAGTGTTCAACTTTTAATCATATTTCTGTTGAACTCCCACTCAAAACAATATCCCTCACATTGTTTTAGTGATTACATGAACCAAATACACTACACCAAGTCCGATCATCACGTGACATGATTTAGTTTCAAAGGAGAACAATCATCATGTTCATCATATCATCTATATGACTCATGCTTTACCTTTCGGTATTCCGTATTCCGAGACCATGTCTATACATGCTAGACTCGTCAAGATTTAATCTTAGTTTCCGCATGAGCAAATCTGGCTTGCTCCCGTTGTATACACTCGCATAATCTAACACACCCGATCATCACGTGGTGCTTCGAAACAACGAGGTTTGGCAACGGTGCCTACTAAGGATGAACACTTTATAACTTGATATTTTGTGAGAGGGATCATCTTATAATGCTACTGTCGTGATCTAAGCAATACAAGATGCATAAACGGATTAACATCACATGTAATTCATAATATGTGATATGATATAGCCTTTCTTCTTGTGCTTCCGATCTCCATCTTCAAGAACGAACATGATTTCCATCATCACCGGCGTGGCGTCAAGGTCAATGGCACCGCTCCATCGTTGTTGTCCACTAGCATCAACTATTACAACTACTTTGAATAATAGACACGCAGATTAAAAGACAACCATTAGGCTTCTTCAGGTTGCCGACTTACAATAAGGAACATTGCATACATCATATATAATCACAATCATGGCCATATCACATCACAGCACACCCCTGAAAACAAAGTTAGACGCCTCTAATTTTCTTTGCATGTTTTATGTGGTTTGGGGCTTTCAATAAGTGTCGTTCTAACTTACGAACAATGTAACACCCTCAGAATCGGACCTATGCAAGTTTGAGCAAAATTCGCCAAACCCGCATAGAAACGATTCAAAGGTGCCCACCAGGCACTTTCGTGCGGGTGGAAAACGAAGTAATAACATTACACAACAGTCCTCGATGGGACCCACAGAACAGATATATATAACGGCGACTCCATGAGTCAAGAATACAAATATACGGTACAAAGAACCAAATCACCTTGAAAACGATAGAGCGTCCAGCTACGGACAAGATGCAAATGGGGCTAAGAGCCCTGAAGAATAACCAATGGCGTCCATAACCCTGCCCAGGCCAAGCCGGAAGGGTAACCCTGCTAACGGCGTCGATCTCAAAACCTGCTTAAACAAAAGGGGTGCCGACAAAGGGCAAAGGAAAAAGAGGAGCGTCAGTACTGAGGCCAGTACACGGCGAGGCTAGAATTCGGCGGTCCTCGCCTACATAGGTATGGTGGACTGAGCGGCAGCGGCAGCATGCACTGAACAACCTATAGAGACTCGATACATCTGGCGGCAATCAGAGAGGGGTAAGAAGGACCTATCCCGGACCAACCTGATACTATCATCAAACAAACCCATCCTGGCGTTTCCCCCTCGAGAACAAACGAGGAAGTCAACCGAGGAACTCACTCAGTGGGCAGTTTTACTTATTCAGTTATAGTTGCGGCACTTTACTAGTCAGGTTTAGATAATCGTCCTGATAAAGTAAGCAGTGGGCACATTTAGTTAACCATTCCGTTATAGTTGCAACAATTACTATTCAGATACAGATAGCATGAGATAAACCCAAAACCCAGCAGTTGTTGGTACTTTTATTCAGCCATTCCGTTGTAGTTGCAGTACTTACTAGTCAGGTACAATGGTCGCAAGCGACGCTCCAAACAAGCAATTGTGGGCAGTATTATTTAGCCATTCCATTATATTGAAGCTGATTACTAGTCATTATAAGTCAAATTTATAGCGATAAACTTTAGTTATGCTTGTCTATGATCGAGATACTGTGCTCCAAGTCGTCCATATCCGCGGACACGGCTTTCAGAAAGTTTTACCCGGCCGGGGTGCACCAGTAGCAACACACGCTCGATCAACCTCGGAAAAACCAACTCAAAACCCAACAAGGCTTTCACGACTGAACAATCACAGGATTCAGTAATATTTCAGGGGGCCACCCCTTGAAGTACACCCGCAACAAAGTAAGCAAGCTCCGAGACGGACTCAAGGTTTTGGTGGACGACTGTGAACGACTGGGAACCCAAAACTGGGCTTGTCGACACCGCGGAATCGTGTCCCGATCCTAAACAGTACAGTGTGCTATCTGTCGCACAATCGTAAATACATAAGTAGCATGGCATAAGTACAGGATCTTAAATAAAACCTCAAACTAGTTTGTGGCCCCAAGAAATAAGACTGAATCAAGCTCTGGCTCAGGGGGGTCCCATATACCTCCCGGATGTGGATAGCGCGATAAATCAAGGAACAGGTATCAAGTACTCGGGGTCTTACGGGACACAAGTGGGCGTTCGGAAACCAAATATTTTCTATCACCCACCGATGCCTCTGCTTATTTCAATTTTAGTTGTTAAACAGAAATTAAAGTGACGATAAGTAAAACTAGAATCATCTCCAACATCAACATGCGGCATTACATCAGCAACTGTGGCATTTGACGACACGCAACAGCACTTGAGCCAGCGGCTACGACGCGCAAGTCCAACTATCTACCAAACATCAGGTAATAGGATGTGTCCAAGGCAATATAAGGCTGCAAGGGATATCACGGGTACGGAAACTAAAGCATCGCAACACAGATAGCAATAGAACAACAGGAGGGAATAAATACTATAAAAGTAAGATAGGTAGAAAGGGGGAGATGCTCGCCTGAAACATTGTCGAAGGTTCAACCGAAGATCGGGGCGAAGCTCACATCAACTCAACGGCCTTATCCGCGAAGAAGCAAAACACTAGAATAAACACCAGATGCAATATTTAATACAACGGCAGAAGATCGGCATGATGCATGTATGATGTATGGCATGGCGAAGGTGCGGTGCAATTAGGCCATATTAAGCGGAACCGGGGTCCCGACAATCAATTAGGTGGTTCAAGTTATTTAGAACCCCCGCAATTTAAATGTTGTTTAACAAGGCAGGATATATCACCGGTTCGCTACACAAGTTTAAATGAGGCCAATGTGAGACTAGACTTGCCCGCATATAGGCCCCATATTTAATTATTAGATGAATCGGCATAAGGCCCCCAACCCATATGACATGCATGCGGAAGTGACAATTTATATGCAACAGTTATATAGGTGACATTATAAATTAGGGTTCTCGGATAAGGGGTTCACACATTAGGGGTTCGACGATCTTGAGGTTCCGGGGGTTCGGGGTCCGGGGGTTCGACGGGTTCGGTCTCGGCGGGATCGTTCTCGGTTTTCCTCGGGTTCGGGCTCGACAATCGGACTCCGGGAACGGGGCCTTTGGTCCGTGAAGTTCTTGTTGTTCCCGCTTCGAGGAGATCGTGTTGGTTCCGCATCGAAGGCCTTGTCGTTCCGCGGCGTAGATCTTTGGGGTCTCGGGGTCTTGGCGCCTTCGGGAAAAGAGTACTTGTCGCACATGTGTCTTCGGGTTCCGTGACGATGATCCTGTCGTTCGATGTCGGGGTCTCCAGGGTTCCCTGTCGGAGTGCTAGATGTTCCGTGATGGAGTTCTTGTCGGAGATTCTTCGGACACCTTCGGCTTGGTACGGTCTTGGCGTCTCGCGCCCGTGGTCTTGTGGGGTCCTTCGGATCTCGGGGCGTCGGGGTACTCGAGTCCGCGGGACCGGGGCCGCCGGTTCTCTCTCGACGATCTTGTGGCACCGAAGGTTAGGTAAAGTCTGGAGGTTCGCTCTTCGGTGGCAGGTCGAGGTTGTGCGGATGGTCCTGTCGTCGATGTAGGCCTTGGCGTTCCGGCTTCAATTACCGGTGTAATTGGTTCCAGAGGCGGTGATCGCAGGCAGAACTTGTCGAGAACACCGAGGATGACCTTGTCGCACTCCTCGTCCTAGCATGTGGTGGACTTGTCCGAAGGTACGACAGCATGGCACCAACAAAAACAGGGGCTTCCGACGGTGGACCCGCAGGACGCGGGGCACGCTGGGCTTGCAGACGAGGATCAGGGCGGCGCTGACGAGGGGCTCGAGCAGCGGCTCGCCGGAGGGGACGCCGGGGACTGGGAGGGCGCGCCGGCGAGGGGAGCCTGGCGAACGGCGGCCTGCAGAGGATGGCCTGCGCGGGGACGGAGGTCGAGACGGGGCCGCAGGCGACGCCGGTGAGGCAGAGCGGCGGGGGCGCGCGGCCGGAGGCGGCGTGGTGGAGGGTGCGAGGGCGACGCCGGCGGTGACGCGGACGCGCGGCGAGGCTAGCGGGGACGGCAGGGGCGGCTCCGGCGGGCGGAGGCCGGCGGTTGGCTCGCGGCTGGACGGGGACGCGGCGGAGGCGGCGGCGCGACCAGGCCGGAGGAGGCAGACGGGCCCGGCGGCGCTGGGGAGCATCGGCGGGGAGGAGGCGCGGCACGCGGTGAAGGGGACGGGGCGAGCTCGGAGCGGTTGAGTCCGGCGGTCGCGCGCGGGAGGCCTGGGGCGGAAGCTGCGGTGGGGGCGGGGCAGGCGACGCCGGGGAGCGGAGGTGAGGGGCGGCGCGGCCACGGGAGGTTGAAGGGGAGGCTCGGGCGCGGGTCGGGGCGATGGGGAGGAAGACGCGGCCGCTGCGGGGCGCGGCGGCGTCGCGGCGAGCCTGGCGGGGCGACGGGGGCGAGCGCGGTGCGAGGAAGATGGGAGGAGGGAGAAGGAGATGGCCACGCGGGCAGGTGGCGTGGGAGAGAGGGACGGGCGTGGGACCGGGCGGGCCAGGGGATGGTGGGGATCGGCTGTGGAGGGGGGGGGGAAGCGTGCGTGCTGTGTGGCTGCGGGAGGGGCAGGTGGAGAGAGGAAAAGGGAGAGGGAGAGAGGGGTGAGCCAAGTGGCAGCACATGGTTGGCTAGGGGGTTGGGCAGGGTGACGTGGCGGCCTAGGATAGGTGGGGGTGAGGTGGCCAGAGGGGTGGGTAGGATAGATTGGGTGAACTTAGGATTTAGAAGGCGGGTTAGGTGGACCGTTTTAATTTCTGGGGCGGTCGTTCGGGTCAATCGACCCGTTTGACTGCCCCGCCCAAATAATTTAATATTTTTATTTGATTGCGACGAACTTTGTAAATAGTTTTGGACAAACAAAATATCCGGCAGCATCCGGGGTTTTGCGTTTGAATGGAGACGAGGCGTTTGGAAATCAAAAACAGGTTTTCGAAATTAGTTTTTGACAAACAATACATGATGATGACGATACAATGCACAAATTCAACGCGATTTTCTAGTAGTGGTTTTGCGGAATGCCACAAACAAGAACCACAACGTTGATACTAGTATTGTCAATCACCCGTTATAAATTGAATATTCACTATGTTGGGCGAAATAGGCACCCGCAAAGCCACTTATGCAATACAAGTTGCATGTAAAGCGTGGAGCAAGTCTCATGAATGATGTCATGTAAGGTTAGCCCGGGCCGCTTCATCCCACCATCCCGCAAGATGCAAAGTTTACAAGAAGCAATCGATAACAAAAGCATCAATGCCCACAATGACCATTGTGTTCTACTCGTGCAACAGATCTACATATAGACACGACTCTGATACTACTGTAGGGCTTCGTAGCAAGGAAAACAAAATTTTCTACCGCATGAACACAAACAAGCCAAGATATATCTACTAGATTATAGCAACGAGTCGATTAGAGTCGTCACCCTTGAAGATTCCAAAGCGGTTAACGAGAGCAGATTCTCGTGGGTGATGAGGTTGTGCACTTGCCGATCTCAAGATCGCGTAGATGATCCTTCCGGCGCTACATTCCGGTAGCGCTTCCGCATTTGGTCACATGTTCGGTACTTGATGAAGACCTTACTCTCACTTGTTCCAGCAGGCAGCGGAGGTTGTAGTTCTCTCCTCGCGATTCTGGCAGCACGATGGCGTGGTGTCAGAAGTAGAGGGAAGATCCCGCAGGGCTTCGCCTATGCCGGAGCAGGTTATGGTGGAGAAATAGGGTTCCCCGATGATCTAGGGTTTAGAGGCTGGAGAGGAGGAGCTGGAGGAGTCGGCGGCAGCTAGGGCGGCGACGACGACCGGCGGCGGCGCGACGGCGGTGTGGGGAGGGACTAGTGTTGTGTGTCTCTCGGATCACCCCCTCCCCTCTATTTATGAGAGGGAGGGCAGCTTGGGAGAGGGTAGTTTGAATACTTCCCCGACTCCCTCTCCTTGTTGTTTTGTGGTGGAGGGAAAGAAGGATTCTTTCCTTCCTCCACCAGGATACATTGTCCCAGTTTGACTTTTCAAACTTGCCTTTTGACTTTCAGTTTGGAGCTCAATTTCTTTCTTACAAATGCCCAACTAAGTGACCTAGGACATGATGCAATCATTCCACTTATTCATGACACATTTATGTACCCTTCCCCTTCCGGTCCGGTGAACCTTCTAGACCCTTCTAGATCATTCCGGTGAAAACACCGAAATCATTCCCGAACTCCAAAATTGGACTTTCCTTATATGAATCTTATTCTGCGGACCATCCCGGGTCTTCCCGTGATATCCCGGATCCCATCCGAGACTCCGAACAACATTCGGTCTCCCTACTTATATTTCATATCTACTAAACAACATCGAATCCTTGAGTGTGTCTTCCTACGGTTCGTGAATTATGCAGACATGACCGAGACTCTTCCTAATCAATAACCAAAAGAGGAATCTGAAAATTCATATGGCTCCCACATATTTCTATGATTACTTTGCGATTGAATGAACCACTTACATACGATACCAATTTCCCTTTGTCTCGCGATAGTTTACTTATTTGAGGTCTAATCGTCGGTATCTCTGCATACCTAGTTCAACCTCGTTACCGATAAGTACTCTTTTCTCGTTCCCGTGATATGTGATCCCTTGTGAGCCAGTCACATGCTTGCAAGCTAATTGGATGACATTCCACCGAGGGGGCCCAGAGTATATCTATCCGTCATATGGATAGACAAATCCCACTCTTGATCCATGTGCCTCAACACATACTTTCCGAACACTCAATTCCACCTTTATAGCCACCCAGTTACGGTGTGGTGTTTGATGTCATCAAAGTATCCTTCCGGTGATGGTGATTAGCATGATCTCATGGTCAAAGGAATTAGGTTACTATGTATCTGAAAGCTTATAGCAAACGAACTATTGAAATGACTTGATCTTATGCTACACTTAACTATACGAGTATGTCCATCACATCATTCTCCTAATTATATGATCTTGTTATTAATAACATCTCAATGTTCATGACCAGGAAGCCATGATCATATATTAACCAACAAGCTAGTTTAACAAGAGGCTTCACTAGGAACTCTTATATGTTTACAAATCACACAAGTATTAATGTTTCCTGCTAATACAATTATAGCATGGTATGTAAATATTTATCATAAGCATAATGATATGATAATAACCACTTTATTATTGCCTCTTGGGCATATCTCCAACACTCGTCCAGATATACCTCGGCGATGGCTGGGAGTGCTTCGCCCGCACGCACCAGATCAAGGCGGGAAACATCGTCGTCTTCAAGTACGACGGCAAAGCAATGTTCGCCATCAGCATCTTCGACAACACCATGTGTCGTTGCTGCTACCACTCCGAATCCTCCTCTGACTACGACGAGTAGGCTAGGCTGTGCGCGCCATGTACTCCCTCCATTTGGAAATATAAGATGTTTTAGGTTATTGAATGAGATGTATCTAGACACCTTTTAGTGTCTAGATTCATTTGAACCTATACACTAAAAGATGTCTAGGTACATCTCCTTCACAAACCTAAAACATCTTATATTTCTAAACGGAGGGAGTATAATGTATCAATGTAGGCATTTTTGATTTGCAATGAAAATCTTTATTCGATCGGCACATAAATTACAAACATGAGTACAACCCCATTCTAGCTAGGCGCCGCCTACGGGTCAGCAAGGCCCCATTCTACGCCGAGAGAGCGGTAGATCGCTTCCTACGTCTACGGCTCTTCTTTGGCTTGGGGGAGGCGAGCACGCAGGTACGCATCGTCAGGATTGACCCACAATGCTTCACAGAAGTCGTCACACATTTTCCTGAGCGCTAGACGTCGGCGGTGCTTCGGCAGAAAGACGCGGTTCATCACCTCCAACGAGAACGCTCGCCGGTGGTCATGTTGTATAACGCCTAAAACTGACAAAAAGCGGTAGAAAAGATCTCGATGACGACACATGGCTACGTGTTTCCTGTCATCCAGTCTGGTCTCACCTGTCAGTAAACGATTGAAATAATAACTAAAATCTTAGGTCTAGTGGGAATTGAACCAGAGACATGGGAACACTTCGGTACGCCGGCAACCACTGGAGCTCAGATCCCAACAGTGTTGAAATTTCACATCATTTATATTTTATACTTCCTCTATTTTAAAATATAAAATATTTTTTTTGAAGCAAACGTATCTAGACTTTTTTTTATTATATAGATTCACTTAGATTTAGAATGAATCTACACACTAAAAAAATCTAGATACATTTTTTTTATAAAACTAAAATATTTTATATTTTAAAATGGAGGAAGTACAAATTATTCTGTGTAGACGCTGCAACTCACTCGTCAATGACTCAGCAGCTGCTGCGATCCCTAAAATAGCAGAACGGCCTCGTAGTTGGACATCTTCCAGACAGCTGGAACCTGACCTCATGTCACTGAAGTCGTGCCGGTAGTTGTCGGTTAGGTCGCCAAGCGCGACACGAATGCGGGAATGTGGTGCGCCACCGTGCAATGGTGCACACTGGCGCAGAGACAACACAGAGGTGAGTCGAGCTGTGTGATGGTCACCTCTGGCATGTTGGATATGGTGCGGCGAAGATATACAATTTGTTCGTCCACTCTCAATGTTATATGGTGAGGGATGTCGCCGAGATGACGGTGACCATGTGTGTTGTTCCATTGGTGCGTATGTGCCCAAACACGGTTGCATGTGTCCGAGCAAGGCCCCGCCGTGGTGCACACTCCACCTTGTTGTTGTCTGCTTGAAACAAAAATGAATTGACAACTCATCCGTCATGAAACATTTCCTTTTGAAGGATCGAGGAAATTCAAAATCAGGAAAAATTAACAAAAGTCCAATTGACCGATGTGTTTAACCAAGTCTAAAACTAGCATGAAAGTAAAAGAACCTATCATGAGCCATGTGACTTCTACTAAAGTTAAAATCAGCTCGACTACATGGTCTCTGTAGAACGATAGAGAGGGAATTGACGGAATATGTTGGATGCATTATTGAACCTCATGGACGAGTATATATAAACATACAAGAATCATCTTAAAGTACAAGTCAAGTTAGGCTAGAGTCCTACTATCCTAAACTACCATAATAATCATGTCCGTATAATACTCTAACATCCCCGCAGTCGTGGCGGTAGCGTCGTGAATAATCGGAACGTCGCGGACGGTCAGGCTAGAGATAAACCGAATTCCAGTAGGCTGACATCCCCCCGCAGTCTGAGCGGAAATGTCGTGGATGGTGTTGCGTCGCGGTAGCTTGGACTGTAGAGGAAGCTGATGATGCTCAAGCGAGGTGGTAGCCCTTGTGCCGATGTCGAGGGAGCCGAGAGCGTTCGGTAGGTGCCATGGTCGAGGTAGCCACGCGAGGGGTCGCCGTGGTCGATGTCGTGGTCAGGGATGCCGGTGTCGAGGTAGCCGCACATGAATCCGCATGCGCATAGTGCGCGAGGAGGATGACGGAGACACGTCAAGGCAGTCGTCGAGGGTGTCGATGCCGTAGACGATGCAATCCGAGCCGTCAAGGACGAGGTGTGGCCATAGTTTTGCCAGAACTAGGCGCACATCGGGGACGAACGCATACTCCGGTTTTGCCAGAACCGAGTATGCAAAGAAGAACTCGTCGGTGACGTGGTCGAGGCAGTCGTAGAGGGGTCGATGCCAAAGAAGACGTTGTCGAAGCAAATGAAGACGATGTGCCAATCCGAGCTTGCCAGACTCGGGAACACGTCAGGGACGAAGGCACTCCTGGTGTTGCCAGTACCAGGCGTGCGGGGGTAGGGACCATCATGAACTTGTCGCCATGTTAGAAAGACTAGCAAAGGAAGCCTCCAGAGCGGTTGCGACGCGCGGAGCGGAAAAGGGAGAGATGCCGACGCTGTCGACAATTGTCGGAGTAGAGTAGAAGGTGCTGTAGTCGGGGATGAGGCGATGACGCTGACGACGAAGTTGTAGTGGACGAAGACGTAGAAGACGACGAAAACAACAACGACCTAGGGTAGCCATGTTGGATGCCTGGAGTGGTGATGGGGTAGTCGGTGGGACCTGCGACGACGTGAGATCGCCCTACAGGTTACCCTGTGAAGTGCGGCGATGGTGCTCGAAGTAGGCGAGGAAGAAATCCGGCGACGTGACAAAGACCATGTGCAGACGGCGGTGATCCATGATGTCTACGCACTTCTATTCTTGTAAACAGTTGTTGGGCCTCCAAGTACACAAGTTTGTAGAACAGCAGCAAGTTTTCCTTAAGTGGATTACCCAAGGTTTATAGAACCTAGGGAGGAAGTGTCAAAGGCACCCCTCTCAAGCAACCCTGCAATCAAGATACAAGAAGTCTCTCGTGTCCCCAACACACCTAATACACTTATCAGGTGTATAGGTGCACTAGTTCGGCGAAGAGATAGTGAAATACAAGTGGTAACGGTGACAGAAAATAGCTTCTGACTTGTTGTTGACGTGGGGTAACGTGTGTGGGTGCCAGAAAAGAGATTGATGGTGAGGTAAAGACTAAAGCAAGCAAACATGCAACAAATCTAGTAGCAAATGGTGTTTCAATGTTTAGAAACAAGGCCTAGGGATCATACTTTTACTAGTGAACACTCTCTCATATAAGTATCCTCTCTTCATGATACTACTCTTAACTACTCTCTGGTTGGACACCCTAATCCATGGTAGGGCCTTCCCCAATCTAGATAACCCCACACTGTCACCTTGAGCGCTAGATGGTTCCAACAAACACCACAATTTCATAGAGACATCCAACTCCAAATATAACTCATAACAAATATTTAATCTAGCCAAAGTGCCACACACGGTATGCACGCTGTCACTTTCACACACGTGGGGAAAAGCATAGATCTATTAAATCACAAAGAGTATTTATGTAGACTCAAACCTAAGTGCCACCATGGCGTGCATGCTGTCACTTTCACACACATGGGGAGAGCAGAGATCTAATGAAGCACTTGAGTAGCAAGGTAGATCTACTTGATTACAAAGCTCATGACCACAAGATCATGCATAGAGAGAGAGAGATGAACACATAGATACCGGTAGAGTCCTTAGCCCTGAGGAAGAACTACTCCCTCCTCATCATGGGAATCAACAATGGTGATGAAGATGGCGATGGAGATCGATGGATATGGCTCCGGGGGAACTTCCCCGTCCCGGCAGGGTGCTGGAATAGGTACTTTCTGTCCCCCGAATCTCCCCTTCAGTGGTGGCGGCGCTACGGAGGTTTTCATGGATTTCTTCTGGATTGTTTAGGGTTTTCCCCTCGGAGGCTTCTTATAGTCGCAGGAATCAAGGTCGGTGGGGGTCCAGGGGGCCCACACCCCATCCAGGCGCCTCTAGGGCTTGCCCGCACCTAGGGGGGTTTGGCCACCCTGTGGCCCCCCGCCGGCTCTGCTTCGTGGTTCCTTGTTGCTCCGGAAAAATAATGACTTTGGCTTTTCTCCCGTCTAATTCCGAGAATATTGATTTTCTGCCTTTCTGGAACCAAAAACAGAAGAAAACAGGCAACTGGCACTGTGGAAACTTGTTAATAGGTTATTCCAGAAAAGATATAAAAACACCTCAAGTGTAGACAAAGCAAAGCAAAGTAGATATGTCAACACCTGGATTTTTAATCCTAGATGCCTGTTATGCCATACATCGCAATCCTAGGATTACCATTTTTGCGAGACATAACATAATTGGATACCACAGTACATCATCCATTACAAACCATACATAAGGTCTTACGCAAATAAGAATCTCATGATCCAGTTCTTAATACAACTCAGGCAGCGGAAATACGTAATAATAATAAAGGTAGCGTAGGCGAATCTCCATCTTTGGGGTCACAGGCAATGCTGACGATGGGAGATGATCCTAGTCGTCGTAACCTTCCTAGGGTCCTTCATCCTGGTACTCCTCTTCATAGTATGGCCACGGGAATAGCCAGGGACAAAGCCACGAGTACTCTTTAAGTACTCGCAAACTAATACTAACAAGTGAAGGGGGTGTTTGTAGTCGGACACTAATGTAACACCCTCAGAATTGACCCTATGCAAGTTTTAGCGAAACTCGCCAAACCCGCATAGAAACGATTCAAAGGTGCCCACCAGGCACTTTCGTGCGGGTGGAAAACGAAGTAATAACATTACACAACAGTCCTCGATGGGACCCACAGAACAGATATATACAACAGCGACTCCATGAGTCAAGAATACAGATATAATATACAAAGATCCAAATCACCTTGAAAACGATAGAGCGTCCGACTACAGACAAGATGCAAATGGGGCTAAGAGCCCTGAAGAATAACCAATGGCGTCCATAACCCTGCCCAGGCCAAGCCGGAAGGGTAACCCTGCTAACGACGTCGATCTCAAAACCTGCTTAAACAAAAGGGGTGCCGGCAAAGGGCAAAGGAAAAAGAGGAGCGTCAGTACTGAGGCCAGTACACGGCGAGACTAGAATTCGGCGGTCCTCGCCTACATAGGTATGGTGGACTGAGCGGCAGCGGCAGCATGCACTAAACAACCTATAGAGACTCGATACAACTGGCGGCTATCAGAGAGGGGGGGTAAGAAAGACCTATTCGGAACCGACCTGATACTACCATCAAACAAAACCCATCCTGGCTTTTCCCCCTCGAGACCAAACGAGGAAGTCAACCGAGGAACTCACACAGTTGGCAGTTTTATTTATTCGATTATCGTTGCAGCAATTACTAGTCAAGTATAGATAATCATCCTGATAAAATAAGCAGTGGGCACTTTTAGTTAACCATTCCGTTATAGTTACGACACTTACTAGTCAGATACAGATAGCATGAGATAACCCAAAATCCAGCAGTTGTTGGTACTTTTATTCAGCCATTCCGTTGTAGTTGCAATACTTACTAGTCAGGTACAATGGTCGCAAGCGACACTCCAAACAAGCAATTGTGGGCAGTATTATTTAGCCATTCCATTATAGTGAAGCTGATTACTAGTCATTATAAAGTCAAATTTATAGCAGTAAACTTTAGTTATGCTTGTCTATGGTCGAGATACTGTGCTCCAAGTCGTCCATAACCGCGGACACGGCTTTCAGAAAGTTTTAACCCGGCCGGGGTGCACAAATAGCAACACACACACGATCAACCTCGGAAAAACCAAATCAAAACCCAACAAGGTCTTCACGACAGAGCAATCACAAGATTCAGAAATATTTCAGGGGGCCACCCCATTGAGTAGAACCGCAACGAAGTAAGCAAGCTCCGAGACGGACTCAAGGTTTGCATCAATGGCTGTAAACGACTGGGAACCCGAAAGTGTGGCTGGGCTTGTCGATACCGCGAAAACATTCCGCTTACCTAAACAGTACAGTGTGCTCCTCGCACAAACGTAAATAAAGCAGTAGCATGGCATAAGTACAGGATCGTAAATAAAACCTCAAACTAGTTTGTGGCCCCAAGAAATAAGACGGAATCAAGCTCTGGCTAAGGGGGGCCCATACTCCCCATATGTGGATAGAGCGATAAATCAAGGAACAGGTATCAAGTACTTGGGGTCCTACGGGACACAAGTGGGCGTTCGGAAACCAAATGTTATCTATCACCCACCGATGCCTCTGCTTACTTACTTCAATTTTAGTTGTTAAACAGGAATTAAAGTGAACGAAAAGTAAAGCCGAGATCATCTCCAACATCCAACATGTGGCAATACTCCAACAACTGTGGCACTTGACGACACGCAACAGCACTTGAGCAAGCGACTACGACGCGCAAGTCCAACTATCTACCAAACAACAGGTAATAGGATGTGTCCAAGGCAATATATGGCTATAAGGGGATATCACGGGTACGGAAACTAGAGCATCGCAACACAGGTAGCAATAGATCAACAGGAGGGAATAAATACTATAAAAGTAAGATAGGTAGAAAGGGGGAGATGCTCGCCTGAAAACATTGTCGAAGGTTCAACCGAAGATCGGGGCGAAGCTCACATCAACTCAACGGCCTTATCCGCGAAGAAGCAAAACACTAGAAGAAACACCGGATGCAATATTTAATACTACGGCAAAAGATCGGGCATGATGCATGTATGATGGATGACATGGCAAAGGTGCGGTGCAATAAGGTCAATATTAAGCGGAACCGGGGTCCCGACAATTATTCAGATGTTTCATGTTATTAAACTACCCCGCAATTTAAATGTTGTATTAACATGGCAGAAGATAGTACCGGTTCGCTACCCAAATTTAAATGAGGCCAATATAAGGCTAGATTTGCCCGCATATGGGCCCCATATTTAATTATAAGGTGAATCGGCATAAGGCCCCCAAACCACAGATATGCATGCGAGTATGACAATTCAATATGCAACAAGTTGTTATTATGTTATAAAATAGGGTTCCGGGAAGGGGTTCACACATAAGGGTTCGGCAGATCTTGGGGTTCCGGGGTTCGGGGTCGGTCTCAGGGTCCAGGGTTCGACGGAAACGTTCTCGGATGACAGAGGGAGGTCTTGTCGCACTGGGGAGCAGGACTTGGGTCGACCATGTTGTCGATCTTGTCGTCTCACGCGGAGATCTCGGCGTTCCGGGAGAAAGTGCTTGGTCTGGCGTCGGGGCTTCGGGCTCGCCCTGGTTGCTGTCGCGGTTGTCGTTACGAAGTTCTTGTCGGGTCCGCGCCATCGAGTCGGTCTTGGCGTCCGGGGGAGTTCCCGATGTTCCGTGGAGAAGATCTTGGCGTCCGAGGGTTTCTCCGCGTCCGTGGTGCGTCCGTGATGCAGATCTTGTCGGTTCCCTGTCGGAGGTCTTCGGGGACGGGGTCCCGGCGACTTGGCGCGCCGAGGGTTGGTTTCCGGTTCCGGCGCCGTGGTCTTGCGTAGTTCCCCGGTTCGTGACTCGTGTCGGTCTTGTGGTTTTCCGGCGAAGATCTTGGAATTCCAGACCAGATGGCGAGCTTGGATAATCCTTGGTATAGGAGTAGCCGATGCAACCGATGTTGTGCGTCCCCTGTCTTCACACGTCTTCATCTATGCAACACCACACCACCACAGGGAGCAAGGAGGCAGGAGGGCGCGGTGAGGCCCCAACACCCAAGCGGCATGGGCTTCGGAAGGCGGCCACAACGGCGGCTGAAAGCGACGGAGAAGGGCATGGGCATAGGCGGCTCGGCCAGTGCTGCTGCGCGAGGAAGGCCGGGGACGGACGCTGGCGAGGAAGCGGCCGGACAGCGAGGGTCGCGGCCGGCGGCGCGGGAGGCAGGCGTCACGGGCCCGCTGTCGGCGGCGGGGGCGAGGTGGACGGAGCGGCGGGGACCGGCGGGCGACTCCGGCGAGCGGCGGCGCGTCGCGGGAGGAGGCGGAGCCCGGCCGGAGGCGAGGTGGCGCGGGAGGTGCGGCGGCGGGGAAGGGAGGCCCCAGCGAGGCAGGGCGGAGGCGCGGGAGCGGGCTCGGGCGTGCGCCGGCGGGGACGGGGAGGCGGTGAGCGCGGGAGGGCGCGGACGGAGGTTGGCCGAGGCGAGGAGCGGCGCCGGGGTTGCGGGGTGGTGGCGGGGCGGAGCCTGGCGGCGGGGAAGGGCGAGGGAGGCACGGGGCGCCGGGGGCGAGGGCGGACGGGCCGGGCGGCGGTTGAGCAGGGCGGACGGCTCCGGCGGGGGTGGCGGCAAAGGGTTGCCGGCGGAGCGGATGCGGCGGCGGCGCGGCGAGGGTGGGAGAAGGCGGCGACGGTGGAGCCTGGGGAAGGAGCGGGCGGCGAAGCGGAGGCGGGGCGGCGCAGCCGGCGCGGGACGGCGGGGCGGAGGCAGGCGCGACGGAGGCGGTCGGCCTGGGGCGAGCGCCTGGCCGGCAGGGCGGGAGCGGTGGAGGCGCGCCGGTGCGAGGAGGTGGGGAGGACGCGGTGCGGGCGTGAGGAAGAGGGTGGGGAGGAAGAACCGCGTGGGACGCGTGGGGGGAGGGGAGAGAGGGAGTGGGGCCGGGGATCTGTGGGGCCAGGGGTCAGCGGCAGGGGGAGCTGCGGGTGCGTGTGGGTCAGGTGCCAGGGCGTGGGGTCGGCCCAGGCGCAGGGCTGTTGGGGAGAGAGGAGAGAGAGGGGGAGAGAGAAAAAGAGGAGGTGGCAGGATATGAGTGGTGGGGAGGAGGGATGAGGGTAAGGTGGCAGCAGGTTATTGGTGGGGGTGAGGTGGAGGGGGTGTGGGTAGGTTAGGACTGGGTAGCATAGGTATTTTAGGCGGACCGATTTGTTTTGTACGGGGGTGGTCGTTCGGGTCGATTTGGCCCGTTCGACTGCCCCACTAAAAATAATTGAATATTTTAATTATTTAAAACACGGCTTCTGAGATCCGATAGCAGACAAAACAAATTAATCCGGTGTCCCGGGTTTGCATGTTTGAATGAAGATGGGGCGTTCTAGAAAACAAAACCCGGCTTTGCGCAAATAGTTTTAAGCAAACAATGCATGATGATGACGATGCAATGCACAAATTCAACGCGATTTTCTAGTAGTGGTTTTGCGGGATGCCACAACTAAGCTCTAGGGTTGTTTTGACAAAAGCCAGATTTACCTCTACTAAGTTTAGAAGCAAGAAAAGCTAGTTGATATTTAAATCACCTAAGTGGGAACTTGTATCTCATTCCATAGCTCTGTTGTGGTCAAGTCAAATTCTCAATTCATTCCACAAGTCATTTTGAAAACATCTGACGGGGGAACAGTATGGCCACTCCAACTGTCCACAACCGCGGACGCGGCTATTCTAATAGTTTGACACTCTGCAGAGATTGTACACTTTCACCACAACATTCGATACATCCGTCAGGAACAAATCCTGAATTCACCATACTCAGTATGCGGATAATCAATCCTAACCTTTCAATTATATGCCCTAGTATAGGCACCTCTCCTGTGAGTTTGGCCTCCCAACCATGACCAACTGCCATCTTGGGTACTGCATAGGTGAAAAATCTTCACAAGGTAGCCTCAGCTTAGACCTTGGCCGTGAGGGAACCCATACTAAGGTATATAAGTTTCCAATCAATCCCTACCCAATTTTCGGGTATTGTGGTTGTGCGGTAAAATTGGAATGGTATCGCATCCGGACAACCATCAGTTTTATAAAGAAAGGCTCAGGCCTTAACATTTTCATCATCCAAATCATCTGGTGTTCGGAAACACATGTCAAAACATCTCAGTAGAATGACTCATCATTCTAAGGTTTTCATAACCATTTTTCCACCAAGTATTCCCATCTAAAGTTGATTAAGTTTTATGCTTAGAACTAGCCTCTACAAGTGGGGGTAAGTACTAATGAGGGATGGTAAACAAGTGGAGTGTAACTAAGTTCAATCTCATGCCTTGGGATGACATCAAGATTCTCTAGCTTAGGACAAATTTAATGCTCTTTATGCAACCTTCAATCATCCTCCTAGAATCTACAAGTCACTTAAGTAAACTCTAAGAAATTGCTTTGATAAAGAAATAAAGTAGAAAGCTTGCAAGTAAAACTAGGATTGGGTTATCAAGTGGGTATGACCACATATGCTTAAGGCATATAGTTGGTATGGTAACAAGCAAGTATTTTCTTGCATAGGTATTAGTATAAGCTTGCTAAGCTAATAGCTTGCAAGTATTGGCTTGCATAGGTCAACTTGATTAGTAAGGCTTGCCTTGTGCAGAGCAGTGGTTGAAGTTCTCCTAGGCTTCTTCTTCGTAGTATCCTCCTTCCTCCTCGTATCCTTGGTCGGTACTAGCGTCTATAAATAAATATGAGGTACAAAATCACCAAACAATACTTAACTACTTTCAATCATCACACAAAAGGGTTCTATAGATGATCTAGCATCATCATTAACATTACAATATTTAAGAATTTGCATTATTTATTTGGTTTTAGAAAAGTAATTTCTACTCATTGAAAAACTACTTAAGATTTAATATTCTCCAACTCAAACATGGGATCATGTTGACACATGTCATCACCACATATTTCAGCACATGGGAATGTGATTTAAAGTGGTGTCACAATTTAATAAGGTTTACCCTTTTTATTTTAAATAAAATAAATGACTAGAAATGCCTATGTGGCATTCTTTTATTACTTGAACATTATCTCTGTAAGTAAACCTATATGTTTTTATATATTCTGAAAGGTATGATCAAATCTGATTTTTGAGAGTTGGAATCAGCTCAAAAGCTATTATGGTTTAAATTTGAAAAATGTTTGAATGCAGAAAATCTTCTGCCTTGTTATTTTTACCAAGGTTGATCTATAGATCCAAATGATTTGAATCCAACGGGCTTGGATTCAACATTTCAATATCTTTCTAACAAAATTGGTTTCATGCAATTTGGTTCACTGAATCGAGCTGGGTTGAATTTTGAAATTAGTTACAGAACTCAGTTTGAATATAAATAGAAAAAGCTAAATTCAAACGAGTGGGCTGCGCGGGAAGGGTTATTGGGCTGGCCCAGTGTCACTCCGCAGCGCAGGGCGCAACTGACAGGGGGGGTCTACTGGTCAGTGGCTCATAAAACGCGAAGCGGTACGGGGCGATGTGGTGCGTTGGATTAGAAGTGAGATCAACGACTGAGGGTCATCGTCGACGATGAACGGGTCACCGGCGAGCTCGAACCCTAGAGGATCGGTGGGGGTGCATAGGGGGCATACTAGGGCTCCAGTGATGACGGCGAGGCGGGCAAACGACAAAGTCGACGACGGCGAATTCAGGGGTGGTCGCGGCAGCTCCGGGAGTGGACGAAATCAACGGCTCCCTTATTCTCCAGAGGCGGCCTGCTCCAGCGCAATTCCGGTGAACTGCTGCTCCTTGTGCTCCAGCTAAGGGATGGAATGATCAGTGAGGTGAGTGGAGTGAGATGGTGTGAAGAAATCGAGCGGGGGTCGTTTCCTTTTATAGGCTCGACGGCGAGACCGAGAGGGATGGGCAGGCGACGGTGGCGACACGGCTACGGGCGGCTAGAGGCATGGCCGAGGTTGGCGATCGACGGGTGGTCTCCTGGCGATGCTCTAAAGCTTAAATGCGCGTGTAGGGGTGGTGGCAAATGGTCGGGAACGCGCGGTGCTCTACGAGGCAGAGGCGGCGAACTCTGCGGCGAGCGGTGGCTACGGGGTATGGGCGATGAAACGAACATGTCTGGTGGTCTCCTGGGACGGTGGGCTGCATGCTGGCGGGCGGCGAGGGCTCGAGGTGGTCGGGTTGCATGGGAACGGCGTGTGCTCTACGGCGCACGTCAGCTTGGTCGACAGCGGCACGGGCGCGGCGTTCCTGGCGGTTCTGGTCGCTGTCTTCGAGCTAGGGCTGGTCGTGAGGGGGCGGTGAGGCATGTGCTGCATGCTAGACAAGGTTGGCACGGCTAGTTCTTCTCCTAGCTTGTTGTCCACACTAGGGTGACAAGTGTGCTCTCGGCCTGCTCACTATTGATGGCATTGGCAAGCTCACAGTGGTGCTAGAGGTTAGTTATGGTTGCTAGATGATATACTAAGGCTAGTTGTAACCAGAGAGGGAACAAGGTTGGTCCAAAACACTGCTCAACATAGTGTTTTTGATTTGGTTGATTTGAATCTACAACGTGTTTGATGAAATGGCCGCATGAACTTAAGTTTTGAATTTTTATAATATTTTTGGTGGGTGTGCTAGGCATGTGTTGAGGATTCTGTGGATGCTTGGGTTTTGAAAATTGAGCTTGTTTGAGTGGTTTTTGAAATAGTGGGATCTTTCCATATGAAATAGATTCAATTTTAATCTGTCATTTAAACTAAGCATTTAAATGTTTTTGCATGATCACAAAGTGGGCCTTGGTACCTTATTATAAGTACTATCAAGGGGTGCAAAGATCCATACATGTTTCTGTTAAGTTCTGAAAGTTAGAGATAGCCAAAGTAGGCATGGGAGTTAATTTGGCCAAAGTGACCATTCACTTAATTTGTTTGTTTTGACTTGTTTATCTTTGGGAAAAGTTTGGGGATTGTTTAGATGATGTTTATTTCACCTAAGAATTATTTTACAAGCAAAGAAACACAGAACCATGGCAATTCAAAAGAATCCAAATTTTAATACACACACATATGAATGCTTTCATATTTTTAATTGGAAAAGTTTTTGTTAACCCTAATTTTGATGATTAGAGTCTGATGATTCTAGTTTAATATTTTTGGGATGTTACAAACCTTCCCCCTTAAACAAAATCTCGTCCCGAGATTTGAAAAAGGACGAAAAGGATTACCTAGGATTTGAAGAGATCGGGAAACTCCGTCCTGATGCGATCTTCGCGCTCCCAGGTAGCTTCCTCTTTTGTGTGGTTTCTCCAGTGAATCTTGAGAAACTTGATGCTTCGGGTTTTGGTAGTTCTAAAGGCTTCTTCCAAAATACGGATGGGTACTTCGGGATAGGTCAGGTCATCGTTGATTTCTATAGTCCGGTGATCAATATTCTTGAACACTTCAGTCTTCTCTGGAATTTCGAGGCACTTGCGAAGTAATGAGATATGGAACACATTATGCACGGCTGACATCTCTTCGGGTAGTTCCAATTGATACGACACTTCTCCTCGATGGTTCAAAATCTTGAAGGGGCCGATATATCTGGGGGCTAACTTTCCTTTCAGTTGGAAACGCTGCATTCCCTTCAATGGCGACACTTTCAGATACACAAAATCTCCTATGTTGAAGGCGAGGTATCGACGTCTCTTGTCGGCGTAACTCTTCTGTCTGGACTGGGATGTGTTGAGGTGCTCATGAATCTTGTGAACCTTCTCTTCTGCTTCTCGTAGGATGTCGGGTTCGAAAATCTGACTCTCTCCTACTTCCGACCAGTTCAAAGGGGTGCGACACTTCCTTCCATACATAAATTCAAATGGGGCCATTTGCAAACTAGCTTGATAACTGTTGTTGTATGAAAATTCTGCAAACGGCAGACAATCTTCCGACTTAGATCCATATTCTAACACACATGCTCTCAGCATATCTTCGAGTATTTGATTTACTCGCTCCGTTTGTCCATCGGTCTGAGGGTGATAAGCTGTGCTGAAATCTAGTCGGGTTCCTAAACCTTCTTGGACTTTCTTCCAGAATCTCGAGGTAAACTAAGTTCCTCGATCCGATATGATGTTCTTGGGGACTCCATGCAGACTGACGATTCTAGCGATGTATAACTCCGCTAGCTTCAAACTCTGATATGTGGTCTTGACAGGTAAGAAATGGGCGACTTTGGACAACCTGTCCACTATGACCTAGATAGAGTCATTTCCCCTACTAGAAGTAGGCAATTCGGTGATAAAGTCCATTCCAACGGAATCCCATTTCCATTCCGGAATCTGCAATGGTTGCAACAATCCGGTGGGTCTTTGATGTCCCGCCTTGACTAGCTGACATATATCACACTTGGCGATATAGCTTCTGATTTCTCTCTTCATCTTATGCCACCAAAATTGTTCTTTCAAATCATGATACATCTTCGTTCCTCTCGGGTGGATAGAATAAAGAGTATCATGAGCTTCCTTCATAATCACTTCTTTCAACTCAGAATCTGCTGGTACACAAAGGCGTCCTTTGTACCACAGAACTCCTTCTTCGTCTTCGGTGAATCTGGGTACTTTGCTAGTACCGATACGACGCTTGATTCCATCGATACTAGCATTTCCTTTCTGCGCCTCTTTGATCTGGCCGATCAAAGTGGGTTGAAGTTCTATGCTAGCCAAAAATCCTTCACTCACTAGTTCCATTCGAAAATCTTCCATCTCTTTGTGCAAGCTTGGTTGCTCCTTCAAAATCATGGAGTTCAAGCGGCACGGCAATCTGCTAAGGGCATCTGCTACCACATTGGATTTACCAGGGTGATAGTGAATGTCCAGATCGTAATCCTTAATTAGATCAATCCATCTTCTCTGTCTCATATTCAGCTCCTTCTGAGTGAATATATACTTCAGACTCTTGTGATCCGAATAGATCTCACAACGGTTTCCCATCAGGTAATGCCTCCATGTCTTCAGGGCTAGAACTACGGCTGCGAGTTCGAGGTTATGGGTTGGGTAATTCTTCTCATGTTGTTTCAGTTGTCGAGACAGATAAGATATAACTTTGCCTTCTTGCATTATCACACATCCGAGACTGATCTTGGATGCATCACAATACACGTCGAAGGGCTTCGTGATATCCGGCATGATTAAGATTGTGGCTGAAATCAATCTCCTCTTGAGTTCTTGAAAACTCGCTTCACATTTGTCCGTCATTCAAACTTCTTGTCTTTATTCAGCAATTGGGTCATGGGTCTGGCGATACTCGAGAATCCTTCTACGAACTTGCGGTAATATCCCGCCAATTCGAGAAATGCATGAACTTGGGTTTGAGTGGTTGGGGCTTGCCAATCTTCGACATCTTTCACTTTTGCAGGGTCAACGACAATTCCTCTGGCTGATACAATGTGGCCAAGGAATCCTACCTCCTGTAACCAGAATTCACATTTGCTAAACTTGGCATACAATTGATGCTCTCTAAGGGTTCCAAGAATGGTCCTTAGGTGTAGCTCATGTTCTTCTTCTGATTTAGAATAAATTAGAATGTCATCGATGAAAACAACGACAAACTTATCCAGGAAGTCCATAAAAATGTTATTCGTGATATTCATGAACTAAGAGGGGGCATTGGTTAATCCAAAAGACATGACAATATACTCGTATAATCCATATCTGGTGGTAAAGGCAGTCTTGGGAATATCCTCTGCGCGAATCTTGAGTTGATGATAGCCAGTTCTAAGATCAATCTTAGAAAACACTTTGGCACCGGTCAACTGATCAAACAAATCTTCTATCTTGGGCAATGGGTACTTGTTCTTGATGGTGACATCATTCAACTTTCGGTAATCCGTACACAAACGGTTTCCTCCATCCTTCTTGTCCACGAACAAGACAGGTGATCTCCATGGTGACGCATTTGGTTGAATCAATCCAATTTCTAGCATGGCATCCAATTGCTTCTTCAGTTCTGCTAGTTCAGACGGGTTCATACTATATGGTCTCTAAGCTATGGGTCCTGTTCCGGGGATTAGTTCAATGATAAACTCGATATCTCGATCTGGGGGCATACCGGGCAAAACATCTGGAAATACATCGGGGTATTCACAGACTATCCGGACTTGGTCAATGGTAGGTTGGGCTATACTCTTGTTGCACTTGAATTGGTGAGGTAATGTTTCAGATATATGCTCGACTGATATTCCAGCAGTACTGGTCATGGTAATGGATTTCTTGGCACAGTCAATCAATCCTTTATGTTTGGACATCCAATCCATTCCTAGTACTACTTCCAAACCTTTAGTTCCGAGTACTATCAGATTAGCATAAAAATCTATGCCATGGATTCAGATAGGGACGACTTTGCAAATTTGCCTAGCTTTGGTGGTGGAACCGGGAATTTGAACAATCATAACATGCTTCAGTTTGGTTGGTTGAATCTTACTAGTGCATGCAAATTCTTCGGTGACAAATGAGTGCAATGCACCAGAATCAAACAACACTCTAGAGAGTACTGAATTAACAGAAAACATACCCAGCACGACATCTGGCGCTTCCTGGGCTTCTTCAGCATGCATGAGAAAAATAAGGTCGTTGCGGTTGAGAGAGTTCCCTGGGGCAAACCTTCTTCCAGGCTAAAAACGACGCTGCTGCTGAGCTGGGGCATTAGCATTGGGGGCTGCGGCATTATTCTTGGGGAACTCATTGGAGTAGTGACCCTTATTTCCACAGTCATAACAAGTCACTTGCGACTTGTCCTTTGCTGCAACAGGCACAACATTGCTTCCAGTCCTCGGGGCAGTGTTGGTGTTGGCGGTAGCATTGTTGTTGTTGAACTTGGGTGGTGCACGATTGAAATTGCTAGAGTTGCCAGGGTTGTTGTGATTTCCTCCGGGCCTCGGGTTTCCACGGTTGGGATAGGTCGGACGGTTCATCGGGGGTCTGTTGGTTCTCGGGGCAAATCCTGGAGATGGGTTAGGGCGATACTTTGGGGTCTGATGGGTTCCTGGCTTATGCATCATGCGACGCTTGCGGTTCTCATTGGCTTGGTTGATCTTTCCTTCCATCTGGATGACAGAGTCGACAAGGGCTTCAATATCAGCAAAGGGGATATTGACCAACACCGTCTGCATCTCATCGTGCTGACCATTCAAGAATCTCTCTTTCTTCTTGGCTTCGGTGTCTATCTCGTCCGGGGCATACCTAGCTAATGACAAGAATTTGTCACGGTATTCCACTACGGTCATCCGTCCTTGCTTCAGTTCTCTGAACTCATCTCTCATTCTCTTGATCAAACCCAGTGGCACATGGGTTCTGCTGAACTTGACCTTGAATTCTTCCCAGGTCATCATCTGTCCTCCGGTCATTGCACGAACGTTGTTCCACCATGCTCTTGCATCTCCGTCTAGATAGTGGGTGGCAAACAGAACTTTCTCGTTAGCTTCCACTCCGGTGACTTCCAGGTTGTTTTCCTTGGTTTGCAGCCAATCGTCTGCATCTAGGGGCTCTTCCGACTTAGTGAAAACAGGTGGATTGGTGTTCTGGAAATTCTTGAGCTTAGATCCATGGTTGTCCTGATTTCCTTGTCCTTGATTGTTGTGGGCTAGCTGATCTATCTGCTGAAGGGTGGCTAGGTTGGCTTGACGTTTGGCTCTTTCGGCTTCGTGGTCAGAAACCAACATTTGCAGGATCTGCAACATCGGATCCGGGGATGAACCAATTCCTCCGCGTGGCATCTGAAGATTGAGATAGATCATGAGAAAAGCGGTAAATTTCTAAGGTTCCGGGATTTTGAGAAGTTGTTAATGTTTGACTCATATTTTCTAGCAACTTGCTTTTCATTCATTCATTCATTCATTCATTCATTCATTCATTCATTCATTCATTCATTCATTCATTCATTCATTCATTCATTCATTCATTCATTCATAGCACACGATACAAACACACACCACAAAACAAGAAAAACAGATGGTTTTAAGAACCATTCTGGAAACTACGATACAGTGGGACCGAATACAACTCACTACGATAGTGCTCAAGTGCTACTACTCCTCGGAGTCAGTGTAGTCGTCATCCTCATCATCCTCGCCGTCATTGATGAAGGTGAAATCGTCCTCATCGGTGAAGAAGTCCATAGCCTGATCCTCCAGAAAATCATCATCATCGCTGAGATAGGAGTAGGGGTTTCCACGAAGGTCTTCTCCGGCATTCTCCCTTTCTTCCAACTGCATGTCTCTCTCGTGGATGGTCTCCTCCAAATCCGAGATACGGTGGCGAAGATGGGCAATGATGCGTTCCTTCTTGTCGAGCTGATGGCGGCGAGACTTGCGATCCTTTGCTAGCATGGCGATGGTCTGATCCTTTGTCTTGATGATGGCGGACTTGTGGTTGGAGTAGTCACGGCAATTGTCCAATTCCTGCTGACGAAAGTACATCATGAAGCTAAGGTGGTCCAACTGGGTCTTCAGCTCGTGGTGGTATGGGGCTTCTAGTGGCTGTCCCATAGAATCACGCCCTGGACAAAACTCAAAGCGGGTACCCTTGATGTGGTTGATACTCTGCCCACACGGACGGGCAAGAGCTTCCTGCATGGCCCTGGCAAGTTCATCGAGCCAGTTGTTCTCTCTTAAGGTGAACTGAATTCCCTTGGTAGTGGGAGGTTCAATCTTTCCTCGGAGACTTGCAAGAATTAGCCACTGCAGATCTTCTCCTCCTTGATCATTGAGCTGAGTTCCAAAGAACTCGGGGTGCGGACGCTCGAGAAGTTCCGAAAGCTGGTCCAAATCCCACTCAAAGATAAGGTCTCCTCCATTCCCCAACCGGTAAAACTTGTTGTACTTCACGTCCATATATTAAGAATATAGGATGAGTAAGTTAGTAAAGTGATCAAGTGTGTCAAATTTTAGGTATTTTGCAAGAGTTTTTGAGGAACATGAATTTTCATGAAAGAATCAAGGTGGTAAGAATGGGAATAAGTTTTTGTAAATATTTGCTTCCTTTGATTTTGAAACTAAGTTTTTGATTCAAACGTCTAGTCTAACTAGGGTCTCCTATGGTCAGGATGGCTCTGATACCAACTTATCAACACCCAGATTTTTAATCCCAGATGCCTGTTATGCCATACATCGCAATCCCAGGATTACCATTTTTGCGAGACATAAAAGAATTGGAGACCACAGTACATCATCCATTACAAACCATACATAAGGTCTTACACAATAAGGATCTCATGATCCAGTTCTTAATACAACTCAGGTAGCGGAAATACGTAATAATAATAAAGGTAGCGTAGGTGAAGCTCCATCTTCGGGTCACAGGCAATGCTGACGATGGGAGATGATCCTAGTTGTCGTAACCTTCCTGGGGTCCTTCATCCTGGTACTCCTCTTCATAGTCTGGCCACGGGAATAGCCAGGGACAAAGCCATGAGTACTCTTTAAGTACTCAAACTAATACTAACAAGTGAAGGGGGTGTTTGTAGTAGGACACTAAGATCTAGGGTTGTTTTGCAAAAAGCCAGATTTACCTCTACTTAGTTCAGAAGCAAGAAAAGCTAGTTGAAATTTTATATCACCTAAGTGGGAACTTGTATCTCATGCCACAACTCTGTTGTGGTCAAGTCAAATTCTCAATTCATTCCACAAGTCATTTTGAAAACATCTGACGGGGGAACAGTATGGCCACTCCAACTGTCCATAACCGCGGACGCGGCTATTAGAATAGTTTGACACTCTGCAGAGATTGTACACTTTCACCAAAACATTCGATACATCCGTCAGGAACAAATCCTGAATTCACCATACTCAGTATGCGGATAATCAATCCTAACCTTTCAATTACATGCCCTAGTATAGGCACCTCTCCTGTGAGTTTTGCCTCCCAACCATGACCAACTGCCATCTTGGGTACTGCACAGGTGGACAATCTTCACAAGGTAGCCTCAGCTTAGACCTTGGCCGTGAGGGAACCCATACTAAGGTATATAAGTTTCCAGTCAAGCCCTACCCAATTTTCGGGTATTGTGGTTGTACGGTAAAATTGGAATGGTATCGCATCCGGAAAACCATCAGTTTTATAAAGGGCTAAGGCTCAGGCCTTAACATTTTCATCATCCAAATCATTTGGTGTTCGGAAACACATGTCAAAACATCTCAGTAGAATGACTCATCATTCTAAGGTTTTCATAACCATTTTTCCACCAAGTATTCCCATCTAAAGTTGATCAAGTTTTATTCTTAGCACTAGCCTCTACAAGTGGGGGTAAGTACTAATGAGGGATGATAAACAAGTGGAGTTTAACTAAGTTCAATCTCATGCCTTGGGATGACATCAAGATTCTTTAGCTTAGGCCAAATTTAATGCTCTTTATGCAACCTTCAATCATCCTCCTAGAATCTACAAGTCACTTAAGTAAACTCTAAGAAATAGCTTTGATAAAGAAATAAAGTAGAAAGCTTGCAAGTAAATCTAGGATTGGGTTATCAAGTGGGTATGATCACATATGCTTAAGGCATATAGTTGGCATGGTAACAAGCAAGTATTTGCTTGCATAGGTATCAGTATAAGCTTGCTAAGTTAATAGCTTGCAAGTATTGGCTTGCATAGGTCAACTTGATTAGTAAGGCTTTCCTTGTGTAGAGTAGTGGTTGAAGTTTTCCTCGGCTTCTTCTTCGTAGTATCCTCCTTCCTCCTCGTATCCTTGGTCGGTACTAGCGTCTATAAATAAATATGAGGTACACAATCACCAAACAATACTTAACTACTTTCAATCATCACACAAAAGGGTTCTATAGATGATCTAGCATCATCATTAACATTACAATATTTAAGCATTTGCATTATTTATTTGTTCTTAGAAAAGTAATTTCTACTCATTGAAAAACTACTTAAGATTTAATATTCTCCAACTCAAACATGGGATCATGCTGACACATGTCATCACCACATATTTCAGTACATGGGAATGTGATTTTAAGTGGTGTCACAATTTAATAAGGTTTACCCTTTTTATTTTAAAGAAAATAAATGACTAGAAATTCCTATGTGGCATTCTTTTATTACTTGAACATTATGTCTGTGAGTAAACCCATATGTTTTTATATATTCTGAAAGGTATGATCAAATGTGATTTTTGAGAGTTGGAATCAGCTCAAAAGCTATTATGGTTTAAATTTGAAAAATGTTTGAATGCAGAAAAGCTTCTGCCTTGTTATTTTTACCAAGGTTGATCTATAGATCCAAATGATTTGAATCCAACGGGCTTGGATTCATAATTTCAATATATTTCTAACAAAATTGGTTTCACGCAATTTGGTTCAATGAATCGAACTGGGTTGATTTTTGAAACTAGGTACAGAACTGAGTTTGAATATAAATAGAAAAAGCTAAATTCAAACGAGTGGGCTGCGCGGGAAGGGTTATTGGGCTGGCCCAGTGTCACTCCGCAGTGCGGGGCGCAATGAACAGGGGGGTCTACTGGTCAGTGTCTCATAAAACGTGAAGCGGTACGGGGCGATGTGGTGCGTTGGATTAGAAGTGAGATCAACGGCTGAGGGTCATCGTCGACGATGAACAGGTCACCGGCGAGCTCGAACCCTAGCGGCTCGGTGGGGGTGCATAGGGGGCATACTGGGGCTCTAGTGATGATGGCGAGGCGGGCAAACGACGAAGTCGACGACGGCGAACTCAGGGTTGGTCGCGGCAGCTCCGGGGGTGGACGAAATCAACGGCTCCCTTCTTCTCCAGAGGCGGCCTGCTCCGGCGCAATTCTTGCGAACTGCTGCTCCTCGTGCTCTAGCTAAGGGATGGAATGATCAGTGAGGTGAGGGGAGTGAGATGGTGTGAAGAAATTGAGAGGGGGTCGTCTCCTTTTATAGGCTCGACGGCGAGACCGAGAGGGATGGGCAGGCGACGGTGGCGACACGGATACATGCGGCTAGAGGCATGGCCGAGGTTGGACATCGACGGGTGGTCTCCTGGCGATGCTCTAAATCTTAAATGCCCGTGTAGGAGCGGTGGCAATGGTCGGGAACGCGCGGTGCTCTGCGAGGCAGAGGCGGCGAACTCTGCGGCGAGCGGTGGCTACGGGGTACGGGCGGTGAAACGAACATGTCTAGTGGTCTCCCGGGACGGTGGGGTGCATGCTGGCGGGCGGCAAGGGCTCGAGGTGGTCGGGTTGCGTGGGAACGGCGCGTGCTCTGCGGCACGCGTCGGCATGGTCGACAGCGGCACGGGCGCGGCGTTCCTGGCGGTTCTGGTCGCTATCTTCGAGCTAGGGCTAGTCGAGAGGGGGCGGTGAGGCATGGGCTGCATGCTAGACAAGGTTGGCACGACTAGTTATTCTCCTAGCTTGCTGTCCACACTGGGGTGACAAGTGTGCTCTCGGCCTGCTCACCATTGATGGCATTGGCAAGCTCACAGTGGTGCTAGAGGTTAGTTAAGGTTGCTAGATGATCTAATAAGGCTAGTTGTAACCAGATAGGGAACAAGGTTGGTCCAAGACACTTCTCAACATAGTGTTTTTGATTTGGTTGATTTGAATCTACAACCTGTTTGATGAAATGGCCGCATGAACTTAAGTTTTGAATTTTTAAAAGATTTTGGTGGGTGTGCTAGGCATGTGTTGAGGATTCTATGTATGCTTGGGTTTTGAAAATTGAGCTTGTTTGAGTGGTTTTTGAAATAGTGGGATCTTTCCATATGAAATAGATTCAATTTTAAACTGTCATTTAAACTAAGCATTTAAATGTTTTTGCATGATCACAAAGTGGGCCTTGGTACATTATTATGAGTACTATCAAGGGGTGCAAAGATCCATACATGTTTCTGTTAAGTTCTGAAAGTTAGAGATAGCCAAAGTAGGCATGGGAGTTAATTTGGCCAAAGTGACCATTCACTTAATTTGTTTGTTTTGACTTGTTTGTCTTTGGGAAAAGTTTGGGGATTGTTTAGATGATGTTTATTTCACCTAAGAATCATTTTACAAGCAAAGAAACACAGAACCATGGCAATTCAAAAGAATCCAAATTTTAATACACACACATATGAATGCTTTCATATTTTTAATTGGAAAAGTTTTTGTTAACCCTAATTTTGATGATTAGAGTTTGATGATTCTAGTTTAATATTTTTGGGATGTTACAAGATACAAAACAAGCATGGAGCATAAAAAATTATAGATACGTTTCCAACGTATCTACATCCCCAAGCTTAACTCCTGCTCGTCCTCGAGTAGGTAAGTGATAAACAGAATAATTTTTGAGGTGACATGCACCATAAAAACCAAGATCAAACCATTTGCAAGCATTGAAAGCTGGGATCAAAGAATTCTAAACATGTGCATGAAAGATGGAGTTCTAACAATAGGACATAGTAACTACGCATCCAACATGAAAGGCTACAAACAAAGATCATGAATAACATGCATTGAAAAATGTTTGTTTGTTTCACATATAGAAAACACAGTATGGTGGCATTCAGCTTGTCCCTCATAGATTAGCAAATAGATGCATAGGACACCTTCAAAGTTCACAAGGGTGACTAGAAACAAATAGCACAAGAACAAGTAATATCACAATATGCATCAATCAATAAGCTTTGGAACACTACACACATAATGACAACTATGCTCTCTTAATGTTGCCTAAAGGTAGAAGGTGAAGACTCAATAATGGTGGAAGAAAATACTTTTATAAAGGAAGCAGGGATTTCAAGTTTCAAAAAGAGCTTCCAAAAATTATGGTACTTGTTAGCTTTCAGCCCTCATTGCCCCTATCATAAGCATCTTGAAGTGATTAAGGTTAAAGTGACAAAGATGGAGTATATGCTTGACGAAGTATAAGTTGGCAATCTCAAGTCCCTTGAATACGAGGGCCACACCTCATGCATACTCAACTTTGGGCCCAGGTAAGTTCTTGTCATTGTAAGTATTTGCATATCATTGAGAACCGCGAATGAGGTACCCCTTGCACATGGTACAGGAACTATCCCATAACCAAAATGACAAGGCAAGCAGACAATGAGCATCTCAGCAATCTTCTTATTTACCATGGGAATATGGTGCTTTTTTCTCTCTTTCCTCTTTTCTCAATGTGTCTCTTTTTTTATAAGAAGAATGCTTCATAGATGTCACTATGGTGATGCTGCAAGTTTCCACCATGATTAGGCATGGCTTAGGCTAGCGGCCCAGGCATTTCTCTAACACAGGATACAAACTCCATGGACTTACAAGTTCCCTCTTTATTTCACACCGGTGACATCCATATACAAAGAACATGATATCAACCAAGAACAAAATACAAGTGCAACGTTGAAAACGTTCCCCGTGACAGCACAGTTCTGCTAATTCCAATGTATAAGTGCAAGAATATACAACAAAGTTGTCACAATGGTTCAAGTTTATTAGGGGCAAAGAATATAAAGTGTTCCATCAAGTTCGTGAGGGCTTTAATCACTAAGTTTTCACATAACAAAATAGTTTTTAATTGGAAGATAGCTGAAAACAAGAATATACTTGGAATGGTGTAACACACCATGCATAGGAGTTTATAGTGGACACTTTGGAATAACTTGGTTTCTTGGGAGTTGGAAGCATGAGTAGAGCTTACTCATACAAGTGGAGGCTAGCAAAAGACTGGGAGCAACCAACTAAGAGAGCAATAATGGCCATAATCATGTAGAGCAACAAAACATTACTAATCAAAGCATAGAGTGGTACTACAAGTCAAGGACTAAATGATCATAGAGGATAATGGTGACTTGTCATAGTCATAACATGGTGTGAGCATGTGCCAAGTCAACCCAAACAAAGGATCAAAGGAGAATACCACAATACTATGCTTTTGTATGCTAAAACAACGCATGATTCTTTCAAGGCACACTAAGCAATCCCAATTGTTTGGAACAAGACATGCTACAACAATAATCACTAAGCATAAGGTCAAAATAACACCTAGCATGTCATGATAAATCCTAAGTCACAGTCAAAGAAAGCTCCCTTTTGTACCACTATAAGCATGAAACTTTCTACTCTTTTCCAACACCAATCGACTTATTTGAGACAACTCACAAAGATAATAATCAATAAAGATCAGTGATCTTGTCTCACAAATCCACAAAGAACTAAAAAGTTCTAAGCTGAAAGCACAAGAAAACTAATGCTAAACACAGTGCTAGCAAAAGAGAACACTCACAAGACAATAAGAGTGAAAACTAGAGTGTTCTAGGCAATGGAAACAGAGTATGTCTCTCTCCAAAAGAAGTGTGGTGTAACCAACCAACTTACTCAAGCAAACTAAGCAAACAAAAACCAAAAATGAAGAATAAGATGCTCCAAGAACAACACAACAATGCATGAAACCATAAAAACGAATTGTCTAGACAGACCTGAAATTTTTATTGATGAAGAAGGGGATTCCTTGGGCATCCCCGAGCTTTGACGCTTGTAACTCTTGGATATTTCTTAGGGTGACATGGGGTGGCATCCCGAAGCTTGCGCTTTTGTCCATTCTTCATCTCATTACAACCTTCTTTCTCTACACCTAATTTTTTTCCTTCACTTCACACAATCTTCATTATCAACATTAGCTTATTCAAAAGATATTAGACATCTGGCAAAGCTTTGGAACAGCAAGGATTTTCACTAAAAACACATGCTACTGTAGAAACTCCTTTAAAAAGCTCAATTCCCCTAAAGAGAACTCAAAAAGGAATCAATAAGAAGCAAATACAAATAATGGTAGAAATCTGTCAAAACTGACCAGCAGGTAGAAACCGATTTTTTGAAGACCTTCTGTTGCTCAAATCAAAAAGTGTTGAACTAATGGAAGTTAGATAACATACTGGGGTATTTATTCTTAAATTTTCAGATAAATCTGAGTTATAGAGACTCCTCATGAATTTTTATGGTGGAGGACAGAAATCTGTTTCGGGACATCAACTCCCCAAATCTTACTTCCCTCTCATTAGAGGTCATTCTTGGCACAAAAAGAAAACACAAAGGATAAGGAGAGGTCATTACAGAAGTAATAACTTCCAAGACTCAAGAAAACTCTTGGGTTATCACCCAACAAGTACTTTTCTTTAACGCCTTTAAGTTAGGCTTGATAGTTTGAGAAGATGCTCACATAAGAAATATGAATTGAAGTAAAAGAGAGCATCAAGAACCAAATTAAAAACACATTTAAGTATAACCCACTTCCTAGGCATAAGAATATTGTAAAGTGTAACATCGTAAAAATATGAAACAATGATCATCAAGCTCTAATCACTAAAATTAGGGTTAACAAAAACTTTGATTTATTTAAAATCATATGAATGCATGTGTGTATGTGATGATTTGATAATTGCATGAATGGACTTGTGTGATTCAACTAAATAGTAAGGAATGGATCTAAGATGAATATAACATCTAAAACATTTGCAAGCAGAAACAAATAAATATAAAATCAAAAACAAATCAAATAAAGCAAATGGTCATTTTTGCCAATCTTGCTCACTAGGTCACCTTGAGTGTTTCTAGTCCAAGATTTCAAACAGAAACTTTTACAATTCTTTTCACCCCTTGCTAGACCAAGTAAAACTGAAGAAAATCCCACATTTCAAAATTGCAGAAACATTTGGCAACCTCATTCAAATCACAAGTAAAAATTGAATATTCATCATATGTGAAGATCACACATTTTCAAAACTCAACCAAACCAGTACCCCTTGACTAATCCAACTAACCAGATACTCCCTAGTATGTGCCTAGCAAACCCACCAAGTTTGAATCCAAAATTCAAATTTGAATTTCTTTCGGCCATTTTATCAAACACCTTGCTGGCATCAAACAAACCAACAACAAACACTATAGTGAGCCGTGATTCTGGCCAACCTTGTTCCCTCTCTAGCTCACCCTATACTCACAGTAGATGATCTAGCCCAATTAACAAGCCTTAGCACCACTATGATCTTGGCATAGTCATTAATGGTGACCATGTCGAGCCTAACTTGCCACCCACATGTCAGCAGCAAGCTAGGAGAAGCACCAAGCCTAGCAAGCATGTCTAGAGCACTGACCACCGTCCACCGCCACCCCCTGTCCAAGCCTTGAGCACTGCCAGCCCCTAGACCACACTGCCCAAGCATGCCAAGCCTCTCTGCGAGCGAGCCGAGAGCGCGCCAGTGCGCCAACCGCGACACACGCCCAAAGACCGCATGACACCCTCGCAGCTTGCGTGCGTGATCGCCAGCACCCCAGCAACCCCATGGACATGCTCGTTCGCCGCCGTGCGACCAGGAGCACCTGTGCGCCATTAAAATCTTCGTCGGACCCACCTATAGCATCGACGTGTTCCGACCGTTTAGCACCACCCCATGCCGCAAGACCATGCCGTTGATCTTCGCCAGGGAGCACAGCACCACCCCCTACCATGGCCCATGCCATTATCCCTCTGTACCATCGACCACGACGAGCTCAGCCCGCGCCCGTTGGTCCCCTTCAACCACTATAAAAGGAGACCTCCCCCGCTCGTTTTCTTCACACTAGTTCACTCCCCACCTCTCACTGATCACACCCACTCACTCCTGGAGCAAGGCGAGCACCAGGTGGCCGGAATTTCACCAGAGTTCACCGCTATAGAGGAGGAGAAGTGTCTTCGATTGGATCCACCCTAGGAGAAGCTGCCGGTACCAGGAGAATCGCCGTCGTCAACTTTGTCGTTCGCCCCCGTCGCCGACCATCGCCTGAGCCCCGGGGAGCCTCCCACGACCCCCACCTGCCACGCTAGGGTTCTGTCTCGCCGGCTCTGCCCGACGTGGACGATGAACCAGAGCCGTTCGATTAGAGTTAGATCGTGCGGCCTAGATCACCCGGTACCACTTCGCCACTCGTTGTCTCACTAACGAGTGGGGTCGCTCACTTAACCAGCCTGGGCGTGCACTGTGCGTAGTGGGCCAGCCCAGTTAAACATCCCGCGCGACCCAACCATTTAAACTTAAGTTTATTCATTTAATTTTAAACATAGTTCTATACCTAGATTCAAAATTCAACCCAGCTCGATTCACTGAACCAAAATGCATGAAACCAATTTTTTTAGAAAGGTACTGGAATGCTTAATCCAAGCCCGTTGGATTCGAACCATTTAGATTTGTAGATTACCCATGGTAAAAATAACAAGGTAGAAGCTTTTCCGCATTCAAACATTTTTCAAAATTCAACCATAAGAGCTTTTGAGTTGATTCCAACTCTCAAAAATCACATTTGACCATACCTTTCAGAATATATAAAGATATATATGTTTACTTACATAAATAATGATCAAGTAATAAAAGAATGCCATATAGGCATTTCTAGTCACTTTAATTAAATAAAATAAAAAGGTTAAACCTTATTAAATTGTGACACCACTTTAAATCACATTCCCATGTACTGAAATATGTGGTGATGGCATGTGTCAACATGATCCCATGTTTGAGTTGGAGAATATTATATCTTAAATAGTTTTTCAATGAGTAGAAATTACTTTTCTCAAAATAAAATAAATGGGACAAGTGCTTTAATCTTGTAATGTTAGTGATGATGCTAGATCACCTAGTGTGAACCTTTGTGTGATGATTAGAAATAAGTTGTAACATCCCAGCATTAGAGCCTAGAAATAAGTTGAACCTAGATGTGTGCATTGCATTCATGCATAGAAAATCTGAATAATTTTTGCGCTTTTGAACAAAAGTTGTCAAAGTGATTGAAGTTTCTCTTAACTTGATGGAATTGAAGGAGATCATCAAGTTAATTGCGATAAGTTTCAACATGACCTTTGCTAAAACCCTATTTTTGGGAAAAGGAGATTTGATCTAAGGGTAGATCAAATGTAATAAAAGTTAAACCTTAATACATTATGATTTATATTTGATCCTCAGGTGATCATATTATAGTATTCACTATAATCACTCATGAATACCAAGTTAAGGATATAACACAAAATATGAATTTAACAACTCCGTCTTAATATCATCTGCATATACCATGCGTATCATGGTAATACCTAACCCTACTTCTTAATTAAGATTGAATAGGAAAGAAACCAAGTTCAGATCATTCACCATATATCTTTCTTTCCATATCAATCCTTGTCATCTCTATTGAGTTATATTCCAATATCTATTGTTCATCAATGTGGAGAAAGCAATTATTGATTCACCAATTCTCAATCTACTAACTCTTGACCAGAACATGGCTCATAGTTAAGTGTCTATAAAGAAACAACTAAGAAGAGGTGAATAGAAATGCTAGTTTTAGATATCATCTATAGGATGGGAATGAAGGAAGAGAATCCAATCCATAGGATAATTGATGGAGCTAAATTACTCCTAAATAATTAGAAGAATTATTTATATCATCTAATTAAATGGTGATTAAGAAGATTACACGGATAAACCCTGAAGTTAGTTACCAGTAGTAATTCCATTAGACCAAGTGGGCATAATCCATGAATAATCTTAATCCAATATGAAATACTAAGAAGATAATTTCAATACAATTAAAAGGTAGTATTGCTAAAGCCTTGCTTAGCCAACTAATGACTTAAGAATAAATGATTAAAGGATTATAATGGTGATACTTTAGCCACCAATATTGAATGCTTATATTTAGTATAAGTGATATTGGTGGGTAGAACATGATTGAAAACCTAGTAGAGTTAAGTTATCCTAGAGTAGTCATTACAAGCCACATAAATATAATTTAGGGTTGGAGTGTGAGTTATTGGAGTAAAGTAAATATAGGATGATATTATTCAATTAAAGCTAGTGTAGCATAGAGTTATGGAAGTAGTGTTATTCATCTTAAAGGATAGTCAACTTTAGAGAAAGGTAGTTAAATGCATACAACTATTAGAGATATATTAGTGATGAATGATTAAGGAAGATTATGAGTAGAGTTTGAAGGAACTACTTGTTGGATGGAAGGCTATCAACAGTAGAGTAGTAGATACAACCAAGCAAGGATATGAGGAAGTTATGAAATACTTTAGTATCAAACTCATTGGATTCATCCATGAGTTTAGAAGAATAAAGGGGGAATAAGAATATTTCTTGGGAAGTAAAGCTCATCATACTAACTATGATGATGGATAGGAAGAAGTATTATATCTAGGAAAGGAATTCTTTAATTAAACTTCAAGGTTGGTGAAGAATGGAAAGATAGACATTCTTGTTAAACAATCAACTTTAAGTCTTAAAACCAAGTATAATATCCATTTCATATGAAGAATTCCTCATCTTATATCTATATCACTTGATAGGAACATTTCCCTATAACAAATCATATAAGCACATCTCTGCCAATTCCAACCATCATAATTATATGTGCTTAGGAGTATGTTTATCAATTCCTTGCTATAAAACATTCTAAATATAACTTTCTAGTCCTAAAGGTGATGTCATCAAATATTCCAAACAAAAAACAATGTGCTTAGTTAATAAAACTTTCCTCATATCCATAAAGGAATCTAAATATATTAAAAACCCTAAACCCTAGGGTAAATATTCATAATTCAAAACCTTAAACTTCTTTGTTTATCATAATAGAATATATACTTTGTCATTTTCCAAGCCAATGGAAGTAGTAATAACCATATTAATTTCTTTTATATTTCATGCATCAAATAATGATATAGGATTATTATACATATATAAAATTTCTATTCAAACTATGAGTCAACTAGAGTTAAGTTTTATAAACAAATAAGAATATATCATTTAATAAATTCATGATTAAAAGTGGAGAAAAAAATAATAAGAAAAGCTTCTACAAAATATTATGAGGGGTTATATAATAAAAGAAATATAAAAAGATTATATAATAAAAGTTCACAAATGATACTAAATATATTTTAGTATTACTAGAATTATCCAGCAAATGAATTCTACAAATAAAAGTTCAAAGATAAATTAAATTCAAATCTGAAAAGGAAAACAGAAAATAGAAAAAGAGAAAACAAATAAAAACATTACCTCGCTATGGCCCAACGCCTCTGTACTTATCCGACGCCCATGTGGAGCCGACAAAAGCCCAACAGCCAGCCCAACTCTTTCTCATCTGTGACTGACGAGTGGGGCCAGGGAAGGACTGCGGGTTGAGAGGAAAGAAACTCTAGGGGTTATCCGCAAAACAGCACGTCGTCGTCATCCTCACGCACATAGACAGCTCACTACAGGAGCTCGCCGCCGCCCGATGCCGTCATCGTCGTCCTTGCGCCAAGATCAACGCCGTTGTCGCCAGGAGAGGATAAGGAGGCCACCGCGACGTCCCTGCTCGTCCTCATCCTCAATTTCCCCCTCTAAAACCCTCTCTGCCTCTTTTCCCCAACCATGCCGACAACGCTAGCTCGGAGTTTAGCCGGAGCCGGCGATTCCGTGCTCGCCTCGGCCAGATAAGACCACAGTGGAGACCGCCGTGCTCTTCTCGTTCGATTGACCCAACTTGCGACTACGGAGGAGATGTGAATCGACCTAATTGCACCCTCGATTCCCGACGTTGTTCGTTGACCTCGACGTCGTCTCCAACCGCGCCTCGCCAAACCAAGCACACCATCACGTTCCTGGTGAGTCACTGAGTCTCCTAGCATGCGCCGATGCTTTGTTTGCTTCCTAAATCCACACCACCGTAATCAACCGCAAGCGCTGCCGCATAAGCTCGTCGCTGGTTGCCCTCCGATGACCATTAGATAGCAGCGCCACAACCAATAGGTTCGCCTTGATCTCCTCTGTCCAACGCACCTAGTCACCGCCTCGCGCGTGCACCAGATCGATCGATCGATCCTCAACCTGTGAGGATCAACTCGAGTGACGTCATGCTACGTCGAGTTCTAACCACGTCAGCTAGTTTGACTAGTCTTTGCTAGTGTGGCGTGTAACGTGGCCCAGGGCCCATGTGTCATCGTCTGGGACTAGAGAGAGGGTCAGTAACAAAATACATTTGCTAACCTGAGTGCTGAGGTGGACTTAGGCCCACTGGTCAGTGACTTAGGCTAGCTGTGGGTGCGGTGTAAAAATTATTTCCTGTTTAAGAAAGAATAAAAAGTATAAATCCAAATATAAATATTCCAGAAATCAAATAAATGATTAAATCTTATTTAATTAATAACTTTTGATTTATAATTTAGAAAAATGTATATAATATATGAAAATTTGTAGAAAAATAAAATCTACAACTTAAAATTATTATCAACTATTATTATGATAATTATTTAAATAAATATTATTTAATAATGGTTTTATAAGTAATAAAACTTTGATAATTCATATTCCAATAATAGTAAATATTAAAAATATGAATAAAACAACAAAAATCTTAGAAAAATAAAGACTATAATTTAAAACTATAATCATGCATTATTATTTCACTTACTTGAATATTTATTATATATTAAGTATTTTTAAGTGTTAAATATTATAAAAGTCATATCTTATTATTTATAAATCATAAAATTAAATATAATATACCCAAATGATCACAAAAATAACATCTACATGTTAAAAATATAATATTGCACTTTTGAGTTAAATAAAAAAAGAAATTCAATTATTTTAATAACTCAAATTTAAACTTATTTACTTAGTTTAAAATTCTTATCAGGGTAAATAAAATTTGTTAATATTTCTAAAATTAGTTAATCAAACCTAATAAATAAGTATTAAGTCTTAACTACTAAATAGTAAGTCATAATGATTCAAAACATTAGAAATATCATTATATTGAGGTATCCTTTTACTATATGAATAAATTTTATTTTAATATCCTTAATGATTATAAAATCTTCAAAAATGATATATCAATCAAACACAACATTATTACAACATTATAATGGATTAAATCCAAAGATAATTCATAAGTAGTCACTAGTACCATTTATTTATCTACAAACCATAATCATACCTTTAGAAGGAAACAAGAAATCTTATTCCATTATAAAATCAAGAAGACCACCACATCAAAGAAAAATATAATTATCCTGAAGTAACCTTAAGGCAACATTACCAAGTACACCAAAATACAAATGTTATAAGCATTATACTTTCAAACTATCTTTATTTTAGAGTTAACTTTAGTCTACAAAAATCTAAATATAACACTATAAACATTGTTAGATGTTTTATAGTTAACTTTGGTCTGAAATAGTTAAATTATAAAGCATCTCACGCCAAACTATTCAAGCAGGCACAAATAACATCGACCACCACTAACTAACCACAAAGATTGTATATACCTTATAAAAGGAATCTTTTCTTCAAAAGTTATTCGTTTTGCCACTTCAAACAATATATGACAAATAAACAAGATCACATTACTTCATACTTCACTTGTATACCTAGGAGCAATAACATTTAAGCTATTTATAAGTGACTCTACCTATAAAGTAAAGTTTGGAGATAAATTATTAAAGTGTAAACAATTATGAATAGCATTTCATAGATATATATATTTTATTGCTGCATAAATATGTGCTGTTCACACACACTCACAAGCCTTAATAAGAAGCACAAGTGTGAAACTTATCTAAAAGTACAACACATTCTAAAAGTAACCATTTCCAAAATCCAAACCCTAGAACAACGTTATTCCCGGGATTCGCGTTTATAACGTGCATCACATTACTTATGCATAAAAGCATATTGCTTCTTTAAACATTAATCCTTACCGGACAAATGATGATGATTTCATATTTTGGATCTTATACTTACTCGAAAATCGTGAGTGCATAATCTTGCAATCACAAAAAGCAAGTTCACACTTGCTCATGTCCTTTGGTTATTTTCTGTAAAGTATTTTATAACTCCAATGTGAACATCACCTGCATTTGAAAAAAGGTCCGAAAACACTATTTTCATAAGAATGTTACTATAAAAGTTCCAGTTATAAAGGAACATAATATCTAGGACTTAACAACCAATGTCGCCAGTGATTCTTGCGCCGTATATTATGCGTTAACCATGAGATTTGGAATGGGACAGAGAAGTTAGCTGTATCATTTTCCTCTTGTATGGAGGCAAGATGACCTTAACGTGACGTTGTGATTCCTTGTGTGGATCTAACATATGGGTGGGCACCCTTACGCCCCACACTTTTGGTGTCTAGATTATCTATGAATAGTGTTTAGGGATATAGTCCATGTAAATGGTACTATTCCGGGCATCACTAGGTCATAGAGTCTTCGGGAACTCATCAAGGTTTTAGTCTGCCCGAAAGGGGGCTTAACGAAGATGAGCCAGCCTGAAGGATCGTGCAGACATATGAGGTTGCGGAGAGGGTAGTGATTGGCTTGGATCATCTACTGGGCCCCACAACATGGAATTGTGGACGGGTAAGCTGCCCGGTTGTGCAACAAGGAGTTGGCCTCTCATGGGAAAAGTAACGCACCTCTGCAGAGTGTAAGAACTGTAAATTGTTACTCCCTGTTCTGGGAAGGAGCTGCGAACGCTGCGGGAAAGGAACTCCATGAAAGTTTTGGTAAACCTGTGAAGGCTGACGGACATAGATTTTCAGAATAAAAGCAACCTTTGAAGAAATGTTTATGAAAACTTGCATTGCCTACGACCTCCGGTCTGTGGCTGTAGTTATAGTGCATCAAACACTCCTTTTCAAGTGAATTTGCTAAGTACGCTTGTACTCAAAGTATCTTCTTAACCCTTGCTAGATTCTAAAGACGGGATTGACAACCTCCACATCAAGTATGCTCCAGGACTCTTCATTCCAAGCTAAAGCTCTTAAATGAAGTCAAGGAAGTCAACAGATCCATCAACTCAAGTGAAGACGAAGATACTGAATAGATAGAAATATAATCTCTAGCCAAAAAAACCTAATTCTGTAGTGTATTGCAATAGCAGCAATGCCAACCCCTTAGTTAAAATACTAGTCTTACTAGTATAGCAGTTCTTGCGTTGTTATCTTCGATTCTCCTTCGTAAGAAGTTCTTTCTCTCTCTTTAACCTAGAGTGTTCTCTGGATCTTGTGTAAAGAGTGAGTTGTAACCTTTAGCCATGTATTGGACCCGTTGTGTTTCTATTGTGCCATTCTCAGGGATGTAATACTAGTGAACGGTGTTTCATTGGTGTTATGTCAATGACTATAGTATACTACATCATGTAGTGGTATGCCGGGTCACCACATAAGTTAAGTATTGTTTGGTGATTGTGTACCTCGTATTTATTTATAGACGCTAGTACCGACCAAGGATACAAGGAGGAAGGAGGATACTACGAGGAAGAAGCCGAGGAGAACTTCAACCACTGCTCTGCACAAGGCACGCCTAATACTACTAGTTGAATTAGCAAGCTATTAACTGAGCAAGCTAACACTTGCAACTTAGCAAGCTTACACCACTTGATACCCAATCCTAGTTTTACTTGCAAGCTTAATACTTTATTTTCTTTATCAAAGCTTTCTCTTAGAGTTTACTTAGTGACTTGTAGATTCTAGAAATATAACTGGAGGTAGCATAAAGAGCATAAAATTTGGCCTAAGTTAGATAATCTTGATGTAACCTAAGGCATTAGATTGAACTTAGCGAACCCCCACTAGTTTATTACCCCTCATTAGTATTTATCCCCACTTGTAGATGCTAGTGCTAATCATAAAACTTGATCAACTGTAGATGGGGATACTTGGTGAAAACTGCTATGAAAACCTTAGAATGATGAGTCATTCTACTAAAATGTTTTGACATGTGTTCTCGAACACCAGATGATTTTGATGATGAAAATGTTAAGGCATGAGCCTTACCCCTTTATAAAACTGATGGTTGTCTGGATGCGATACCATTCCAATTTTACCGTACAAACATAATACCCGAAATTTGGGTAGGGCTTGACTGGAAATTTATATACCTTAGTATGGGCTCCCTTGCGGCCAAGGTCTGAGCTGAGGCTACCTTGTGAAGATTGTGCACCTGTGCAGTTCCCAAGATGACAGTTGGTCATGGTTGGGAGGCCAAACTCACAGGAGAGTTGCCTATACTAGGGCGTGTAATTGAAAGGTTAGGTTTGATTATCGGCATACTGAGTATGGTGAATTTAGGATTATTCCTGACGGATGTATCAAATGTTGTGGTGAAAGTGTACAATCTCTGGAGAGTAACAAACTATTCGAATAGCCGCGTCCGTGGTTATGGACAGTTGGAGTGGCCATACTGTTCCCCCGTCAGATGTTTTCAAAATGACTTATGAAATGATTTATGACTTTGACTTGACCACAACAGAGTTGTGACATGAAATGCAAGTTCCCACTTAGGTGTTATAAAACTTTCAACTAGCTTTCTTTGCTTCTGAACTTAGTAGAGGTAAATCTGGCTTTTTGCAAAACAACCTTAGAGCTTAGTATCTTACTACAAAAACCCCCTTCACTTGTTAGTATTAGTTTGAGAGTACTTAAAGAGTACTCATGGATTTGTCCCTAGCTATTCCCGTGGCCAGACTATGAAGAGGAGTATCAGGATGATGGACCGCAGGAAGGTTACGACAACTAGGATCATCTCCCATCGCCAGCATTGCATGTGACCCTAAATATGGAGCTTCGCCTACGCTATCGTTACTATTACATTATTCCGCTGCTTAAATTGTATTAAGAACTGGATCATGAGATCCTTATTTGTGTAAGACCTTATGTATGGCTTGTAATGGATGATGTACTGTGATATCCAAATCTTTTATGTCTCGCAATAATGGTAATCCTGGGATTGCGATGTATGGCATAACAGGCATCTGTGATTAAAAATCTGGGTGTTAACAAGTTGGTATCATAGCCATCCTGACCATAGGAGACCCTAGTTTAGAATGGACGTTTGAATCAAAAACTTAGTTTCAAAACCGAAGGAAGTGAGTATTTACAAAAACTTATTCTCATTCTTATAACTTGGATTCTTTCATAAAAATTCATGTTCCTAAAAAATTCTTGCAAACTTACATAAAATTTGACACACTTGATCACTCTACTAACTTACTCATCCTATATTATTATAGATGGATGTGAAGTACAACAAGTTTTATCAGTTGGGGAATGGAGGAGACCTCATCTTTGAGCGTGACTTGGACCAGCTAGCAGAAATGCTGGAGCGTCCACACCCCAAGTTCTTCGGAGCTCAGCTCAATGATCAGGAAGGAGAAGATTTGCAGTGGCTAGTTGTTGCAAGTCTCCGAGAAAAGATTGAACCTCCCACTGCAGAGGGAATTCAGTTCACCTTAAGAGAGAACAACTGGCTCGATGGACTGGCCAGGGAAATGCAGGAAGCTCTTGCCCGTTTGTGTGGGCAGAGTATCAATCAAATCAAGGGTACCCGCTTCGAGTTCTACCCAAGGCGTGATGCTATGGGACAGCCACTGGAGGCCCCATATCACCATGAGCTGAAGACTCAGTTGGACCATCTCAGCTTCATGGTGTATGACCGTCATAAATAGTTGGACAATGCCCGTTCCTACGCCAACCACAAGTACACCATCGCCTCCAAGAAGGATCAGACCATTGCCATGCTAGTAAAAGATCGCAAGTATCATCGCCGTCAGCTCGACAAGAAGGAGCGCATCATTGCCCATCTTTGCCATCGGATCACGGATTTGGAGGAGACCATCCACGAGAGATACATGAAGTTGGAGGAGAGGGAGAATGCAGGGGAAGACCTTCGTGGATACCCCTACTCCTATCTCAGCGGTGATGATGGCGTTCTGGAGGATCAGGCCATGGACTTCTTCACCGATGAGGATGACTTCGCCTTCATCGATGATGATGATGAGGATGATGAGGACACTGACTCCGAGGAGTAGTAGCACTTGAGCACTAGCGTTAGTGAGTTGTATTCGGTCCCACTGTATCGTAGTTTCCCAGAATGGTTCTTAAAACCATCTGTTTTCCTTTGTTGTGGTGTGTGTTTGTATCGTGTGATATGAATGAATGAATGAAAAGCAAGTTGATAGAAAAATCTGAATCAAACTACACAAACTTTTCAAAACCCCCTGAACCTTAGCAATTTCCCTCTTTTCTCATGATCTATATCAATCTTCATATGCCTCGCGGAGGAAGAAACTCAACCTCGGACCCAATGTTGCAACTCTTGCAAATGTTGGTTTCTGACCGCGAAGCCGAAAGAGCCGAAGCCGAGCCAACTTAGCCACCCTTCAATAGATAGCTTAGATGGCCAACAACAATCAAGGCCATGGAAATCAGGACAACCATGGATCTAAGCTCAAGAATTTCCAGAACACTAATCCACCTGTTTTCACTAAGTCAGAAGAGCCCCTAGATGCAAATGATTGGTTGCAAACCATGGAGAACAATCTAGAAGTTGCAGGAGTGGAAGCTAACGATAAAGTGTTGTTTGCTACCCACTATCTGGCCGGAGATGCAAGAGCATGGTGGAATAGCATTCGCGCAATGATAGGAGGTCAGCTGATGACTTGGAAAGTGTTCAAAGTCAAGTTTCGCAGAACCCATGTGCCACCGGGTTTAATCAAGAGGATGCGAGATGAATTCAGGGAAGTGAAGAAAGGATGACAGTAGTGGAATACCGTGACAAATTCTTGTCATTGGCTAGGTATGCACCAAATGAGATCGACACTGAAGCCAAGAAGAAGGAGAGATTCCTGAATGGTCTGCACGATGAAATGCAGACAATGTTAGTCAATATCCCCTTCGCAGATATTGAAGCCTTAGTTGACTCTGCCATTCAGATGGAAGGAAAGATCAACCAAGATAATGAGAACCACAAGCGTCGCATGATGCATCAACCAGGAACCCACCATACACCAAAGTATCGCCCCAAACCATCTCCAGGATTTGCCCCAAGAAACAACAGACCCCCGATGAACCGTCCCACCTATCCCAACCGTGGAAACCCAAGGCCCGGAGGAAACCACAACAACCCCGGCAACTCCAAGAATTTCAACCGTGCCCCACCCAAGTTCAAGAACAACAATGCCGCCACCAACATCAACACTGCCCCAAGGACTGGAAGCAATGTTGTGCTTGTTGCAGCGAAGGACAAGTTGCAAGTGACTTGTTATGAATGTGGAACCAAGGGTCACTATTCCACTGAGTGCCCCAAGAAGATTGCCGTAGCCCCCAATGCAAATGCCCCAGCTCAGCAGTAGCGTCGTGTTCAGCCTGGAAGAAGTTTTGCCCCAGGGAACTCGCTCAACCGCAACGGCCATATCTTTCTCTTGCATGCTGAAGAAGCCCAGGAAGCTCCAGATGTAGTGGTGGGTATGTTTTCTGTTAACTCAGTACTTGCAAGAGTGTTGTTTGATTCTGGAGCATCGCACTCATTTGTTACTGAAGAATTTGCATGTACTAGTAAGATTCAACCAACCAAATTGAAGCATGTTATGATTGTTCAAATACCTGGTTCAACCACCAAAGCTAGGCAAATTTGCAAAGCTGTCCCTATCCGAATCCATGGCATAGATTTTATGCTAATCTAATAGTACTCCGAACTAAAGGTTTGGAAGTAGTACTAGGAATGGATTGGATGTCCAAACACAAAGGATTAATTGACTGTGCCAAGAAAGCCATAACCATGACCAGTACAGCCAAAATATCAGTTGATCATGTATCTGAAACCTTGCCCCGTCAATTCAAGTGCAACAAGAGTATAGCCTAGCCAAAACCATTGACCAAGTCCGTATAGTCTGTGAATACCCCGATGTATTTCTAGATGTTTTTCCCGGTATGCCCCCAGGTCGGGATATCGAGTTTATCATTGAACTAATACCTAGAACCGGACCCATAGCCCAGAGACCATATAGTATGAACCCGTATGAACTAGTGGAACTGAAGAAGCAACTGGATGCCATGCTGGAAATTGGATTGATTCAACTAAGTGTGGCACCATGGAGATCACCTGTTTTGTTCGTGGACAAGTAAGATGGAGGTAACTGTTTGTGTACGGATTATTGGAAGTTGAATGATGTCACCATCAAGAACAAGTACCCGTTGCCAAAAATAGAAGACATGTTTGACCAGTTGACTGGTGCCAAAGTGTTTTCTAAGATTGATCTTAGAACTGGCTATCATCAACTCAAGATTCACGCAGAGGATATTCCAAAGTCCGCCTTTACCACCTGATATGGATTATATGAGTATAATGTCATTTCTTTTGGATTAACCAATGCCCCCGCTTATTTCATGAACCTCATGAATAAGATTTTTATGGACTTCCTGGATAAGTTGGTCGTTGTTTTTATCAATGACATTCTGATTTATTACAAATTAGAAGACGAACATGAGCTACACCTAAGGACCATTCTTGGAACCCTTAGAGAGCATTATCTGTAAGCAAAGTTTAGCAAATGTGAATTCTGGTTACAGGAGGTAGGATTACTCGGACATATCGTATCAGTCGGAGGAATTGCCGTTGACCCTACAAAGGTGAAGGATGTCGAAGATTGGCAAGCCCCAATCACTCAAACCCAAGTTCGTGCATTTCTTGGATTAGCGGGATACTACCGCAAGTTTGTAGAAGGATTCTCGAGTATCGCTGGACCCATGACCCAATTGCTAAAGAAGGACAAGAAGTTTGAACGAACTGACAATGTGAAGCGAGTTTTCAGGAACTCAAGAGGATATTGATTTCAGCCTCAATCTTTGTCACGTCGGATATCACGAAGCCCTTTGATGTGTATTGTGACGCATCCAAGACCGGTCTCGGATGTGTGCTAATGCAAGAAGGCAAAGTTATATCTTATCTATCCCGACAACTGAAACAACATGAACAGAATTACCCAACCCATGACCTTGAACTAGCAGCCATAGTTCTAGCCCTGAAGACATGGAGGCATTATCTCATGGGAAACCATTGTGAGATTTATTCGGATCACAAGAGCCTGAAGTATATATTCACTCAGAAGGAGCTGAATATGAGCCAGAGAAGATGGATTGAGTTAATCAAGGACTATAATCTGAACATTCACTATCACCCCGGTAAAGCCAATGTGGTAGCAGATTGCCATGTTGTTTGAACTCCATGATTTTGAAGGAGCAACCCAGTTTGCACAAAGAGATGGAAGATTTCCAAATGGAATTAGTGAGTGAAGGATTTTTGGCTAGCATAGAACTTCAACCCACTTTGATCAGTCAGATCAAAGAGGCGCAGAAAGGAAATGCTAGTATCGACGGAATCAAACGTCGTATCGGTACAGGAAAAGTACCCGAATTCACCTAAGACAAAGAAGGAGTTCTGTGGTACAAAGGACGTCTCTGTGTACCAGCAGATTCAGAGTTGAAAGAAGTTATTTTGAAAGAGTACCATGATACTCTTTATTCTATCCACCCCGGAGGAACGAAGATGTATCAGGATTTGAAGGAGCAATTTTGGTGGCATAAGATGAAGAGAGAAATCGGAAGCTATATCTCCAAGTGTGATATCTGTCAGAGAGTCAAGGCGGGACATCAAAGACCCGCAGGACTATTGCAACCATTGCAGATTCCGGAATGGAAATGGGATTCCGTTGGAACGGACTTTATCACCAGATTACCTACTTCTAGTAGGGGAAATGACTCTATCTGGGTCATAGTTGACAGATTGTCCAAAGTAGTCCATTTCTTACCAGTCAAGACCACATACATGAGTTCGAAGCTAGCAGAGTTGCACATCGCTAGAATCTTAATTTTCCATGGAGTCCCCAAGAACATCGTATCGGATCGAGGAACTCAGTTTACCTCGAGATTCTGGAAGAAAGTCCAAGAAGGTTTAGGAACCCGACTGGATTTCAGCACAGCGTATCACCCTCATACCAATGGACAAATGAAGCGAGTAAATCAAATACTCGAAGATATGTTGATAGCATGTGTGCTAGAGTATGGATCTAAATGGGAAGACTGTCCGCCGTTCGCATAATTTTCAAACAACAATAGTTATCAAGCTAGTCTGCAAATGGCCCCATTTGAGTTCATGTATGGAAGGAAGTGTCGCACCCCTTTAAATTGGTCGAAAGTAGGAGAGAGTCAGATTTTAGGACCTGACATCCTACGAGAGGTAGAAGAGAAAGTTAACAAGATTCGTGAGCACCTCAAGACCGCCCAGTCAAGACAGAAGAGTTACACCGACAAGAGACGTCGAGACCTCGCTTTCAATATCGGAGATTTTGTGTATCTCAAAGTGTCGCCTTTGGAGGGAATGCAGTGTTTCCAGCTCAAAGGAAAGTTAGCCCCCAGATATATCGGACCCTTCAAGATTCTGAATTTTCGAGGAGAAGTATCATATCAATTGGAACTGCCTGAGGAAATGTCAGCAGTGCACAATGTGTTCCATATATCGTTACTTCGCAAATGCCTTGAAGTTCCGGAGAAGTCCGAAGTTTTCAAGAACATTGATCTCCGGACCATAGAGATCAATGATGACCTGACGTATCCCGAAGTACCCATACGTATTTTGGAGGAAGCTTACAGAACCACCAGAACCCGAAGCATCAAGTTTCTCAAGATTCAGTGGAGCAACCACACTGAAGAAGAAGCTACCTAGGAGCGAGAAGATCACATCAGGACAGAGTTTCCCGATCTCTTTAAATCCTAGGTAATCTTTTTTATTCTTTTTCAAATCTCGGGAAGAGATTTTGTTGAAGGAGGGAAGGTTTGTAACATCCTAAAAATATGAAACAATGATCATCAAACTCTAATCACTAAAATTAGGGTTAACAAAAACTTTGATTAATTTAAAATCATATGAATGCATGTGTGTATGTGATGATTTGATAATTGCATGAATGGACTTGTGTGATTCAACTAAATAGTAAGGAATGGTTCTAAGATGAATATAACATCATCTAAAACATTTCCAAGCAGAAACAAATAAAGAGAAAATCAAAAACAAATCAAATAAAGCAAATGGTCATTTTTGCCAATCTTGATCACTAGGTCACTTTGAGTGTTTCTAGTCCAAGATTTCAAACAGAAACTTTTCCAATTATTTTCACCCCTTGCTAGACCAAGTAAAAGTGAAGCAAAGCCCATATTTCAAAATTGCAGAAACATTTGGAAACCTCATTCAAATCACAAGTAAAAATTGAATCTTCATCATATGTGAAGATCACACATTTTCAAAACTCAACCAAACCAGTACCCCTTGGATAATCCAACTAACCAGATACTCCCTAGTATGTGCCTAGCAAACCCACCAAGTTTGAATCCAAAATTCAAGTTTGAATTTCTTTCGGCCATTTTATCAAACACCTTGCAGGCATCAAACAAACCAACAACAAACACTGTAGTGAGCAGTGATTTTGGCCAACCTTGTTCCCTCTCTAGCTCACTCTATACTCTCAGTAGATGATATAGCCCCATTAACAAGCCTTAGCACCACTGTGAGCTTGGCATAGCCATTAATGGTGACCATGCCGAGCCTAACTTGACACCCACGTGTCGATAGCAAGCTAGGAGAAGCACCAAGCCTAGCAAGCATGTCTGGAGCACTGACCACCATCCACCGCCACCCCCTGTCCAAGCCTCGAGCACTGCCAGCCCCTAGACCACACTGCCCAAGCATGCCAAGCCTCTCTGCGAGCGAGCCGAGAGCGCGCCAGTGCGCCAACCGCGACACACGCCCACAGACCGCGTGCCGCCCTCATAGCTTGCGTGCGTGATCGCCAGCACCCCAGCAACCCCATGGACATGCTCGTTCGCCGCCGTGCAACTAGGAGCACCTGTGCACCATTAAAATTGTCGCCGGACCCGCCTAGAGCATCGACGCGTTCCGACCGTTCAGCACCGCCCCATGCTGCAAGACCACGCCATTGAGCCTCCCCAGGGAGCCCATCACCACCCCCTACCATCGCCCATGCCATTAGCCCTCTGTATTGTCGACCACGACGAGCTTAGACCGTGCCCATCGGTCCCCTTCAGCCACTATTAAAGGAGACCTCCCCCGCTCGTTTTCTTCACACCAGTTCACTCCCCACCTCTCACCGATCACACCCACTCACTCCCGGAGCAAGGCGAGCACCAGGTGGCCAGAATTTCACTCGAGTTTGCCGCTACAGAGGAGGAGAGGCGCCGTCGATTGGATCCGCGCCAGGAGAAGATGCCGGTACCAGGATAATCGTTGTCGTTCGCCCCCGTCGCCGACCATCGCCTGAGACCCAGTGAGACTCCCACGACCCTCACATGCCGCGCTAGGGTTCTGTCTCGCTGGCGCTGCCTGACGTGGACGATGAACCAGAGCCGTTCGATTAGAGTTAGATCGTGCGGCCTAGATCACCCCGTACCTCTTCGCCACTCGTTGTCTCACTAACGAGTGGGGTCGCTCACTTAACCAGCCCGCGCGTGCGCTATGCGTAGTGGGTCGGCCCAATTTAACATCCCGCGACCCAACAATTTAAACTTAAGTTTATTCATTTAATTTTAAACATAGTTCTATACCTAGATTCAAAAATCAACCCAGCTCGATTCACTGAACCAAAATGAATGAAACCAATTTTGTTAGAAAGGTACTAGAATGCTTAATTCAAACCCGTTGGATTCAAACCATTTAGATTTGTAGATCACCCATGGTAAAAATAACAAGGCAGAAGCTTTTCTACATTCAAGCATTTTTCAAAATTCAACCATAAGAGCTTTTGAGTTGATTCCAACTTTCAAAATCACATTTTACCATACCTTTTAGAATATATAGGTTTACTTACAGAAATAATGATCAAGTAATAAAAGAATGTCACATAGGCATTTCTAGTCACTTTAATTAAATAAAATAAAAAGGTTAAACCTTATTAAACTATGACACCACTTTAAATCACATTCCCATGTACTGAAATATGTGGTGATGACATGTGTCAACATGATCCCATGTTTGAGTTGGAGAATATTAAATCTTAAGTAGTTTTTCAATGAGTAGAAATTACTTTTCTCAAAATAAAATAAATGGGACAAGTGCTTTAATCTTGTAATGTTAGTGATGATGCTAGATCACCTAGTGTGAACCTTTGTGTGATGATTAGAAATAAGTTAAATATTGTTTGGTGATTGTGTACCTCGTATTTATTTATAGACACTAGTTCCGACCAAGGATACGAGGAGGAAGGATGATACTACGAGGAAGAAGCCGAGGAGAACTTCAACCACTGCTCTGCACAAGGCAAGCCTAATACTACTAGTTGAATTAGCAAGCTATTAACTGAGCAAGCTAACACTTGCAACTTAGCAAGCTTACACCAGTTGATACCCAATCCTAGTTTTACTTGCAAGCTTAATACTTTATTTACTTTATCAAAGCTTTCTCTTAGAGTTTACTTAGTGACTTGTAGATTCTAGAAAGATAACTGAAGGTAGCATAAAGATCATAAAATTTGGCCTAAGTTAGATAATCTTGATGTCATCCCAAGGCATGAGATTGAACTTAGCAAACCCCCACTAGTTTATTACCCCTCATTAGTATTTACCCCCACTTGTAGATGCTAGTGCTAATCATAAAACTTGATCAACTGTTGATGGGAATACTTGGTGAAAATGGTTATGAAAACCTTTGTAGAGGTCTCAAACTAATAAGGTAGATTCCTCCTGTGTTTTATAATGCTAGTCCCTGGATCAATAGCTAGCATCCACAGTTAAGATGCAATATCAAGATACAAAGGTCATAACATAACTTTATAACCAGGAATAACGTAATTTTATTACATCATACATAGCTCATTTGGCTAATACATTACATTGCAGCGGAATAACTATAATCATGGGGTCCTTCATCTTCAAGGTGCCACAGGCAGATGTTGGTTGTAGACTTTGTAATCCTAATCAAACAATCTTCACTAAAATCAATCAAACCTGCAACATACAAGTTACAGCCACAAGGGTCAATACATTTGAATTGTATTGGCAAGTTTCACTTCTATGTGTAATATGAGTGGATCCTATCAATACATGCATATTTGGCTAAGTAGAGTTTAGGGCTTATTTGCATAAAGCAACATTTATCCTATCTTTTCAAAATGGTTTTGGTCCTTTGTCAAATCCCTTTTCCAAGTTCCTTGAACTCCTTGGTAGAAACTCAAGTGTTCAAGTCCTTGTCCAAAAATCCCTTGAGCTACTTGGTAACCCCAAGTGCAACAAGTTTTATCAAAATCTCATGAGTTCCTTGGTAACCCCAAGTACATCATGCTCTTGAGCTCCTTGGTAACCCCAAGTGCAACAAGCTTAACAAAATCTCTTTGAATTCCTTGGTACCCCCAAGTGCATCAAGTTTTTATATTATAAGTTGGAATGTCGATATCTCCCATGGTTCAAACTTTAGTTGCTCAGTACTGTCCATAACCGGGGAGACGGCTAAGTACTTAGATTTTATTAACTTCTGCAGAAGGATTACACTTTACCCACATGTCACAATCCCATCCTTTTGCCACCAGTGGCCTACTGGATTAGTGCTCACCAAGATGGAGTACTGGCAGACTGAGAATGTGACGAAGTCTTTCCAAAAGGTCCTCCCATACATCATTGCTAGCTTGTCTTCAGCCCCCATGAAGCATTCCAGATCCCCATGTCCGGTAACTAAAGACAATGTATGGGTCTTCCTAATGTAGTTGACTAAGCCAGAGCCATAATAGCATGTGGTTGCACACGAAAGCCACAATTGGAGAAACATGTTCAATCTCTAAGTTTCCTAGGTGGTTTTCATTTGGAGCACAACACAAAGTGATTGCCATAGACATGGTTCCTTTTGTTGCCACCTTCTCCAAAACTTCAAGTATCCTCCACCTAGGTGGTTCATTGAGTCCTTGTTTTATTATGTAAAACACAAGTCCTTTTCTCAACCTTTGTAAAATCTCAACATGTATCTCTTTTCAAAACATAGCATGGCTAAGCATGTACAACTTCAATATTTTCACTAAGGAGTGTATAGGGAATCCTATTAGGATTTAGCATAGCATAAGTACAGAAATATCTTTTCATGCATGTTTTCAAAATCCACTAAGTATAATGAAAATAGTAGGACTTTTGTATGATAGTGTAACTTGCCTTTTTGGTAGGGAATGGTGGTTCACTCCTTGATCTTGCTAGTCTCACACTTTGCTAAATTCACTACAAGTCAATCAAGCAAAACACAAAATCAACTAACATTCCAAACCAAGGTTAAACAAACAATTTCACACTCACAAAGCAATGGGATCTAAGTCATGAAAAGGAGGGTTCTATTGCAAGGTTGGTCTCTACTAGGGTTATAAACTTTTTAAGGTCCAAATTGGTCATTTACCAAAATGGCAAAGTCATTAGTTAGAGGGTTTTGCTCAAAATCTATTTTGAAATCCATTCAACATTTTATGTGATGGAAAATAGTTTTATTAAATCTAAAACCTTTAAGTTTTCACCAAAAGTTTCTAACCCTCAATATTTGTTGTTTTGGGTCAGTAGCTTTGAATCAAAATATTTCCTCAAAGTTTTATTCCAAAATCCTTTTTCATAATAAAACCATTATTATTTTTTTACTTGGCTAGAAATAGACTAATTCAATTAATCCAATCTAAATTTTCCCAATTTCATTTTCAAAATCATGGGTTGGTTCCTAGGGTCAGTAAGGTCACAACATACCAATTTACAAAAGATTTAACCCAAAAATCAATTTTAAACAATTTCTCTACTCTAAACAAGCTCACAAATGAATCTGTAAAAACAAGCAAACAAACAGATACTATTTTCCAAACTAAGGCCATGGTTGTATAGGTCTTGCTCTCCTGAATCCATTGATATAAAATTTGAAATTTTTGGACGTGTGGTTTGAAAGTTACAAGGGTTTGAAGTTTGCAAATAAATCTGATTCAAATCTGTTTTTAAACAAACCAGGGGACACGCGTCGTGTTTTAACTGGACGGTACCGGTTCGGCCGGATCGACAATGTGGACCGCATGATTAAAGGGGCAGGTGCGGCTCAGATCAACGCGTACCCCTTCGTCCAGTCAATCTATCGTGGCCACGCGATTAAGATCCTACGGCTACCAGGCGCTTGCCAGGAACGGGCGGCGCTAACGGCGGCTGCGCGGCGGCGCACGGCCAGGCGGTGGCTCTGCGGTGGTTCTAGGAAGCGAGAGAGGGGTAGAGTAGGTTTACCGAGGTCGCGAGGATGAGGTGATGCTCAGAGCGTGGTTGGTTGGTCGAGGGGCGTTCAGGGTCTGCAGTAATTGTTCGCCGGAGTAAAGGACGACGTCGGGTGGTCTCAGTCGTGGTCGAAGACGTCGCTACAAATCACGAGAAGGACAACCGAGGTTATGGTTAGACGCAGGAGATCACTGGGTGATGTGAGCGTGAAGGAGGAGGCGTGGGGTGGTCGAATGCTACCTGTGGACGTCGTCGGTGAAGAAGACAACGCGGTGGCGTCGGGAGCTTGTCGATGTCGAGGCCCTGGGGCGCCCGCGGTCGAATGGGTGGTACGGGGAGGAAGGTCTGGGAGTGGGGAGTCTGCTAGCATGCACAGGGGGGCAAGGGGCGGTGACACTTGGCCGGAATTCGACGAGGAAGGTCGTCGGAACAGAGAGGCTCGGGGAGAACTTGTAGCGGCCTGGGGGCGTGATACTGCGGGGTGACTGAGGGGAAACGGAGAGGAGAGGCGAGCGATTTAAGGTGCGTGGTCAAGGTGAGGTAAAGGCCCGGTATTATGACGAATTGAAGCCGCGGAATTAATGCAGGAAACGACGTCGAGGGGGAAGAAGAGGTCGTGCGGGTGAGAACGACGAACAGTAGCGGTGGGGTCTACCTGTCAGCGGGGAAAGGAGTAAGGGAGAGGTCCACCGGTCAGTGACTTAACAGGTTGTTTCAGCGGTGAGGAAAAACGGTTCGGGGGAGAGGGCAGATGGATTGTTGGGCTGGGCCTTGTTGGGCTGCTGTTGTTTCTCTTTTTTTTGTACATAAACATTTTCCTTTTCTATTCCTATTTACTGATTTGAAATCCATTTCACAATTTAACAATAAGACAATCATTCAAATAATTCAAACAATCACCACATTTGTAATAAGTTTTTGGTTCTGTTTATCATTCATAAACTAAAGTCCAAAATGAAATAATATTTTTAAATCCTTTTAGATTCCATTTATTAAAAAAAATGGACCATGGTTTAATAATCAAATAGGGTTTGATATAATTAATAAAATCCCCATTTGAAATCCAAATATTTCCAAAACCAAATCAGTAGGTTTTATTTGAAAATAAAATTCACTTGGAAATCTTGTTCAAAACAAAATAACCTTTTTATTTTAGAGTCCATTAATGATTAAATAAAATGGGCCTTAGTTATTAAATCAAATAGAGTTTGATTTTATTAATAAAATCTTTATTTGAAACCTAAATATTTCCAAAAACCAAATTAGTAGGTTTTATTTGGGAAATATAGAATACTTGGAAACTTGTTTTAAAACAAAATAACATTTTACTTTGGAGTCCATTATTAATTAAATATAATAGACTTTCATTATTAAATCCACTAGGATTTGTTTTATTGAGAATATTTATTTTTAAATCTAAAATAAAGCCAAAACACTTTAGTAGGTTTTATTTGTGAACATCAAATATTTGGAAAACTTATTTTAAATAATTTAATAAGTTTTGATGTTTCAATTAAATTGGTAAAACCTTTTATTTAAATAAAGTTTGGATACTAATTCCTCATTAACTTATTTAAATAAACCTTTGCTAATTTTATTTAAAATACAATGTTTTAATTTCCAAAGCTTGGCCAAGGTTTAATTTGGTTTATAAAATATTCTTTATTTATAAACTTCTATTTCATTTGAAAACAAATCTTTTTCATTTAAGAGTTTCAAAATAGTATTTCCAAATGTTTTTATTTTTCCTTTTATTAAATGTTTTATCTTTTTAAATCCCTTTAGGTTTTATTTAATTCAAATGGGTTTGAGGTTCCAATTGAAATCAAAGTTTCTTCTGGCCCTGAAATTCAAACAAAGTTTTATTTTATTCATTTATTTTTCACATTACAAGATTTGGAAAATCTTGGGATGTGACAGGCTACCACCCTTAAAATAAATCTCGTCCCGAGATTTGGGAAGGCTGGGGTTACAAGCAAGTTCAAAACAACTAGGGTACTACCACCCTTAAAAAATTTCAAACAAAATTTACATCTTGTCCTTCTTGGGATCATGGGGAAAATATTCTCTAAGTAATTATTTGCATGGTGCCTTTGGTTTCCATACTTGACTCATGGGCCAAGTTTGAGTTTATCCATAGGCTGGTTCAACTTGTTTTTCATCCTTTCGGGACAGTTGCTTGCATAATGTCCTGAATTCTTGCAGTTGAAACAATGGATGTCCTTGAGTTCTTTACGTGGCTCTTGTGGACAAGTTGCTACATAGTGGCCTAATTCTTTGCAGTTGTTGCACAACACTTGGTCAATCTCTTTATTCTTCTTGTTCTCTGGGCATCCACTGGAGTAGTGTCCCATTTCCTTACATTTACGACATTGTGCAAGGCTCATGTCTTGCTTTTGTTTCTTAAGTTTCTTTAGTCCTTTGAATTGGGTTGTCTTGTTTGGAGGTATAAGTGGTCCTTTTCCTTTGCCATCAACATTCTTGGCATACTTGGATCCTTCTTGTTTCCTTTGTTCAACCATGGCATAAATGGGGCATTGGATAGGTACATGGTCATTTCCTTCACAAAGGTAACAAGTAGCTTGGGAGATGGGACATTGTCCAACAGGATGATTTTCTCCACAGTTAGGGCATTGACCTTCATGCTCCTTGGAAGTATGATCCTTGTCTCCACAAATAATGCAAGCTGGGGCTCCATCTAGAACAACATTCTTGTCATCTTTGTTATCATAAACTCCTTTGGGATAGTTTTCTTCCATGCTGATCATTTGATTAGTCACCTTAAGCATCAGTTGGGATTGTTCCTCCAAAAACCTTTGTAGTGATGGATCTTTATCACTATTGTTGGCTATGAACTGAGTTGTCAGTTGGTTCAACTGGTGTTGGGTTGCTATGAGCTCTTTCATGCTGTCAGCTTGGTTGGTGTTGGTGGCATCAACCTTGGAGTCTTTTGGGGAAGTCATCTGTTTGGGTTGAAGGGAGGTTAGAATAGGCAAGTTAATTCTAAGGAATCAATTCTAATCACACACATCACAATTCACACAAGCAATGAGTATGCAATCACAAACAATTTTTCACTCAAACATCAAAGTTCAAGTACACACTTAGGCAACAAAAATACTTTTGTTACACCACATAAGTTGGTGTGTTTTGACTTAACTAAAATATGGTGGTCCATCTATATGGTTCACTTGTGATCTTCCCATCCCTCTTGGGTTGATTCTTCTTGTATGAGATCATGGTTTCCTTGAGAAAAACCCTTGGTCACAATACTTCAAAGTTGTTGATGGTTTCTTCTTATTTTGCATTCCCTCAGTCTCTAAATCTTGAGTAGGATTTCCTTGTCTCACTTGTAGTCCTTAGTGGTATCCATGTTGGAAGTCCTTGGTGAATATGCTGAAGATGTTGAAGTCATTAGAGTTGAAGAAGTTGAAGAAGTCCTTCACACATGGTGTAGTCTTTGGCCATGGGTAGGTTTTTCCATCAGGTTTGAAATAGAAGAGAAGTAGAGTTGAAACCAAAATGGTTGAGGAAAGAGTTTACAAGTGTTTTTGTAAATAAGTTTTTGAACAAATACAACTCCTATTTTTCTAAGGGTTTTTGTCCAATCCTAGGGTTTACAAATCCTACAGGCAACACAATGCTATGATACCATCTTTAGAGGTCTCAACCTAATAAGGTAGATTCCTCCTGTGTTTTACAATGCTAGTCCCTGGATCAATAGCTAGCATCCACAGTTAAGATGTAATATCAAGATACAAAGGTCATAACATAACTTTATAACCAGGAATAACGTAATTTTATTACATCATACATAGCTCATTTGGCTAATACATTACATTGCAGTGGAATAACTATAATCATGGGGTCCTTCATCTTCAAGGTGCCACAGGCAGATGTTGGTTGTAGACTTTGTAATCCTAATCAAACAATCTTCACTAAAATCAATCAAACCTGCAACATACAAGTTACAGCCACAAGGGTCAATACATTTGAATTGTATTGGCAAGTTTCACTTCTATGTGTAATATGAGTGGATCCTATCAATACATGCATATTTGGCTAAGTAGAGTTTAGGGCTTATTTGCATAAAGCAACATTTATCCTATCTTTTCAAAATGATTTTGGTCCTTTGTCAAATCCCTTTTCCAAGTTCCTTGAACTCCTTGGTAGAAACTCAAGTGTTCAAGTCCTTGTCCAAAAATCCCTTGAGCTACTTGGTAACCCCAAGTGCAACAAGTTTTATCAAAATCTCATGAGTTCCTTGGTAACCCCAAGTACATCATGCTCTTGAGCTCCTTGGTAACCCCAAGTGCAACAAGCTTAACAAAATCTCTTTGAATTCCTTGGTACCCCCAAGTGCATCAAGTTTTTATATTATAAGTTGGAATGTCGAGATCTCCCATGGTTCAAACTTTAGTTGCTCAGTATTGTCCATAACCGGGGACACGGCTAAGTACTTAGATTTTATTAACTTCTGCAGAAGGAGTACACTTTACCCACATGTCACAATCCCATCCTTTTGCCACCAGTGGCCTACTGGATTAGTGCTCACCAAGATGGAGTACTGGCAGACTGAGAATGTGACGAAGTCTTTCCAAAAGGTCCTCCCATACATCATTGCTAGCTTGTCTTCAGCCCCCATGAAGCATTCCAGATCCCCATGTCCGGTAACTAAAGACAATGTATGGGTGTTCCTAATGTAGTTGACTAAGCCAGAGCCATAATAGCATGTGGTTGCACACGAAAGCCACAATTGGAGAAACATGTTCAATCTCTAAGTTTCCTAGGTGGTTTTCATTTGGAGCACAACACAAAGTGATTGCCATAGACATGGTTCCTTTTGTTGCCACCTTCTCCAAAACTTCAAGTATCCTCCACCTAGGTGGTTCATTGAGTCCTTGTTTTATTATGTAAAACACAAGTCCTTTTCTCAACCTTTGTAAAATCTCAACATGTATCTCTTTTCAAAACATAGCATGGCTAATCATGTACAACTTCAATATTTTCACTAAGGAGTGTATAGGGAATCCTATTAGGATTTAGCATAGAATAAGTACAGAAATATCTTTTCATGCATGTTTTCAAAATCCACTAAGTATAATGAAAATAGTAGGACTTTTGTATGATAGTGTAACTTGCCTTTTTGGTAGGGAATGGTGGTTCACTCCTTGATCTTGCTAGTCTCACACTTTGCTAAATTCACTACAAGTCAATCAAGCAAAACACAAAATCAACTAACATTCCAAACCAAGGTTAAACAAACAATTTCACACTCACAAAGCAATGGAATCTAAGTCATGCAAAGGAGGGTTCTATTGCAAGGTTGGTCTCTACTAGGGTTATAAACTTTGTAAGGTCCAAATTGGTCATTTACCAAAATGGCAAAGTCATTAGTTAGAGGGTTTTGCTCAAAATCTATTTTGAAATCCATTCAACATTTTATGTGGTGGAAAATAGTTTTATTAAATCTAAAACCTTTAAGTTTTCACCAAAAGTTTCTAACCCTCAAGATTTGTTGTTTTGGGTCAGTAGCTTTGAATCAAAATATTTCCTCAAAGTTTTATTCCAAAATCCTTTTTCATAATAAAACCATTATTATTTTTTTACTTGGCTAGAAATAGACTAATTCAATTAATCCAATCTAAATTTTCCCAATTTCATTTTCAAAATCATGGGTTGGTTCCTAGGGTCAGTAAGGTCACAACATACCAATTTACAAAAGATTTAACCCAAAAATCAATTTTAAACAATTTCTCTACTCTAAACAAGCTCACAAATGAATCTGTAAAAACAAGCAAACAAACAGATACTATTTTCCAAACTAAGGCCATGGTTGTATAGGTCTTGCTCTCCTGAATCCATTGATATAAAATTTGAAATTTTTGGACGTGTGGTTTGAAAGTTACAAGGGTTTGAAGTTTGCAAATAAATCTGATTCAAATCTGTTTTTAAACAAACCAGGGGACACGCGTCGTGTTTTAACTGGACGGTACCGGTTCGGCCGGATCGACAATGTGGACCGCATGATTAAAGGGGCAGGTGCGGCTCAGATCAACGCGTACCCCTTCGTCCAGTCAATCTATCGTGGCCACGCGATTAAGATCCTACGGCTACCAGGCGCTTGCCAGGAACGGGTGGCACTGACGGCGGCTGCACGGCGGCGCACGGCCAGGCGGTGGCTCTGCGGTGGTTCTAGGAAGCGATAGAGGGGTAGAGTAGGTTTACCGAGGTCGCGAGGATGAGGGGATGCTCGGAGCGTGGTTGGTTGGTCGAGGGGCGTTCAGGGTCTGCAGTAATTGTTCGCCGGAGTAAAGGACGACGTCGGGTGGTCTCAGTCATGGTCGAAGACGTCGCTACAAATCACGAGAAGGAAAACCGAGGTTATGGTTAGACGCAGATCACTGGGGTGTTGTGAGCGTGAAGGAGGAGGCGCGGGGTGGTCGAATGCTACCTGTGGACGTCGTCGGTGAAGAAGACAACGCGGTGGCGTCGGGAGAACTTGTGGCGGCCTGGGGGCGTGATACTGCGGGGTGACTGAGGGGAAACGGAGAGGAGAGGCGAGCGATTTAAGGTGCGTGGTCAAGGTGAGGTAAAGGCCCGGCATTATGACGAATTGAAGCCGCGGAATTACTGCAGGAAACGGCGACGAGGGGGAAGAAGGGGTCGTGCGGGTGAGAACGACGAACAGTAGCGGTGGGGTCTACCTGTCAGCGGGGAAAGGAGTAAGGGAGAGGTCCACCGGTCAGTGACTTAACGGGTTGTTTCAGCGGTGAGGAAAAACGGTTCGGGGGAGAGGGCAGATGGGCTGTTGGGCTGGGCCTTGTTGGGCTGCTGTTGTTTCTCTTTTTTTTGTACAGAAACATTTTCCTTTTCTATTCCTATTTACAGATTTGAAATTCATTTCACAATTTAACAATAAGACAATCATTCAAATAATTCAAACAATCACCACATTTGTAATAAGTTTTTGGTTCTGTTTATCATTCATAAACTAAAGTCCAAAATGAAATAATATTTTTAAATCCTTTTAGATTCCATTTATTAAAAAAATGGACCATGGTTTAATAATCAAATAGGGTTTGATATAATTAATAAAATCCCCATTTGAAATCCAAATATTTCCAAAACCAAATCAGTAGGTTTTATTTGAAAATAAAATTCACTTGGAAATCTTGTTCAAAACAAAATAACCTTTTTATTTTAGAGTCCATTAATGATTAAATAAAATGGGCCTTAGTTTTTAAATCAAATAGAGTTTGATTTTATTAATAAAATATTTATTTGAAACCTAAATATTTCCAAAAACCAAATTAGTAGGTTTTATTTGGGAAATATAGAATACTTGGAAACTTGTTTTAAAACAAAATAACATTTTACTTTGGAGTCCATTATTAATTAAATATAATAGACTTTCATTATTAAATCCACTAGGATTTGTTTTATTGAGAATATTTATTTTTAAATCTAAAATAAAGCCAAAACACTTTAGTAGGTTTTATTTGTGAACATCAAATATTTGGAAAACTTATTTTAAATAATTTAATAAGTTTTGATGTTTCAATTAAATTGGTAAAACCTTTTATTTAAATAAAGTTTGGATATTAATTCCTCATTAACTTATTTAAATAAACCTTTGCTAATTTTATTTAAAATACAATGTTTTAATTTCCAAAGCTTGGCTAAGGTTTAATTTGGTTTTATAAAATATTCTTTATTTATAAACTTCTATTTCATTTGAAAACAAATCTTTTTCATTTAAGAGTTTCAAAATAGTATTTCCAAATGTTTTTATTTTTCCTTTTATTAAATGTTTTATCTTTTTAAATCCTTTTAGGTTTTATTTAATTCAAATGGGTTTGAGGTTCCAATTGAAATCAAAGTTTCTTCTGGCCCTAAAATTCAAACAAAGTTTTATTTTATTCATTTATTTTTCACATTACAAGATTTGGAAAATCTTGGGATGTGACAAACTTAGAATGATGAGTCATTCTACTGAAATGTTTTGACATGTGTTCTCGAACACCAGATGATTTTGATGATGAAAATATTAAGGCATGAGCCTTAGCCCTTTATAAAACTGATGGTTGTCTGGATGCGATACCATTCCAATTTCACCATACAACCACAATACCCGAAATTTGTGTAGGTCTTGACTGGAAATTTATATACCTTAGTATGGGTTCCCTTGCGGCCAAGGTCTAAGCTGAGGCTACCTTGTGAAGATTGTCCACCTATGAAGTTCCCAAGATGATAGTTGGTCATGGTTGGGAGGCCAAACTCACAGGAGAGGTGCCTATACTAGGGCGTGTAATTGAAAGGTTAGGTTTGATTATTCGCATACTAAGTATGGTGAATTCAGGATTGTTCCTGACGGATGTATCGAATGTTGTGGTGAAAGTGTACAATCTCTGGAGAGTAACAAACTATTCGAATAGCCGCGTCCGCGGTTATGGACAGTTGGACTGGCCATACTATTCCCCCGTCAGATGTTTTCAAAATGACTTATGAAATGATTGATGACTTTGACTTGACCACAACAGAGTTGTGACATGAAATGCAAGTTCCCACTTAGGTGTTATAAAACTTTCAACTAGCTTTCTTTGCTTCTGAACTTAGTAGAGGTAAATCTGGCTTTTTGCAAAACAACCTTAGAGCTTAGTATCTTCCTACAAAAACCCCCTTCACTTGTTAGTATTAGTTTGAGAGTTCTTAAAGAGTACTCATGGATTTGTCCCTAGCTATTCCCGTGGCCAGAATATGAAGAGGAGTATCAGGATGATGGACTGCAGGAAGGTTACGCCAACTAGGATCATCTCCCATCGCCAGCATTGCATGTGACCCTAAAGATGGAGCTTCGCCTACGCTATCGTTACTATTACGTTATTCCGCTGCTTAAATTGTATTAAGAACTGGATCATGAGATCCTTATTTGTGTAAGACCTTATGTATGGCTTGTAATGGCTGATGTACTGTGATATCCAAATCTTTTATGTCTCGCAAAAATGGTAATCCTGGGATTGCGATGTATGGCATAACAGGCATCTGTGATTAAATATCCGGGTGTTGACATAAAGAAACAAGTCATGAAAGCACAAAGCAATAAGCATAGAACAGCAAAACAAGTGCAACTTCAAGATTTTCAACATAAAGAGGGTAAACATAATATTTTTGAGATGCATAAAACCATGTTTTCCTATCTCATAATAACTTTCAGTAGCATCATGAACAAAATTAACAATATAACTATCACATAAAACATTCTTATCATGACCCACATGCATAAAATGATTATTACTCTCCACATAAGCATAGTCATTCTTATTAGTTGTAGTCGGAGCAAATTCAAAAAAATAGCTATCATTATTATTCTCATCACCATAATCATCAAATATAGGAGGCATATTGTAATCAGAATAAATTTTCTCCTCAATAGTAGGTGGACTAAAAATATCATACTCATCATTGTAATCATCATATATTGGAGGTTTGGTATCATCATAAGCAATAGAATAGCTATCTTCCAAAGCTGGGAACTAAAAAGATCATTTTCATAAAAACTAGCTTCCCCAAGATTAGACGTTTCCATCGCATTAGCAATAATGGTGTTCAAAGAATTCATACTAATAACATTTCTATTAGCATGCAAATAAAGCTCCATAGGTTTTTTAATTTTCTCTTCAAACACTTCATGTCCTAACTCAAGATAGATACTATAAAGCTATCTATTTTTGTTGTTGTTTTCCATTATGCCTAACTGGTGAAAACAAGAAAAAAAAGACCAAATTCCAGAATCTAAAGGAAATAACTTCGAGCACTCAGACCGGAGGATATGAGTACCTTTTACCTTACCTCCCCGACAACGGCGCCAGAAAAGAAGCTGATGGCATGGAGGGAAGGTAAAAGCCCAAAACCTCCCCGGCAACAGCGCTAGAAAAGAGTTTGATGTCTATGCACTTCTATTCTTGTAGACAGTTGTTGGGCCTCCAAGTGCAGAGGTTTGTAGAACAGCAGAAAGATTCCCTTAAATGGATTACCCAAGGTTTATCGAACCTAGGGAGGAAGTGGTCAAAGGTATCCCCTCTCAAGCAACCCTTCAATCAATATACAAGAAGTCTCTTGTGTCCCCAACACACCTAATACACTTGTAAGGTGTATAGGTGCACTAGTTCGGCGAAGAGATAGTGCAATACAAGTGGTAACGGTGCCAGAAAATAGCTTCTGACTTGTTGTTGACGTGGGGTAACATGTCTGGGTTCCAGAAAAGAGCTTGACGGTGAGGTAAAGACTAAAGCAAGCAAACATGCAACAGATCTAGTAGCAACCGGTGTTTCAATGTTTAGAAACAAGGCCTAGGGATCATACTTTCACTAGTGAACACTCTCTCATATAAATATCCTCTCTTCATGATACTACTCTTAACTACTCTCTGGTTAGACACTCTAATACATGGTAGGGCCTTCCCCAATCTAGATAACCCCACACTGTCACCTTGAGCGCTAGATGGTTACAACAAACACCACAATTTCATAGAGACATCCAACTCCAAATATAACTCATAACAAATATTTAATCTAGCCAAAGTGCCACACACGGTATGCACGCTGTCACTTTCACACATGTGGGAAAAAGCATAGATCTATTAAAGCACAAAGAGTATTTATGTAGACTCAAACCTAAGTGCCACACAGGCGTGCACACTATCACTTTCACACACATGGGGAGAGCAGAGATCTAATGAAGCACTTGAGTAGCAAGGTAGATCTACTTGATTACAAATCCCATGACCACAAGATCATGCATAAAGAGAGAGATGAACACATAGCTACCGGTAGAGCCCTTAGCCCTGAGGAAGAACTTCTCCCTCCTCATCATGGGAATCAGCAATGGTGATGAAGATGGCGATGGAGATCGATGGAGATGGCTCCGGGGGCACTTCCCCGTCCCGGCAGGGTGCAGGAACAGAGACTTTCTGTCACCCGAATCTCCCCTTCGGGGGCGGCGGCGCTATGGAGGTTTTTGTGGATTTCTTCTGGATTGTTTAGGGTTTTCCCCTCGGAGGCTTCTTATAGGCGCAGGAATCAAGGTCGGTGGGGGTCCAGGGGGCCCACACCCCCTGCAGGCGCCTCCAGGGCTTGCCCGCGCCTAGGGGGGATAGCCACCCTATGGCCCCCCTCCGGCTCTGCTTCGTGGTTCCGTGTTGCTCCGGAAAAAATAATGACTTTCGCTTTTGTCCCATCCAATTCCGAGAATATTGATTTTTTTTTGCCTTTCTGGAGACAAAAACAGAAGAAAACAGGCATCTGGCACTGTGGAAACTTGTTAATAGGTTAGTTCCAGAAAAGATATAAAAACACCTTAAAGTATAGACAAAGCAAAGAAAAGTAGATACAAAACAAGCATGGAGCATAAAAAAATATAGATACGTTTCCAACGTATCAACATCCCCAAGCTTAACTCCTGCTCGTCCTCGAGTAGGTAAGTATTAAATAGAATAATTTTTGAGGTGACATGCACCATCAAAACTAAGATCAAACCATTTGCAAGCATTGAAAGCTGAGATTAAAGAACTCTAAACATGTGCATGAAATATGGAGTTCTAACAATAGTACATAGTAACTACGCATGCAACATGAAAGGCTACAAACAAAGATCGTGAATAACATGCATTGAAAAACGTTTGTTTCACATACAGAAAACATAGCATGGTGGCATTCAGCTTGTCCCTCATAGAGTAGAAAATAGATACATAGGACACCTTCAAAGTTCACAAGGATGACTAGAAACAAATAGCACAAGAACAAGTAATATCACAATATGCATCAATCAATAAGCTTTGGAACACTGCGCACAGAATGACAACTATGCTCTCTTAATGGTGCCTAAAGGTAGAAGGTGGAGACTCAATAATGGTGTAAGAAAATCCTTTTATAAAAGAAGCAGGGATTTCAAGTTTTAAAAAGAGCTTCCAAAAATTATGGTACTTGTTAGCTTTCAGCCCTCATTGTCCCTATCATAAGCATCTTAAAGTAATTAAGGTTAAAGTGACAAAGATGGAGTATATGCTTGACGAAGTATAAGTTGGCAATCTCAAGTCCCTTGAATACGAGGGCCACACCTCATCCATACTCAACTTTGGGCCCATGTGAAAACTTGTTAATAGGTTAGTTCCAGAAAAGATATAAAAACACCTCAAAGTGTAGACAAAGCAAAGCAAAGTAGATACAAAACAAGCATGGAGCATCAAAAATTATAGATATGTTTCCAACATATCAATCCACGCCTGTAGGAGTAGGCGCGGTAAAAGCCGAGGATGTCGATGCACCGGGATGGCGAAGTAGACTGCGTGCAACGACGCTATGACCCGAGGGGACGACATAGCTGTAGGGCGCAAGTTGGTGCAGCGGCTAGGAGACCACCAACGACGTACACGCCAAGAAAATCGCGTTGGAAGCCGGTAGCATGGACCAAAGGCGGCGACGCTGCGGCCCGAGGGGGCGACGCTGCGGCATCGCGTAGCTCGATCGGTGGTAGGCGCGTGCTCGGGGACGTGCTTGGCATAGACATGCGCGGGATCGGTTGATCAGACCGACAGTGCGCCGTATGCGCCATGGCGTGGACGACGCGTAGATCAGAGTCGATGGAGGCGTTGTCGGTGAAGTCCTGGACGATAACGACGAAGACGATCCGAGGGGGGAAGCCGTGGCAGCCTTCCAAGGAAGGCGTAGTAGCCGTCCGCGGTACACGGGAGCCTGCCGTGAGGCCGCAACAGCCCGTCGAGGCAGGCGCGGCAGCGGAGAGGGCATGCGCACAAGCCCGGTGTAGATCGTCGGTGCCGATGATCGGAGTAGAGGCACGACAATGATGACGGCGATGGGCGACACAATCCGATCTAAGATCAGTAAACCAAAAAAAAACCGATCAAGAGATCGGAAAAAAAAGACTTGTAGGGCAACCGATCACAGATCGGCGGACTCTGCGTAAGGGTTGCGCGGCCTCCGGTGGAGACCATGGAGATCAACCTCCCTAGGGGCGGCGCGACGGAAGCGTGCCGGCGGCGGCTAGGGTTTGGGATCGGTTTAGGCTGATACCATGTAGAACGATAGAGAGGGGATTGGCGAAATATGTTAAATGTATTATTGAGCCACATAAGCGAGTATATATAGACGTACATGGATTATCTTGGAGTACAAGTTAAGTTAGGCTAAAGTCCTAACTATCCTAAACAATCATAATAATCGTGTTCGTATAATACTCTAAAAATTCTAGTCAGAATAGAAACTGGAATGCCATCTGGGTCGATTAAAGTTAACATGGATGCTTCTATTGAGATACACAATAGAACTTGCTCTGTTACCTATATAAGACTAGACCATACATGGAATAGGGTAGGCAATATAGTATCTTTCATATTCTCACCGGCTAGTTCTAATTATATTACATACATAGACTTAAAACCGGTATATAAATTATATGTATGTATCCGTCTAAGACTAAATTATTTGCCGACAAACCTGTGCCGCTTGACACCCTAACCAGGAGTGTTTTATGAGCATTTGTCATGCGGTCTCTAGACTCGTGCCGTTCTTTCTTAGATATTGCAGCAGCTACTCAAGTCCTTTATAAGTGAATTGCAGCGTCTACGAGAAGTAATCGTATATAAATAACGCGTGATCTACATTTTTATATCAAAATGTTCCGAGCTCCAGTGGTTATGGATCTATACATAATAATAAAGAAAACAACGTTTCTGACCACCGTTCGTCACTGGACTATTTTGCCCCTGGATATTTAGAGTTATTACATGCCCTGCCACCGAACAGTTTCTTTGGATAGAAAAAATCCGCCTCGACCGCCGTCGGCCTACGCGGCTACGCCCTGCTCGCCTGGCCTACTCCTCGCCGACCTGCAGCGTCGTCGCTGCTCGCCCCTCCTCGCCTGAGTTTCCCCGCCCGCAGCCCCGGAGCACTCCCCCGCAGAAGCTCCTCTGCCGCCTCCATCAAGCCCTTCCCCGAGCCCGTGCGCCGCCGCCTCCCGTCGTCCTCCAACGCCCACACCGGCCGTGGCCCTTCCCTTTGTCAACTTCCCGTCCCTGGCACATCATATGACACTAAGCCAACACCCAACCATGAAGACATAGTCGCGGGGATGGACCGTATCGTGCAGGAGGTCACAGAACGCGGAGGCGGCCTTGGGGTCGGAGAGGAGGGCATAGGGCGGCGCTGCACTTGGGGTTCGGGGGAGAGGACGAGGGCGGGGAGCGCCATGATGGTGGAGCTTGTCGACAGGCAGCAGGATCGAGCCCGCTGAGGGGACTAATTTGCTTACTGTTTTTGGATTAGGTTCGGTTCGGTGGATAGGAAAAAAAATCCCCAATACTTGGCCTGCTCTCTGTTCAACTCAGCGCCGACGAGATCGCTCCTACGGATTGAGAGGATGGGACTGGCCGGAGCACGAGGGGCTCATGGCGCTCGAATCGGCTGACGGCCGTCCCTCTGGATCAGATACCCTCACCGCGCCCCGCTCAGATCTGGTATTTCTGCTGCTACTTTGTATGCACTGCAATTTCTCAGCCTAAGTGCAGTAGTACGTATTAATAGCCCGTAGCCCGTATGAAATGCACATCGTTTCCGTTTGAATAATGTATTATTAGCAGATGCATTTGCAGGATTGGAACTTGATGCTATATGTACTGCTTAATTGATTAGATTTCACTGTGCCCGCGCGCCTGTGTGATTACTGCGCGTGCTTGTTGTAATATGTTTTCATTTGAGACCGCGCTGCGAAAAAATTCCTGAATTCTGTCATACGGTACGCGGTGTGCTGGATCTGATGGCGTTTATTGCTGCAAGTTGGTTGAATTGTTGTCTGTTACTTGCTGTTCAGATGTCACACATTGTTTTCTCTCCTACATGATACTACAACACGCACGCTGAAACTGGTAGGAACATGAGATTGGATCCTGCGAGCGCGAAACCTGGCATTCGGCTCTGCACGGCTGGGGAATTTGTACATTCGGCTCCGAGCATCATAGAGTCCACTAAGTGTTTAGTGTTGCTTGACAGTAATTTTGGCATTGGTTAATCGAGCGTGGTATTGTTTTCTGATTAATGACTGGAATTGAACTGGCTTAATTGTACTCAAGTACCAGCTGCACAGGCGGACGACAAGGGAGATTGTCGTAACTGTGGTGCTTATTTAGTTATTTGCTCGAGGGTGTGGAAGAGGGAGGCTAGGCTGCTATGAAGGAGATTGATGCCATTTTATGTTAGTATTCGGAGGCAAGCTAGAACTGCATTACTTTGCTTTTAGGAAAAAGATCCGAGGCAGTATCAGTCGGCCATTTTACACCAAATCAGATACTGTACAATTTGTATTTAGCTTTTAGACTTATGCTGTTGGTTGACTGTTTATATTACGAGTTCCCTTTTTTCACCAACAATTGTAGTGTAAACGAAGGTTCAAAGTAAGAAGTTTTTTCATAGGAAGAATTCAAAGAAAGTAAAGTAAAGTGGTGGACCATCACCGAGGAAGGACAAAGGTAGCCGCAGGAAGAACGATCTGTTCGATCGCACCAAGGAACAAGCGAGGACTCCAGCCTTGCACGAAGCCTCAAATCAGTCAACAATGGTTAGTCGTTCCATCAATTTCAGTCAAAAATCTGCTTACAAATATGCATGTCCAGCTTCAAAGAAACATAAGCCTGTGGAATAGTTTTTCTTGATAGGAAGTAGTACTACCTAGCTGATAGCAATAGCACGCTCGAGTTCGATCAGCACAAACAAATGAAAATGGAATTGCTAATACACCCTTTATCGTGCAAAATAAACATTACACCTTTTTCTACTATATTTTTTAAACATTAGGTATAGATTATCACTCATCCTTGCTCCAGATAGTAGGTTAATTAAAATGACAATCACAATAAAGTATAAAAGAAAATAGTTAAACATTAAGAAGGAAATGGAGAACTAAGGCCAGTGTTACAGTCCAATCGACTTTGGGGCAAACTTTGGGTCGTGGCGACATTTTTCGGTCAAAAGTTTTTTAAATCCCGGTGCAACGTACGGACATTTGTGCTAGTTATTACAAAAGACAAACAGCCAGGTGTCGCCACTATGATCATTTGGACCAATTTTTCACCTTGTGTGCAAGTTCGTGTACTACTCCGCCCTATTTTACAACTAATTGTATAATTTTCCACCTACAAGACAACTCTTTGCATCACTGGTGCAATTACCTCTATAAAAAATTACACCCGTTGCTATTCTAAAAAAAACCATACCAGTTCAGTATCCTAAGAAAAATAAAAGAGAATCTTGATAAATTAGAAAACTGGTTTCTAATTCAGAAGCTGGCGTCTCGCATTGGGCGGCTTGAGGCTGAGGCCACGGCCCGCGGGGATGAGTGTGCAGCTCGCCGAGCGCGACAATACTATCTAGGACCTCGGCGAGCGCATGGAGTCGGATAGCAGTCGGAAGCCGACTTCTTCACCATCACTCTTCACCATCACTGACACCAACTTATGTCGCCGCTGCCCGAGGGCCGTGCAATAATAAATTAGATTTTACTTCATCAAAATTTCTCGCCTACAAGACAACTATTTGCACCACTGGTGCAATTGCCTCTATAAAAAATTACACCCGTTGCTATTCTAAAAAAACCATATCGGCTCATATCCTCAGAAATAAAAAAGAATCTCGATAAATTAGAAGACTGGCTTCTAATTCAGAAGCTGAAGTCTCGCATTGGGCGGCTTGAGGCTGAGGCCACGACCCGTGGGGATGAGTATGTAGCTTGCCGAGGGCGACAATACCATCTAGGACCTCGGCGAGCGCGTGGAGCGGATAGCAGTCGGAAGCTGACGCTTTTACCATCACTGACACCAATTTCTGTCGTCAGCGGAGCAGATCGTTCTTCCTCGAGGGCCGCACAATAATAAATTAGATCTTACTTCACCAAAATTTCTCGCTAGACTCTTGACCGGCGTTTTTTTTTTCTTTCGTCCATCATAGATTGCATCGTCCATAGCCGCATGTCGTCACGCGCCTCTACTTCAACCTTGCCGTCGACTCAACTTCGGCAAATCATTGTCAACGGCCATACCAGGGAGGCTCTGCGCGATTCCCCAAGGGATGCCTTCACGCGCTGCGCTGCCTGCTCCATCCTCACGCCGCCACCACGCCTGCTGTCGTGGTATTGCCGACGAGTACGCCATGGAGGGGTCCTCACAGTGCGTGTTTGGAGACGTGGGGTAAGGCGGACGGTTGACGAGTACGAGGTAACACAGCTTACCCAGGTTCAGATCCCACAACGATGGCAGAATCCTACTCCTACTATAAATCACTATAATGGCAATACGCTGAGTTACAGAGATTAGATTCGCTATGCGAGGTGACTAGAAAGTCTAAGTTATCTTGTGAGATTGTGCCCTAAAGGCTCCCATAGGCCCGACTTATATAGTCGCCGGGTCCTAGGGTTACAGGGAAAAGTCCTAGCCGGACAGGTTACAAAGTTCTACACCGTCTATTACTAGTCTTGTATATCTTGCACTCCAAGGCTCCGGGTACGCTGGTGACTCCACCGTAGCCTTCCTTTATCCGGCATGGGCCTTCCTTCTGGATCCACCTAACTGGGCCGCCCAGCAGGACATAGGCCATGCTACCGACTATGGGCCACCCGGGTTAGTCGGATAAGAGACATGCCATGAGGATACCCATATAGCATATCCCCAACAGTAGCCCCCGGAGAACTCCGAGATCTTGCGCTGTCTTGCCTCTTCTCGTGGAATGCTCCATCTAGATGAATGTCGGCAAATCGTTAAGCAATATCATGTAGTCCTCCCAAAGAACTCTACAAGGTTTTCTCCGTCTTCTATGAGTAAGTCGGAGAAATGCTGAATCTTCCATCGTACGCTCCCATTGTCGGATTAAATCCGTCCATGCCGGAATCTTCGATGGGACGGCTCATCTACCATGTCAGCTATGACGACGTAGGCTGTAGGTCAGCGACGCCTCGTAACTCACACATGCAGAGAACGCAATCATATCCGATTTTCCCGCGCGAGCAATACGAACCGTTGACGGCGACGGTTGGAGGCGTGGCGAAATTACCGCACGTTCACGAACACGTCGTCTACGCGGCAACCGTCCGATTAGCTGCACGAATCTTCACGCAGAGTAGGATAAATAGTAACCGTGGGACACTTCCACTTTTTTCACCCCATTCTCTCGCATCATCGTCTTCTTCCTCCAGCCGCACGCCTCCTCGAGCTCTCCGCGGAAAACCTTGAGAAAACCCTAGTCCTTCCTTCTGCACCAGTCACTTCCTCCCAGTCCCCCATGGCCAGCAGCAGTTCTTCCCCGTCGATGGCGGCGTCGAGCGAAGCCACGGCGAAGCCGGCGAGCTCGTCGTCGTGCCGCTAGAGGGGCTGGTCATCCCCGCATCGGCGGTGACCACAAACTGGCGACGCTGGAGCCTCTGGACGAGGAGCCAGACTCGCACAAAGGCGACTGGCGCGGCTCGGACATCACTGGCCGCGACATCCAAGAGATGGTCGATGAGGGTTATCTCCCTACGACGGAGGGGCTCGCCTGGCGGGCGGTGCCGGCCGGTGAGGTGACCCCTTCTCCCCAAGCCGGAGAGAAAGTATACCTCAAGGCGCAATTGGTACGCGACGTTTCCCTGCCCATCTCCCACTTCTTCTTGTCCGTCTTGAATCACTTCAAGGTCCAACCCCATAACCTCTCCCCCAATAGTATCTTAGTGCTTAGCAACTTCGCGACACTTTGTGAGGGTTACCTAGGGATTAGGCCTAGGTTAGATTTGTTTGTGTACTTTTTCACCGTCAAACGTGAAGCCGGACACAGCAAGGAGGAGCTTAGAAACTGCGGCACCATAAGCTTCAAGATCCAACCTGCCCGGCGGTTCCTCGACATTGTCGGCCACGAGTCGTGTAAAAACTGGCAGCAAACGTACTTCTACGGCCCCGACATTCCTTTGTCGGGCCGATAAGCAACGTACCCGAACTTCGTGGATGGAGCCGCCGCTGAAGTCTCCACATGGCGGTCCCATGCCTCCCTTCCCTCCGACCTCGACGCTTCTCGTGCAATAAGGCGAATCGAGTGGTTCGTAGAGACGGGTCTAACCGGCTTGGACCTAGCCATGTGCTGGTTCATCAGGCGGATCCAACCTCTGCAGCACCGTACGAAGCTTATGCACGAGTACACCGGCGACCGAAGGGATTCCCTCCGGATCTCCGAGGACAATTTATCGAGCGAATCCGTCAAGTTTCGCCTTAAGGACATCGTCAAGGTGAAGGATAAGAAGCGTAGCTTCACCCTCACCTACGACATGTTTGTAGATGGCAAGTGCCCAAAGGTAGGTATATATTTTCCGTATATGACATTGCTCCAGTTTCTCCGTCTTGCCATTGCCATCTTATCTAACACGGTGATTTCTTACTTAACAGCTTAGCGATCTAGATGAGGAAAACCTGACTGCCCAAATCTATGTTCCGAAGATGAAGGAAGTCACTGTCGTGTCCGACGACGATGTCCCATTGGCGCGAAAGCAGAAGAGCTCCACCTCTAACGCTGCCGACGGAGGCAAGAAGAAGAAGGCGGAGGGTGGAACCTCCAAAAAGAGTACTGCCGCCCTGGAGGCGGAAAAGAAGAAAGCCACCGGGATGTTTGCCAAAGCCCCCCCTAGTGTAAGCCTCTTATTCTCCGACATTGTCTTATTTTCTCTGTCTCATTCCTGTACTTATGCATTTTGCATGTTTCAGGAAGAAAGCCACAACCAGCCTCAAGAAGTCCTCCAAGACTCTTGGGGCTTCTAGAAATATAAAAGATATGCTGCATCGCGACTCTTCCCCCGCCATCGCCCCTGCTACTCCTGCCGTCAAGCTCTCCTCCGCTCCGACAAGCTCCCAAGCTCAGGAGGCACCAGGCCCTTCCGCCATGGAAGTGGACTCTGGCTCCTCTATCGAACTCGCTGTTGTCGGCGAGCAGGCGACGCAGGAGAGTGCTGCTCTCCAAATGGCTGAAGCTCCGGCTAAGGATGCCCTCGGTAGCGGCAAGGCAGCGGTGGGAGCTGGTATTTCTGCCGGAGGCGGCGCCTCTGCTCCCCAGAAACCCCTCGATTTCCCGAAGATTATTTACCCGACGCTCATGCCGAGTAACACGACTATGGTTCCTGGAGGAGTGCCATCATCTCCGACGTGCGGTCTTGAGGAGCTACTCCGACAAGCAGACATCTTGCAAGGAAACAGCATTGCCTTTGGCAAACTGCTAGCCGAGAGCGCTACAAGCCTGAAGATCATCGCACTTGTAAGTTTTACTTTACCTTTGCATTTCATATGAGTATCACACTGTATCCCTCGAGGATGTAGACGAAAAACCATAGGTTTTGCATCTATATGCTCTAAGAGTGACTAAGTTAGAAAAAACTCTCACTGTAGCCCCCAAGAATTTAGATGGAATGAAATATTCCGACTAGATTCTTTTAAGAGTAGCATACACAGTGTTCAGAATTTTGAGTTCTGTAGCCCCCAAGCCTCTAGTTGTAACTGAATTAGTTACGACTAGATGCTTAAAAAAAAGCTAAGCATTTTTCGAGTTAAAACTTTATACTGTAGCCCCCAAATTTCTAGTTGAGAACTGAATTAGCTCCGACTAGATGCTTAAAGAAAAGCTAAGTATATTGCTAAGTTTAAAATCTCTCATTGTAGCCCCCGAGCATCTAGGTGGAAAATTTCCGACTAGAAGCTCCAAGCAGACCGAACAACGACTTAACTTTGTATTTGCTTCAACAGAACGAGAATGCTCGGAGAGGCATGGCCAACGATAAGTACCAGAAGATGCGCGCGAACCTTGAAGCTGAAAAGGGTAAAACCGCCATCTTGAAGGAACAGATCATCAAAAACAAGAGTCTGTTTTCTTTTTGCGCACTTCCGTCTTATTTTTGTGCCTTCTTTCTTCGAGTACTCACGGTGTACTTTGTTTTCTCCGACTTGTAGAGCATGTCGCCAAGGCCAAGGATATTGTCGAGTAGTCCAAGCACATTCAGCAGCTGGACAGCGAGAACAAGATCCTTAAGAAGGAGAGGGAAGAAATGTTGAAGATGCACGAGGATTCCATGAAAGCCCTGCAGGACTCCGCCTCCGCTAAGATCAATCGCCTGAAGGAGGAGCTTGCGATCATAAAGGATCAAAAGCAAGCTGCCGATGAGCAAAACCTTCGCCATAGCGAGGTGTTTAAGCTCCTCCAACAAGAGAAAGAATCCTTGGCAGACGTCGTCTGGCAGGCTAAGGCCAGCATCTTCAGTAAGTGTCCTCCGCCTTGTAGTTCTTTAGTCTGGATACTTAGAATTTTTGAACTCATGCAATCGTTGTCGAAATTTTTAGCGCCCCTGAGTTTAACCCGCTCGCCTCCTTCGGACAAGGAATGCATGATTCTTGCCGGCAACTTCATCAACATCGCCATCGCCCAAGCCAAAGAGATCGCCCAGCCCCTACAGATTTATATCAAGGCCTCGGACTCCATGGTGAAGTACTCGGAGATCCTGCGCCGAGCCCCCAAGCGTGTTGCAAGCTGGAAAGCTTCATGTGCACGGGCTGGCGCAAGGATGGCGTTGTCTATGGTGAAGGCACACTACGAAAATGCCGACATCGACACGGTAACATCTGGTATCCCCGACGTAGATGATGACGGCAAAGAGATCGATCACGAAGCCATCCTGTCATCACTCGCGGGTTATGACACCAGGGTTGCCGAGTTGGTGGATGTCGACGTCTTCGTGCCCAGGAACTTTCTTGACAACGCCGACCAGGATTCCTCCGAGTCTCATCACAGTGGCGACGTTGAGGGTGAATCTCCGGCTGGTGATGATGCGGCCTCCAAGTCCCCCGCACCCAAGGAGTGAAAAAACACTTTGTAATTCTTGTTTCACCTCTGGAATGTGCATTGAAAAAACTTGGTGATGTAATCTTAAGGCGGAAAATAGTGGTTGTCGTATCCTGATACTTAAGAATTAATGCCCAGTATGTATATATTTTTTAAGCAAGTGCTGGCTTATCCATTACTTTGGTTTTTATGCTTGATTTTCGTGAGTCGGAAGACTCGTTGTCGGAACCATGCGCTTAGGTGATGATGCCCAATGGCACCGTCAATAACCTGAGCACAAAATCGCCGACAATAAGTGCCAAAAGTCACTACTCCAGAATCCACATAAAAACAACAAAGAACGTGTAGACTAGAAAACTTAAGCTAACGCCCGTAGGCGGAATTTTCACAAGTACAATCGCAAAGCTTGTGCATAAAGGTTTATATGATCCAAAAATGAACACTAAAGGAGGTAAAAGACTCAGCAATATGAGTGAACCAAAGAGCTTTATTTCATTGATCATATAAGAGGTACACGATTAGATAAAAAATGCTAAGTGTAGAAAGGACGTAGCTGTGCTATGTTCCATGGCCGATCAAGCTCCGGGTAGTCATCATCCGGGTCACGTCGCTTACGCTTATGATCCTCGTTGGGTCTATCCTTGAGCTCACGATTGTCGACAAGGTAGTAAGACCCATTGAGCAGCGCCTTGCTTATGATGAACGGTCCTTCCCATGGCGGGGATAACTTGTGTGACTTCTTCTGCTTAAGTCGGAGCACCAAATCCCCCTCTTTAAACGAGCAATGCCTAACGCGGTGACTATGGTAGCTGCGTAGCTTCTGCTGGTAGATGGCGGATCTTTGGCATGCCAAAACGCGCTCCTCCTCGAGAAGGTCCACATCTAGGCGTCTGGATTCTTCAGTGTCATCTTCGTCGTAGGCGGCAACTCTTGGTGCATCGTGGAGGATGTCGGAAGGTAGGATGGCTTCTGCTCCATATACCATGAAGTAAGGGGTGTAGTCGGTGGATCTGTTGGGTGTAGTTCGTAAACTCCATAGCACAGATGGCAATTCTTCCGCCCAGGCTCCAGATGCTCTATGTAGCGGTGCCTCAAGACGTGGCTTGATTCCCTGCAGAATTAATCCATTGGCTCGCTCAACTTGACCATTGGATTGTGGGTGTGCCACAGATGCAAGGTCAAGTCGGATGCCTTTGTCCCAGCAATAGGCCTCCACTTCTCCGAGTGACAAGTTGTTGCCGTTGTTGGTGATGATGCTATGTGGGAGACCAAATCTCACCACTAGATCCCGGACAAACCTGAGGTCAGTTGCCCCATCAAGCTTTCTAATGGGTTTAGCTTCTATCCATTTGGTGAATTTGTCAACTGCTACAAGAACCCACACGGTGCCGTTTGTAACGGCTCCACCATTTCTAGCCCCTAGACTGCAAACGGCCAAGTTATTGGTATTGTTCGCAATTCTTCAGCAGGAACATGTGGTTGTCGGGCATAATACTGGCATCCTGTGCATGTCTCTACCAGCTTGTCGGCGTCCGCCTTCGCAATCAGCCAGTAGAATCCTTGCCTGAAGGCTTTCGTGACCAACGATCGAGGAGCGGCGTGATGCCCGCAATCTCCGAGATGGATTTCGCGTAAGATTTCCATACCTTCTAGCTGGGAAACACACTTTAGGTATACACCAGTAGTGCTCCTTTTGTAGAGTTGCCCCTTGATTATGGTATAACCCTTTGCTCGTCGTACTATCTGCCGTCTTTCGACCTCGTCGTCGGGCAAAGTTCCGTGTTCGAGATATTCCATGAACGGTTTTGTCCAAGCCGGAGGGATCTTCGTCACCATGTTGACGAAAGAATCAACTCTATCCGGGTTGTCGATGTCGGCGCCCTTCACGGATGGTGTGCGTAGATGCTCTAGGAAAACTCCTGGCGGAATTTGCTTGCGCCCTGATCCAAGTTTAGACAATATATTAGCCGCCTCGTTTTGATCCTTAGGCACATACTTGACTTCGTAGCCCAAGAAGTTGTTGGCTATCTCGTCCACTTCGTCACGACATGCCGCCATCATAGGGTTCCGTGCATTCCAGGTGCCAGCCACCTGCTGGGCAACCAAGTTGGAATCTTCACAGCAAACTATGCGCTTGATGCCAATATCCTTGGCTACACGCAATCCGTGAATGAGTGCTTCATACTCTGCCATGTTGTTTGTAGCCTCGAAGTGGATCTGCAGAACGTAGTGTAGCTTGTCTCCTTTTGGTGACTAGCAATACACCAGCCCCGAGCCGTTGAGAAACTTTGATCCGTCAAAGTGCATCATCCAGTACTCTGGTTCTGGCAACGGAGTGGCATCTGGCATCTCCGTCGAATCTGCAATAAAATCCGCCAAGCCTTGTGACTTGATAGCGTCGCGTCTCTTGTAGGTGATCTCGAAGGAGGCAAGTTCAATGCCCCACTTCGCGACCCTTCATATAGCGTCGCTATTGTTGATAATGTCGGACAGTGGAGTCTTGCTCACTACTGTGATTGGGTGCTCCTGAAAGTAATGCCTTAATTTTCGAGAAGCAAGGAATACTCCATAAGCTATCTTTTGGTAGTACGGGTAACGCTGCTTGGACTCCGTCAGACCTCGCTTACGTAGTAAACTGGTCGTTGAACTCCGTGCTCATAGCATGGTTCCTTCCGCTCTACCACGACGACGATGCTGATAACCCGATTGGTTGCCGCCATGTAAATTAACAGGGGCTCGCCAGGCTCGGGTGCTACAAGGATGGGCGCTGAGGAAAGAATCTCCTTGAGTTGCTTCAATGCTGCATCTGCCTCGTCCGTCCATGTGAATTTGTCCGCCTTTTTCAGCAACTTGTACAGCGGCAAAGCCTTCTCTCCAAGTCGGCTGACGAACCGACTAACTGCTGCAACACAACCTGTTAGTCGTTGGATGTCCTTTAGGAATGTCGGACGGTTTATGTTTAAGATGGCCTTGATTTTCTCCGGGTTGACCTCGATTCCGCATTGGGAAACGATGAAGCCCAACAATTTGCCGGCTGGAACCCCGAAGACGCACTTCTTAGGGTTGAGCATCATGTTGTATTTCCGGAGATTATCAAAGGTTTCTTTTAAGTCGGATATTAAGACGTTTGATTTTTTAGACATCACCGCAATATCGTCCACATAGGCGTGAATGTTCTGAACAATTTGGTCGTGAAGGCAACGTTGCATTGTCCGCTGGTAGGTAGCACCTGCGTTTTTCATCCCAAAGGGCATCATGACATAGCAAAACGTGCCTTAAGGGGTAGTGAACGAAGTGGCCAATTGGTCCGACTTCTTCATTTTGATTTGGTGGTATCCTGAGTATGCGTCGAGAAAACACAAAAGTTCCGAGCCAGCCGTCCAGTCAATGACTTGGTCAATGCGAGGCAAAGCAAACGAATCTTTGGGACATGCTTTGTTCAAGCCGGTGTAATCAACGCACATTCTTAATTCAGTAGTTCCCTTTTTGGGGACAAGTACAGGATTGGCCACCCATCGGGTGTGAAGGACTTCTCGGATAAAACCATCCTTAAGTAACCTAGCTATCTCTTTGCCAATGGCATGTCTCTTCTCATCTCCGAAGCGTCGTAGAGGTTGTTTCACTGGTTTACATTTTGGATCTATGTTTAAGCTGTGCTCGGCAAGTTCCCTAGGTACACCTTTCATGTCAGCAGGTTGCCAGGCAAAGATGTCCTTGTTCTCACGGAGGAACTTGACGAGCACGCTTTCCTATTTGGGATCCAGGTTCGTCCCAATGGCGACGGTCTTGGAGGCATCGCCTACCATAATTTCCGCCGGCTTGGTCTCGATGGAGGCCTTGAATGCAGGAGCGGAGTCGGAGATCTGCTTCTTCGACGCGGGCATCTCTGAGTCATTGACCTTTCGCTGGATCTCCTTGAATTCTTCGCTGTAGAGGACAGCTTCTGCAACGGCTGCTTCATTGATCCCGCAGTCCCTTGCCTTGGTAAAACTTCCGGATATGGTGATGACACCGTTTGGTCCGGGTATCTTGAGTTTGTTGTAGACGAAGCATGGCTTGGCCATGAACGTGTGGAATATGTCGCGGCCGAATATGACGTGGTACACGCTCTTGAAGGGGACCACCTCAAAGGTCATGCGCTCTTGGCGGTAATTATTAACGTCGCCAAAGGCTACCTGAAGTGTGATGCACCCAAGGGACCGAGCCTCCCGACCAGGCACTACGCCATGGAACACGGTGTTGGTCCGCCTTTGGTTTGCCTCCGTCAAGTTCATCTTATGCAGTGTATCCAAGTACATGATGTTGATGCTGCTTCCACTATCCACCATGCACTTGGTGAACTCCACACCATCAATCAATGGGTTGATGACCATGGCTTATTGGTTCTCTGTGGGGGCACAAGGTCTGGGTGGTCCATCCTGTCCCAAGTGATTGGAACCTCCGAACAGCGCAGGTATTGGGGAACTGGGGGGAGAGTAGCCATCAGGATCCTTAAAGAGGTCTTTTGTTGTCGGACGGTGGGGGTGCCAAGGAAAGTGTGGTAGACTGGGGCCTTCTTTGCAAAGGGGTTCTTGCCCTTGTCGTCGCTCTTGGCAGCGTGCTTGGGGTCAACGTCCTCGTCCATGTCACTTGAATCCTTGGACTCCTCCTCCATCTTCTTCCCCTTGCCCTTGCCTCGCGGTCTGTTCTTCTGACTTCGCTTATAGCCGGACTCCGGGTCTTCCTTGAGGTTGTTGACGAACTTGCAGTGTCGATTGGTATGGGAGGCCTTGCCGTTGGCGTCGAGGTGTACGAGGCATGGCATATCGCGATACTCTTCGTAGGTTTGGGGAATGCGGAGAGGCGCCGAGTTGGTTTCACTTCCTCGCTGCTGCCCACGGCCTGCTCCCCTTCCTTGGCCACGTTGTCCGCCTTCGCCTTGTCCTGCAAAAGTCATGGCGACCATGTCGGTAGATTGCTTTTCTTCTGGAGCGGTTTTCCGCTTTGTACTGCTGTTCCTCCGAGATTAAGTTGGAACGACCGTTGCCGGCAAGGAGACACGAGCATCGTCGTCGGCGGCTGCGAACTCACTAGCTAACTGAATCATATGATTCAAGTCAAGCTGGCGATTGTTGCAAGCGCTTCAACTTATGTCGGAGCAACGTGCCCCTTTCCAACCCATCGATGAAGGCGGCCATGGCGGTCTGGGCGTGCACTCCTGCGCAGGAATTCTTCATATCCAGCCAGCGGGAGAGGTAGGCGCGATGTAACATCCCTAAAATCATGATTTCAAAGATTGCATATCATTCATGCATGCATATAGAATTGAGATCAATTTCAAACTCATTTCAGAAAACAGAAGCACATAGTGCTATCAATTTATGTGAGCAAACTTAAATCAAATGGCCATCCCCGTTTGAGAGCTTGAATGTTTTAAACCAAGATTGTTTGTCTCCCTTGTTGATTGGTTTTGAGTGTGGAATTTAAACAAAATTTTACAAAATATAAATGGCTTCAAAAACCATTTTCAAACATTTGCAAACCAAGTGCAATGTCCCTGTTATTTTGTTTTTCCAAAAATGACCAAGCCAACTCAAAGTGACCACATGGTTTTATGCCAAGTTTTGTGACTGTTGCACACTACAAAAATCCCAAAAAGATTTGAATTCAAATAGCTTTTGAAATCATTTGAAAACCATTCCTGAAAATCAATTCAGAAAAAGAAAAGGAATAAAGAAATGGAAAAGGGCCGGCGCCAGGAATTGAGCACAACAACAGATTCAGCCCATTTAGCCACCCGGCTCCCCTCTCTCTCTCTCTCGCACGCGCGGATGCACCCAGCAAGTCGCTGACACCCAGACCCCACTCCCCTCTGTTCTGTTCGCTGACGAGCGGGCCCTCTCCACATTAGCGTCGTCTTCCCCAATTTCTCGCGCGCAGACACCGCTCCGCCGTTACCACCGTGCAGTGACGCCGCGATTAAACCTCGCTTAAATTCCATTGATTCATCACGCAATCCTCGCCCCGCTTCTGGCTACTTAAACCCCTCGCCGCCGCGGTCATTTCCCCCCACTTTCCTCGCTCACTCCGCCACCAGGCTGCGCGCATTCGACCTCGAAACCCCGCAGCACCGACGACCTCCGGCGATTGATTCCTGTGAGCTTCGACTGCCCCCCTCTCTGGTTCAAACTGTCGTGCCCAGAGTGATCTCGTGCATCTCCTGATACTCTTCACTTGCCTGCTCGTGACCCAGGACGCCGTCCCCGTTCGTGTCGCAACCGACCGAGCCGCCGCTCAACTCCGGCGACAATTACGGTAAGCAGAGCGTGCCCCTTGCCCCCTCTTGCATACGAGGATGTCCGCCACTGTTTTGCGCGTCTCCTAATCCATCTAGTTCATGCTAGGGAGACGCGAAACCTCGGCAACTACATCGTCTGCAACCTCCCGACGCCATGCACGACTCCGACGAGCTCCAGCAGCCCCTGCCGTGCGCCCCTTGCCAAGCCACCTCCACGTTGAGCTTCGCCTCGACCCTGCGATTCTGGTGAGCACACTCTTTCCTCCCCGGGCAACCTAGAATGCCGGCACCGCCACGGACAGAGCGCTCCGCCGCTCGCCGTCGCCGCGCGCCGCCAGACCTTGGTCGTTTGATCAAGAGCTGTTGGATCTAGATCTAACGCGTGCGATAGAACCACTTAGCGAAGCGTTACGTTTTGATCTGAACCGTGCATCGCCACTTAGATCCTACGGCTCGCATGCGTGATCCAACGCGAACCGGTACGCGCCAGTAAGATTAAGACGCGTGGCTAGGGTTTGAATTAAAACAGAATTTGAAATCAGATTTATATCCAAATTTGATTTAGCTATAACTTTTGATCCACACGTTAGAATTTGACAAATTTTATACCGTTGTAATCAGGAGAGCAAGCTCTAGCAGATTATGCAATGTGTTTAATGATTAGTTTCTGTTAAAAAGGTTTTATTTGCAGAAACTTGTTTAGGACAAATTTGAATGTTTGAAATGTTTAGGAAATATTTTAGGGTATAAATGTTGGTTGTTTAGCAAGATTTTATCTTGTTAGTGATTCATTAACTTGCACTTGCTTGGTTGAGTTTTGAAAATCATCACTTAGCATTTTCATGCATGCATATATTTATGTTTATATATGATTTGTGTGTAATTTTGTGCTACCATTCTTTGTGTAGACTTTGGTGCTAGTGATTATGATTATGAAGAGTGCTACTCTCCCAACTACCAAGGCAAGTGGTACTTCATGAATATTTCCATCCCTATATTTTATACAAGCATTAGAAATATTTTGCTAAGTCTTGCATGTTACTATTTTGCCAAATGCCATGTTGGGAAATCCTAAGTAGTTGTAGATTTGCTAGGAAATTCCTAAGTTAAGTTACTATCTATGCCTTGCTTAGCCTAGCTAGTAGAAAACAAAGGTTGGTGAAGTATACATGCTATGATAAAAATATTTCTAAGTCTTTGGACTTATGTTTTTCTTAATAAAACAACTAAGTCAATGAATCACCTGGGTGGAAAGGGACTTGATTGGTGGTTTTTGGTTGAGTGGTTACACAAGGCCCATGGCTATGGTTTACCTTGTGTATCTCACTTGTGGAAAGCCACCCAGGAACAAAGGGATTTTAGAGGCCAAGTGTTGAGAAGCTTCTAGTGCAGCCACTTGGCAATATGGGCTCTGCCTGGATCACATAGGTTGCTAGAACTTAGTCATTTGGACAGTTGGTGGTAGATGGATGATAGGTTGGAACGCGTCCATTTGGCTAAGGGAAGGCTTCTGAAAGGTCCTGTCTTGGTGAAACCAAGTCTGGTGGGGAAAGTGCACAACCTCTGCAGATGGAAAAATCTAAGTACTTAGCCAAGTCCTTGGCAATGGACAACTTGAGCATCAAGACATGGAAGCTATCAATAATCTCATCATCCCAACTTCTAGGTGAAAACTTGTGGGTGAACAAGGGTGAAGGACCTCAATGTCTATTGATGGTTCCTTGGGAAAAAGTTTTGAAAAACTTAGTGATTTCAACTAATAGGAAAAACCTATTTTGAGCAAAGCAAGCCAAGCTACACTTATCCAAAATGCATATAGTATTATAGTCCACCTAAATTTTACTAAGGTATCACTTGCCAATACTATTCCAAAGTATTGACCCACTGTGGCTGTAACTTGTAATGTTGCAGGTTACTCTGATGAAGATTAGGTGTCATGAGTCTACACTCAACATGTTTGCCTGTGGCACATGAAGATGAAGACTTATATTTATTTACTTATTCAAACTCTTGTATTAGAACTGTGTCCTTGAGTTGTAAAGACTATGTTTATCTCTGGAATGGATGTAATAAATGACCTTTGTATCTGTGTACTTCATCTTAAACTGTGGATGCTAGCAATGATCCAGGGACTAGCATTGCAATCACATGGATCCTTTTTCCTTTACATGGAGGGATCCTACAAATGGTATCAGAGCACTGTGTTTCCTGTAGGATTATGACCCTAGGATTGGAAACCACTAAGAAAATGTAACACCATCAGAATCGGCCCTATGCAAGTTTCAGCGCTTCCCGCCAAACCCGCATAGAAACGATTCAAAGGTGCCCACCAGGCACTTGCGTGCGGGTGGAAAACGAAGTAATAACATTACACAACAGTCCTCGATGGGACCCACAGAACAGATATATATATACAACACGACTCCATGAGTCAAGAATACAGATATACAGAACAAAGATCCAAATCACCTTTAAAACGATAGAGCGTCCAGCTATGGACAAGATGCAAATGGGGCTAAGAGCCCTGAAGAATAACCAATGGCGTCCATAACCCTGCCCAGGCCAAGCCGGAAGGGTAACCCTGCTAACGACGTCGAAACCTGCTAACACAAAAGGGGTGCTGACAAAGGGCAAAGGAAAAAGAGGAGCGTCAGTACTGAGGCCAGTACACGGCGAGGCTAGAATTCGGCGGTCCTCGCCTACATAGGTATGGTGGACTGAAGCGGCAGCGGCAGCATGCACTAAACAACCTATAGAGTCTCGATACAACTAGCGGCTATCAGAGAGGGGTAAGAAAGACCTATTCGGAACCAACCTGATACTACCACTAAACATACCCATCCTGGTATTTCCCCCTCGAGACCAAACGAGGAAGTCAACCGAGGAACTCACACAGTTGATAGTTTTATTTATTCAGTTATCGTTGCAGCAATTACTATTTAGGTATAGATAATCATCCTGATATAATAAGAAGTGGGCAATTTTAGTTAACCATTCCGTTGTAGTTGCAATACTTACTAGTCAAATATTCGATTAGCATGAGATATCCCAAACCCAGCAGTTGTTGGTACTTTTATTTAGCCATTCCGTTATAGTTGCAATACTTACTAGTCAGGTACAATGGTAGCAAGCGACAACCCAAACAAGCAATTGTTGGCAATTTTATTTAGCCATTCCATTATAGTGAAGCTGATTACTAGTCATTATAAAGTCAAATTTATAGCACTACTTTAGTTATAGTTGTCTATGATCGAGATACTGTGCTCCAAGTCGTCCATAACCGCGGACACGGCTTTCAGAAAGTTTTACCCTGCAGGGGTGCACAAATAGCAACACACACTCGATCAACCTCGGAAAAACCAAATCAAAACCCAACGAGGCCTTCACGACAAAGCAATCACAAGATTCAGAAATATTTCAGGGGGCCACCCCATTAAGTATACCCGCAACGAAGTTAGCTGACTTCAAGACAGACTCAAGGTTTGTGGGGCCGGGTGTAAACGACTGGGAACCCGAAAGTGTGACTGGGCTTGTCGATACCGCGAAAACGGGTCACGATCCTAAACAGTACAGGTGCTCCTCGCACAATCGTAAATAAAGCAGTAAAGCATGGCATACGCACAGGATAGTAAATAAAACCTCAAACTAGTTTGTGGCCCCAAGAAATAAGAATGAATCAAGCTCTGGCTCAGGGGGGTCCCATAATCCTCCCGGATGTGGATAGCGCGAATATTCAAGGAACAGGTATCAAGTACTCGGGGTCCTACGGGACACAAGTGGACGGTTAAGAACCAAATAACATCTATTGCCCACCTGTGCCTCTGCATTTACCTACTTCAATTTTAGTTGTTAATACAGTAATTAAAGTCTTGATCATCTCCAACAATAAACACACGGCAATACTCCAACAACTGTGGTACTTGACGACACGCAACAGCACTTGAGCAAGCGACTACGACGCGCAAGTACAACTATCTACCAAACAACAGGTAATAGGATGTGTCCAAGGCAATATAAGGCTGCAAGGGATATCACGGGTACGACAACTAGAGCACCGCAACACAGATAGCAATAGATCAACAGGAGGGAATAAATACTATAAAAGTAAGATAGGTAGAAAGGGGGAGATGCTCGCCTGAAAACATTGCCGAAGGTTCATCCGAAGATCGGGTCGATACTCGCATCAACTCATCGGTCTAATCCGCGAAGAAGCAAAACACTAGAAGAAACACCGGATGTACTATTTATTACTATGACAGAAGATCGGGCATGATGCATGTGTGATGTATGGCATGGCAAAGGTGCGATGCGATTAGGTCATATTAAGCGGAACCGAGGCCCCGGCAATTATTCAGATGGTTCAAGTTTTTTAACTACCCCGCAATTTAAATGTTGGATTAGCAAGACCAAACATGGCTTCGGTTCGCTATGCCAATTTAAATGGAGTCCGGAATAAGACAAAGATATCCCGCATATAGACTCCATATTTAATTATGAGATGAATTGGCATAATGCCCCCAAACCACAGACAAGTATGCATGCATGAACAATTTAATATGCATCAGTTGTTAATGTCATATTATAAAATAATGGGGTCTCGGATAGGGAATCACATTAGGGTTCGGCGAACTTGGGCTCCGAGGGGTTCGGGGTTTGATAGGGTCCGACGGGGGGAACGGTTTGACGGAATCGGTCTCGGCAGAAACATTCTCGGACAATGGAGTAGATCTTGTCGCGTCCGCGGGTCTGGTCGGACTTGGCGTCCGGGGAGAAGACCTTGGCGTCATATGTTGAGGTTGTCGGGTGTCGGTGCCGGACTCGGGTGTGGCGTCGATGGTCTTACGTGGCCCGATGGTTCCATGTAGGAGATTCCCGGGTACCGCGGCGGAGTTCTCGGGGTTTCGATGAAGATCTTGGCGGGGGTTTTGTCGGCTAGAAGCTCTTGATAAAGCATATCACGATCAGGAAGATATGCAACGCGGATCTTCGGGAAACGACCTTGGCGATCCGTGACGGCGTCCGTGACGTAGATCTTGGGTGTCGACTTGGACATGAAAAGAACGACGAGAGCGGTCTCGTGCGGCAACAGGAGGAAGTTGTGCTTGGGAGCACCCAAACATGGTCTTGGCCGCAAGGAGAACACGGATGCGCCAAACAAGGTATCATGAGGCTGCGACCAAACAAACAGGTTGGTTCAAACATAGACACAAACAGAGAGCCGACACTAGGCTCCAGCAAGGAAGTCACTGATGCAGCATGCCGGCGACGGTGCTTGGCGAGGACGGAGAATGGCGGCGACGGTGCTTGGCGAGGACGGCGAACGGCGGCGACGGCGCTACTTCAGAGGCCGGCATCGGGGAGGCCTTAAGCGGAGCGTCCGTGACCGGAGGCGCGAGTGGAGGAGCAAGGGGGTTGCCGGGCGACGGTGTCGGTGCCAGCAGGATGGCAGCAGAGATCCGAGATCGGTGGCGCCGGTTGAGACGTCTGGGTACCACGGGGTGGAGGACGGCGGCCGGCGTGATGCAGAGGGGTGACGAGGGGGAGGCCGAAGATGGCAGGGACTGGCGGAGAGGGATGCAGGGGCGACGTTGCTTGCGAGGGGGCGGGAGCAGCACGGTCAAGGACGAGCAGCCTCGGTCGGGGACGGCGAGCTCGGAATGGCGCCGTGGCCGACGTGCTTGGCGTCGGGGAAGTGCGGAGGCGGCGCCGTCGGCCCAGGTGGCGGCCAGGCGTCGCAGCAGGAGGCGTGGGGAGGGCCCCGGCGGCGGAGGTTGGGGCGCTGAGGACTTGCAGAGAAGAGGGCGACCGCGGCGAGGGAGAGGGGAGTCTTGGAGGCGAGGGTCCGTCTAGGGGGGCGGGGCTCGACCCGGGGTTGGTGGAGGAGGACGGGGGCACGAGAGACATGGGGGCATGCAGAACGCCAATGAGGCCGGTCGCAGTGAGGCCTAGCGAGGGGAGAGAGGAGCGGGGCAGGTCGCGGTCACAGACGAGGTCGAGGGAGAGGGGCACGCCGGCGAGCTGCTACAAAGGGGAGACGACAGCCATGGCCGCTGACGGAGAGGCGGACGAGGATGGCAGCGGAGGGCTTCCGAGAGAGGAGAGGGAGAGATACGGGGCGCCGATGCGGTCATAGGAGAGGGGACCGAACGCGAGGAGATGCAGGTGGTGGGGACGGGCGAGTGGGGAGGTGGGGACAGGCTGGCGGGTGCGTGCGGTGTGTGGCGTGTGTGGTGTGTGTGCGCTAGCGGGGTGGGGTGGTTTGGGTAGGGACAGGTGGCGGCTAGGATGGGTGAGGTGGCGCGTGGTGATAGGGTTAGGGGTGAGGGTTGGTGAGGTGGCGAGATGGGGTTGGCCGGGGTGATGTGGCTAGGGACTGGGTAGGTTAGGGTTAGGTAGGAAAAAGGATTTAGGACTAGATATTTGGTTCGGGTTTTCTTTACACATTTATTTTAAAGAACTTTTGTAAATCAGTTAGTCAAAACAAAATATCTGGACAACCGAAGTTTGATTTGAATTAAGACGGGGGTGCTTTGCAAAAACAAAATAGACCTTTGTAAAAATAGTTTTTATCAAACAGATGCATGATGATGTCATGATGATGCACAACACAAAATACCAAGCGATTTTCTAGTAGTGGTTTTTGCGGGGCGCCACAGAAATTTTTTCAACTACTTCTACACTTGTCTATTCTTCTCGTAAACTTTTCTAATCTTCTCTCTCATCTCTATTTGTAGATGAATTCCATCAACGAAGCCGTGAGGAAAGGACCACTCATGACAATGACTTTGGAGTGTGAGACAGAATTTCCCAAGGCTCTCAAAGACCTCATGGTTGCATTAGAGATACAAGGTGCAACTGTGTACAAAGGTTTTCCAGTGATGGATGAAGGAGTGGAATACTGGTGGGTGCAACTTCACTTGTATAAAAACAAGGAAGACAACCATCAGGAAAAAGATTCTGCATGTTCACCAATTCAGTGGTGCACCCTACATTCTTTGAATCAGCAAGGGATGCAGCTTGGAAGACCATCAAAGAACTTGGTGATAGAGTCAAGAGCAGAATACTCAACCTCCAAAATGATCTAAGGAAGGAGAAGGAACATACCCAAGAGTTGGAAGCCACCAACCAAACTTTAAGAGGAGACATTATAGACTTAGTGATGGAATCATGTGAGCAAGATAGGCTGATTGCTTCTAGAAACATTGTGTTAGCCAACATATCCAGTGAGATAGGATTGTAAGCATACTTCGTTAGTTGGACCACCCCTTATCACCTTATTTTCCAAAATGAGACTTTAAAATAAGTTGAACCTTGGTTGTCGTAATGGTATCATGTATGCATGATTTGTGTGTTTTGCTTTCCAAGGATATGTATGTGTTGTTTTGTCTTTATTTTATCTTAAATTGTGTTGTTCTAACTTTTCTATCTTATAAATAGATGCCTATTACCATCAGCACTGTTGAGGAGTTCCAGGTTACTCGCTTTGGTCCTCGTATCGTTGAGCTTACTACTTTGCTCAGTCTCCCTCTTCCCACCATCATGGTGCATCCCCTCACCAATTTTGAGAGGAAGGACCTTTGGGGCTTCAAAGTGAACCAGCCCGGACGCCAGACAGAGCCTACTACGGAGGCCATCGTCTTCAAGCTTATGCACGATGACAGGGAGAGAGGCCTTGAGGTAGTGATGCAGGATCTGATAGGACGTCTGCTAGGACGACACTCCCGACAGGTTAGAGGTACTCACTTCCACGCCTTCGGTAGACGTGACGAGGATGAAGAGTCCATTGACTTCGTGGACACTGCGAGAGACACCGCGGAGCCCTTCGTCTATACCTCCAGGACATAGAGTCTCTCATTAGGCACGTGGACACTAACAGGACCAATGTCATGCTTAGCAATGACGAACTCCAGGTGCAGCTTCGCGAGAAGGACAAGCTCTTCGCGCAGCAAGACGAGATAGTCAAGGAAATGGAGGCGAAGTTCGAGACCCAGGACAAGAGGTTCAAGAGTCAGGAGAAGCGTGTCCAGGATAGGAACAAGAAGATCCGGGACATGACTGAAGAACTGCAGTCCAAGGACTTTGAGCTAGAGCAGCAGCAGCTAGTGACTGAGAGGCTTCGTTCCTAGAAGAGGGCTCTCAAGGCCAAGATAGAGACCTTGACCACTAGTGTTGAGGAATACAAGACCGCGATGGAGAACTCAGGTCTTACCATTGTCGAGGAGGAGATTGATGCCGAGGAGTAGATTTGACTACTCACTTATCTTTTGTTATCATACTTGTTATTTGAGAACTTGTTATTGGACCATCCGACATGTGGATGGCTTGCTACTTGTGTGTTTTACTTTGTTAACTTGTTATCTTGTTGTTGAACTTTTATCTTGTGTTGCATGCTTGTGTTTGCTTATGTGATGTAATGTGCATGAATGCATCTATGGGTATCTCATTCTTATCTCTATTTGAACAAACCACAGATGCCTCCCCGTCGTGCAAACCCCAACCCCAACAACAACAACATCACCCCAGAAATGCAGCAAATGATGAACGCACAAACTCAGCTGATGCAGATGATGACGACGTTCATCCAGAATCAAACCAACAACAATAACAATAATAACAACAACAACAACAATCACAACAACAACAATAACCCTCTGGGCTTTGATATGCTTACCAGGTTCTTGAGATTGAGGCCAGCTAAGTTCTCAGGGACGACTGATCCCATGGTGACCAATGATTGGCTACGCTTAGTAAATAAGGACTTGGTAACAGTAGGCTGTACGGATGCTGAAAAAGTCAGATTTGCAGCACATCTGTTGGAAGGACCAGCCGGCACTTGGTGGGATAACTTCCAAATCACCACTCCCATAGATGAAGTGACATGGGCTATCTTTGAGGATGGCTTTCTCACTTCTCATATCTCATCTGGAGTGATGAGTCTGAAAAAGAAAGAGTTCCACAATCTGAAGCAGCGCCACCATATTGAAGAGTTCAACAATCTGGCGCGTTATGCACCGGATGAGGTTGACACTGATGCCAAGAGAAAAGAAAAATTTCTTGAAGGCTTGAATGATGAGCTAAATCTACAGTTGTCTGTGGCCTATGTTCCCACTTATCAGTCGCTCTGTGACAAGGCTGCTATTTTGGAGAACAAAATGAAGCAAGTTGAGAGTAGAAAGAGAAAGCACTCCGACAAGCACAGCTCAGGATCGTCTCACAAACGATCCCATTATGATGACAGTGGAAGCTCAGGATCCCACAAGTTTGGGAAATTCAACAAGCACCACAACCACAACCGTCATGACAACAAGCATCACCGTAGTCATGACAATGACAAGTACAAGAACCACAAGAGTGGACATAAGAACCACCACAGTGGCAATGGAAGTGGAAGTGAAAGTCAGCCTGTAAAGAGAGACATAAGTCAGGTTGAATGCTTCAAATGCAAGAAGATGGGGCATTATGCAAATGACTGCCCTGAAAAGAAAGTTGAAGGACCCATCAAGCCCAATCCTTTCCAGAAAGGACAGGTGAACCACATTAATGTGGAAGAAATCTATGAGGAGCCTGATGCTGTTGCTGGTAAGTTCAAACTCAATTCTGTTCCAGCATTTGTTCTCTTTGATACTGGTGCATCTCATTCATTCATATCAAGAGCATTTGTTGAAAGGAATGAACTGTCGGTAGAAACTATTGGGTGTCCTATAAAAGTAAGTTCTCCTGGTGGAGAAATGATAGTGAATTCAGGATGTCATGATCTAGACATATAATTTGGGAAGTATAAGTTTCCCGTTAACTTGATAATTCTAAACCCCCAAGGATTAGATGTCATTTTGGGAATGGACTGGATGACTAAGTATAAGGGAGTGATAGATTGTGCCAACCATACTGTCTCACTCACAACTCCGGAAAATAAGAGGATCAGATTCAAGATCAACTTTGAAGGAAGGAGTATGCTAAATTATCTTAAGGGGGTTAGCATGGACAGTGTGCCAATTGTGAGTGAATACCCGAATGTATTTCCGGAGGAATTGCCTGGAATGCCACCAGATAGAGATGTGGAGTTCCTTATTGATTTGCTACCAGGATCCGGACCAATAGCAAAGAGACCATACAAGATGCCAGTTGATGAACTGAAAGAACTCAAGAAACAACTTGGAGAACAGTTGCAGAAAGGATTTATTCAACCAAGTTCTTCATCCTAGGGAGCCCCAGTTTTGTTTGTGGAAAAGAAAGATAGAAGTCAAAGGTTATGCATAGATTACCGTTCACTCAACGAGGTAACTATCAAAAACAAATACCCTTTTCCTAGAATCAATGACTTGTTTGATCAATTAGAAGGAGCTTGTCTGTTCTCTAAGATTGATCTTCGGTTAGGTTATTTTCAACTCAAGATAAGAGAACAAGACATACCTAAGACAACGTTCACTACGAGGTATGGATTGTATGAGTATACCGTAATGCCTTTTGGTTTGACCAATGCTCCAGCATACTTCATGAATATGATGAACAAGGTGTTCATGGAATTCCTTGACAAGTTTGTTGTCGTTTTCATCGATGACATCTTAGTCTACTCCAAGAGCAAGGAAGAGCATGAAGGACATTTTCGTTTGATACTTGAGAAGTTAAGAGAGCATAAACTTTATGCCAAATTCAGCAAGTGTGAGTTCTGGTTGGAGGAAGTTGGTTTTCTTGGTCATGTGATGAGAAAGGATGGTGTAGCAGTTGATCCTGCTAAAGTTCCAGCTGTGACTGAATGGGAATCTCCCAAGAACGTGAAAGAGGTTCGTAGTTTCCTTGGCTTAGCAGGTTACTGCAGGAGGTTCATTGAAAATTTCTCCAAGGTAGCTAAGCCTATGACAGAACTGTTAAAGAAAGACAAGAAGTTTACTTGGTCTGAAGGTTGTGAACTCAGCTTTCAGGAATTGAAGAAGAGACTCGTGACAGCACCAGTCTTGTGCCTGCCAGATTTGGAAAAAGATTTTCAAGTATACTGTGATGCATCTCATCAAGGATTAGGTGTAGTACTTATGCAGGACGGTAAAGTTGTGGCTTATGCCTCGAGATAACTCAAAACTCATGAAGTGAACTATCCTACTCATGATTTAGAGTTAGCCTCTGTTGTCCATGCACTCAAGACATGGAGACACTACCTTTTGGGAAAGCGTTGTGAAGTGTTCACAGATCACAAAAGTTTGAAGTACATCTTCACTCAGAAGGAAATTAATATGAGGCAAAGAAGATGGCTAGAACTTATCAAGGACTATGACTTAAATTTGCAATACCACCCCGGTAAAGCGAATGTTGTAGCATATGCTCTAAGTTGTAAGGCTTTTGTGAATGGCCTTACCAAAGGGAAATTGCCCGATGATTTGTGTGCCCAATTCAAAGATCTCAGATTGGAGATTGTGCCAGAAGGACATCTCATGTCTTTGGATGTTCAACCTACTTTGTTGGACAAGATCAAAGAAGCCCAGAAGATTGATAAAGAAATCGAAGAGATTAAAGAAAAGATTGGCAAAGGAAAAGCCAAAGGATTCCATGAAGATGAACAGGGTACTTTATGGCATGGGAAACGTATCTGTGTACCACAAGATCCGGAGCTTCGGAAACTGATTTTGCAAGAAGCACATAACTCCCCATATTCCATTCATCCGGGTAACACCAAAATGTATATGGACATGAAAGAAAGATTTTGGTGGAATAATCTCAAGAGGGACATTGCCGAACATATTGCTCTGTGTGATGTGTGTAGTAGAGTGAAGGCGGAACATCAGAAACCAACAGGTTTGCTTCAACCACTACCTATTCCTGATTGGAAGTGGGACAAGATTGGTATGGATTTTATTACCGGATTACCAAGGACCAGGTCAGGATATGACTCTATTTGGGTAGTAGTGGATCGCCTAAATAAAGTGGCTCATTTCATACCCGTGAAGACAACTTATACAAGTGCTAAGTTAGCCAAAATCTACATGAGTAGAATTGTATGTCTACATGGAGTGCCCAAAAGTATTGTGTTGGATAGGGGAACTCAATTCACTTCCCATTTTTGGAGACAGTTACATGAGTCATTAGGAACGAGGTTGGAATTCAGTACCGCTTTTCATCCTCAAACTGATGGACAAACAGAAAGGACTAATCAGATTCTTGAAGACATGTTGAGGGCATGTGCCCTAGACTATGGAGCCAGTTGGGATGAAAGTCTGCCTTACGCAGATTTTTCTTATAATAACAGCTATCAAGCCAGCATTGAGATGGCACCATTTGAGTTTCTCTATGGAAGAAAGTGTACCACCCCTTTGCTATGGAATGGTGTTGGAGAAAGAAGTTTATTCGGGCCAGATCTTATCAAAGAAGCCGAAGAGAAGGTCAAATTGGTTAAGGATAGATTGAAGATAGCACAGTCCCGACAGAAAAGCTACTCAGATCCTAAGCATAGAGAAGTCACCTACGAAGTCGGTGATATAGCTTATCTTAGAGTGTCACCACTTCGTGGAGTGAAAAGATTTGGAGTCAAAGGAAAATTGGCACCAAGATATGTAGGACCATTCAAGATTCTGAGTCGCAAAGGAGAAGTTGCCTATGAAATTGAACTCCCAGAATCTTTGTCAGCTGTCCACAATGTGTTTAATGTGAGTCAACTTCAGAAATGCCACCCAGAAATGGAAGAAACTTCTTTGAAGGATACTATACCTTTGGAGGAGGTTCAGTTGGAAAGTGATCTCACCTATGAAGAGAAACCTATCAAGATTCTTGAGACTGAAGAAAGAGTCACAAGGACTAAGACTATCAAGTTATGCAAAGTGCAGTGGAATCATCATTCCGAAGAGGAAGCAACATGGGAAAGAGAAGATGATCTTCGGAAAGACCACCCTCACCTATTTGCTAGCCAATCCGAATCTCGAGGGCGCAATTGACCTTAAGGGGGTTAGATTTGTAACATCCCTAAAATCATGATTTCAAAGATTGCATATCATTCATGCATGCATATAGAATTGAGATCAATTTCAAACTCATTTCAGAAAACAGAAGCACATAGTGCTATCAATTTATGTGAGCAAACTTAAATCAAATGGCCATCCCCATTTGAGAGCTTGAATCTTTTAAACCAAGATTGTTTGTCTCCCTTGTTGATTGGTTTTGAGTGTGGAATTTAAACAAAATTTTACAAAATAGAAATGGCTTCAAAAACCATTTTCAAACATTTGCAAACCAAGTGCAATGTCCCTGTTATTTTGTTTTTCCAAAAATGACCAAGCCAACTCAAAGTGACCACATGGTTTTATGCCAAGTTTTGTGACTGTTGCACACTACAAAAATCCCAAAAAGATTTGAATTCAAATAGCTTTTGAAATCATTTGAAAACCATTCCTGAAAATCAATTCAGAAAAAGAAAAGGAATAAAGAAATGGAAAAGGGCCGGCGCTAGGAATTGAGCCCAACAACAGACTCAGCCCATTGAGCCACCCGGCTCCCCTCTCTCTCTCTCGCATGCGCGGACGCACCCAGCAAGTCGCTGACACCAAGACCCCACTCCCCTCTTTTCTGTTCGCTGACGAGCTGGCCCTCTCCACGTCAGCATCGTCTTCCCCAATTTCTCGCGCGCAGACACCGCTCCGCCGTTACCACCATGCAGTGACGCCTCAATTAAACCTCGCTTAAATTCCATTGATTCAGCGTGCAATCCTCGCCCCACTTCTGGCTACTTAAACCCCTCGCCGCCGCGGTCATTTCCCCCCACTTTCCTCGCTCACTTCGCCACCAGGCTGCGCGCATTCGACCTCGAAACCCCGGAGCACCGACGACCTCCGGCGACTGATTCTGGTGAGCTTCGACCGCCCCCCTCTCTGGTTCAAACTGTCGTGCCCAGGGTGATCTCATGCATCTCCTGATACTCTTCGCTTGCCTGCTCATGACCCAGGACGCCGTCCCCGTTCGTGCCGCAACCGACCGAGCCGCCGCTCAACTCCGACGACCAATTACGGTAAGCACATCGCGCCCCTTGCCCCCTCTTGTATACGAGGATGTTCGCCACTGTTTTGCGCGTCTCCTAATCCATCTGGTTCGTGCTAGGGAGACGCGAAACCTCGGCAACTACATCGTCTGCAACCTCCCGACGCCGTGCACGACTCCGACGAGCTCCAGCAGCCCCTGCCGTGCGCCCCTTGCCAAGCTACCTCCACGTTGAGCTTCGCCTCGACCCTGTGATTCTGGTGAGCACACTCTTTCCTCCCCGGGCGACCTAGAACGCCGGCACCGCCACTGTCACATCCCAAAATTTAGATTTGGTTCTGCATATCATTCATATCATTGCATCATACTGTTCCATGCAAAACCATCGATTGAAAAGTTTCGGCAAAACACTAATTTCTAAAACCCTACTCTATTTTACTACGAGGCTCCTGCGAGAGGTTCTACTAGGACTTGTGTTTTCCACCCTTGTAGCCTAGTGGTTTCACTCAACCCTTGACCCTAGATTGTTCCCCTCGATTTTACAGAATATAGGATCAACAAATCGCCCAATTCGGAGATCGTACGGAGAATTTACGGAGGCTTTAGTTTTTGCGAAAAAGGGAAAAGAAACGGACCAAAAAAAATCTGCCCGGCCTCGTGTCCGCGTAGGACCCCGCGAGGGGGCCCCACATAAGAGGCCGCACCCGCGCCTCGGTTCCCGTGCCCGATCCGCCTGCCACGAACCCCGCGCGCCGCCGCCTCGAACCCCGTGCCCGCCGCCGCCACGGGATCCATCCGCCGCCGCCTCCAGGTACGCGCCCACCGCCGCCTGCCGCCTCACCCGCCGCCACGCCGCACCTTGCCGCCCGCCGCCTTGCGCGCGCTCGCCCTCGCGCAGCTGCCGCCACCGCTGCTGCCCGCCTCTGCGCCGCACGCCGCCGCCGCCGCTCCCCGCCTCTGCGCCGCCCGCCGCCCGCGCCCGCTCGCAGCGCCGCCCAGCCTCGCGCTGCTCCGCGCGCCGCGCCCGCACGCGCCGCTGCACGCGCGCAGCCGCGCGCTTCTCGTTGCCACGCGCCGCCGCCGCCTCGCTCGTGCCGCCGTCGCGTTGACCGCCCCGTTCCACGTGCTGACCGTTTCCCCCTCCGCGCAGGAACCGCCGTCGCCGGAGCCGATCGCCGCCACCGTCCCGAGCTCGCCGCCGTTCGTTTCCGGTGAGTCCGCAGCCGCCATCTCTGGGGATCGTTGGATCTCAGATCAGCGGTCCAGATCAGCCGTTGACTGGTCAGCTCCAGGCGTTGACTAGTCGGACGCCCAGTCAGCAGCCGCGTTGACCAGTCAACAGACACAATTGACTGGGTATTTTCTTTAATCGATTTAGTTGGCAGATTTCGGTAGAAACTTGTAAATTGCATAGAAATTAAACCGCTGGGCCAAAAATTGCAAATAAAATATGTGTAGGTTCAGTAAGTCGTGTAGAATCTTGCTGTACCTTAGTTTCACACTTTTGCAGCAAGATTTAGAACAGTTTAATCAAATTAGTTAATGGACTTTTTGGAGTAATTAATTCGTAGAAAAAGATCTGTAACTCCAAAAATTGCGTATGATATGTCCCTGGATTCAGTGGAACAAGGGGAATCTCATCGTGAATTAAAAAGATAGGCTTACAGCAAAAACTTCTGCAGAAACTGTCTAGTGGCTTTCTGCAGTGTTTTAATTACTCGGGGAGTTTTATAATTCCTTTTTGAGTAATTCCAGTTGGTACAGTTCCTAAATAGCAAAGCCTATGCGGTAGAATTTTCCCAAGATTTTACAAACAGTATACTACCGGTAGTGAGTTTTTTGAGTTCTAGCTCTAGTTTTGAGCATTACTTTTTGCGTAATAGTTTTCCTAGTGCTAAAACTATTTTCCATGCATGCAATCAGTAGTGTTATTGAATAGGATTATGTGGTGCAGCTGTAGCACCAATTCACTTGCCTTGCATACCTTCATGCATCATCTTTGTTGCATATGCTTGTGAATTGTTTGTTTATGATTGCAATTGTATCGTGTAGATTGTGACAAGTGCAACGCTTGCTCGTGTGTGGATTGTTCTTCCGACCTCTACAACTAAGGCAAGTAGATGCTACTTTGTTCATGATATCGTCCTACTATTTTCGATGCGTTGTCGTGTATTTTGTAGACGCATGTGTAGGATGATACTATCGCTATGCTGTGTCCTATTATGTGGTAGGACCCTCCTTGTAGATGAAACACCATTGGTAGATGTGCTTAGCCATGCTATGTTGTACGAGGGCTGGGTTACGTCATTGAGACTTGTTTCTAAAAGTATTAGTTTGTGAAAACTAAAACAACTTAATCAATGAATCTCCTGGGTGTGATGGTATTGTTAATTTTTGGTGGTTTCATTGCGGAAAGGCACCCAGGTATCGAGAGAAATTGATTGGCTTCTTTATTTGGTAGCTTACGTGTACAACCATGTGCCAATAATGAAATGGGCGGTTGGTTGTACTTAGTAGGTTGTGGTGACCCGAACCCGCGTATCCAGAGATGTAGAATTTTGGTAGGTTGGACCGGTGCGCGTCGGGATTGGGGTGCTACTTCCCGAACAGTCTCTTCTTGGACTTCTCCCTATCATCACCCAAAATGAGAGTGATGGTACGAGCTGGGCTGGCCAAGTCACATGGGTAAAGTGTACTAACCCCTGCAGGGTGTATAACCTAATCGATTAGCCGTGTCCCCGGTTATGGACAACTGAGTTGCTTGATATTGATTCCATGACATGTTTCTCGCTCATTCTAATTTCATAATTTCTTTAATCTTGTTGGGTTAACTTAATTGGGATCTTTTCAAAGGAAATCAAAAACTGTTTATGAAAGTAGGACAAAGGTTTTTGCAAATGCAAGCCAGACACAGCTCCACTTGCCAAATATGCATGTAGATGTTAGTACTATTGTCTCCATTACTAGCTCTACTTGCCATACATTCCATGTATTGACCCTTCGGGGCTGCTACGTTTCATGTTGCAGGTTATTTCGATTCTGAGTAATCGATATAGGCCACGGTACTCCACTCGGCACTTGTTCACTTGTGGGCAATTTGAAGAATGGAGGATTTACTTTACTTATGTTGCTACCTGAATAATTTGAGCTAGCTTTGGGCTAAGCTTTTATTGTAATAATGGTACTCTGGATCTTCGTTATTTATGATACACAGATATTTGCTATGTTATTCGTCTTATTCTATTGTGGGCCAATGAACCGATCCAGGGATTGGCATGTCACATAGAAGCCACGGTCATGTGGAGGAGATCCCAGATGAGCCTGACCTTGTGATTAGTAAGTTTCCAATCAACACTCACCCTGCGCTTATACTTTTCGATACTGGTGCATCGCATTCATTCATATCAAGGGCATTTGTGGATAAGTATAAGCTACCTACTGAGTCTATGAAAGGGTCTATTAGAGTGAGTTCACCTGGAGGAGATATGATAGCTAGCGCGGGATGCCGCAACTTAACTGTGAGGATTGGAACACACAACTTCATTGCACATTTGGTAGTGTTGGAATCACAGGGATTAGACGTTATTCTGGGTATGGATTGGATGTCTATGCATGAGGGACACATAGATTGTGCACAACGAGCCGTTTCACTCAAAACCCCGGATGGTAAGAGGATTATATTCAAGTCGGCTATACGACCAGGAAAGTGTAAATTGAATTCTCTTAAGGGGGTTAGCATGGATACTGTGCCAGTGATTAAGGATTACCCTGACGTGTTTCCGGAAGAGCTGCCAGGGATGCCACCTGACAGGGAAGTAGAGTTTCTTATCGACCTGATGCCGGGAACAGGACCTATTGCAAAGAAACCATATAAGATGGATGTGGATGAGCTGAAGGAATTGAAGAAGCAGTTGAAAGAGCAACTGGAAAAGGGATTCATTCAGCCTAGTTCGTCGTCATGGGGTGCACCTGTTCTGTTTGTGGAGAAGAAAGATAGCAGCAAGAGATTAGTGGTGGACTATCGCTCGCTGAATGAAGTAACCATCAAGAACAAGTACCCTCTGCCGAACATAAATGATTTGTTTGATCAACTGGAAGGAGCGAAGGTGTTCAGCAAGATTGATCTGCGATCAGGCTACTTCCAATTGAAGATCCGGGAGGAGGACGTACCAAAAACCGCCTTCACCACTAGGTATGGTTTATATGAGTATACGGTTATGTCTTTTGGACTAACGAATGCCCCGACATATTTCATGACCATGATGAACAATGTATTCATGGAGTACTTGGACAAGTTCGTGGTGGTGTTTATTGATGACATACTGATATATTCCAAGGATGATGCTGAGCATGAGAAACATCTGCGACTGATTATGGAGAAGCTGAGGGAACACAAGCTGTATGCCAAATTCAGCAAGTGTGAATTCTGGCTTAACACTGTTGGATTTCTTGGACACGTAGTGTCAGGAGAAGGGGTCGCTGTTGATCCAAGCAAAGTGACTGCATTAACTGAGTGGGAAGCACCCAAGAATGCAGGAGAGATACGAAACTTTTTGGGACTTGCTGGATATTACAGGAGGTTCATTGAAAACTTCTCCAAGATTTCTAAGCCGATGACCGAACTTCTGAAGAAGGAGAGGAAGTTTGAATGGTCAGACGTATGTGAAGCCAGCTTTCAGGAACTGAAGCGTCGACTAGTGACCGCACCCGTTCTGTGTTTACCAGATCTTTAGAAGGATTTCCAAGTGTACTGTGATGCTTCTCGACAGGGACTTGGGAGTGTGCTGATGAAAGATGGGAGAGTAGTGACATATGCCTCGCGACAACTCAAGCACCATGAGCGAAATTACCCCACACACGACTTGGAGTTAGCGTCAGTGGTTCATGCGCTCAAGGTATGGAGGCATTACTTAATGGGAAAACACTGTGATGTGTACACCGACCACAAGAGCCTGAAATACATATTCACGCAGAAGGAACTGAATATGAGGCAAAGGAGATGGTTGGAACTTATCAAGGACTACGATATGAATTTGCAATACCACCCAGGAAAGGCCAATGTAGTAGCAGACGCTCTAAGCTGGAAGGTCTATGCCAACGGATTGACAATTGGGGAATTGCCCAAGGATTTGTGCAAGCAATTCAAGGACCTTAGACTAGAGGTAGTATCTGAAGGATACTTGGCAACAATGGAAGTCCAACCAACGCTACAGGACAGAATCAGGAAGGCTCAAGTAGGAGACAAAGAGACAGATGAAGTAAAGGAAAAGATGAAGGAGGGTCGAGCAAGGGAATTCCGCGAGGATGAGCAAGGAACCTTGTGGTACGGAGATCGTTTGTGCGTTCCCAACGATCCCGAGATAAGGAAGTTGATCCTGCAGGAAGCTCACGACTCGCCGTATTCCATACATCCGGGCAATACGAAGATGTATATGGACCTAAAGGACGGATTCTGGTGGAACAACATGAAGGGAGACATCGCGGAGCATATTGCCCTATGTGATGTATGTAGCCGGGTGAAGGCGGAACACCAGAAGCCAGTAGGACTGCTACAGCCATTGCCCGTGCCGGTTTGGAAGTGGGATAGAGTGGGAATGGATTTTATCACAGGATTGCCCAGGACCAGGTCAGGATATGACTCCATTTGGGTAGTGGTCGACCATTTGACCAAGGTAGCCCACTTTATACCGGTAAAGACAACCTATACGAGTGCAAAGTTGGCCAGGATTTACATGGACAGGATTGTGTGCCTACATGGGGTTCCCAAGAGTATTGTATCAGATAGAGGCACCCAATTTACCTCACACTTCTGGCGCCAACTGCACGAGTCACTTGGTACTAGATTGGAGTTTAGCACAGCGTTTCACCCACAGACTGATGGACAGACCGAGAGGGTGAATCAGATTTTGGAGGACATGCTGAGAGCTTGCGCCTTGGCTCATGGTTCTAGTTGGGATGAGAATTTGCCTTATGCCGAGTTTTCCTACAACAATAGCTATCAAACCAGCATCAAGACGTCACCGTTCGATGTGCTATATGGGAAACGGTGCCGGACACCATTGCTATGGGATGGAGTAGGAGAACGTTAGTTGTTTGGGCCAGATTTGGTCAAGGACGCTGAGGAGAAGGTCGCCTTGATTAGGGACAGGCTAAAGGTAGCACAATCAAGGCACAAGAGCTACGTTGATGCCAAGCGCAAGGAAGTGGTGTATGAGATAGGTGATAGAGCATACCTCAGAGTGTCGCCACTTCGTGGAATCAAGAAATTTGGAATTAAGGGTAAGCTGGCACCTCGGTTTATTGGACCGTATCGGGTCTTAGCACGCAAAGGAGAAGTTGCCTATCAGTTGGAGTTGCCAGAGGCTCTGTCCGCTGTTCACAATGTGTTCCACGTGTCCCAGCTGAAGAAGTGCCATCCGTAGATGGTGGATACACCATTGAGAGACACTGTACCGCTAGAGGAGGTTCAGCTTGAGAATGATTTGACCTATGAGGAGAAACCGGTCAAGATTCTGGAGACAGCGGAGAGGATTACCCGTACCAAGACAATCAGGTTTTACAAGGTGCAGTGGAGCCACCAAACTGAAGAGGAAGCCACTTGGGAGCGTGAGGATGACATCCGAGAGGACTACCCGCACCTATTTGCTAGCCGCGCCGAATCTCGGGGACGAGATTCATCTTAAGGGGGTTAGTATTGTCACATCCCAAATTTTAGATTTGGTTCTGCATATCATTCATATCATTGCAACATACTCTTGCATGCAAAACCATCGATTGAAAAGTTTCGGCAAAACACTAATTTCTAAAACCCTACTCTATTTTACTACGAGGCTCCTGCGAGAGGTTCTACTAGGACTTGTGTTTTCCACCCTTGTAGCCTAGTGGTTTCACTCAACCCTTGACCCTAGATTGTTCCCCTCGATTTTATAGAATTTAGGATCAAAAAATCGCCCAATTCAGAGCTCGTACGGAGAAGTTACGGAGGCTTTAGTTTTTGTAAAAAAGGGAAAAGAAACGGACCAAAAAAAATCTGCCCGGCCCCGTGTCCGCGTAGGACCCCGCGAGGGCGCCCCACATAAGAGGCTGCACCCGCGCCTCGGTTCCCGTGCCCGACCCGCATGCCTCGAACCCCGTGAGCCGCCGCCTCGAACCCCGTGCCCGCCGCCACCTCGGGATCCACCCGCCGCCGCCTGCCGCCTCACCCGCCGCCGCGCCGCACCCTGCCGCCCGCCGCCTTGCGCGCGCTCGCCCTCGCGCCGCCGCCGCCGCCGCTGCTGCCCGCCTCTGCGCCGCCCGCCGCCCGCGCCCGCTCACAGCGCCGCCCCGCCTCGCGCTGCTCCGCGCGCCGCGCCCGCCGCCGCCTCGCGCCGCGCGCTGCTCGCCGCCACGCACCGTCGCCGCCTCGCTCGCGCCGCCATCGTGTTGACCGCCCCGTTCCACGTGCTGACCGTTTCCCCCTCCGCGCAGGAACCGCCGTCGCCGGAGCCGATCGCCGCCACCGTCCCGAGCTCGCCGTCGTTCATTTCCGGTGAGTCCGCAGCCGCCATCTCTGGGGACCGTTGGATCTCAGATCAGCGGTCCAGATCAGCTGTTGACTGGTCAGCTCCAGGCGTTGACTAGTCGGACGCCCAGTCAGCAGCCGCGTTGACCAGTCAACATACACAGTTGACTGGGTATTTTCTTTAATCGATTTAGTTGGCAGATTTCGGTAGAAACTTGTAAATTGCGTAGAAATTAAACCGCTGGGCAAAAAATTGCAAATAAAATATGTGTAGGTTCAGTAAGTCGTGTAGAATCTTGCTGTTCCTTAGTTTCACACTTTTGCAGCAAGATTTAGTACACTTTAATTAAATTAGTTAATGGCCTTTTTGGAGTAATTAATTCGTAGAAAAATATCTGTAACTCCAAAAATTGCGTATGATATGTCCCTGGATTCAGTGGAACGAGGGGAATCTCATCGTGAATTAAAAGGATAGGCTTACAGCCAAAACTTCTGCAGAAACTATCTAGTGGCTTTCTGCAGTGTTTTAATTACTCGGGGAGTTTTATAATTCCTTTTTGAGTAATTCCAGTTAATACAGTTCCTAAATAGCAAAGCCTATGCGGTAGAATTTTCCCAAGATTTTACAAACATTATACTACCGGTAGTGAGTTATTTGAGTTCTAGCTCTAGTTTTGAGCATTACTTTTTGCGTAATAGTTTTCCTAGCGCTAAAACTATTTTCCATGCATGCAATCAGTAGTGTTATTGAATAGGATTATGTGGTGCAGCTGTAGCACCAATTCACTTGCCTTGCATACCTTCATGCATCATCTTTGTTGCATATGCTTGTGAATTGTTTGTTTATGATTGCAATTGTATCGTGTAGATTGTGACGAGTGCAACGCTTGCTCGTGTGTAGATTGTTCTTCCGACCGCTACAATCAAGGAAAGTAGATGCTACTTTGTTCATGATATCGTCCTACTATTTTCGATGCATTGTCGTGTATTTTGTAGACGCATGTGTAGGATGATACTATCGCTATGCTGTGTCCTATTATGTGGTAGGACCCTCCTTGTAGATGAAACACCGTTGGTAGATGTGCTTAGCCATGTTATGTTGTACGAGGGCTGGGTTACGTCATTGAGACTTGTTTCTAAAATTATTAGTTTGTGGAAACTAAAACAACTTAATCAATGAATCTCCTGGGTGTGATGGTATTGATAATTTTTGGTGGTTTCATTGCGGAAAGGCACCCAGGTATCGAGAGAAATTGATTGGATTCTTTATTTGGTAGCTTACGTGTACAACCATGTGCCAATAATGAAATGGGCGGTTGGTTGGACTTAGTAGGTTGTGGTAACCCGAACCCGCATATCCAGAGATGTAGAATTTTGGTAGGTTGGACCGGTGCGCGTCGGGATTGTGGTGCTACTTCCCGAACAGTCTCTTCTTGGACTTCTCCCTATCATCACCCAAAATGAGAGTGATGGTACGAGCTGGGCTGGCCAAGTCACATGGGTAAAGTGTACTAACCCCTGTAGAGTGTATAACCTAATCGATTAGCCGTGTCCCCGGTTATGGACAACTGAGTTGCTTGATATTGATTCCATGACATGTTTCTCGCTCATTCTAATTTCATAATTGCTTTAATCTTGTTGGGTTAACTTAATTGGGATCTTTTCAAAGGAAATCAAAAACTGTTTATGAAAGTAGGACAAAGGTTTTTGCAAATGCAAGCCAGACATAGCTCCACTTGCCAAATATGCATGTAGATGTTAGTACTATTGTCTCCATTACTAGCTCTACTTGCCATACATTCCATGTATTGACCCTTCGGGGCTGCTACGTTTCATGTTGCAGGTTATTCCGATTCTGAGTAATCGATATAGGCCACGGTACTCCACTCGGCACTTGTTCACTTGTGGGTAATTTGAAGAATGGAGGATTTACTTTACTTATGTTGCTACCTGAATAATTTGAGCTAGCTTTGGGCTAAGCTTTTATTGTAATAATGGTACTCTGGATCTTCGTTATTTATGATACACGGATATTTGCTATGTTATTCGTCTTATTCTATTGTGGGCCAATGAACCGATCCAGGGATTGGCATGTCACATAGAAGCCACGGTCTTTTCAGAACCGCGGTGTTACAGCCACGGACAGAGTGCTCCGCCGCTCGCCGTCGCCGCGCGCCGCCAGACCTTGGTCGTTTGATCAAGAGCCGTTGGATCTAGATCCAACGCGTGCGATAGAACCACTTAGCGAAGCGTTACGTTTTGATCTGAACCATGCATCGCCACTTAGATCCTACGGCTCGCGTGCGTGATCCAACGCGAACCGGTACGCGCCAGTAAGATTAAGACGCGTGGCTAGGGTTTGAATTAAAACAGAATTTGAAATCAGATTTATATCCAAATTTGATTTAGCTATAACTTTTGATCCACACGTTAGAATTTGACAAATTTTATACCGTTGGAATCAGGAGAGCAAGCTCTAGCAGATTATGCAATGTGTTTAATGATTAGTTTCTGTTAAAAAGGTTTTATTTGCAGAAACTTGTGTAGGACAAATTTGAGTGTTTGAAATGTTTAGGAAATATTTTAGGGTATAAATGTTGGTTGTTTAGCAAGATTTTATCTTGTTAGTGATTCATTAACTTGCACTTGCTTGGTTGAGTTTTGAAAATCATCACTTAGCATTTTCATGCATGCATATATTTATGTTTGTATATGATTTGTGTGTAATTTTGTGCTACCATTCTTTGTGTAGACTTTGGTGCTAGTGATTGTGATTGTGAAGAGTGCTACTCTCCCAACTACCAAGGCAAGTGGTACTTCATGAATATTTCCATCCCGATATTTTATACAAGCATTAGAAATATTTTGCTAAGTCTTGCATGTTACTATTTTGCCAAATGCCATGTTGGGAAATCCTAAGGAGTTGTAGATTTGCTAGGAAATTCCTAAGTTAAGTTACTATCTATGCATTGCTTAGCCTAGATAGTAGCAAACAAGGGTTGGTGAAATATACATGCTATGATAAAAATATTTCTAAGTCTTTGGACTTATGTTTTTCTTAATAAAACAACTAAGTCAATGAATCACCTGGGTGGAAAGGGACTTGATTGGTGGTTTTTGGTTGAGTGGTTACACAAGGCCCATGGCTATGGTTTACCTTGTGTATCTCACTTGTGGAAAGCCACCCAGGAACAAAGGGATTTTAGAGGCCAAGTGTTGAGAAGCTTCTAGTGCAGCCACTTGGCAATATGGGCTCTGCCTGGATCACATAGGTTGCTAGAACTTAGTCATTTGGACAGTTGGTGGTAGAGGGATGATAGGTTGGAACGCGTCCATTTGGCTAATTGAAGGCTTCTGAAAGGTCCTGTCTTGGTGAAACCAAGTCTGGTGGGGAAAGTGCACAACCTCTGCAGATGGAAAAATCTAAGTACTTAGCCAAGTCCTTGGCAATTGACAACTTGAGCATCAAGACATGGAAGCTATCAAGAATCTCATCATCCCAACTTCTAAGTGAAAACTTGTGGGTGAACAAGGGTGAAGGACCTCAATGTCTATTGATGGTTCCTTGGGAAAAAGTTTTGAAAAACTTAGTGATTTCAACTAATAGGAAAAACCTATTTTGAGCAAAGCAAGCCAAGCTACACTTATCCAAAATGCATATAGTATTATAGTCCACCTAAATTTTACTAAGGCATCACTTGCCAATACTATTCCAAAGTATTGACCCACTGTGGCTGTAACTTGTAATGTTGCAGGTTACTCTGATGATGATTAGGTGTCATGAGTCTACACTCAACATGTTTGCCTGTGGCACATGAAGATGAAGACTTATATTTATTTACTTATTCAAACTCTTGTATTAGAACTGTGTCCTTGAGTTGTAAAGACTATGTTTATCTCTGGAATGGATGTAATAAATGACCTTTGTATCTGTGTACTTCATCTTAAACAGTGGATGCTAGCAATGATCCAGGGACTAGCATTGCAATCACAGGGATCATTTTTCCTTTACATGGAGGGATCCTACACGCGAGATGTCTCGTCTTTCTCTTGCACGCACTGCTGTAGATCGCCCACCGTGCAGGGACGCTTGTATGTACCCTCAAAGTTCTTGGTGAATGCTTCTTGCATGTTCAGCCAGTTGTAGATAGATTTCTCCGGCAAGTCGTCAATCCATTGACGGGCCGTACCCGCCAACATTAACGGGAGGTACTTGACGGCGACGTTGGGGTTGCCTCCGGCAATCTCCACCGCGTTGCCGTAGTCCTGCAACCATGTGGCAGGCTTGGCGGTGCTGTCATAGGGCTTGATGGTCTTGTCAATCCGGAAACCTTTGGGGTAAGTTGCGGACCGTATTGCAGGTCCGAAGCAACGTGGTCCCATGTATGATCCTTCCCGGGCCTCATGAATCTTATCGATCCGCGAACGTGCATCGTACGGCTCCGGGTTCGTCTTCTTTTTGTCAACAGGGGATGGGCTGCGCGAACGACGTGGGCCTCTTCCGCCATGGTGACTTCTTGGCGGCGACGGAGGCGGAGGTGGCGGTGGGTTAGCCTTCTTGCTGTTACCCTCCTGCAACGTTTCACGCCTGTCATGGTTGCTTGTCGGACGCGGAGGGTCATGGCGCGACCTGCTCTTATGTCCTTCGTTGTGCTTTCCGTCATGACGGGTCTGCTCCGCGTTGTCGCGGATGATAATGCCACACTGCTTTGGTGGTGGCATATCCGTATGATGGTGAGCCTTGTAGTCTTCCTGCCGTCGGGGGGATCAGGGCGGTGGCGATGGGCGGCGATGTTGGGCTCTTTCTCCGTGGTCGGAGGATATGGGGATAGCATGCTCCTGTTGCGCACATCCCTCCGTCTTCGTTCTGATGAACCCGTCCGCGATCCGACATCCTGAGGAGATCTGTCCCTTGGCGGTTTATACTGGCTAGATTGGCAGAGCGCTGGGTTAGACTCAAGCCTCTGAGAGGTGGCCTTTTCCTATTGCTTTACCGCCTTGGCCACTAGGTCATAGACCTGTTCCACTGCCTTAGGCGATCTATCCTGATCTAGAAGGGTCTTGGCGATGGCGAGGTTAAGGAGTGGGGTGGGCATCACCTGCTTGCCTTCACTGTCAATGTATGGCTTGGCCTGTGCCGGCTTCGAGGGATCCCATCCTAGGTTGCGCCATACACCAGGATCGTTGATGACGCGAGCCAGAGCTTTCTTAGCCTTCTGCTGCTGGAGCAGAGTCTTGTACTCGGCCTCCATTGCTCTAGCTTTTTCTATGGACTTCTGCGTGTTGACCAGATCTCGATCTAGTTTAGCGCCTTGCTCCGCGATGGCTTGCGCTTCCTCCAGCAGTTGTTGGCGCTTCTTGTCAAGATGAGTAACGTTCCGGATATGATCAACAGTTAGTGGCTCAACGAGGAGATTGCCGTACATCACTCTATCAGCTGGAGTAATGTGGGCTGCTGCCGACGTGGATGCTGGAGGCGGCAGGCTTGCGGTGTTGTTGTTGCTCGGACCGGTGCCGAGTTCCTGCGGCTACTGTGCTAGATTAGGCGGAGGAGGCATGACTCTTGCGCGATCATCGTCAGCATCAATAAGTGTCCCCTTCCCCTTATCCAGCACCGTAGGCGGAGCTTGCCCGGGCTGGTCTTCATCCATCGCTGTCCCAATGGTGACGAACACCCCTCGGGACATGACGGTGTTATTGGCTTGTTCGTCGCGCGAGTACTCCTCCTCGATCTCCTGCATAGCGGAGTCTAGCTCTTCTGGACTGAAGTCTATTTCCTCTGAATCTGCACTGAAATCAGCATAAAGCGTGTCAATGACAGAGTCGAAGGGTGCCAGGACTTCCTCGATGACGGGCGGTGGGGGTGCAACGGCCTCGGCGATGACTGGAGGCGGTGGCGCTGCTGGGACGATGGCGGCCGGAGGCGATGGTGGTGGCTGAATCGGGGGTGCTCCGTCAATGAGCGCAAGCGTTGTCTGAGTTGCCGCTTCAGCCTCCGCGTAGTTGTTGATGGTGTTCACCATGTCTTCGAAGGTGAGGCGTCCTGACGCCTGTTGCCGCCTTAGAGAGTGTCGGAGAAGCGTGTCGTGGTCCAGTCCTTCACAAAGTGATAGATGGCATCATCATTGGGGTAATTGGTCAGGTTGGCCCGTATACGGAGCCACCTGGAGAGGTAGTCGTGGGGGTTTTCGCCCTCTCTCTGCAACGTGCCAGATCGAAGATGGTAACCACGCCAACGAACTTGGATCTCTGTTGTCCAGACGCACAGACAAAGCCGGCGGATTTGCAGTGATCTTCCACCTTTATATCCTGCACAGGGGCGGTTTGGGTGGGTCTTGAATTTTTCCGATCTTTCCCGGCAAACTCCGAGGAGAGATCCAATATCGATCCTTCCGCGAACGTATCCTGCCCGTAGGCGGTCCGTGCGGGTCTTGTATTTTTCCGATCTTTGCCGGCAAACTCCGAGGAGAGATCCGACATCGATCCTTCCGCGAACGTATCTTGCCCGTAGGCGGTCCGTGCGGGTTTTGATGCTCCTCCGACTTCCAGGGAACTAGTTCCCGAGTCGGTTTCGCCGATGAAGAGGTGGATCCGATAGGAACAATCGAACACCGCATAGGTTTCGTCTTCACCGGGATCTAGAACTCGTCGGGGGGGGGGGGGGGGAGGGACGATCGGAATGTTGCCGGAGAAGAGAACAAGACCGATGGCTATGGTTTCGCCGATTCCCGCGAAGATCTTGGTCCTCGCCCGCTGAAGAGCCTGAAGCACCTCTTGCCCCACGGTGGGCGCCAACTGTCGTGGTATTGCCAACGAGTACGCCATGGAGGGGTCCTCACAGTGCGTGTTTGGAGACATGGGGTAAGGCGGACGGTTGACGGGTACGAGGTAACACAGCTTACCCAGGTTCAGATCCCACAACGGTGGCGGAATCCTACTCCTGCTATAAATCACTATAATGGCAATATGTCGAGTTACAGAGATTAGGTTCGCTGTGCGAGGTGACTAGAAAGTCTAAGTTATCTTGTGAGATTGTGCCCTAAAGGCTCCCATAGGCCCGACTTATATAGTTGCCAGGTCCTAGGGTTACAGGGAAAAGTCCTATCCGGACAGGTTACAGAGTTCTAAACCGTCTATTACTAGTCTTGTATATCTTGCACTCCAAGGCTCTGGGTACGCTGGTGACTCCACCGTAGCCTTCCTTTATCCGACATGGGCCTCCCTTCTGGATCCACCTAACTGGGCCGCCCAGCAGGCCATAGGCCATGCTACCTACTATGGGCCACCCGGGTTAGTCGGATAAGAGACATGCTATGAGGATACCCATATAGCATATCCCCAACACCTGCCCGTTTTCACCAACATCGACCAGGACGCACATCCCCGAGTACTCCCCTCGCCGTCAACAAAGAGTTACACCTTCATCACTTGTGGTCATGATCACCGACAACCATCTACATCAAAAACATTGCCGCATCGTCACCTCCACCACCAATCATGGTCAACGTCAACGCCAACAAAAACTTCTTCTGCTCCACAAGCGACATTGCACAACTACAAGTGGAAAATATGTGTCTAATCCCCAAAATCAATTACCGCTATAATTCAATCACCGTCAACAACTACCTCATCGTCTTCGTCCACCACGACCTCGCCGCCAGAGTCGCAGTCTAATTTTTTATTTTTGAACTAATCAAATTTCTTTATGGAACTACTTCATCTACTCCAACACATTGGCGGACAACTACGCACCAACCATTCAAGGATACCTTCTCTGCTTCTTCAAATCCGAATCTGGTTCACATGATTCGTGATGGTCCCTATCTTCGCACGTCCGGTATTGGCAACATTGACGCGTGCCTTCGTCCCCGACGCGCTCCCGAGTTTGGAAAGCTCGACAAGACATGTAGCCTATCTTGACTACTCCGACTCCAGCTATGTCTACATCAAAAATTTCTACGGCGACTTCTATAGGCTCAAGAACGACATCGACCACGACACCACTACAACATCAACCTCATGGACTTCATCAATAGCGACTACATCACCAACGGCACCATTGACCATGACTACAACACCCCACTTTTGTCTACATCAAGATCGACATCCATCGGCTCCCTCTCCAATTCTCTCTTTTGGATTATGCTCTAGTCAGACCGTCTATGATGCTCCTGCTGTTCGTGTCACTACCGATCCGACTGTGGGGGGTGTTAGAGTATAGCACGGCTGCATTATATTTGGTAGTTTAAGTTTGTAATCCAATTCTATCTCTATTAGTCTTATTTCCCTCCAAGTATTCTAGTACTATATAAACAACCCAATGGCTCTCAATACAATCATCTAATATCAATACAATCTATATTTCCGCAAACTTTCAACCTTGACCGGGTGCTCGAGGCACGCAAGGAACTAGTTGAGATGAGCGAGGCGACTTACCGCGTCATGTCCCTTCATAGCAAGGCACTAGTTAAGATGAGCGAGGCGACTTACCGCGGCATGTTCCTTCATAGCCAATGACTTCAGATGAGTCTGAGGGTCCTCAGTGCCATGCTGGAGAGCCGACATGTCCTCGGGTAGTCGTGTTGAAGAAAACTGTGGAGAGTGGGTTGTGGCCATGTGGATGATGGATGCTGAATGGTGGTTTTCGCTTGCATCATGCGTTTGCAGGGTAGCTCAAGTGAGCTAACACGCCTCATCTTGAAAATTTTAGTTCATTTTCTAAACTCTGTATAAGGAAATAGATGCAATCAATTATTCATCAGAAACATCTTATGGATCCCAAGTGCAGAAGATCAATTATAGTACTTTTCAATAAAGAAAGGTTGTCGAACCCATGAGGAGTTGAGAGTATTGCTTAGAAAATTTGACAAATAAAATAATAGTAAATGCAGTAGATTTGGTGCTTTTGGTTTGTAGTTTGCAAGAATATAAAATTTTGAAAGTAAATAGCAATAAATAAATGCTCTCAATGATAGAAAGCCCAATCCTCTATGCAACAAGAGGACAAGCTCAAGTGTGTGTAAACTTATATGTGACAAGCGTTCCCGAGGGCGGCATGAATTTACTTAACATAAGGATTTCTACACAATATGGTGAATATGTTGTCAAGCTTCATTCCCTTAGGGTGGAGCCTAATTAGGTGCAACCATAAGTATGGACTAAATACAACATTTATGATGGGTCCTAAAGCTATTCACATGAACATCTAGGAATCATTAAGACATAATTGTCCAACCATAGCAATAAATTCACTGGTCCCCAACATATAATCCCTCCAATGCAACTCAAAGTATTGGAAAACGGTTTCTGTCAATTCTGTACCTTCCAACCTCTATCATTGGATCCAAGTATTCTCCTATGAGCCCATATAAGTGAAGTAATATGCAGTCGACGTTCGCATTAAACCATCATAGAACAATATAAAATATAAAAACTAGACCACATACTTATTGCATATTATAAGGATATCATAGCCAATTTATCATATGCCCTCAGGAACATGGGGATCTACTCACACGTGCCAAATATGATATGGATCAGTAGAATATGGGATACAACACAATCTAAAAATATAATATCTCCACCAAACAAAGACAAGATGCCAATCACAAACATGTAAATAGTCCTTAAAACAATATCCAGGGTTCAATCAATCACAAACTATGAGAAAAACGAGATGGATCTTGGAGATGGTGATGGAGATGGTGGAGATGTTGATGGAGAAGCCTCCCCCTATGCCTAGGAGGAGTGGTGATGACGGTGGCGTCGATTTCCCCCTCATCGGAGGCTCTGATGCGGCAAGATATGCCCCCTCCTGGAGTAGGAGAGGGCTTTCGCCTCTGCCTCCGCCTCTGTAAATCATGGAAAAATATGGCGTAGGTTTTTTGGCGATATGGATGCGTCTATAAAAAGGAGGAGCCGAGACGACGCTCGAGGGCGAAAAGAGCCCGCGTGGCGTGCCTAGGGGATGGGCGCGCCACCTGGCCTCTTCCGGGCCTCGTGGCTCCCCTCGCTTCATTTTTTGGCCCAAGTTGGTTCTTCTGGTGAAAAACTTATCAGATATTTTTCCTTCGATTTATTGATATCCAGAAAGTCCTAAAACAGCAAAAACATGAAAAAGAAGGTTTTCTGCCTTCCAGAAATTAAATACCAACGAAAGGGACTTTGTAGGAAAGTCCCATAAATCATCTAAATATGCATAAATAATGATGGATCAAGGTAAATATGATTTTAAACAGTGCATAAAGTTCCTAAAGATGATGATGCAAAATGCAAGTATCAACTCCCCCAAGCTTAAACCTTTGCTCGTCCTTGAGCAAATAAGCAAATAGATCATGATCATGCATCAATGAGCTTATGATTGACAAGAAAATACGAGCATGGGATCATCAACTTATGCATATTCACTTGTACAAAAGAAATATGAACTAACTACCATGCACATATGGGCTACATAGATAGATATTATCACTTACCCCTTACTTTTGAACAAAAACAAACCATTACATGTTGGAAAATTAAACAAGTCTCAAATTTATCATACACTTCGCTATTTTCAATAGCTTTGCATGGCTTTTTACCAGATTTTAATTTAACATTTGGGTATGAATTTGCAATAATGATAAGTTTCTCATAAAGCAAATAGTGGAAAATAGAATTTTTTATACAACAAGATATACATGACTATTTTGACTTTTGTCAAGAACTTTCACCACTTTTGCATGGCATCGATTAATGGTCTTTCCCTGTTAGTAACCAGTATAAACCTTATTCATGGGTCTTTCAATCATGTCATATGCTCTAAACAACCTTTGTCTTTCATTTTCCATGGCTAGCCGAATTCTTGGGTGCCTACCTTTTAAAAACTTTCCCATAGAGCATATTTATTGAAATACCCATGACAACCATTTAGTTTACTCATTGGTTACTTATGTGGCTCGGTTGACTGTAGAGCTTGTTGGGAGACCCCAAGAGAAAGGTGTGATGAGCACAACAATAAGTTTTCCCTCAGTTATGAAACCAAGGTTATCGAACCAGTAGGAATAAGGAAACAACTTCCAAGGTGTTGCTAACTGTAACATCCCAAAAATATCAAACTTAGATCAACAAAACACTAACCCTAAAGTTTAGGGTTAACAAAAACTTTTCTAAACCAATTCATGAAAGCATGTATATGTGTATGCATGAATTTTGAAATTCTTTAAAACCACTTTGTTTGTGTGATCCATTGCTTGTAAAATGTTTCTTAGGTGAAAAGAACATCATCTAAAACATTCCCCACACTTTTCCTAAAGAAAAATAAGCCAAAACCAATATATTAAGTGAATGGTCATTTTGACCAATTTAACTCCCATGCCTACTTTGGCTGTCTGAAACTTTCAAAACCTAACAGAAACTTTTCTGGATCTTTGCACCCCTAGAATGTACTCATAACAAAGTATCAAGGCCCACCTTGTGATCATCCAGAAACTTTCAAATGCATAGTTTAAATGACAACTCAAAATTGAATCTTCTTCATATGGGAAGATCCCACTTTTTCAAAACCCACTTAAACAAGCTCAATTTTCAAAACCCAAGCATCTGCAGACTCACCAGAACCAATCTAGCAAACCCACCAAAAATCATTTCAAAATTCAAAACTTGATTTCATGCGGTCATTTCATCAAACAGGTTGCAGACACAAATCAAACAAAACCACAAACACTATAGTGTGCAGTGTTTTGAGCCTAACTTGTTCCCTAGTTAGCTCTCACACAATCCAGTAGATCATCTAGCAAGGTTAGACCAGCACTAGCACCCCTGTGAGCTTGCCATTGCCATTAATGGTGAACAGCCGAGCACCTCAATGCCACCCCATAGTCGACAGCAGGCTAGAGGGAGAACTAGCCGTGCCAACCTTGTCTGGGAGGCAGCCCACCGTCCACCGCCACTGCCTGTCCCAGCCGCGAGCGTTGCCAAGCCCTGGACCACGCGCACAAGACACGCCCAGACCATGCCGAACGTGCGCCAGAGCGCCACCCTCGACCACCACCCACAGACCGCGCGCCGCCCTCACCGCGCGCACATACGATCACCACCAACCCAGGAGACCGCGAGACATCCCCGTTTAACGCCCTGCGCCATATAGCCACCGCCCGCCGTCGAGAACGCCGCCTCTGCCGCGCAGAGCACCGCCCGTTCCAGACCAAACCACACCGCCCCATCCCTCGCGACCATGTCGTTGAGCATCGCCAGGAGACACAGCACCGTCCCCTACCCTTGCCCATGCCATTAGATGCCTGTAACATCGCCTCCGACGAGCTCACCTTGCGCCCCGACGGTCCCCTCGCTCGACTATAAATAGAGGCCACCCCCGCACGATTTATTCACACCATCTCACTCCCCTCTACTCACTGATCGTGCCACACCATTCTCAGAGCAAGGCGAGCACCACCCCGCCGGAATTTCACTGGAGCCTGCCGCTGCCGGAGAAGAAAGGAGCCAGCGATTGGAGCCGCCCCAGGAGAAGCCACCGGTACCAGGAGGTTCGCCGTCGTCGACTTCGTCGTTCGCCCGCCTCGCCGACCCTCGCCCGTACTCGGGTGAGCTCCCAGCACCCCTCACTGGCCGCGCTAGGTTTCGTTCTCGCCGGAGCTGTCTCGCGTCGACGATGACCCTTAGCCGTTGGATTAGAACCAGATCGAACGAACCACGTTGCCCCATACCGCTTCGCCCAGCCCCGTGTCACTGACGAGTGGGGACACCCACTTAAGCAGCCCGCGGGAGCACTGCGCTTAGCAGGCTGGCCCGTTAGAATTTCCCGCGCAGCCCAACAATTCAAATTAAATCTTTTCTTTTTAATTTCAAACACACTTCTGTACCCAACTTCAAAAATCAACCCAGATCGATTTAGTGCACCAAATTAGATGAAATCAATTTTGTTGGAAAGGTCTGTGAATGCTTAATCCAAGCCCGTTGGATTCAAGTCATTTGGATCTGTAGATCACCCTTAGCAAAAATGACAAGGCAGAAGCTTTTCTGCATTCAAACATTTTTCAAATTTAAACCACAATAGCTTGAGTTGATTCCAACTCTCAAAAATCACCTTCAACCATACCTTTTAGAATATATAAAAATATATATATGTTACTTGCAGAAATAATGTTCAAGGAATAAAAGAATGCTTCATAAGCATTTCTAGCCACTTTAATTAATTGAAATAAAAGGGTAAAACCTTGTTAAATTGTGACACCACTTTAAATCACATTCCCATGGACTACAACATGTGGTGATGACATGTGTCAACATGATCCCATGTGTAGTTTAGAGAATATTAAATCTTAAGTAGTTTTTCAATGAGTAGAAATTACTTTCTATAATAAGAAGACTTAAACCAATCCTTAACCTTGTAATGTTAGAGATGATGCTAGATCATCTATAGGACCCTTGTGTGTGATTATTGCAAGTAGTTAAGTATTGTTTGGTGATTGTGTACCTCGTATTTATTCATAGACGCTAGTACCGACCAAGGCTACGAGGAAGAAGAAGGATACTACGAAGAGGAAGCCGAGGAGAACTTCAACCACTACTCTGCACAAGGCAAGCTTATACTGATATTGATGCAAGCTTATACTGATATTGATGCAAGCTATACTAACCAAGTTTACCAATGCAAGCTAACACTTGCAAGATACTATACCTATGCAAGCGCATAAGACAACCTATTGTTGCCACAACCCATGCTTGTGATATGATTACTATATGCCCTAAGCGTATGTAACCATACCCACTTGCTAAACCAATCCTAGTTTTATGGCAAGCTTCTTACTTTATTTCGTTATCACCGTTTACTTAGAGGCTACCCAAGAATTTTGGTAGATACTAGACAGTTGTGCTGAAGGTTGCATAAAGAGCATTAAATTTGGCCTAAGCTAGAAACCTTGATATCAGCTTATGGTATAAGGTTGGACTTAGTTGCAACTCCACTAGTTACCACCCCTCTATTAGTACTACCCCACCTGTAGATGCTAGTGCTAAGCATAACACTTGATCAACTTTAGATGGGAATACTTGGTGGAAAAATGGTTATGAAAACCTTGGAATGATGGATCATTCTATTGAAATGTTTTGGACATGTGTTTCCAAACACTTGATGATTTTGGTGATGAAAATGTTGAGGCATGAGCCTTAGCCCTTTATAAAACTGATGGTTGTCTGGATGCGATACCATTCCAATTTTATCGTACAACCACAATACCCGAATATTGGGTAGGGCTTGACTGGAAACTTATATACCTTAGTATTAGTTCCCTCACGGCCAAGGTCTGAGCTGAGGCTACCTTGTGAAGATTGTCCACCTGTGCAGTACCCAAGATGACAGTGGTCATGGTTGGGAGGCCAAACTCACAGGAGAGGTGCTTATACTAGGGAGTGTAATTGGAAGGTTAGGATTGATTATCCGCATACTGAGTATGGTGAATTCAGGATTTGTTCCTGACGGATGTATAGAATGTTGTGGTGAAAGTGTACAATCTCTGCAGAGTGTCAAACTATTCGAATAGCCGCGTCCGCGGTTATGGACAGTTGGAGTGGCCATACTGTTCCCCCGTCAGACTTTTCAAAATGACTTGTGAACGACTTGAGACTTTGGCTTGACCACAACAGAGTTGTGACTAGAAATACAAGATCCCACTTGGGAGTTATAAAATTGTGACTCGCTTGGGAACTTAGTAGTATAAATCTGGCTTTTTGCAAAACAACCCTAGAGCCTAGTGTCCTATTATCCAAAAACCCCTTTTTCTTGTTAGTATTAGTTTCCGAGTACTTAAAGAGTACTCATGGCTTTGTCCCTGGCTATTCCCATGGCCAGACTATGAAGAGGAGTACCTGGAGGATGGACCCCAGGACAGTTACGACAACTAGGATCATCTCCCATCGCCAGCATTGCTTGTGACCCCGAAGATGGAGCCTCGCCTACGCTACCGTTACTATTCCGTATTCCGCTGCTTGATGTTGTATTAAGGACTGGATCATGAGATCCCTATTTGTGTAAGAACTTATGTATCGTTGTAATGGATGAAGTACTATGGTATCCAATTCTGTTATGTCTCGCAAAAATGGTAATCCTGGGATTGCGATGTATGGCATAACAGGCATCTAGGATTGAAAAATCCGGGTGTTGACACTAACAACTTGGAACCTGCATAACACAACCATAGAACTTTGCCCCAACTTACAGTGAGGTTGTCAATCTCACTGGTTTGCTGAAAACAAAGGATTAAACGTATAGTGTGGAAGATAGTGATTTGCTGAAAGTAAACAATAAACAGTAGATGGAATATCAATGATAAAGATTGGACCGGGGTCCACAGTTCACTAGAGGTGTTCTCCTTAAGATAGATAGCATGATGGGTGAACAAATTACAGCGGGGCAATTGACAGATTGAGAAAGCATAACAATGCAAATACTAGACATCTTGACTCCTATGAGATTTGATTGGGAAATACAACATAATACATAGACCGTAATCCAACTGAATCTATTACTAATAATCAACCTTCAGGTTATCATCTGAACCCCATCCAGTATTAAGTTGCAAGCAACAGATAATTGCATTAAGAAATGTGTGTAAAGTAAACAATACAATTGCCTCATGGACAAAAGATTGTTGTTTTCTCCCTAGTAGCAACAGCACATCTACAACCTTAGAGATTTCTGTCACTTCCCATATTACTAGAGGCATGAACCTACTATCGAGCATAAATACTCCCTCTTGGAGTTGCAAGCATCTACTTGGACAAGATAGCTACTAACAATGGAGAGCATGCAAGATCACAAATAACATAGACATGATAGAATTAATAATCAATCTGACATAGTATCTCAATATCCATCGGATCCCCGCAAACACAGCATGTATGATTACAAATAGATGATCTTGATCATGAACGGAGCTCACAAGATCTAAACATGATAGCACAAAGGAGGAGAAACAACCATCTAGCTACTGTATGGACCCATAGTCCAAGGGTGAAATACTCACGCATCACTCCGGAGGATGGCATGGTGATGAAGAAGGCCTCCGGGGTGATCTCTCCCCTTCGGTAGGGTGCCAGGAAGAGATTTGGATCCCCCCGATATAGGGATGGATATGGCAGTGGCTACTGACTGTTTCGTGGAGATCTGATTGGGTTCTTAGGGTTTCTACATCAGGGTGCTTTTATAGGCGAAGGGGAAAGGTCGGTGGGCGCCCAAGGGGGCCACACCTAGGGCTGGCGCCCCCTAGGCCATGCCGCCACCCGGTGTGGCTGCCTCATGGCTCCCCTTCGGCTGTCCTCCAGACTCCGTGTTCCTTCTAGTGAAATATCAACTTGGGCTTTTGTCCCGTCCAATTCTGAGAATATTTCTTTACTAGCTTTTCTAAAACCAAAAATAGCAGAAAACAGGCAACTGACACTACGACATCTTGTTAATAGGTTAGTCCCAGAAAATGTGTAAAAATACCTCAAAGTGTAGACAAAACATAAGAAAGTCGATACAAAACAAGCATGGAGCATCAAAAATTCTAGATATGTTTACGACGTATCAATTACTAAGTAGAACAAGAGTATTTAATGTTCCCCTGTCATCCTCCTCTTTCCAACTATTTATTTTATAAGACTCCCTACCTCACCACATATTCACAATGTTCCTTTTTAATATGTGTTTCTTCCCTTGCATGGATCTTTCCTTATTTGCAAGTTTAGCTTATTGAGTAATTCTATGCTTGTCCAACATTCTCAAGTTAATTCAGTTCAAGGAAAGATGTAAGTGAAATTCCTACATATGGTGCGCACATATGCATGAGTATTACCCATAAATCTCCAGACAAGAGAATCATGGATGACACCATACTTTATATTTATTCCAAACCACTCAACCAAGGATACATGATAATGCTCTAAGAGCTCTTAAAACTTTAGGAAAAATCGATACCTAATGGATGCAAGCAAAACCTCCTGATGATTAGGAACTAGATGCAAATACGATAACTAAAAAGCATAAAGTATGGTGGAACTCCCCCAAGCTTAAGTTGCGGTGGTATGTCTCTACTTCTTCTACTTCTCTTCATCCTTAGGGTTGTGGTGACACTGGAGGCCCCTGGGCACGCCCATCATGAGATCATAGGCTTGTTGAAATTGTTCGAAAGATTTTGTAAAATCCTCCTAGAGCCTTTTCCAACTTTTTCCTTGTTGGGCTTCCACTCGGGGCTCGATCCACCGCATCTTTTCTTCGGGGGATATTGATACCCTTCTCTGAGAAGATCTCTTGTTGGAGCATTCATGCATTCCCTGTGATTAAGATTAGCAACAGGGTTTTTTGAAGCGAGGCAATGCCTGATACGTCGGAAACATATCTATAATTTTTGATGTTCCATGCTTGTTTAGTATCAACTTGGTTATGTTTTTTCTACACTTTGAGGTATTTTTATACACTTTCTGGAACTAACCTATTGACAAGATGCCACAGTGCCAGTTACCTGTTTTCTGCTATTTTTTGTTTCAGAAAGCTAAAAAATGAATATTTTCGGAATTGGACGGGACAAAAGCCCAAGTTTCATATTTTTCCCTGAATGATACGGAAAATCGAAGATGAGACGGAGGAGGACACCAGGGTGGCCACACCCTAGGTGGGCGTCGGCCCACCCTAGGCCGCACCCATAGGGGGTGTGGGCCCCCTAGCTCTCCACCGACCTAGCCTCCTTCGCCTATAAGAAGCCTCCAACCCCAAAACCCTAAATCATCGATAAGAAAGCTATGAAAAGTTTCGCAGTGCCTCCGCCACCGAATCCGGCACCATGCCGGGACGGGGAAGTGCCCCCGGAGCCATCTCCATTGATCTCCACCACCATCTCCATCGCCATTGCTGATTCCCATCATGAGGAGGGAGTAGTTCTTCCTCGAGGCTAAGGGATCTACCGGTAGCTATGTGTTCATCTCTCTCTCTATGCATGGTCATATTGTGATCATGAGCTTTGTAATCAAGTATATCTACTCTACTACTCAAGTGCTTCAATAGATCTCTACTCTCCCCATGTGTGTGAAAGTGACAGCGCGCACACCATGGTGGCACTTAGGCTAGAGTATACATAAATACTCAGCGTGCTTTAATAGACCTATGCTTTTCCTCATGTGTGTGAAAGTAAAAGTGTGCACACTGTGGTGGCACTTAGGCTAGAGTTCATAAATATTTATCATGATTATATTTTGAGTTGGTTGTCTTTATGAAATTGTGGTGTTTGTTGGAACCATCTAGTGCTCAAGGTGACAGTGTGGGGTTATCTAGATTGGGGAAGGCGGACTTTGAGGAGTTCTCTTATAGCCCTACCATGGATTAGAGTGTCCAACTGGAGAGTAGTTAAGAGTAGTATCATGAAGAGAATATATTTATATGAGAGAGTGTTCACTAGTGAAAGTATGATCCCTAGGCCTTGTTTCTAAGCATTGAAACACCGTTTGCATCTAGATCTGTTGCATGTTTGCTTGCTTCAATCCTTTTGCCTTTAGTCTTTACCTCACCGTCAAGCTATTTTATAGCACTCACACACGTTCCCCCACATCAACAACAAGTCAGAAGCTATTTTCTAGCACCGTTACCACTTGTATTTCACTATCTCTTCGCTGAACTAGTGCACATATACGCCTGACAAGTGTATTGGGTGTGTTGGGGACACAATAGACTTCTTGTATCTTGATTGCAGGGTTGCTTGAGAGGAAATATCTTTGACCACTTTCTCCCTGAGTTCGATAAACCTTGGGTGATCCACTTAAGGGAAACTTGCTGCTGTTCTACAAACCTCTGCACTTGGAGGCCCAACAACTGTCTACAAGAATAGAAGTGCGTAGACATCAAGCTATTTTCTGGCGCTATTGCCAGGGAAGTAAGGTAAAAGGTACTCACATCCTGCGGCGTGAGTGCTCGAAGTTATTTCCTTTAGATTCTGCAATTTTTTATTTTTTATTTTTTTCACTAGTTAGGATTAATGGAAAACAACAAAAAATTAGAGATCTTTATAGCATCTATCTTGAGTTAGGACATGAAGTGTTTGAAGTGAAAATTAAAAATCCTATGGAGCTTTATTTGCATGCTAATAGAAATGTTATTAGTATGAATTATTTGAACACCATTATTGCTAATGCTATGGAAACATTTAAGCTTGGGGAAGCTAGTTTTTATGAAAATGATCTTCTTAGTTCCCCAGCTTTGGAAGATAGCTATTCTATTGCTTATGATGATACCAAACCTCCAATATATGATGATTACAATGATGAGTATGATATTTTTAGTCCACCTACTATTGAGGAGAAAATTTATTGTGATTACAATATGCCTCCTATATTTGATGATTCTGGTGATGAGAATAATAATGATAGCTATTTTTGTTGAATTTGCTCCCACTACAACTAATAAGAATGACTATGCTTATGTGGAGAGTAATAATCATTTTATGCATGTGGGTCATGATAAGAATGTTTTATGTGATAGTTATATTGTTAATTTTGTTCATGATGCTACTGAAAGTTATTATGAGATAGGGAAACATGGTTTTATGCATCTCAAAAATATTAAGTTCCCCCTCTTTATGTTGAAAATCTTGAAGTTGCACTTGTTTTGCTGTTCTATGCTTATTGCTTTGTGCTTTCATGACTTGTTTCTTTACAAGATTCCTATGCATAGGAAGTGGGTTAGACTTAAATGTGTTTTGAATTTGCTTCTTGATGCTCTCTTTTACTTCAATTCATATTTCTTATGTGAGCATCTTCTCAAACTATCATGCCTAACTTAAAGGCATTAAAGAAAAGTACTTGTAGGGAGATAACCCAAGAGTTTTATTGAGTCTTGGAAGTGACAGCGTGCACGCCGTGGTGGCACCCACTCACTGGGTTGATTGAAGGCTAGATTTATCATGAGTATATTTTGAGTTGGTTGTCTTTATGAAATTGTGGTGTTTGTTGGAACCATCTAGCGCTCAAGGTGACAGTGTGGGGTTATCTAGATTGGGGAAGGCGGACTTTGAGGAGTGCTGTTATAGCCCTATCAT